>CM063508.1:170062355-170166205 GCA_032207245.1 Pardosa pseudoannulata | reverse complement strand
CTACCTAATGTGCCCGTGCTTCGCTACGGCGAATTTTGTATATTACTTCTAATTCAAGATTTTTTTTCATATATTAAATTGTTCTCGACTGAAAGTAGAGTTTGAAAATTAGACTCTCACTTCCAACATACACATACAAATTTTCAAGCTGCACCGCTGTTTTTCCCGTAATATAAGAGTAAGGCCAAAATAGACTTGACAAAATACAGTAGGAGCCAATATTTTACCAAAGTAGAGGAAAAAATGGCGGAGAAACAACATGTATCAGATTTACAAAATTAGGAGGGGAAAAGTGGCGACATCTCTTATTTTTCTTTTGGATCAACCATTTTTTCACCCTATTTTGTAGAATCTTGTCCCCAGTTACAAATGTTTGTCTTCGTAAATTGTTGCTGCTTATTGAGAAACTTGTTTCTTAGTAAACAGTCTCAGAACGTGAAAATAAGCTGTCAAATAAATATGCTCTGCTTCCCCATAATTTTCCTGCAGTCTCCTAAAACTGCCATTTACAAAAATGCAGTTCTTGGAGACTGCAGGAACATTTGGTGCCAAAGGTGTGAAGTCTAAACAGATCCGGAATTAAAATACCTAAATAGAAGATTCCTCCATTTTCATTAACATGATAGCCCAGGATAGGTTCTGGCCTTCCTGAGAAGCATGGCTATGGCAGGCGACCGACCTCCGCTTCTTCACTTTTAGAATTCTTAGATCTTTCTCTAGACAGTCGGTCCACCTAAGGCGGGGTCTTCCCCTTGATCTATTTTCTGTTGGTTTTGACAGAAAATTTTTTTTACTGGTGGAATTATTTTCTATCTGGCCTAATTTTGTGGTGGAATTTTTTTTCCATCTGGTCCAGTTCATTTAACACTAGATTTAAGGATGTTGATCGCATACCTATTTTTACTAAAGTGAGCTAATTTGACTCATACAAGAAAATGGAAGTTTTTTGCAAAGAAAACAGTTCCAAAATTATTTAAATAAAATGTTTATTATCAAACAATTCATAAAAAACATTTTTTACATATAAAATCTGTTTTTGAAACATATTTTCCGTAAACATTTCTATTACATTTAGCACAATAGTTTCTACATCTGTTTCTTTTGCATGATTGTTGAACTTGACAATTCTTCCGTGAGTCAGTAGCACGAATTTCTGTCATTGGAATGGAGGTGTTCTCGACTTCTTCTCTATATTTACTTTATAATATACTTTATATACGTTATATTTACTTTATACTATACTTATTACTATATTTATTTAATTTCATATACGTTTTATGAGTCGAATTGGCTCACAACCGTGAAAATAGGTATACCACATTTAATAATGCGAAATGAAGGGGTCTGCGGGGAATAGGAATGAAAGTTTACATATATTTTATTATTTAACTAAAAACCAGCGTATGTTTTTGAAAAGTGATATTAAAGTTATATATATATATATATATATATATATATATATATATATATTGATCAAATTTTTAATGAGTCAAATTGGCTCGGTCCGTAAATCTAGTGTTAATTGTTTGATTATGTTTTTGAAAAAGTAATATTAAAGTTATATATATATATATATATATATATATAGTGATAAAATTTTGAATGAGTCAAATTGGCTCGATCCGTAAATCTAGTGTTAATTCTTTGATTTTTATTGAAAATAACACGACATCAAGTTCTCTATACATTTTGTACATATCCAAATAGAAGATTCCATTCAAAGGTAATGTAAACTTTGTACTGAAATACGAAAGTATTTTCTTTCTTTCTGGATTATTTATAGATTGTTAAAGAAATTTATTCAAGTCAATCTGTAACCGCCATATACCTTACCCTCAAAGTTGTGAGCAGTGGAAAAAACCCGATTTAAACCCGAGAAAAAAAAAACCGGTTTGAGGGGAACGGAATTTTGAAGTATTTTATTTACTTTTACCCTAATCGCACAAGATAATTATTTCATTCCATAAATGATTTGATATTAATAGTTGACTGGCAACTGTAATGAATAAACGTGTAAGGAAGCCAAACAGCCAAAAAATTGAATAATTGGAATTAACTAACTATATTTAGCAAGGTATTATGTTTAGCATGAAAGTATGAGTATATTTATCCCTTTGCTAAATATCCAATATTTTTATTATTACATAAACATTAGGCAATAATCTGTAGTGACACAAAACCCATAAATCATTATTTTTCTTGGATAACATCTCTCTCTCTCTCTCTCTCTCTCTCTCTCTCTATATATATATATATATATATATATATATATATATATATATATATATATATATATATATATATATAATGTATGTGTGTAGAAATTGAACACAAAATGCAACATTGTCATTTGATGACACTTTTAAATGATATATGCATTACAAAAAAATAATAAACTGTTATGTTAAATTTAATGATTTATTTTTATATTATAAATGGAGGGGGGGAAAGTTTAACATAAAGCAATTTACATAATAAATAATGATAAAAAATAATGTATATAATTATTATATGAGCAATAAAAATTGAAGCAATCAGTTATGTGCTTGATAAGACTAACAGGGTCATTAATTATATAAGTACTACTATAAAATCATTTAAATGCTCATTGCTATTATTTCTTGAATATATATATATATATATATATATATATATATATATATATATATATATATATATATATATATATATATATATATATATATATACTGCCAAAAGTTAAAAAAAATTCTCTTAGAAATAATATGCTAGTTCTTAAATAGCCACTGTTGAAAAAAATAAATGTAAACATTGTTAAAATGATTTCTTCCCAAATTCCCGGGTTTATTTCCACCTCTTCAAAATTCCGGGTTTTTTACATCTCTAATTACCCTACAGGACAGTGGCTAAGAAAAGATCTCAGGAAGGGTAAAAGTTTCAAGTGTTGAGTTTTTACGTGTTTTTTAATATTGTATTTAGGTCTGTTACGCACATGCTTGTTTAATGCATACCCTGTTTTTTACAAGAAAAACACTTCGAAAAACTATATTTTATATTTTACGCACACCAAAAAATTGACATACAAATAACTTTTCCAGATTGTAAACCATTCGTGGTGCGGATGTAGTCTTGATCGGCATGCATGATTTGTGCACGAATGTGGTTACTTTTTATGAAAAATCCATAAAAAAATTATAGAATTTTATTACTGGTGGTTTTTTCGTATACTAAGTAGCTTTTAAAAAAATTGAGATGAATATAGACATTTTAGACCACACCTAGCCCGAAATAAAGACATTGCTTGAATTATATACGAGGCACATCCAGAAAGTAAGTTTCCCGATATTTTCCTCTTTCATGTAACGTAATTAGCAGTGTCAATTACGCGTGCGTAACAGATCTATGACGTATTAATCTTACTCCAGCTGGACGAGTCTCAATTAGTGCCAGTAGCGGGGTAGCAGTGGTCCGAAATGGAAACTCTAATTCCTTCTCCCGCCGCCTGCAAGGTTCAGTCGGTGATCTTGAATGCACAAAGCATTGCTCCAATTGAAATTCATCGTCAGCTCTGTCAGGTCTATGAGCACTGACACCCAAACACAAAATTCAACGCTTAGGAGAAGTAGTGACATTTATGCTATGGTATCACGATGACGGCGACGAGTTCCTCGACAGGATCGTCGCGGGCAATGAGACTTGGATTTCACACTTTACCCCGGAAACCAAACAGCAGTCGATGCATTGGCATCATAATGGATCTAATCTTCGGTCAGGACCAAATTCAAATAGTCGCTGTAAGCACGGAGAGGGATGTGCACGGTGTTCTGGGACAGGAAGGATGGTTCCATTCAGAGGCGGCAGAGTTCTATGACACAGGTATACAGATGTTAATCCCACAATTTCGACAAGTGTCTCAATTCTGGTGGTGGCTATGTTGAAAATAGCTGAAATATTGCTGTACTTGTTGCCAATAAATATGACCGCTAAAGTGTGTTCTTTTTTTTTTTTTTAAATAGGGAAACTTATTTTTTGGATGCGCCTCGTATATTTGTGTACGGGAGTTGTTAATACAATATCCTTTAAAAGAAGTTAAGTGAATGAAATTCATTAATTATTTTATCAAAATTACAGATTTTTAATTTATCAATCTAGTCAATTTTTTGATTAACTAGAAGAATATTTAACCAGAAATTTTTTTCCGTTATGCTGTTCTTATCGCTGTAACGAACCATCGCTAGAAAATGTCATTTTAGATGATTTTAATGGGTGTTAATGGGATACCGAAAGAGAATTAATTCATAAGCATAATCATCATCCACCCCACTTTATAAGATGACAAGTGAGGAATAGGTCGAAGGAGAAAAATTCTCGACAATTTAACCAGATTTGTCATTTGGAATACACTCTTGAAGAAAAAAAAATACCGCAGTGATTAGTGCCATTAAATCGTCAAACGGAATATGTATCATAAGTAAATCAAGTCGTTCCGTAGAGGAAATAATTTTGTGGTGTTAACACGATTACTGAGAGCCGTTTACCCAACAGATAAGAGGCGGTGTCGATGAGCTGGACCCTCAGGATCTGAACGAATGCCTGATGATTCAAGCCATCAAGCCTATCACCCTATGCGATGCTTCTCCGCCAGAACCGACTGACAGTGGTCTGGGAAGGTCGCCGAGAGGTTCTCAGCCGGCATCCTCTTCCGACCATTACCCGGGTAAATAATATTTCACATACTCGACATTATAGCTACTCTCAGGGCCCTTTTTATTGCATGTTTAATAGACAACATTCATATTTTTTTATCTGGAGTAAACACCATCGTCCAGTCTTCAGCAATTAAAGGCGTAGTTATGATTATATTTATCTGCGACTCTCTTTCATTCTTTTAAAATATCCAATCATTCCTTGATTCGGAAGATAGCAATGTAGACCTTTTATGTAGCCTCCACACTATGGCCAATTGTTCACCACTTCCTAATGGCTACCTTGAACGATGGTTCACGGGTTGCATCCACACGATGGGCCACTAAATGAGCCGAACGCTTGGATTCGTCCATAGGGTCTACTGCGCACTTAAGTTGCGCATCTGGCTGCCTTTGATCTTTGGAGAAAAACCGCCTTCGAAGCCATCGTCCGCCAAGGCTATTTTATCGTCTTCTGCCATCGACCACGATACACCATACCCCATCCAGACGGTGGTGATGGCTTTCAGTGGACCATAGTATGGAGGGGCCTTTAGATTCACTTAGCGCCACTCCATTACGAAAGGTGGTAGTTGTCTCTCTTGAGGACCTTTTTGGAGGTGTTTATTTTGGAGACTTGCTGACATTTATGACACGTAATGGAAATCGGCTGAGGTCCACGCCTTCTCTCAATATAGCAGAACCTGTTACCAAATGAACTTGTTAAAAAGAGAAACACTCTCTACACATCAGATCTTTTGAATTGAATCTTACCAAACCAATTACGTCAGTAGTCATTAATTTCTTATTTATCCTTTTATCCAATCAGCTGATTTCACGGGCTCTTCACTATTTAAAATCAGAATAATTGATGTTTCTCACAACAATAAAATGTAGAATTGGTATGCATATACTACTTAAGTCTTTCATAGAACAAAAACATCGCTGTTTTTTTATTTTTGCCATGGACTCTGTACACGTTTAAAACATTTATTATTCCATTCAGTTACGTCGATTTCAAACCCTTAATAGATACTGAAAAGGGCCATTTTTCACATCTTTTAAAGGCTTCAGTTGTTTATATTTACCTAGCTCCATGAAGCTCCAACTGTATTTCACTGGGAATTCTTTGTTCGTATTTCCTCTCTTCCCTAGGTTTGATTTACGCCAACGACTGCAGAAGCGAGACTGCACAAGGCAGCAGTAGCCACACTTCTCCTTCTAGTCATCACAGCAGTCCACCAGGACCTGAGAGGTTAGTTTATATTCATTCACCATTGTGTAATTTATTTTAACAAAGTTAACTGATAAAATGTTTATATACGTCATTTTAGAACAATACATATTCTTTTATAAAAGAGTTTAGTTGATTGGTTGTAAGATTTAGTTGCTATGATTAATATTTTACTACATGAGATTTAGTTAGACAAGGATATATTGCTTAAAGCCTATTTTGAATGGCTGCTTAAAGCCTGTTTTGAATGGAATAGGAGTTAATAAGTGGGAAGAGAGGCAAAAAAATTTGGAGTACGAGTTAGTAAGTGGGAAGAGAGGCAAAAAATAATTTGGAATAGGAGTTAATAAGCGGGAAGAGAGGCAAAAAATAATTTGGAATAGGAGTTAATAAGCGGGAAGAGAGGCAAAAAATAATTTGGAATAGGAGTTAATAAGTGGGAAGAGAGGCAAAAAATAATTTGGAATAGGAGTTAATAAGTGGGAAGAGAGACAAAAAATAATTTAAAATAGGAGTTAATAAGTGGGAAGAGAGGCTCGTGACCTTTTCCTGTTAACTTCCTGGAAAGTCATAGTCGGGGAGTTCCGCAATTATTTAGTTAGGAAGGCTATTGAAATGCTAATAAAAATAATTGTTTTCTACTGCCAGCAGAGATTTATTTATTTTCTGACTCAGTTGCTGAATTTAGAAAGCTTACAGAAATTAAGATTTAGTGAAGTTGACAGCTTAAAGAAAGTTGAACTTTAAAAGCAGTGTCAAATAAGATGGATTATGAAGAATAAGATAAGCTTATAATTTCTTTCTTAACAGAAGAACTAAAACGATCTTTGTTTAAAGGTATGACAATATTCTTTTCAGGGATAAACTTCCGCCGAATAATAACAGTCTCCGAGTTCCAGTTCTTCCTCCAATAGTTCCGTCTCCAACATCACAACTACAGTGCTTCCCTAACCAGAACCAGACGTCCAAGGGCCGTCCAACGTCGAAAAACACAACAAGACAACGAGGTATGGAAAGAAAAAAATCTACTCTTGTTGAAATAATTTAATACAGTGACCTCTCTTTTATACTTTAAAATGACCGATGAAAAAAAAAAAAAGCCGTATAGCTGAGAAAGTCATACAAGTCAGAGATCACCCATTTTAACAAACACGGATTCTTAAATCTCGTTAAAGTTACAACAGTATGAATTTGTGCCACATCAATATGTTAAAACTAGCACAGAAATTTTGTAAAATTAATTTGAAGCTGTGAAAAGTATAATACGCTATTGTTAGAAATATACAGGCCATTTTACTCAGGCACATATTTAAATGTGTATATATATATATATATATATATATATATATATATATATATATATATATATATATATATATATATATATTAACCATAACTAACTAATAATCTTATTATAATTGGACTCTAAAATAAATTTCTAGAGATTCAATCCCAAAAATTACACACTTTGGTGAAATTTCGTTGTCTCTGTCGTAATTATGGTAACCTTGACTTCACGAACATCAAAATTAATTTCTTATTAGCTCAAATATTCTTTTCTGACTCCTTTGGGTAACTTGGTTTCAATCCTTTCGTGCCCCATATTATTAATATTAACACTCTTATTGGCTAGCTCACTAGCGGACACACACCACTATACAACCAATTGTTTTTAATAATTTTGTTTTTATGTTATATATATATATATATATATATACATATATATATATATATAATAAACATAAAAACAAAAGTGCAAAAGGTGAAATTGAAATTGTATTTCTTATCTCACTTCTCAAGAAGCAGACTAATATCTCCCTTTATTGGTTTTAATTCTTAGCAATACATAGAGACAAGAAACAACCATCATTAACTGACAGAACTTTAAAATCCTAAAAAATTATTTCGTTTGACCGAATTGTTAGCTTTCAAATGAGAAGAAATTACAATATTTTTTAAATATTACTTATAAAACTAATAACTTACAAAAATATTTTTTTGTAACTATGGTGTAGGGGTTGTAACAACCCAAACTGAAACATCTAGAAATGAAATACATTATATACCTTTTCTTGATTTTCCCGTAGCTGCTGTTGGTACTACATTAGAAACTCCCACTCTCCGAACATCCAGTGCTTTACTCCAAGGAACAAGAAATGTCCAAGACGTCGCCTCAAGCAGACTGTCTGACATGTACTCGCCAAATATGGCTAACCCGAATTACAAATCACCACTGCCGAAAGTAATTCAACACCAATCAAGGTAAGGTAAAACAGTTTGAATGTCAGTAACTGTAGAAATCATAATCTGACAATTACTTCCCTCGCTAGTCGCCTATATTTCCAACAGATGGACTTAAGTTTGATTCCCGAGTTAGACTTGGATGTACGTAGGCTGTTCAGTAAACAGTAAAACTCATCTTACTATTGAGAAACAGTCCAACACAACAGCAATTTCTGTGGAATGAAACAAATGGTGTCTATATTAGCAATAGTGGTCGATAGATGGAACATACAAGTTGATATACCAGTGTCACATGAAAAATGCGTATCGCGTTACCCACCACCCATGTATTGCTGGTTACGCGCTGTTTTACTGAAGAATATCGTAGATATCACACTACGCACCTCCATTTAGTCCTGATCTCGAACACTGCGATTTCTGGCTGTTTCCTCGGCTCTAGGAACCACTAAAACAGAGTCGCTTAAAAAACAAATCATGTATTAATGCGGCGGAGACACTTTGAAACAATTCTCAAAAACCAGATTTCATGTGTTTAAGAACTGGACAGATTGTTGTAGTAAATTACATCTCACGAAAACTACACTCAAGAGCCAAAACATTATGACCACCCCTACATTTTGCAATGAACTCGCCTGGATGACGTGGAAGGCACGTGATCAGGTGGAAGTGGTATTTAACTGCTGCTAGAGAGTCTGGGGAATCATTCTTTCACTTACTTCTGTGTGTGATGGGAAAGGCTGCGGATCTAAGTGATTTTGATAGAATACTACAGGGTATCTGAACATCATTGCGGACCAGTTGCACCCTTACATGGCCTCTGTTTTTCCAGCTGGAAATGGAATGTTCCAACAGGACAATGCCCCGTGTCACAAGGCTAAAATTGTGTTGGAGTGGTTCCAGGAACATGATGCTGAATTCCAGTTAATGTCCTGGCCGCCTGACTCACCGATCTCAATCCGATATAACACACTTGGGATGTCATGGGACGGCAGCTCAGAGTTCAAAGACCACAATTTCGCAATATCTCGGATTTGCGTAACCGTTGCCTAAACATCTGGTACAATCTGTCTCCGGACATCTACCAAGGATTTGTGGCATCCATGCCAAGAAGGGTTGAAGCTGTGCGCGCAAAGGTGAGCCAACTCTTAACTGACAGTTGGTCATAATGTTTTGGCTCGAGTGTATTTCGAAAAATACTACGAACATAACAACGATTAATGCTAATCGGCTTTCTGTATAGTCTTATTACTTGTTGAACAATCTTCTTTAGATTTTGATGTGTTTCAAAATATAAAAAATACTAAAAAATGTAAGAAAAATTCTAATATTTTTAAAAATGTCAGAAAAAAACTTTGAAAAAAAAGATTTGTCAAATATCAGCCAACTCCTTGCTTGTTCAAGCCCACTCAATTAGAAATGCATACAAAATTTTGATTGGATGAAAGGAAAAACTTACATTGGCTACTGAGATCACTTTCTAATTCATTGATCATATCTTCTCATTTCTGATTGAGTCTCCGTTGTGAACGGATATTTCTGACCACATAAATATTGTTCGTTTTTATCGTTAAACTCTTTCCTCTCTAGTTATTTTGTTATAAACACGCGAATTAATATTTATCTATCCTTACGTACCTTTTTAGTTGTTTAATTTCTCTCTCTTTGTCCATTTTATTTTCACCGTTAGAAATCTTGGGATTAAAAGAGCTAGGCCTATAGAATTCTGTCACCCATGTAATGATGGTCACGATTTGAACAGTCCCCAATTAGTGTTGTATCCTCTTAAAGGTCTGATTTAAAGCGTTACGGTCTAGTGATTTGCTTACGAGAGCTAATGAGACAGGGACCAACTACTTAAAGCCGATTCCGAAAGGCTACGAACATCCATACCAGCAGCTGGATTCGAACCCGCGAACTCCGATACCGAAGGGCAGCACTCTACCATTCCGCCTCCTTACAGGCAGAAAAGCTGACTGTCTATATGGTGTTAACACCCCTAAAAATTTATCATCAAGCCAGCGGTGTTGTACAGAAGAATGCTGAATAAAGGCAAGTTACCTTGCATTGAGTAAAAAAAACTTAACTATATTGTACATATTCTAACTTGAATTTAAGAATGATTTTGACCGATTTCAAATGGAGTGCGAAGAATCGAATCGGATGGCTTTGATTCTTTACATGGTATATCGGTAGTTTTGATCAAAGATACAATGTAATTTCATTGAAATATCTCTAAGAGAAATATTAATCAAAAGGGAACTTAATTGTTCCGGCTAGAGAAGGAATCAAAACTAAAACATAGCTATATGTGAAATGTAATAGGGAGCCTGTCGAAGTTCGCATGTGCGCTACATCTAGCACCCTCTGTATAACCAAAATAATATACAAAGACTTAAAAAGGAATGTGTTTCATTGCTTTACACAAAGTACACACATTAATTACTTTTACTTAATTTCGCTTGTGTGTCAGTTGAAATTTTGAAATCAAATTTTAACTACCTTCCTGACTAGCTACAATTCTGAAACTTTGCACATGGGTTCATTTCTGGTGACAATACAATATTCAGTCATAATTTTAAAAAGTTTAGACTGAAAAAAAAATTCAGTTTAATAAATGCAAAAAACTGTTCGGAGCACTTAGAATCCCAATTAAATGCAATCTAGTAACGCCATCTATTTGCAAGTGGCATAACTAAAAACTCAAACTAAAGTCATTTGGACAAATTTTAAATAGTAACTCCTGGTTCAGAGAAAATTACACATATATTTTCTTATACATAAAAACTTTACTGTTGATGCGTATATAAACGAGGTCGAGTAACGATGCATGAAATTTCGTACAGTAATTATAAGTGGTATTGTATAATATTTCTCCTAGCCCCCCCCCCCTTTATTTTGGAAATTCAAATTAGTACTTCGCCAATTTAATATTTATGCGCCTTTTTTTACACATTTCCTTTCGTAGGATCAAATGAGACATCGTATTTTGTAATCGTAAAATCTAAGTGACATTTAGACGGTCATCATATATCCCAACACGAAATCACATTTTCGGGAATAAAGTACAGTAGAACCTCGATTATCCGAAGTAATTGAGACCAGACCTACTTCGAATAATCGAGAATTCATCAATAATAATCCAATTTAACATCTAGTATCATCATTGGTGCAATAACATTTCTCGGCAGTATGACCTTCCAAATTTCGAAATGGGGTGTGTTTTTGTTTAGAACAGGGATGTCTGAAAGTGGGGAAGAGTACACTTATGCTAAGAATTGTGCTAGCGAGAAGAAATTCTAAAAAAGGGAATTCCAAAATATTTATCGGCACTCGTAGTTTGGAAAAGACGGCTTGCTTACAACAGGAATGTGGAAAAAAAAAGAAAACTTTAAAAATGCCTGTTTGTAAAGAGAAAATTTTGGATGATAGTAGAAAGTTAAAAAAAGTTAAAGAAATCGACTTCTGTTAATCGAGTTTCGGATAATCGAAGTTCTACTGTAACATGTAAAAAGTGCAACATTTACAAACGTTGGGGCATAATTAGCTTTTTTTTTATTGGGTATTTTAAAAATTGATGATATTTTTATATATTTTCAGAAACTGTTATCTTAGTTTTTTACCCTCTTTCAATTTTAAAGAATTATTCTGTGGAATTATATATACAGTCTATCAAAATTCAGAAAAATATTTAAAAATCTATGGTAAATCCAACATAACAATTTAGAAAACTTTCAATTCTTTTGTCACTAAGAAAGGGATAGTGTGAAATTCCCCCCTTTCTCTTTTTTTCATTGTGAAGAACAGGTTGTGTTGACTGTTGAGAAATGACCTTACCTTTTTCCTGGGATTTCACTCTTTTTTTGGCTACACACTGATTGCCTATCACCTTTGACAAAAATTTTATGCAAAAAAGTTTCAAAAATGTTTTTTTTTTTTAATGGAGAAAGAATAGAGATAAAAAGTAATCCTTTGTTAAAATAACATTTAAATATGTAGTATATGTCAATATATAACCTTTTGTGGGTGATGTCAGAGTAAACTTTTTTATATACACTGATTTATTTATATTAATTAAATTATAATTTCTTAACTATTAAGTTAATTAATAAAAATATAATCAGTTTTAACAATTTAATCTTTTCTGAAATAAGGCACTTCCCCTGCCCTTTTCTCTTAAAACCAGAACCAAATAAAACCCAGAAACACCCACCTAGGTTGGGTTCTTCTTAAAAAACCCGAGTTGTTTTGCAACTCTGATTTAAATCAATACTTTCTTTTACACTTTACAAAATTTTTAAATATTTTATATCATAGAGCACCAGCAGCAACATTTGAATCCACAGAAACTTTTACTTTAGCATTTGCAAATGAAAATTTAGGTTAAATATACTTCTGTAAATAATAAAATTTCGGACCAAATTAGATACATTTTAGGACTTTATTTTTGAACCTTACATCAAATCAATAATGGTTTCCTTTACATTCGATTTTAGTGTTCATTTAAACACTAATGCTTTAAAAACTGATAGCAAATGAATAATTTTTTTTTTTTTTTTGTAAACAATAAAAATTGTATAAACAATTTATAAGTTTGTAAGGAATTTAAAAAAGTCATACATCATACATTTTAATACACAATTTTGTCATATGTAAATAATATTGCATACATCATAATTAAGAAAATAAATAGGATAATAAAAACTTAATAATAATATTATGATCAACGATTAAGTTTTTGTAATCCTATTTATATAAAGACCTTATAAATAACTTAAATAATTTCATTTGTAATGTTTAATTTGTAAGAAATTAAAAAAAAGAGAGAGAGAAAAGAAATTTGATTTCAAGATTTAAGTACAAGTGACTCTGATAAATAAATCAAATGAAAGAATTTTGGGATGCATTTTTGCAAAAATAGATATAATTTCTTTCCTATTTTGTGAAAAATACAGCAATATCTTAAATCCTGGCTTGAAGAATTTTTTTTTTACTGTAATTGATTATAGATGACTCTAGTTTTTTGTTAATATGCTATTTTTTTTTTTAATATATTGAGATTCATAAAAGTTTATTTAGTATCTCAGTCTACATACTAATTTTTGAAAAACTTAATTTCCCTAACATTTTTTAAACAAATTCTTTTACTAAACAGATGAGTAATTTAATAATTTCAGTGCTTTCTGGAAAGATTTATGGAAGAATTCATGAAGAAAATATAGTCTGCTGTTACAATAAAAACACTTAAAACTATTAAAATCTTAAATTCAAAATAAATTTAAAAAAGCTTTTAAAATGCAAATTACCTTTCTCTGTACAACTGAATAGGCAAACTTTCAAAAAAGAAAACATTCTTAAATTTCAAAACTATATAGATATACATTTATTATGATAATATGACATGTTCCAAAATATCTGGACATAAAAAAACTCTAAAGTCCCAAAAAATTTACAAAAATTACAAAAGTGTTATTTAAAAAAATGATCTTATTAAAATAAGCTTCAAATAAATCTACTAGATATGCATCAATATATGAGATGATTAATAAATCATTCCTAAAATGCTGCATCAATTAATATAAGTTAATAATTAAAAATGATTCTTGAACAAAAAATATCTGTTTAATACAATACAGAAATGCTATCAAGTCAAGTTATTAACTTTTACTGCAGTCAGAGGCATAACAGCAAGAAAACAGAATGCTCAAATATTTTATTTGAAAAATTACTCCTACTCTATTTAGATAACAGTTAAAAGGTTTATATTTATTTTGACTTTATATAATTACAGTGAGATCAAAAGAAAACAATTATTATAAGCGTGAAATTTTTAATAAAGGACAAATTCTGTGATAAAAATGTAATGATGCATGATGCCAGGGCCCGATTATCAAGATCCTATGGGCATCCTCATTATCATATAACATCCTCACTATGGGCCCCGGGCAGAGAATACATTTTGGGCCCTTGTACATTATTACATTTTATTAATGTATAGCTGAAAGATTAGCATAATGCAACAAGCATTTTTTTATTTGACCATGGGGTTGAAAAGGAATGCTATTATACAGGTCATATTCCAAACATTTCGCTAACAGAATTCACCAATCAGAAAGCTCAATTTTGCGATTGCAAACATTTTTGAAAAAAGTTGTCAAAAACTAGCCATCTGATTGGTGGATTCCACTTGTAAAATAACCTGCATTCTTGCCTTTAGTTTTTAAGTGCAAACCCATGACTGACAAATCTGTTGGTATTTATACTTGCAGGTACTCTGTGAAATAATGAAAAACTTAAAAGATTTTAGCTCACATTATTTGTATATGGGTTCTGCATAAGGCTGACCACCTAGCCGGAACATATGCTTCACGGAGATTGACACGTAGGCCCTGGCCCCCTAGGGGCTGTTGCGCCGAGGATTATATGTTATTTGTATATAGAATAAAAACATGAAATTTTTAAGTCTACAAAATTTGTTTCAAAATTACCTCTGGATCTAAAACTTTTTGTTCCCCTGAAATCAGCGAGCCCTGGGCACAAGCCCCGCCGATAACATGGCACTGCATGATGCTAGATATTAATATAACCTTGTGCATTATCTTTTATTTTTTGTGCAGTTATATTTGTCTATATATTTCTATTAGTGTTTCTACTACATTTATTTATAAATGCATGTACAATGAATGACAGTTGAGTTTAAACTTAACCCTTTGCTTGTCCAGCACGTCACATATGATATACACATAAAATACTTTATATGCATTGAATATCATGTGATACACAAAGAACTATATTTTAGGTGGAAAAAAATTTGCAAGATTTTAAATTTAGCAATATTTTTCAATTAAGATATATGAAATACATACGAGATGCAATTATTCTCTTATATGGGGACAGTCAAAGGGTTTATAATCTATGAGATTGTAAATATCTTGAATTTTATTTTAAATCATAGCAATTGTATTTTAATTAATTTTTAAAAAAAATTTCACAAACCAAACATTACAAATGAAATTATTTAAGCTATGGTTATATTTTATTTTGATTAACAATCAAGTTTTCATTATCATACTCATATTATTAACGTGTGACAAAATTATGCATAAAATATGGATTTTTTTATCCCTCCTCGACTTACTCTTATAAAGCTGTTCACATTTTTCTTTCTTATTTACAGATATAAAAATTAAAAAGATTTTTTTTTTAAATTGAAATGAATTTTTAAACTACTATTTAAATAAATAGCAACAAAAATATAAGTGAAAACATATTTATTGATTTGATTAAACTTTTTTTTTTTTCAAAACATCAATAAAACACTCAAATATCCTTCTTAGTTCTGGTTAATTTAGTTTTGTTCTTTGCACCTAATTTTCCAAATTGCAAACTTAAGAAATTAATAAGTAATCAGGACATTAACCCCCCCCCTTTTAATAAATGGAAAAACATTGTTGAAGATAATTTAATTTAGTGTGAATTAAGAAAAAATATAATGCATATTTTTTTACTATCAATTTTTGCATACATAATCAGGGCATCTTTATTTTTAACTGCAATAGTCTAGTTATATTTTCATTTTAAACCAAGAAAGAGAAGAGTCAGTAAAAGAACTAATATTTATTTCTTAAAAACTTCACAAAAATATAAAGGCAACAAACTTACATACATTTTTAAAAAATAGCTATTCATCAGCTCGTTCCTGTGGAGGCCCACAAGGTGCTAACATTTTTTCTGTTAAGTTAAAACGTACACGAGCTTTTGATTCATTTTCTGCTAAGGAAAAGAGATTCAACATATCATGATGTGCTACAAAAGATGAAAGACTATCTCTGTGTTGATTTACAAGCCAGTCATATTTCGTTGTATCAGCATGACCAGTTCCAATATGTTTAGATAACAGATGTTCATGCTGGGAATGAATGTTATATCTTTCTCCCATGTTTCCTGAAATTAAAATTCATCTATGTAATAATTACATATAAACTCGAAAAAAAAAAAAAAAAAGACATCAAAATCTTATAATTGTTATAAAACTGTTTCCAGTACCTTGCATACAAAAACATCTTATTAAACAATTGTACAAAAATTAATTTAAAAATCATTTTACCCTATATTAGTAATATGCCCCAAAGCAGAATACTTTTCAATGTTCTGTAACAGGCTTTCAGATAATCAAAAATGTTCTGCAGGTGATATATTTATTTTATCATATATTTACTCTCCCACAATATTATTCCTATTGTGGTACATTTTCATTTTTACCAATATGTATAAATAAAAATATTTAATAAAACAGTGCTACCTGAAATTTAGAAAAATATTTGTATTAAAACCAAGGCATTAACATAGAATTTACTCTCCTGTCAATTTCTTTTGATGTAAGATTTTTTAGATATCACTATAATGATAAAAATGGTAGTGATAATTTGGGGTAAACATTAATGCAAAGGAAGTTTTTAGGATAGGCAGATGGCGAACTATCTATCACACTGGTAGGGTATAGGGAAGACAAAGAAATGACAACTCTCCCAAAGGATTATTGCCTGCAAATTTGGCAAGACACCGGAAATTCCAAGTAAACCTTAGTACTTTCAAATTTATAGTATCCTTTAAAAATATTTTGTCATAAATTTAATTTTTCTCACCTTCCTTATAAAGCTTGGAACTGCCACTTCAACTTGTAACCCCCCTCCCTTCCACGATTCTTTCC
Source organism: Pardosa pseudoannulata (assembly GCA_032207245.1). Taxonomy (NCBI): domain Eukaryota; kingdom Metazoa; phylum Arthropoda; class Arachnida; order Araneae; family Lycosidae; genus Pardosa; species Pardosa pseudoannulata. The sequence goes on along the minus strand of CM063508.1, from coordinate 170,149,356 downwards.
TACTTACAGAAAACCATCAATATATATATGTATTAAGGGAAAAAAGTTTTTCCATGAGCCACAATTGTTCTGCAGCGTAGCCAGTTGTTCTGTGACACACGTTGTACTTTTTGGCACATTCTGCTTCAGGGGTAATATGTAAATCATAGATATTCATAGTTCTATTTCAAAATGCCTCTTAAAATTTCAAATATTTAGTTATATTTTAAAATAATTTAATAAGATGTTTGAATAATGGTGAGCTGGTCTTGGATTTTATATTCTATTAAGAATATCAGTAAATTTATTTAATATCATTAATTGAATATTTTGAACCCCTTTCATAATTAATTCTTGTCTACAAACAGCTTAGAAATAACTGTCCAACCTCTGGATAATAATCAACCTTCATTAGCAAAGATTCATTTGAAATTATAAACATTAATATCAAATCCAGACTCAAAAAATTTGGGAAAACAAATATTAATAATTAGGAAGTAAGGAGATGAAAAGTTGATAGGATAGAGCATGTTAACATCAATAGGGAAAGACAGGAACAGAATTTATTATTATTTTTTTAATTCTATACACGACTTTGCATGTACTGTTTGTGTTTATTTCACTCTATAAACTTCGATGATCAGCTGGGGCTAGAAAAAAAATTTAGATCACCATCTTAAGAGTCTGTAACCAGCAGAGTTTATTCTGAAAGCAATCAGATTTTAGCTTTTTTCCTCTTTTTAATTTCTAATTGCTTCACTGGAACACTTTTTTTACTGGTATGATTAAAAAAACTTTTTATGTTTTCTTACTTTCTTGAACCAGTCTTGTTGTTAAGCCACTAGGTAATAATATATAAAATTTATACCATTTTCCAGTTTTATATGTAATTAAAGAACTCATTAAACAGATTTATAAATTTAACTACGAAAATGAGAGATAAATTTTAGAAATAAATGTTAAACTATTTACGACGATATAATGAAAAGATATACGAAACTCTTAAAATAAATTTAGCAAAAATTTTGATCAAAAATACAAAATTTTAAAACACGATATTTTCCATAAATATTTCATCTCTAAATAATAATAAAATACTAAATTAATTTCACTAAATTTGAATGCCGGATATGAAAAGCACTCGGTATAAAATTTAGGCATACTTACGTTTGAAAAATAAACACACTTAAGATGATAGAGATGTTATAAAACTAGTCAGAATAGAAAGCAATTTTCTAGAATGCTGATTTAATCAATACAACAGCGAAAACTGCTAAAAAATTTAACACAAAAACTTTTTTTATACAATTTACTTCAAATCTTGCATTCGAATTCTAGAATGTTTGTGATAACTGTATTTACATGTCGCAAGAACTCTCATCTGTACGCTCCGCCCTTTTCTACTGCGCATGCTTCATTAAAAATAACCTTTTTTTTTCAATTTTTGCTTTGACCATTTCATTATCACAATTTGATGTCATGCTTGTCATACGAACAAAGGTAGTTGATTAAAGTAGATCCGACTTAAAATTATTGTTTACAGACATTAAAATGGTTTAATAAGTTCATTATTTTATAGGAAAGAGTATATATTGAAAAACAAACACTAGTATTTTCAGTTAAAACTAACCAACGGTTAACTGCATGTAATCAAATGATTGATTAAAAAAAAAAAAATCGGTAATATCAAGTTTTATCGTAACACTTTACAATATAAGTATTTATTTACTCTCTATTAATATATTTCAAATCTTAATCGGATACGATGTGGAGTTAAATATATATGTATAGTGGCGTAGTGAAAAATGAAATGATAAAGCGGTTGTAACTCCCTCCCCTATACGGAGAGCTTTATACATACGTCAAAATTGGTACTTTATTTTTCTTGTTTCTGATGCCAGTTGGTCAAACCAAGCACGATTTAGCCATATGCAATTAGCCATATTAAAGCTAAAGGGTGCGCCTTTCGTATTAACGAATTTTATTATGGTGGAAGTACGACTTATGCTCAAGTGGGTGCTGGTAATTTAGATGCAGGAACCAAGCAGAAGACCCATAGACTTAATCTGCCACCCTCAGAGGTATTGACTGAGAACCTGGAGGGCATTGTGAACACGAACATATTTTACGTGCCTCAGTCACTTTTAACGAACATGGTGCATCTTAGGCCGGCTTGGGCTCCAAACCAACAACTCTCCAGTTTCGAGAGCGTTGCCTTTGCCGATTGACCTGCCGCGGCTCCACTGGTACATTACAAATCCTTACAAATGAGCTATAAATCCCGCCCCCCCCCCCACATCCCAGGATAAAATTTCTCGCTATGCCCCTACATACGTAATAAAACAAACATTTAAAATTAAAATATCAGTGATACAGTTTTTGTAATGTTACCGTTATAATAAAAATATTTTAGTATAACTTCCAATTTTCAATTTAAAATTTTTTAAACCAAAATACAAACAATTTACAGTTTGAACAAAGATATTTTGAATTTTATGGTAAAATAAATCTCAGTATTATCATAAAATTACTTTTAGTATAAATTAGATATTTGTACTAATTTACAAGTATTAAACACTTATTCTCAGAACAGAAAACTGCAATAAATACCTGATACAGAAAGAAAAATATATATAAACTGATTTTTTCAGGGTCGATTCATTATGTGCTTCATTCAAAAAATCTTATTTTTATTTCGCCTGTTAATAATTATTACTTTAATTAGTTTGCATAGATATATTTAACAGAAGGATTATAGAACTGTGAAGTATTTATTCTTACCAATTAAATAAATAATATTGGTTTTTCAGTAGGCTCGCAATTTTAATTTCTTGGTTCTCCTTGCCATCAAACTGTTCTTTTTTAAAGAAAATAAAAATTTTTAGACACAAATAAATAATAGACTTCTTTGAGTTGACTTTATATATTTAAAGGCTAACTTAAACTTAAGAGAAATATTATAATAATAAATTAGAATATAAAAGCTTCTTATCTATAATTAACAATAAAAAAATTTTTTGAGCTTTTAATGCATAATATTAGCTGCTTACTATAAACCATAAGTTTAGGAGCATATTAGATAGTAAGAACTTTACTTTGCATATATGTGATTTATTTTTAAAAATCTCTATTTGGATGTTTGTAACAAATATCTTTGTATCATGCAATCAAAATAAAACATTAAATAACAACATTTTTTAAGAGCACACAATCTTTCTTTTCCCCTCTTTTAATTCAATCTGGAATTTAATTTGACTAAATTTATTTTTTGCTGCTTTAACCAATATTTGCATTTTAAAAGAGTATTTTTTAATATACATATTTTTCTTTCAGGGAAAACTCTTGATATATTTTCTTCAATAATGAAGAGAAGACATATAATGGGATCAAAGAGAACAAATTATTGGACTGCATATCCAATTAATGGCTAAAATGCCAAGATCTATCTCAAAGACTGAACTAAAAAGAGTACCAAAGAAGTTTTAAAATAAATTGTGTACATAAAACAAACTCTAATTATTGTATTTATGTTTCTATAAAAAGATTGGAAAAAGAATGAATATTTTCAATGTGTTTCTATATTGTACAAAAGTTGCTTAATAAATATATTTTTATTTAAACCAACTGCATTAATGAAAAACAATGCTGATACCAAACTAATTTTAGATGCTTTTAAAATTTTTGAGAGACAAATTTTTTTAGTATAAAGAAAACAGGCAAGCTGGGAGCAAATGGGAGCCATGCAAGAGCATAATATTGTCTTATCTCGTATGGCCCCAATGGAAGCAAGATACCTATCAAAGACTGCTGGAAATGGCGATGCAGACTGAATGCCTTAAGTGGCATTACACAAGAAATAGAAAATGATTTTTTTTCCTAACAGAGCTGGCAATACAACCACTATATGCCTTTATCAGACATGCCAATATTCAGGCACATGTGTCAGGAGCAACAGCATGGTTTTAGATGTTAACATGCTAATTACATGCATGTGTGTAATTTATATACAAAATAAACAATACAAAATAGCAAAGCAAATTATACATAAGTAATATCTTATTGTTTTCAAAATTAAAATTAAATTAAAAGTAAATGAAAATAGCAAATTAAATTTAAAATAAACACAGTAGTAAATTGTAATGGGTAATTCAAAATTTATGCATTTAACATTGTGTAAGTAGCTTTTTTAGCTTTAACAAATTAGTTTTCAGAACAGTTTTTCTTGTAGCAACATTAACCCTGATTAAAATATTTACATTTTTCTATTATCAGGAATTTTAGAGTTTGTCTACTCAAATTTGACCTAAATTCAATTTGGTTTTTCCGCACAGTACTGAAAACTATTTAACATGCAGCATTACTGTGTGGAAAGAGTAATTTATTCAATATTATTTTTGGCAAAACTTTGTGTTTAATTGCTGAGTTGTGATCTTTCAGTTGTTCAAAAGTTTTGCTATTTTCCGGAGCAATCTGAGGAGTTTCCAGAGTTATCCATTTTTCTCATTTCTCCAGAACAACTCCGGATAATCTGGTGTAGTTTGCATGTCTGCTTTAGGCCAATACAAGGCTACAAAGCTGTTACCCATTTAGCACCACCCAGGGAGCATGTGTAGCGTAAGGTATGCTACGGATGCAAGTAACATTACCCCCACTGGTTCCTCATAAATTAGAAGCAGAAGACCCCCAGGTTTGGCCTATCAGCCCCAGAGGTATCATTTGAGAACTTGGAGGACACTGTGACCAAACATACTTTACGTGCCCCAGTTACCTTTAATGAACATGGCAGATCTTAGGTCGGCTTGAGCCCCGAAACTGCAGCTTTTATGTTACGAGATTGCTGCCTTTGCAATGATGATGATATAATACATTATTCATGCTTTAATTAATAAATTATCATAACTAATTTCTTTCTTGTTCTGTATTAAAATGTACCATTCAGATTTTTTTATTTTTTTTAGAATATTCATCTAACATTTTAGTTCATTAAACTTTTATTGTTTCAAAAAAGATTCTTCATACTTTCTCATATCAATATCAAACTATATTTACTGAACTTAATATAAAAAGAAATAACAATTGATATTGTTAGTTAATCAGAATTTGTTTATTAATATTTATCTTAATCTTTTATATCAATCTTTAAAAAATACGAATTTTCTAAAGAAAGACAACAATAACATACAAAAAAACTAAAAGTTTAGGACCAATTAAATCAATATAATCACTTGGTAAGAAACCATTTCAACTAATTTTGATATTTAAATTAATGAAAAACGTATACAAATTTTAAATAAATAAAATATTTTTACTTTTACAGTGATTGATGTCATATTTATTTTTTATAATACATTTAAATTATTTTTGTCTTTTGAAGCTACTTTTAAACAGGGATTGAACAGGTAATAGTTTTCCATGATACCTGATATTCAGAATTCTTTTGTCTGCCAGATACGAATATTTAATATTAACCCTTTCGAAGGCCATGGGAAGATTACTTCCCACCTACATGATCTTCTAAAATACACCTGTGGGAAGACTGATTCAAGCTTCAGTTTTGAGCTGTCGTCTATTGTTTGATCAATTGAATATAATTAGCCCTTCTGTTTTGAAAGTTTGAAAATGTTATGTGCGAAATAAATGGCCAACGAAAGGGTTAATTTTTTCTGTAATATTGTATGGCTTTTTTTAGATATCATTTCAAAACTATAAATTACACATATTTGATATATAATTCTTAAAATTAAAAACTTTAGAAATATATAAAAATTAATTTTACATAAACTATTTAAACATTAATATATAATATTTCATTTGTATTTGTTAACACCCTTGGCTGACAAGTATTTTTTCAAAATGTTTGTTCTTAAATATATTTATACTTTTTCACTTTAAATCACTTTTATCTTTATACTGCATTAAATAACTTTAAATATTCATTGCAAAATTATCTACTGCCCTTATGATATTTAATTTTATACAGATATGAAATAGAACATTTAAGTTTCAAATTAAAATTCTTTAATTAGAAAACAAAAATTTAAGGAACGATGGCCGATTGGTTAGGGTGCTGGCCTTCGGTACCAGAGTTCGTGGATTCGAATCCCACTGGGACATGGATGTTCATAGCCGTTCGGAATCGGCTTTAAGCTGTAGGTCCCGGTTTCATTAGCCCTCGTGTTGCAAAAAAGTAGACCGTAGCACTCCAAACCAAACCAAACCAAAAATTTAAAAAATTCCCTTTCAGTTGCTGATCTTTTATATATTTTTTTCAATCATACTTAACTTTTTAAAACATTTATCCAAATAAATTTATGTTTTCATTGCCATGTAATTTGTTCATACAACCAATAATTATTATAAGAACAAATTACAATATTTCATGCAATAAAAATTTATTGTATGAATAAATTACTATGTTTTAAATCTCAGTAGAATTTATCTGTGTTCATTAGAGTTCAAATAGAAAAAAAAAACATGTAATAAGTCTGTTAAATAGAGATTAAATTATACATACAAATGGGAAACTTTGCTTATATTAAAATATGAATATTATTTAAATATATTTTAGATCTAAAATACATATCATATCATAAAAGTTTAGGTTAAAGATTTATACTCAGGGAATTTTTATGTTAATAGTGACTTATAAGTTTAATGCTGAAGAAATTACATAGTCAAACATAAACCCAATATATTAATGACTATAATAAAGTCCAGTTTTAAACTATTTTACTATTAATTTCAGAAAAACACGTAAGTACACAATACACATATATATTTTACAATAAAAAAACCACTATTTGATACAAACATTCTTTTCATAATACAGTCAAGAAGATTCTCCAGAGAAGAATAAATTATAGCTTTCTAGTCCAGGGATGGGCAAACTATGGCCTGCCAGAAGGTTTTATCTGGCCACGGATAGAATTTTAAGTTGCTGGTCCAAGGCAAATTAAAAGAAATATATATTTATACATTATATATCCATCTCCTTTTCTACTTTGCTTAAATATTATATTCCAAATTTATTATCTCATGCCCAGAAGATCGGCGGTATATTTGCTCCTTATATGTGAACAAGTGTTTTCAACTTTGAACCTTAGAAAGAATAATTTCAGAAGTAGACTGACAGATGAGCATTTAGCATCGTTCCTTAAAATCAGTACATCTCACTTCGAACCTCAGTATAAGGAACTTTCAAAAATGAAATCGCAATTTCATTCATATCATTAATGTATTTAAACCATTAGGTACTTGTATATTGTTTTTAAAATTTTAGAAAAATTTATCTTGGTCCGCCAGGTTTATTTTTTTTTTGATTTTTGGCCCACAGCCGAAAGAGTTTACCCATCCCTGTTCTAGTTCCTACTTCTCTCTAGTCAATGTCAATGAGAAAATTGGGATTTTAAGCTTATGTGTAATACAGAGAAAGAGACTAGACATAAAGCTAATAAATCAGTACTCAGTAGTCTGTACTTTGTTGCAAATTAAAATTGCAAGCCAAGACACTTCTTATTATCTAAACAGATAAATAAGGCTGGAAAGAAGGAAGGAGTAAGATCAATGGAACTCAGGAAAGAGCAGCCAAAGAGGCTGCTCTTTGCTGAGTGTAACTGCTATTAAATAACTGCTTAGCTTTTGTCACAGCTAAACAGTTATTTTATAGGCCTATATAATTGCAGTACACAAAAATTATTAAAGAAAGATGATTGCTTTTTGTAGTCAAGCTTAATTTAAAAAAACTGAGGTTTCCTTTTCTGGTTAAGGTAAAGCCCATGTGCTTCCTCCCTCATGGAAAAATTTTTTTTTATTAACTACTATATTACATCGTAAATGTTATTTATTTTTCAAATATATCCCAGGCTTTATTGTTTAAATTTAAAATTTTTTAATTATCAGAATCTAAATTTTATTGAAGACAATTTGTATCGCACCATATTTAAGAAGGTTCTGGATATTTGAAGTTTAATAAGATAATGGTTATATATTTTCCTCCCCTAGTTTAAACTAAACCAAGTAAGTCAACAAAATAACATGTACTAGATTTGCCCTTTAATGTTGTTTAAAATACATTAATTGTTAAATACTATAAAAAAATTTCACAAGTTTATTTAACATTATTATCGATACTAAATGTGACATGACAATAAAAGTATTTTTAATTATAAGCAATCAACAAAGGAGCCTGTATGCATATACATGCACACGCATTGAAAACTAGAGAAATTAGATGTTTTATGGACCACAAGAACATCCCATTTTTCATAAAACTGTCAGATTAAATATAACAATAATTATATTTGTCACCCATTTATTTAAAATTTTAACCCATTGATATAAAATGAATATTTTTAAAAAATCTTTGGTTACAACTTGGGCTTTTTTGAAGGAGTACACATTTTACATATAGTTTAACTTCTTATATAAATTCACTTTTTAAAAATGATATTTATCTTAAAAATATTAAAAATGTCTACTTAATATGATTCTTTTCTCTACTATCCAAATTGTTTTTATTAAACTAAACTAGCATATAGCCCGTCATAAGACAGGATCAGTAAAATTTTTAAGTTTTCATAACTGTAGAGTACCTTATGAGGCAGGTAAAAAATGGTTTGTTTTTTGCCTGAGAATTATCTAGTACACGCTCAATAATTCATTTATCTTTACTGACCACATGTTATTTGCCACCTTTAATTTATCTTGTTATTATGTGATAGGATGGACAGCAAAGGTTTTAATATGATTATTTGGCAGTAATTATTTGGCAGTGATTATTTGGCAGTATATATGAATGATGTCCAAAATTTAGCGAATCAATTACAAACTGTGTGGTTATGTATATAAAACAAACACACAAATGGACAAATCTTCTTTATTTTCAAAGATATATAACTTAAATGCTAAATATTCATTAGTCCATGAAATAGACTCCTAGACTTTTATGAACAGAATTTGTAGTTAATAATAATGATAAAATCTTCATTGTAACAAAAGGTAATCAATGATTCAATTTAAAATTATCACATATGTACCTAATCTATTATTTAAGCCAAATATAAAAGGAAATTATTTACGTAATATCTAAGTTCAGTGATAAAACGTATGAAAATAATGCAAACGATGTTTAAATAATTTAAAATAAGAAATGGTTAAAGAAGATGGTTAAAACAATGATGTTAATAAGAATGCTGTAAAAAATGTTATTTTTACCTATTTATTATGTGATAAATTGATGAATTTAATTGCCTGCTCTTAACCAGGGAAAATAGGGTTTGAAATAATAACATTAAACAATCAAAAAAAGGAGGGAAGGGGTGGATTTCAAACTTGCTTTGAATTTTGCTAACCCTAACTCATCAAGAACCCAATATGGATGCCTCTATCCATTCCAGGTCCAACTGCTTCATAGATTCGAGGACGGACGGACAGTTAACTTTGGCTATTATTATATAGGGGATGAATTAGGTGTTATTTGGGAACTAGGAGAACATTGCAACTTCAAACCTATTTTATATGACTTCAGCCACCATTAATGAACACAAAAGATCTTTGACTGGCTCAAGCCCTGAGCCCACCACTCTCAGGTTACAAGACTAATGCTGTCATTGACTGAGCTATGAAGACTCGCCTACATTGATATCAATTAATTTATCTTAAAATCAAAATCGACATATTTATACCTTCTTAGTCAGTTTTCTCAATTATTATGTTAAAATATCAAATATATGACTGCCTTAAATACTAGAATCTTTCATATATCTTGTCTTAAAATTTATTCAGTCTACAGAATGTAGTATAAAGTATGTCCCTCCTATAACATTTAATTAATTCTTTATTAAAGAGTTTAAAAATTCTGAAAACGAAGCATTTACATCAAATTGTATGTATAGACAAATACATATTGAATATTACTAAATATTCTTACTGTATCAAAATATAAAAAACATTACCCAAGAGTTTAAAGATACAATACAACACTAAAACACAATTTAGTATAATTTTGTGATTAGCTTTAAAATATTTAAATATTTAATGATGAATTTCATGAAAGTTGATGCATTCAGTTATGATAAATTCAATGAAAGTCATGCCTCCTTCACAGAGACATCATTCAGAATCAAAAGACTGCTCTTTTTGTTTCGTTAATTATTAATTCTATTATAATATAATAATTATTTTTTCTAGAAATTAAGATTCATACTAACCGGCATCACCATTTTTATTAATCGCCTGTTCTCAAACCATAAAAAAGTGAAATCACATATATGTAAGAATTTTTTTTCCTTTATAACATAGATTGAACACTCAACAAAATTATAAATTACAAATCATAAACAAAAAACAAATTTATACATTAACACAAATAGCGAAAATACACAAGTTAGTATTGTACACGCCTATTTATTTATAATATAACACAGCCAAACCGGGAGTACAACCGACCGTGACTCTGCATGCATTCTTTCATTTCTGCCGTATTAAAGTCGCATTTGCAAGGGCTGAAAGCTAGTAAATACCTGTTGTATTTTATTAAAATTCCATATTCATGTGTCAAAAAAATGAAAATCATACCGAAATATTCTTGAACACTTGAATTGAAAGTTTAAATGAATGAAGACCTATTTTATTTATCTACTGATGAAAATTTTACCGACGTTAATATAGCGGATTAACAGCTCTTTAGTGTTTACACTTATTGTTTATATCTCAGTGATGCCATACTGAAAAAAAGAAATTGCATAGAAACGGTGCCTTTTAACTGACGTCAAAAACATTCATCCAATAACGGAGTGAATTATGAAGATTGAAAGATTCATTCACAAATCAAAAGATGTGTCTGTCTTGATGTTTTGAATAATCCCATCAAAAAGCATGGCGGTATCGTGCAAGAGTATAGGCAAGCATTTTAAACAATTATTTCACAGGTTTGTTTTCATGTTTGATTTTTCGATGATTAAATTTACAAAACACTATTTACCTTACCGTTTACACATATTTATAGTTAGCTTGTAGACATGATGTAACGAAAAGTTTTACTAAATCATATCCAATGCGTCGCCAAATTTCATTTAACATTGTGATATTTGGTCAGTTTTATTTCATAAATATTTAATTACTTCTTCAACTTTTAAGGAAAATCGACAATGATCATGCTTATCCTATTTAGGTGTTACGTTTGAAATACTCCTTAAATTAACTTTTAAAAACGTCATATTTACACCGGTTTGGCGTTTTTGGCAAAATTTCATAATATAAATTAAAATTACCTCAATTGAGATGCCATAGATTAATTTTGTCATTTATACTTAAAAATTTATTTTAAAATTAAAATGATCAATTTAATAACAATAATAAAGTTTGTTAATACATTCAATGGCAATTTTATGCTACAAGTATATATGATGTTTTTCTGTTTTTAATAATTTGTGAGAGAACTTTCTTTTAGTATTCATAAACATGAGACATGAAGAAATATATTTGAGACACAAATAATAAATGAACACACTGATACGTATATAAAAATATATCTTTTATCACTTGTGGAAAGAAAATTAAATTGATAAAACATTATTTTATGTATATATAATGTGTGTATTACTAGTATTTGCTTTCAGGCAAATTAGAACATCTTTAAAATATTGGTAAATATATAAAATCTAATATAATTCAAATTGAATACTGTATTAGGATCTTGATTAAATATAAACAACATATGTTATAGGTTTAATCAAGATTATTTTTACATTTTAAAACTAATTTTTACACTCACTCATATGTAAATATATGTATTTTATTATTTTAAGTAAGGTATGCTTATATTTAATTATTTTAAATATAGAATTATATTAAACAGAATAATTATTTGTTTAATATAGAACATATTTTTAGTAATTTATTGGATTTCACCTCATGGACAATTGTTCTTAATATATTATATTTTGAGGTAGTATCGGCCCAAAAATAAATTATTTAACATCTTTAGAACAAGAAAAAAATACGAAGCGTAGTCTCAATCAAACATAATTACCAAAAATGTATGTCTGTCAGGGTTACCATTTTTGGTAACAAGTGAAAATGTACTAAAGCACAGGATACTTAAGTTGTTCCTCTTAGAGTCTTATCACTCATTAACCTGTGCATATTCAATAAGCAACAACTTCAATTTATCATTCCTTTTCCTGATGAAAAAGTACATGTGAAAAAAAAATATGAAAATTTCTATTAATTAAAAGCCTCACATCAACCTTATCCAAAATGAATAAGTCGAAAATTTGCTATCATAGGAGAAATTTGGGAAGAATCCCAGTTCTGGGGGCTCGCCATGTTTTTGGCTCTAATCTAAGTAATCGCCAAGTCATGTTTCCAATTTGTGCTTCGTTTTGTATTAAGTTTATACCCAATTTCAAAGCATATTTTGAACAAAAAAAGGTTTGAAATTTTGTTAAGATGAATACAGATTTAAATTTGAGTTTTTAATGTATTTAAAGGTGCTTTTGTACTGTTTATTAAACTAAACAATGCAGAATTTTTGCAATAGGTGCAAATTAAGTAAAATATAAACATTAGTTGGTTATGTTTAGGCAATTATGCTTATAAAATATTTAGTTATATATATAAAATGCAGTTGCTTTTTTAATGAAATTATTTTAAATCTATTGAATAATTATAAAGTAATAAAGTATGTTACAAATTGCTTTTCGAAATTTAGCTTAAAACTGGAAAGAAAACAACAAAGTAATTGTTTTAAAGAAATTATTTAAAATTCTAAAGAAAATGAGGGGGATATATGATTTTTCTTCTCCAAGGAGGCAAAGGCCCACTTAACCTCACTATTAATAATTGGCAAAATAATATAATTTAAAAAACAGTGTAATATACTATAAAATAATATTTTAAAATATTTCTACTTTGGTATTAAAATTGGATACAATTTGAATAAAAAAGTTTTAAAAATATAAATGTGAAATATAATAAACATTACACTTACCTAAATTAGGTATCCCATTTGGAGGATACAACTTATTGACTAATATTAGACAGTATAAAAACAAGCTTAAATACACTAAAACCTCAATAAGGACATTTCAAACCTTTTATTCAAAATATGCTCTGAAAATCATATATAAAAAATTTTAAGGACACGATTGAAATGAACAAAGATGCAAAATGGACTCTAGAAAATCCAAATTCAGTGGTCAAGTATTGTTAGTTACAAGAACCAATAAAGGTAAGGTATTCTCATCACGTGTTATTTCCCCCAATACCCTAAAATAAAGGCGCTGATTGACACCCCTCACCTTTTTTCGGGGGTGGCAGAAGAGTCTGAAATGAAGAGCAGGGTTTGCCAGAAACTGAGTTCTAGAATTTGGCGTTATCGTCCACGCTTGGCATGCCCACTGAACTGGGGTCCCCCAAACAGGAATACGGCCGAAATTTGTAATTGTTTGTTTTGAAAAAAAAATTATACAGCAACCTATTTTGGGGGTTATATTCTATTTAAATTGAAACTTTTCTAATTTTAAATAGTTTTATTTTTTTTCCCGACAGTGAAATCAAAAATGGTTACATTCAAAGTTTCAAAAAATACTACTCTAGACATCAGTCATCTTGGAGAGTGTCTCTGTCTGAAGCATTACCATCTGTACCAAAAGCCGTTTATGCAAGTAGTAGTAATTTAAGTCAAGAAACCAAAGTTGATGTTCTTTCTAATGGCCTTAAAGTTGCTTCTCAAAATAAATTTGGTCAATCATGCACTGTTGGAGGTAATTATACATTATCTGCTTTTAATTTTGTGTGTGTGTATAGTATGCAAACTATGATTTGATAAAGTGATTCCATCCTAAACACCTGGGTGGGTTTTTCTTTGGTTTGTTCACTTGAAAAAGCACTTTCTGCCAAAAAGATTTCTTTTTTCAGAATTTACTATAGAACATTTATAATACTTTAGAGTCAAAATGATTATAGTAATTATTGTCCAGAGCCTGAATTTTGATATCTTCTTCTTGAGACAGTCTTCTCTTTTGTTTATTTAAAAGGATAAAACCATTAAACATTTTGCTGAAACCTTTTTTAAAATAATAGTAAATGTTACTTCTAGATATCAGGGTTCCCACAGTCCTTAAGAACTCCTGAATTTTAGCTTTCATTTTTAGGGGCCCTTAAAACTACTTAATTTTTGTCAAAAATCCTTAAAAATTCCTTAATTTTAAAATTTGAATTCGATCAATTTCTCCATTGATGAGATCCGCCATCGTCATGTGATTTCCTATTAGTTTTCTTATTCAACAGTTCTTTTTCTTAGTTACTTATTTGACAAATAAATAATCTTTAGTATACTTAAAAGGTTTAAAGTATGAAGTCAGCTGTCTTTTCCTAATATCTAACAGTCATGTAGATTTTAATTAAACAAAGCATGGAGGTTGGGGGTTTGTAGATATTTCAGTTATTTGTGGAAGTTTAATTTTCTTTGCATTCAATGTAATAGAAAAGTCTAAAACTTTCTTCTTTCACAGGCATTGTTGGGTATATTCAGCTAGTATATACATATATATATATATATATATATATATATATATATATATATAAATGACTATGACATATATATAAATGAACTCTCTCTCTCTCTATATATATATATATATATATATATATATATATAATGACTCTATATATATATCAGAGTCATTTTTAAACCCCCAGGAAGTACTGTTTATAATATTGTTTTTATTCACAATTTATTTTATGTTTGATCTCTCAAACTTTAGATGTGCAATTTTCAAAATTAGTTTTTGACAAATAGATTCATCTTATATTAATTTTTAGGCATTTCTAAAAACTTAATTCTGAAATATTGTAGGGTAATTATTGAACATGCTTTGTCTGGTCCATAATCATTAATATATGTTCCTCAGGAAATAGGGTTATGTCGTGTATTTCAAGTAGGTCCAAGTTGCTTTGGTCCTTAGGAAGTCTTTAAAAAGTCCTTAATTTTTGTTCTAGATAAAGAGCGGGAACCCTGGATATGTTAATGATAACAGCTCATAAAATTGCTTAGTGACAAAACAATTCATGTTTTCACTGTGGATTTATTTCTGATTAGCATTGTTTTCATGAATTACGCTTTTCATGATTCATTTAATCATTTTTATAATTTAGATGTGATCTTTATTATATGTATATATTGATTTACCTCAATTTTCTTGATTTTTTTATTTTTTATCAGTATTGGCATTATTAAAACATTTTTTAATTGATACAGCAAATGAACAGCATTAATTTTTATTTGATTATGCATATTTACATGAAAATCTAAATATTGTTTTCAGATATTCAAATATCTATTGTCTAATTTTAAAAAAATTATAAGAATTTTATGCTATTCTTAAAGTTATTACAATATTTTTTATTTTAATCCAAGAGATGATTTAACACTTATAATCTTTTAGAGAAAATTATTATTTAAATCATTGTAATATTTCTATGTTTCAAATGCAATACTTTTATGCTTGTTTTAAGATTTGTTTTGCCATCTTTATCAAAATTTGTTCAATATAGTCATTGTTTACAATTTTAAATATTTTTCATTAAATCAGTATTTTATCTTTTAAATCAATGTTTGTGTCATTAATATACATTAATGAATATATTCTAGTTGTGATTGACTCTGGTTCAAGATATGAAGTAGCATATCCAAGTGGAATATCTCACTTCCTAGAAAAATTAGCATTTAATGTAAGTAGACAAATTTATTCTTAGTAGGGTTTTTTAGAACATTTCTTGATACTTTTTTTTTAATTTATGTACATTAGTGGCCTTTACTAACTCTGTTACAAACATTCAAGTGAATATATGTAGGGGGGAGTTATAAAAAATCCATAATGATGATTAAAAGGAAAATATACTTAGATCTTTTTTTAATTTCATATCATTGCTAAAAAATAAATTTTACAGATCATTAGTTTTATGATGGTAGTATTCATTAAATGCTCTCTGTAAAATTTATGTAGCTTTTAATTAAAAAACTGTCTGGTAATAAATTAAAATGCATAATTCTCTAAAATCATGAAAATTTAAAAATGATATAAGCTTGAATCTTAAGTTAGCTGATATTGTTATTGCTGAATTTGTAGGTTTAGATATCCTTAAAATTAAACAAATGTAAATAGATGATTCTGTATGTATAGTTTGATAAATTATGTATGATTTATTTCTCTCTTTTCACTAGTCAACAGCAGAATTTTCAGATAAAAATGCTATACTCCAAGAGCTTGAAAAGCATGGTGGAATTTGTGATTGCCAAGGAAACAGGTTAAAAATTCTTTTGTGACTATGTGGCATTTTGACTCATTTTAAGATGCTTTATTTTACAAGGGTTAAAACTAATTATATTTTTCAGGGATACTCTTATATATGCTGCATCTGCTAATACAAATAGCCTTGATCCAGTGATTAGCCTTCTTTCTGAAGCAGTACTTAGACCTAGGCTATCTAAAGATGAAGTAAGAATTTTTTTTACAAATTTTTATAATCTTTATCAGAATCACCACATAGGATTTGAGCAAATGATTTTTTCTAAATTAATTTGCTCTTTAAAAAATTATTGAAGACAAGATACTTGTTTACATATTTAAGAAATATTTAAAGATATCTACATGATTGAGTAATTAAAGCAAGCTCTTTTCCAATATATATTATTCGTTTTTAAATCCTGAATTTTTCCAAGCTATAAAACATCTGCATACTAATCATCTTGTTTTACTGCAAATAGTTTTTCTATCTTTCAAGTCAGAGATTTTAATTCTTGCATATTTTTCCTTCTGAAATAATATTTTATGTTTAAAATGACAATTGAACATTTTAATTCTAAAACTTAAAAAATTGAATCTTTGAACTAAATTTTTAAAATATTAATAATAATAAAGTTTAAAGGGAAAAATATAAACATTAAACATTTTCATTCCTAAAATGTTTCACTTACATGTACATATTATAAATCTTTGTTGTTTTTTGTTGTGATAGTAAAAATATTTAGTTTCAATATTTAATGCTAAATTAAAAATCAACTATGTTTTTCTGATAATCAGTGGCTAAATATTATTGTTTTGTTTTTAGATAGATAAAGCTCGTCAAACTATACAGTTTGAGTTAGAAGACATTGAAATGAGACAAGATCAAGAACAGCTTATGATGGAAATGGTACATGCTGTAAGTATTTGGTTTTCTGTTATATACATAGTAACATACCTTTATAATTTGAAATCTGATGCTTCAACTTTTTTTAATAGTACATCAGATTATATTTAGTTTTATATGTTTTGATTGAATGTATTTTTATATATTTTGATTTAAATATGTTTACATCAGTGAATTTTTCTTTTTCAGCAATTATATAATGTTTTTTGTAGGATGTATAATAAGCATATATTATTATTTTGTAATTCAAATCAATAATATATAAATATATCATTGTTTATTTGAATTATAAAGAATGTTTAACATGCTTTAATGCAATGTCTATTGCTTGAAATATACAAGTATAATTAAATACCTGTGAACATGAAGTATGTTGTCTCGTTTTGTGTGCTTTCTATATTTAGTTTATAAACAAACTCTATGTTTATAAACTAAATATTCTATATTTAGTTTATATCAAACTTTCAAACTACTCTATTTTATACACAGGGTGATATATAAGTCCCTCTTTCAAAATGCTGTAAGGAAAAAAAAAAACCACTGGTCAGAATGATTTCAAATTTGAACTGAATAAATATACTGGAAGAAAGGAGAAATGGTATGACTTAAGAAAAAAGTTTCACAGTGTATTAATAGTTGGCATTGTAAGCAGCATACTATGCAAATGAAAAGACACTCATATGCAAGACACATTGCTCGTGTTATAAAAATGCAGGTTATGTAGCAATTTTTCAGTCTAACAACTGAAACAATCCTGCACATTGGACAATGGTTGGTTTACTGTGCAACTTGTGTCAAAGCTATTGTATTTCCATTGATTATGTGACTTGTAGCTGTATCCTCCTGTGACGACTTCAATGTTCTTGAGTGAGAAGTAGCATGAAGAAGGATCACAGTCACAATAGAATTGGAAATCACTTTTATTTTCTGGAGTAAATACTAGTTACATACACTGGGATTCTAATCTCCCAAAAGTCGAAAAGTAAAAGAGTAGTTCTTGCATAGCATTTCTACGACAAGCACAGTCAGGAAAAATAAGATTAAATAATCTCATAAAATGGGGAGGATCTTCCAGGGTGCAATGCAAACCCGATTTATCCCCCGTTCAGTATCCGAGACCCTGCCATTCCTTATATGAGCAGACTTTACGAGTCTTCCAAACGCAATCACAAAAAAGCTGGCTCTGGTCAAAAATCGAAAAAGCCTCCACAAGGTCAAAGCACCTCAGTAAAAAATATTGAAAAGCCACCAGTTGAAAAATTCTAGGCTTTTTATACCTGGGGGCAGTTACGGTTCCACCAACAGTTTTTTGGTCAGTAACAATTCCAGTTACCTGAGAACTCCAGCTAAGGTTACAGCTAGTTTTTTTAGCTGAATTCTCATTCGTTGGCTCTCCCGATTGAGGTTTATCCAGGCAATCCTTCAGGAATCATTACTGGCAACCGATCAGGGTGTAACGGCTATTCAACTGAACTGTTACTATCCCTGACAATCTATTGCTGCGCTATTGTAGCCGGTTGGAACAGAAGGCTTCAAATCAGCTGATTTCAGTCGTTAGTTCTGGACAAAGGGGGATCTTCACACTCCTTTGTTATGCTGATTACAGTCTGCTAATACACTGCAGAATTTTTTTAATATCAAAGTATCCCTTTTCATGTATATTCATTTCCATATAATTCATTCTGACGAGTGGTTCTTTTTTAAAGCATTTTGAAAGTGGAACTTTAATTACAATTACTCTGTATATTAAAACAATATTGTCATATTCTAAACTAACTGTATTTCTGAATGTAAATTTAGTACAGAAACTTGACTATTATTAACATATTGTCTAAATAAATTTTAGGCTGCATATCATAGTAATACACTGGGTCTCCCCAAGTTGTGTCCACCTGAAAACATTCTTGTAATTGATCAGCAGGTTCTGTATACTTATTTAAAAAATCACTTTATACCTTCAAGAATGGTTATTGCTGGTGTTGGTGTTGAACATAATGCTTTAGTAGAAGCCTGTCAAAAGTAAGTGTTTTAAAAATTTTCTTGTGTTTTAAAGTTTTATCTTACATTTTTTTTGGGGGGGGGAGAATAAATATGCATTGCATGCTTTAGCGACTTAATGGAGTAGTGGTATATTGTACGTATTTGGGTTACATTGTAAAATTGTATGTTTACATGTGAGAATTGTATGGTTGGGGGTTAGTTTCGAATAACAATTCTCAGTGGGGGAAAAAAGGAAATAAAATTTTCTACGCTCAGTGATGGGAAACTTTAAAATACAAAATCTCAAAAGTTATGCTGTATATTTCACACTCTACACAAAACAAGAACTACAAGAACTGAATTACAAAGTTCGATCCTTGAGTAAAATTTAGAAAATATATTAATGGCTGAACGGATGATACATAAGTATTATTTTAAACAAACTCCTGATAAAGAGTTACTAACCAAGGCAAATACAGTGACATACAATTTAAAAAAGAACGTTTTTTTTTTTTTTTTTTTCAATAGAACAATTTTTAAACAATGCTCTTCTAGGTCTTGTTTTATGCATTCAGATTTTTATCCTTTTTTTCTTTTAATTTAAAGATTTTGGTTGAATACTATTGACCATGATACAAAGTTGTTTACTAACTCGTGAAATGTAATCACATACAGGATAAGAATATGTGTATGAAGTTCCTCACTGCTATTTCTTTTAGCTTTCTAGTGAAAATAGGGCAGATAACATGTGATGATATAACTGCATAAAAATCAAAAATGTATGCTTACTTTGCATATAATTCTTAAGCAGTTTCCTTTGATAAGGGTGTGTTATGGTATATATATATATATATATATATGTGTGTGTGTGTGTATTTTTTATTTACTGTTTTAAACCCTGATTTTTAGCACATTTAATATGTGAAATTTTAAGTAATCGGCAGCTATAGCATTGTTATCAAAATTATCACAAAAAATAGAATACTTTTATTTTCCTCTGTATATACTTTAGAATGCTAAATTTGCATCTAATTATTTGGAGATGAAAAGTAGCTCTAAGAGTCCAAACATATTTTTATTGAAGTATATAAATCAAATGCCAAAATAAATTTTCTGTTATGACTTATTTTATTTTGTTCTCTTCTGTGAGCATATTCAATAACAAGAAATCTTCATTAAGAAATTTCCCAAAAGTTACTAATTCTTAGAAATTTATTATTGTTAGTTTTAAGATAAGATTATTTCGAAATTATGTGCAGTGCCAAAAAAGCTTTAACCCTTAGCTCTCTGAACATTTTTGTGCCACTGCCTACCAGCAACTCTGACACATTTTTGTAGCAGAACTAGTGAAATGGAGTCTTATTTTAAGTGAGAAAAATCACACGAGCTTGTGAATGTTATTAATTTTGTTTATTTGATACATATGTTCTTCCTTCTTACAAATGAAAGATAAATTTTAAATTTTGTACTTTACCATGGTGGGATATCTTTGGAAACATACTCCCATATGCATTCTGGGTTTACTTGGGTAGTATAATTTTGGAACCACTACTTAAAGTATCAGAATTATAATCAACATTTGTCTTTTGCAATACCTTTTAATTCTTCACTACCACTCAACTCTAAATTGTCATAAAAATTATTTTTCTCCATGCTGCTAACCATAAATAAGGTTAAACAGTGGTTTAATTGTAACTGTACAGAGACTGGGCACATTTTAACGACAGATAACAAATGCCAAAGCCGACAATTCCTCAGTATATTAAGTGTAATCATGCTAAAAACATTTGGTCCCGTGGCAGAGCCAACGGAGCGCTAAGAGTTGAAGAATGTTTTCATTTTCTTCTACGATGACATCATTTTCTATTTCTATTTTAAATCACTGTAAATTTTTCTAAATATTCAGTAAGTATGATGCTATTTAGATTTTTTTTTTTACTACCAATTCAAGTTTAAAAAATGTATTTCTTTTATTTTGATCATACTTGTATTCACCAGTTCAGATTATTGTGGGAGAAATTGGTAGCTATACACATTTTGACTTGGATTTTCACTACTCTTATCAAAAGAGTGGTGATGTCATTAGTCACGTCCAGATAAAAAAAAAATTGTGCCAGAATATACCAGACATGTAAACATTCAGGCACATGTGTCAGGAGCAACAGCGTGGTTGGAAATTTTAACATGCTAATTACAAATAAGTACATATTTTATTGGTTTCTAAATTAAAAATAAATTTAAAGTATTTACACAGTAGTAAACTGTAAAAGTGAATTACATAAGAGATATTGTTCATTTTAAATTAAACGTATCTAATACAGAATGGAAAACAGCAAAAATAATAAATATATAAAAAATTTTGCAATAATAGCTACCTTCATTATTTTTATAGATGATGATAATAATAATAATAATACTTATTATTAATATAAATAATAATAAATAAAATTAAAGTTAAATTAGATGAGAATTCCATATTCTAAAACCAATGTGAAAAACAGTCAACTAGCAAATAAAGAAATAAATAAAATATATATGTACAAAATAATGGTTCTGAAAGAATTTGCGCGCATTTTATATTCACACATACATGTATATACATATAGGTATGTATGTATGCATTTAAAAACTTATCAGTAATTTTTTTTAGCTTAAACAACTTATTTTTCAGAACAGTGTTTCTTATAGCAATATTGACCCTGATTAAAATATTTCTATTTTTCTATCATCAGGGATTCTAGAGTTTGTCTACTCCAATTTGACTTAAATTTAGTTTTGTTTTTCAGTACAGTACTGAACACTTTTAACATGCAGCATTACTGTGTAAAAGAGTAATATTCAGCATTATTATTCTTCAAAACTTTGCATTTAATTGCTGAATTGTAATCTTATAGCTGTCCAAAAGTTTTGTTATTTTCCAGAGCAATCTGAGGAGTTTCTGGAGTTATCTAATTTTCTTATTTCTCCTGAGCAACTCCAGAGTAGTTGGCATGTCTGATATACCTAAAATTATACTTTCTACATATATAAATGGAAAAAAAGAAAAAAACTTATCCCTTTAGCAATGCTGCCTCTGCTGGATCTGAATTTAGCACATTTCCCAGATATATCACATGACTGATTGTCAGGAATTTTTTGTAAAAGTATCAGAGAAATATCAGGGTATATTTTTTCCTGCATGGTGATCCTGAAAATGTTGTTCATTATAAAAACAAATGATTTTAAACTTATTTTATCAAACTGAAAGTTGAAATTTAAAAAAAAATTAGTGTAAAATTTTTTATTTTACTGTAGATTTAAAATTGTAAACTTTCAAATATTAGTATATTAAGTATGAGAGCTTTTGTGTTTACTTTTATATTCAAAAAAGTTCATTTCATGAATGTAAATTGCTAATTAACATATATAACCTTAAATCTTTCATATTTCTTACAAAATGTAATTTTTTCTCATATAATTTAATTCACTCTCATTTCTGTAATATACTTCTATTTTAGACATTTTGTAGAAAAAGCACCAATATGGGATACAGAAAATCTAGGCTCTTTAGAAAGTTTACCAGCTGATAACTCAATAGCTCAATACACTGGTGGATTAGTGAAGGTATGTTTATTTTTCTATTTAAAAGCAAAATAAGCTTAACTAAATTGTTGCTTATTAGTTAATATTTAAAACAGGGTTCCCACAGTCCTTAAAAGTCCTTAAGAACTCCTTAATTTTAGCTTTCAAGGGCCCTTAAAACTACTTAATTTTTGTCAAAGGTCCTTAAAAACTCCTTAATTTTTAAATTGGAATGCAATCAATTTCTCCATCGATGAGATCCACAGTCTCATGTGATTTCCTATCAGTTATCTTATATGACAAATATATAATTTTTTGTATACTTAAAAGGTTTATAGTATAAAGTCAGTTGCCCTTTCCTAATAGCTAACAGTAATGCAGATTTTAATTAAATAAAGCATGGAAGATGGGGGCTTGTAGATATTTCAGTTATTTATGGAAGTTTAATTTTCCTTGCATTGAATGTAATAGAAAAGTCTAAAACTTTCTTCTTTCCCAGGCAATGCTGGGTGTAATCAGCTAGTATATATATATATATATATATATATATATATATATATATATATATATATATATATATATCAGGAAGTACTGTTTATAATTTTTTTTTCTCAATTTATTTTTAGTTTGATCACTCAAAAAACTTTAGATGTACATTTTTCAAAATTACGTTTTGTCAAATACATTTATCTTATATTAATTTTTAGGCATTTTTAAAAACTTAATTCTGAAATATTGTAAGGCATTTATTGAACATGCCTTGTCTGGTTCATAATCAATAAAATGTGTTCCTCAGGAGATAGGGTGTATGCTGTTATGTCTTGTATTTCAAGTAGGTCCTTATAAAAAGTTACTTTGGTCCATAGAAAGTCCTTAAAAAGTCCTTAATTTTTGTTCTGGAAAAAGAGTGGGAACCCTGTAAAAGAAATTGTGTAAAATAAATTCTTGCAAAATTTTAAAGTTTTGAGTCTGTAATGTGGTTTTATTTTATTTTTTAAGTCCAAATTACATTATTTTTTTTTAAACAAATGGTTTTCTTTCTTTAATATAAGTGTATACATGTGTGTGTGTGTGTGTGTGTGTAATAAGTGTTTTTACCCACTTCAAACTTAGAATATCTATACTGGATACAATTCAGTTGTTTAGCCATGAAAGAAAAATGGCAAAACTTTGGGAATAAATATGTTGAGTTTATTCAGATAATTCATCTTTGGCACTCTCCTGTTAAATTGTTTTCAATTCACTTGCTGTGAGAGTACAAGGGAACCAGTCAATGATAGTGTTAAGATTATCATGTGATGATGTTTGTGAAGTAAAACTAAATTAAATATAGTAGTTATAATATATAAGAATATTTAAGCTAAGCGTAAATTAATTTTGGTATTCTGAAAATCTCCAAAGGTTACAGGAATTAGATTAGAAACAAATAATTTTGTTAAAGGTTATAATTTTAGGGATAGAATTGTCAGAAATTTATTTTAAAGTACAATTATAATTAAGTTAGTTAGTTTGGCTAAAATATCATGACATATATACATCTTTGTCAAAATTGGTGATATGGTAGTGATGAATAAATTATACTAATTTAATTCACTCCTTCATTAATATATATATATATGTAGAGAGAGAGAGATTTATAATGGAAATTATCATTGCAAAATTTAAAATCTTCCATTTTTGTAGAAGTGTAGATTTTTTTTCCCAAGTAGTACACTACACAAAAGAAAAAATAAAATAAGTAATATAAAAATAAAATAAGACAGATTAATTGTTCTTCCTGAAACTTGGTACCTCTTCTCTGCTACCATTCTTCCTATTTCAGTGCTAATCTTTTTATTCTAATGTTGATGTAGGATCAACATCAGTAATTATGGATGTGTTAGGAGAATCTGTTTTGATTTATAAGTCTAACCAATGGCTCAAAATTGCTCCATGTCTGCAACTACTTC
Organism: Pardosa pseudoannulata; assembly: GCA_032207245.1. NCBI lineage: Eukaryota > Metazoa > Arthropoda > Arachnida > Araneae > Lycosidae > Pardosa > Pardosa pseudoannulata. The sequence goes on along the minus strand of CM063508.1, from coordinate 170,124,691 downwards.
CAAACATAGAAATGTTTTTATATGCACATTTTAAAAAAAATTTCAGGTCTTGCTAGTAAAAGATTTATAAAAATTAAGCTCCTAAACTTCATTAAATTTTTTCTTCAAATCTGAATTTCACGTGATCTTAATTTGCATTAAATTTTGTACTAATTTGATAATTATCAAAAATATTAAAGAATATATAAAGATAACTTGTCTTTAAAAGATTTAAAATTTGTAAGCCTTGTTTCAAATTCATTTTTAAGGCTTAACAGTTTTACTTCAGTCCAACAACTTACGTTAATACTTTTTCTTACATAACGTTGTATTGGATAAACTGTGTATTATTTACGGCATATTTCTCATAGCTCTAACAAAATTAATTCCAACACAGCTTCTGTTATCAATGGTTTACCCACAGCATCTATTTGTTGCACTAATATCATGATTAAATTACTACATTTCTGTATGTGTGCATAGCACAAAGTGGCCCCACATCAATGAAAACCTGGAAATTTGGGAAGTATCATGATAATTTACAATTCTGGAATACATCAGGGAAATATCAGTGTACTTTTCAAAATTTTGCAAAATTCAAGCAATTTTGAAAAAAAAAGGGGGGGGTATCTGCAATTACCATGCCAAGATTAAAATTTTAAGTGTTTTAAATTAGAAAAAAAAATAGATTTATTTTTTATTAAATAACTTTAAATAATCTTTAATTTTTTTCTTAAGATAAGTTATTTTCATTTTAAGGTAATGTAAATTTTATTTTAATATTTATTATGTATGTTAAATTATTTAAATATTTTTTCACCCCAATTTAAGTAAAACATTTCATCACTTTTAATTACATCATTCATTCATATACACGTTTGATTTAAACTATTTGTGGAGAAAAATTGCATATATAGCAGACTGAACAGAGATATACCTTTGACTTATGGGAATTTCAATACTCTAACTGAAAGATTAGTAAAATCATAAGATCCAGACGGAAAACTTGTGCCAGTATATACTTAAAACTTATACCTTTTACTTTAATAAATGGAAACAAAAATTATGAACCTCATACCTATAGGGATGTAGCTTCTGCTGGATCAAAATTTATCCCATTTCTGAGAAATTTTACTTGACTTTAACGTTAGGAAACTTTGGTAAAACTATCATTGAAATAGCAGGGTACTTTTTTCCTGGATTTTGTGGCCACCACAAATAAATGATAAGCTAAATAATAGATAGGACTTTTAAAGATGTATGTGTTCCCACTGTAACCAGAGCTGAATTTTCCAAATTTTTTTAACTGATATTAATCACACCTACAGAATTGTCAATATTAATTTTCATTTAAAAGTAAAGAAATGGTAATAAATAAAGTACCAATTGTTTGTAGAAGATTTTTTTAAGAATCAGTTTTTAGTAATCATATTTATCCCAGTTTTTTTATTTGCATCTATGTGCCTTCCTTTTAGGTAGAAAAAGATATGGCAAGCATTAATTTTGGTCCCACCCCTATGCCTGAACTAGCTCATTTTGTTCTTGCTCTAGAAAGTTGTTCTCATCAACATCCTGACTTCATTCCTTTCTGTGTGCTGAATACAATGATGGGAGGAGGAGGTTCTTTCTCTGCTGGTGGACCTGGTAAAGGGATGTATACACGATTGTATACTAATGTCTTAAATAGGTACATTGCACTATATCATTTTTCACCAAGTGATGAATAGTATTCATGTTTAATGATTTCGAAATTTTAAGTTCATTTTACACAGCTTCCGCACACCTGGAAAATCATGGATTTAGATAATGGATTAATTTTGTCACGGAAAGTCATGATTTTTCAAGTAAAATGAGTAAAAGTCATGGATACGCTAAACTACCAATTAAAAAAAAAATGCATTGAATTGTTTAATTCTATTTTTACTTGTCATTTAGCTGAAGTTACTGAGTTTGGTATTTATGTATTATCCTATTGACCTTATTGCCAAGTAAAATTTGTTCGCCAAGGAAACTCAAAGCAAGAAAGCTTAATGGGTGGGTAAATGTATATTATTCTGGGTTTTTTTTTAAATTGCAGATTAAAATTTTATTTATATAATAATTATTATTTTTTAATAAAAATTATTTAAGATTTTTGCACAAAATATAAGTTTATCTCAAGGGATATTGTATATAAACATTATAGGGTTATATATGGCTATTATTCATGATCACCTGAATAATACCAAAGTACCCTGAATTCATATTGGAAGCATTTTGATTGAAAAATTGCTATATGAGTAAACTTAGGTATGTAGATACAACAATTTATTTTTATGTATGTGAGTTTATCAGCACTTATAAAGTAAGTTTATAGTTTTTTTATGATAAAATTCCTGTAATTTCTCTAAAAGCATATATTTCATTTGTATGTATATCAGAAGTTTTATTTATATATACTTTAACAAAAGCTTTTTAAAGTCATGGAAAATGATCTGCTAAATCAGGGAAAGTCATGGATTTGAAACATTTTATTTTGGCAGATACCCTGATTTTACAAATTTCAATAAAAATTTTTAATCTGTTGTTTCTGATAACTTTATTATTATGGAGCTGCCAACTTGTTTTAGCTGTACATTGTATGAATGTAAAATTGTACATTTTTATGTGAAAACTGTGCAGTTTTGGGTTGATTTCAAAGAAAAAAAATTTTCAGAAAAACCTAAAAAAATAATTTTTTTACAATCTATAATGGGGGAAATTATATAGATTTGAACATTCTTCATACACAATGCAGTAGATAATTCTCTCTGCCTCACAGAAATATCTTGTACTGTTGTTATTGTGTGGTTTGCAGAAAGATGAAACTTAAAGTATAAGAGTCTTAAAAGTAAGGCTGGATATTCTAACAATACCACTCAGTAATGCAGAATGGGAGAGGATGTTCAGCAGTGTATACAAGACAAGAACTGAATTAGAAAATTCCCTCCTGAATAAAAGTTTAGAGGATATATTAATTGCTAAAAGGATGATACATGAGCATTGTTTTAAACAGATTACTGACAAAAGTCTGTAACCAAGGCAAAATCAGCCACTTACAATAATTTAAAACTTTAATAAAATGAATTGGGGGGGGTCTAAATTGAACAACTTTGAGCTATGCTATTCCAGATCTTGTTTTATATATTCGGATTTTTTAAATTAAAAAAAAAAATTTTTTTAATTTAAAGATTGCATTTGAGGGCTATTGAGTATGACACATAATTGTTTATTAACTCATGTGAAAACATAATCACATAACATGCAAATTATTTTTAACTCTTAAGTTGATCAGTGATATTTCTTTCATCTTTCTAGAAAAAAAAAGTAGGATAAGCATGTAATAATATGACTAATTGCATAAAAAGGAAAGATTAACATTTATTTTTCATATAATTAAGCAGATTTCTTTAATAAGGATTTGTCATGTTATTATATATTAAAACTATATATATGTAAACTTGTGGATTTATTTTGAGCCTAGATTTTTTAGCTTGCTTGTTTAGCTTCGAAAATTGTAAGATTTTCAAAATTGATACGTTGACAGTTATGTTATTATTATTCCCAGAATAAAAAGCAGTTACTAAATACTCTTACTGCAGATTCGTTACACATTTCAAAACATTTTCATTATAATGAAAATAGGCAAATTTGTTAATATAAATTGGTCTTGTTTTATAATGAATAATATTGTTTAATTTCTTTGCCCAGATGTATAAAATGTTCATACTCTTATTATAAAATACAGTTCTCTTCTTTATGCATGTTAAATGAAGTTGAGTGAGTTAAATGAAAAGCATCATAACTTCTTTTCCTTCACTGAGTTAAAATGTGCATAGTTATAATTACTAATAAACTATGATAGATTAGGAATTCCTCACAGTTTTATGTATTTTCTTATTTCTGTTTAGAAACAGCATTCTGCTTCTGTAATTTTTATGCTTTCAGAATTGAAGGTTATATTAAAATGTTAAATTCTTTTAATTTAGTTAACAGTTAAGTTATTGCTAGTAACTATTAATTAAATTGGCAATTCAGAAATTATAAAGAAATATGCCAAATAAAAATCAATAAAATTAATAGCTAAAATATATTTTTTAAAAATGAAGCAAAACTTTTATTTTAAGACATTTTAAACACTATCAGATGAATTAATTTATTGTAACATTTTAATAATTTTGTTATGCTATTAAAAGTATGTGTATCTATCTACATGTATATCTCCAATGGTATCTAACTATAGTGTCTATAGACACAAGGGAAGCCAAAAAAAAATGGTCAGAATTTTGCTCCATTATGACATTAACCTTCAATCAGTTTGTCCTGCCTTCACAAGGCTTACCAATATTATCTTGTCAAATATCATGAAGATCAATCCAGCCTCTCTTTAAAATGCATAACAAACATAAATACATTATGACATCACAGCTCTAAAATAGGTAACTTTGGTAGCGTTATGGTCGAACAGGGTTTTTCAAAGACCTGATGAGGATGACATCATCGAACACAAGTGAGAGGGAGAAGAAAGAAGGATTTATTCTGATATATACAAATATTTACATCATGTACAGTATCGGGATGGCTCATTCATGCTCGCCTACTGGATAACCACTCCCAGCGTCTTCTCCCACACCAAATGATTCTCGTCCCTTGTGACATCACTCGCAATCCCCCACACCCCTCTGTCTTTTCTAGAGGAGAGAATGGAGGTATGGGGACCCCCCCCCCAGATAGCAAAGAACATGTTAGACTGACGTCAGAGTGAGCCATAATACACAAACAAATACAAATTTAAGTAGTTTTTAAGTAATGTGATGCTACAACATAAAATTTTATATGTATACATATATATTTTAACATAAGAGCATTTGCCCATACAATGCCTTGGAATTTGTTGACCATTTTATTATATGAGTACAATATAGGCAGCCAACATTACTCTCTGGGACAACACAAATAAACAAAGTGGACCAAGCAGAAGATTCCCAGAGTATTGTTTGGGAATTTGGAAAACAATGCCACCATGAGCCTATTTTGAGTGCCCCAGATGCCAATAATGAACAGGGCAGATTTATGGTTTGCTTGAGCCCCAAACCTGCAACTCTCTAGTTACTAGATTGCTGCCTTTGCCAGCTGAGCTACCATGGTTCATATATATCTACAGATAGATACCTCTAGACACATTCAAGTGTGTTTATGCATATATATTTAAAGCAAATATGTTTCCTTAACTCTAAGAAAATTGTAATTAAGTTTTCACAGTTCACAATAATATAAATTTAGCTGAATTTCATAAAGCATTTTGCTTGAACAAATTGCATGTAAAAGGCTATATGGTGGAAATGATGCATTTAACCAAAAGAAAATGCTAATACCATGAACAAATTTGTTTCAGTTTAGTAAGAATCAAATTTTGCATGGAATATACTTGTAAATTTCCTTCATTATTATTTTATGTCTGTTACAGGTACCATTGGATGTACAGTGCAACAGCTTTTAATCAGGCTTACAGTGATACTGGGCTGTTTTGTATTCTTGCTAGTGCTCATCCATCACAAGTAAATCCCATATATTATCTATATATTCTGTTTATAGTGTTATCTAATGCTGGATGGATTTCACAGAAGTTATTTTGATTGGAAACATATGTTATATTTATTAATATCATGTTCTGATATCACCAATTTGCCATTTATAACAGCTTTTGAAAAGTGAGAAATGTTTTTTATAACTTACTTTCTTCAGAATTACGTTAATGTAATAAAGAATAAATAACTAAATGTTTATTTACTTAATTCAATGTTCACAATTACTCATCTAAAACCTCAAAATCATTTCCTCTAAAATTATCTTCTTTCCTTTTAAAATAAATTAATAAAATATCTTATACACAGATACATTGATATGTTATACTCTGTTCTGAAAGACATGCACTTCTGTCAATATACTATTTTTTAGTTGTTTTATTGATATTTTTTTTTACCCTACAGCTAAAGGATTTAGTTGATGTTATTGCAAATGAATTCAAAAACATGACTGGCAGAATAACTGATGTAAGATTTTCATATTTTTATATTACTTTGTATCTGTTTTGATTTTGTAAAATAAAAAATTATTTTAATCATCTAAACATATCCTTCTTTTAGACTGAATTAGACCGGGCTAAGACTCAATTACAATCAGTTCTTTTGATGAATCTGGAATCTCGTCCTGTAGTTTTTGAAGACATTGGTCGTCAAGTTTTAGCTACTGGTGAACGTAAAGAGCCTGAATATTTCATGCAACAAATTGGTTAGTCATATTTTTATAAATATGTTAAATTTATTTAAGCTTTTCTTAGTTACCTACATATATATTTATACCCAAGGCAGGGTTGGCATGATTTAAATCTTGATTTAAATCACTTTTTTTTTTCACTTCTTTCAAAACCTATATTCCAAAGACAGGAGAATTGGGTATCAATCAGCACAGTAATACCAGTAAGTAAATAAGTGTAAATAGATAGCATGTGCTTTCCAAGAATTTAGGGGTTGTTATTAGAAAGTATGTAGTAGGGATAGTACAATGATTGATTATGACTGGTGGAATTCATTTTATGTAATGGGAGGTAAAGAGAGTATTACAGAACTTGAAATCCAATTTGTCTACCAAATAACAACAGCTGTGGCTTCATCTGCTGGAATGGAAAGACAGTTTTTTTTTTTTTATATTGTTCATTCTAGCCTTCATAACCAATTAGGAGTGGATAAAGCATCAAAGCTAGTGTTTTTATTGAAACAATTAAATCCATAATTCGGTGCTTAAAAAATATTGAAATAATTGTGATTTTTTTAAAATAAATAGTTTGCATTAAAAGAATATTTAATTTGTTCTTTAAATTTACATCTTATTTAGTTTGCACTATCCAATTACAAAATAATGGAATGTATTTAGATTAAAATTAATATATTTAATTTTATGTAATCAGTGTGTAGAATATACTAGATACATAAGATCTTAGTTCCTATAACAAACTATTCTATGTATATTGCAAAAAAAAATTAGTATTTAGAAAAACATTAAAGAAATCCAATTTAAATTTTAAAAAAAAATCTAATTTAAATCAAATAAATCTTTTTTTTTTTTTTTTTTTTTTTTTTTTTTTTTATTTTTTTTTCCAACCCTGCCTCAAGGTATATTTTTCAAAATTTCTCTCATTTGACCCTAATAGATTCTCTGGATCTATCGTATAAAATATAATGGAAATCAAATACTCAATGTCATCATTTCACAAATTAGGACAATATCATGAATTGAAATATAAAAAGCTTTTAACTTTCTCTCGAGAAAAGACTGTGTTCTGGAGAATGAGGTTTAAAGATTAATTATGATTATGATTGACTGTTAAAGAGCATATAGTTTATTAAGGAATACTTTGGCTAAAAGAAATTTATTTAAACTATTCTAATTCTAGGCAAAATGAAGCTTATATCAATAGATTATGTAAAGCAAATTTAAGAAATTGGAAACAAATTTTTATATATGCATGTGTATGTGTATATGTATAATATACACACACACACATATACATATATGATAATATATATACACACACATATACAAAGTAGAATACAAGGCTTGGTTTAAGATATTTACAAAAGTTGTCAAGGTTACAAAGGTTATTAATAATTAAAAAGAATATGCTCATCTTGAATAATATTTACACTCATCTTAGTGTTATAAACAAAAAGGAAAAAGCTAGGAATTATCTGCACACAATTAAGTATATCTCTTTGTATTTTTCAATGCAACACTTACGAAGTTTAACTGTACTTTTTGCAGTTCTACAAGCAGTGTTGTCTCTCATTCATGTATATATATTAAATTTAGTATAAATATGTAGGTTTACATTATACAAAGATTAACATACTACTGTTAAACATTATTCATAAATATTTACTTATATTTATTTATGCTCATATTCAGTTAGATTATATATCTGTTAAAAAAACTTCATTTTTATTCTGAATGAATCACATGAATACAGTTCAACTATGCCTAGATTTCCTAAATATATTTTATCTCTTAGACTTGAATACCTTAACTTTAATATCTGTTGCTAATTTGATTTATTTAAAATTTATATCAAATTAAGTGTATGTTTGTTATATGACTGTTTTTGAAAATTAATAGCAGTATTTATATTTTATGATTAAATCAAATAGAAAATTAAATTTCAATATTTGTTGTTGAGTATGTAGGTTTATTTATATTATTATCTATCAATTTTCTAGCCAAAGTCACTGCAGATGATATTCACAACATTGCAAGTAACATGCTAAAACGAAAAGCATCTGTTGCAGCACTTGGAGACCTAAAACACCTGCCTTCTCTCAAAGAAATAAATGCTAATCTTGTAAGCAAAGAAAGAGTTCGAGCTAAGCGTTTCTCCTTGTTTTCATAAAAATTCATCATTGACTTAAATCTTGTATAATTAAAAAATTTTCTATTTACATAGTAGATCAATTTTTTTTCGTACTGTAACTCAAACTATGCAGTAACTGTATACAAAGAATACAAAAATTAGTGATGTTATAATTAAATGTCTTGTCCTATAAATCAGTTTTCAGTGTTTATTTTTATTTATTTATTTATTTATTTTTTTTTAATTTTAGAACCTTTTAAATGGTGTTATATTAAAATGAACCAAGTCCAGTCCTTAACTTGTTCTTGGTTTGTGTGGTATGCCATACATATTTAGTATATTCGTGCCCATATGGTCAGCATTACATGTTATGCGACAAAGAGAAGAATTACATGTTAATTGTGGATCCATTGCTACTAACGCATTTTGCTATATTTTGCTTCTGTGTACTGTATTCAAAGAGATATGAGATATTTACAAAGTACTTTAGTAAATTGTAGGATGTGTGACTTTGTGCTGGCCCATGTTCAGGAATTTTTCACACACATTGTGATATATATTAGATTTTACACTAAAGAAACAATTCAATATGTTATATATTCAATAAGTTAAGATAGCAAGTAAATAAGCATTAAACTATTTCACAGTGGTTTTTACATTCCCGTGATAAGAAATTTTTTAAAACTTTTTTTTTTTTCACAAGATTATAGAATCTTTTTCCTAAACATTTTTATATATTTTTAATAAATCTTATCATACAGATATTTATCTTAAGTACCTCAAAAAAAATATTTGATAAATGTAGTATCAGAAATAATTTTTTAATTAGATTTAGGATGGGGCGGCCCATAAGGGCACCAGCACTGCGATCCAAGGCCTGTTGTACTGAAAACTCCCCATTTACTGGAACAAAGGGGTCCCAACATAAAGTTAAGAAATATTAACAATTAGGTCTCAGAGACCAATAGCTGAGATAAATCTAAGCAGCAATTTAACTGGAAAGTTGATCAGCTCCCACGGCTCGATGAAGTGATATCCAAGAAATTCAAATCTCTTGGCACAGTAGTAGTCGCATTCACACAAAATGTTTGAGGAACTCTCCTCCACCATATGGCAGCCCCTACATACTGTTCTGTGCACGATGCCAATAATGTTAAGGTGCCTCTTGAGCCAACAACTGCCAGTCAACAGACCAATGGCCACCCTTAGCTCATTAACCCTCATCCAGAGATAACCTTGGTTAAGCTCCTTGGCCTGCCTTTGATTACCAGAATCAAGCCAAGCCCTATAAGTCTCCCCCATCAGAAGGTCCTTAACAGTTCTTCTCACTACATTATGAGAAAGACCAAGTACCAGTTCCGGCCCAATGAAAAGCAGCTCAGATCCGTACTTTACAAGATTATCGGCAACTTCATTGCCAAAAATACCGCAGAGTCCAGGAACCCAGTCTAGGGTTACCTTATTAACCATAGCCAGTTGGTTGATGATCCTGTAGCAATCTCACACAATTTTGGATGAGAAGCAGTACCTGTGCAAGGCCATAAGTGTGGCTTGACTGTCCGAGAAGATCTTTAACCTTCTGTTTGCAACCCCCCTTGTTATGCAATTTGCACAAACAAGAATGGCACAACTTCAGCCTGGAAAACAGAAGCTAGTTTACCCAGGGAGAACGAAATCCTGATGTTCCTAGTAATGCAGAAGGCACCAGAACTAGTACCAAGGGGCATTTTAGAGTCATCTGTAAACCAAATCTCATCGGCACGTGTGAGAAGCAAATGTGAATTTTTTAATTGAAAACTTGAATTCATTGTAGAGAAATCTGGAGCTTGATGAAAGGGATACCATATATAAAAACTATGTCAAGGGGCATTTTAGAGTCATCTGTAAACCAAATCTCATTGGCATGTATGAGAAGCAAATGGGAATTTTTTAATTGAAAACTTGAATTCATTGTAGAGAAATCTGGAGCTTGATGAAAGGGATACCATATATAAAAACTATGTCAAGGGGCATTTTAGAGTCATCTGTAAACCAAATCTCATCGGCACGTGTGAGAAGCACATGTGAATTTTTTAATTGAAAACTTGAATTCATTGTAGAGAAATCTGGAGGTCGATAAAAAGGATACCATGTAAAAAAACTATGTCAAGGGAAAAAGCTGCTTACTGACAAAAATATTTTGGATTTTTCAATTCAGAATAAAGCATACATTAATTATTATCAGTTAAATAAATGTCTTTTTTGGGTTCAGGAATTTGGAATTAAATCTGACTGGGAATGGGTTAAGAGACATCATTAGTAGTAAACATAAAAAATTTCAACTTGTAGCTAAAAGTATTGCATTTATATATAGTAGTTTGAAAGGATACTTAATATCAAAAGAATGCTAAAATAACATACTTTCAAAATACAAAGTTTCTAAAATTTTAATTTCATATATTCCTGATTATTGATAAAATATAGAAAAAATCCAAGTGTCCAATTATTTTTGTGAGACACTATTTGTCTCTCCATCAAAGTTGGAGGTTTGGTAAGTTAATATGTATTTAGAGTTTATTAAAATATTTAAAGAGTTTTGTATTAACAATCTATTCAGTAAGAGTTTAAGAATTACATATTAAACAGAGTTTTTTTTCTCAACTTTTCATAAGCTCTTTACTTAATTCAAAATTAATTAAATTTAGAAGCTTCAAAATGTTTGAAGCAAAAATCAATTATTTCAAACATTTCGTTAACATTTTCATTTCATAAACATTTTTTAAAAATTACATATTACACAGTTTTTTTTTTTTTTCTCAACTTTTTGTAAGCTCTTTACTTGTTTCAAAATAAATTAAATTTAGAAGGTTTGAAATGTTTGAAGTGAAAATCAAATATAATTATCATTCCTTCAAAGAGTTAAATTTCTTTTTTAAAATGATACATTTAGAACGAAAACTAAAATGTGCACTAGGCAACTACTGTAAACATGCCTACATATTAATGATTATTCCATTTTTAACTTCACCTTTTTTTTCTTCCTCTTCACCTGCACCACAACCTATGTAATGGCCAAGGCCATCTCTACAAGCTTCTTATGACTGGCCTCTCAGGCACTACCATCAGACAAAAATTAATATTTAATCCTGAGGTCTGCATGTACACAATGTATCCATCTTGTGCAAAGTATTAAGAAAATTGTTTTACAAACTTGTTTATAACACAGTTTTGTTTCACGATATACTTGAATAGTTCCAAATAATGTTGCCAAATTTGGCTATTAAAAGGACCTTACGAGGTCATGTAACGGAAGTTATTATACCCTGCCTTTGTTTAAAATAGTATTGTCAATCAAACACTTCTTTTTCTATACAAAATAGAGGAAATAAAAGATCTGCAGGATCCAGGGAGAGCTTGCTTCCTAACAAGGTGTGCAGGACCCTGTGTGTATATATATACATATGTATGTTGTGTGTATGTATATGTGTATATATATATATATCAAGATTAACACACCTAAAATATCTATTTAAAATTCTCCTTTTCCCCTACTCATTCTTCCATACTTAATTTTGCTGCCACAAAATCTCAGATTTGAAAGAGTGTTCGCTGACTTAAATTCTTTTTGCCAGTCTCCCAAAAACTAACACTAGAATAAATGCTAATTTTCTGACCACTCGCAACAATCAAGCTAACCCAAATGATCAAAATTCATTTCTAACTGACAATAACGGTGACTAAGCTGCTGGTCTTATAGAAAAAAGTTTGCATAATTACTCACTAGTTTTTTTTTTTTTTTTTTTTTTTTTTTTATTTAGTCTCAAATAAAGTTAAAGATCCACCACAGACTTTGCTGTTGTTTAAATGGAGCGACTGCAATTTACATAGGTCTGCTCACTGCCTAATAAGTCCGAGCAATTCAAAATAATAGGGGCTATTTTCTGGTGTGGCGGCGAGTATAAAATACACATATTGCATATTTGTAGTATGTGTATGTGTGTGTACACACACATACACGTACGTTGCATCTTTAAAAATTAAGAAAATAACCAACTGTGTTTATATAGATAGTTTAAGTTCACTCATAAACATGGGCTGGACAATAGTTGAATTGGTAGAACTCTCCCTTTCGTATATAAATTCCACGTGTTAGAATACTTCTAATAGTAAGAGTATTCGAAGCCGTCCAGAATCGGTTTTAAGAAGTAGATCCCTATCCAATTAGGGCACATGTAGCAAAATAAAGAATTTTAGCACTCCAAGTCAAGCCATCAAACTTGTTTTGGTTTGGAGCGCTATGGTCTACTTTTTGGCTACACGAGAGCTAATGAGACCAGTATCTACTGCTTAAAGCCGATACCCAACGGCTATGAACTATAATACCAGCAGAGGGATTCGAACCTGCGTTCTCCGGTACCGAAGAACAGCAGCCTATCTATCGTACCTAGCACCAGTTTTTGGACCATTTCAACTTAATTTTTCATTTATTCGAGATTATATATTTGTTCAGTGTTCCTGTTATCTTTTTATCTTTGATATTGTATTTGTTATTGAAAGTTCAGTATCAAATGATGTTTATTGCTCGTAACTCTTACAAAGCTCTTGAATAAAATAGTGAAAATTAAAGGTTATATGCAAGGAGGATTAATTTATCTAAAAGTGGATGTCTGGCTTGTTAGATAGACATGCGCATGGTCGAACCTGTCGGACACCAGTAAGTGTTCAAAAGAAAATCTTATCAAAAAGAGCGTTTAAAGCATTAGATATGCGTATCATATGTGATGTACAGAACAGGCAAAAGGTTAATGGACTATATACATCAGTAAAAGTCCTTGGTAATGTGGTTAGAATGCAGTACGCAATATAGTTACATATTTGGAAACATATCTTAAGGAACATTCGAGATGGTGATTTACGCACGTAACAAGCCAAAAAGTTAAAATCGAGTTTTAATCCCAAACTCAGTTTTCTGCTTATAGGGGATTATGGGATGACTCTGGGTGGTACCTGATTGCCCAACAAGTAAACGCAATTTTACTGGTGCGTTTATTTTAATTTTTTTTTTCCAAAGTGATTTCCCAACATTCTGGACCGTGTTGAAAATAATAGATTTTAACGTACAATTAATTTTCAATATTACAAATATATTATTTACATCAAAATATTTATGATATACGATGAGCCCAAACAAGACATTTCAGTTGTCTATAGGCAATATAAATTTTTCATATACTTTTTTGGTTCTTACATCTACGCTCTTTTTGCACGATAGCTCAGTAGCGATCTCGTAACCGATGGGTAGCAATATCGAGGTACGAGCCGTTGAAAGTTCCACAGTGTTCATTAATGGCGGCTGGGGCATGTAAAATAGGTCCGTGGTAGCAATGTTCCCAAACGATACCTCTGGAGGTGGCAAGCCAAGTTTTCGGGTCTTCTGATTGCCCTTACTTCTTAATAACGAGGATCCACTTGTGCAAACTCTTTCTTTCACTCTAGCTTATGCTGATCAAACAAAAGACACACCCCTTCTTGTGAAGCTGATTATTAGCTTTAGCCATGAATCAGTCACATATTGCAACGGCGTCTATTGGACCTTTTATAGGCTTTTCTACCCAGGACGATGCGCAACAACAGCTCGATTCTTCTTTACCCATCAGTTCTCATATATCTTTGCAATCCTAACCATTAGCCATTTACACATCGTATGTTTTCTATCTTTATATTTACTAAGTTTAAGTTGCCTAACTTCAGTAATTGTATATTAATAGGGCTTTTGACCTCTTTTCCAAATTATTTGTGATTATGCTCTGACCTTTTACCAATAAGGCGATTTCACGCAGTAAGGCAAATTCTCAAATTATGACAATTCTGGCTTTATTTTTAAACGGAAGGGCAGTTTATTGTTTGTCTATTGGCTGTTGTGAACATGAAAATGAATGGGAAGGGCATTATAGTAGTTAGTGACATTGCGACAAATTGCCTTATAGGAGAGTAGACTAACGGGAAGTAAGTATGGTTTTATTAAGGCACGCTAATTACTGGGTGTCTTTTAGAAATTGTACTGGCGTTGAAAGCAGACATGCCAACTACTCCGGAGAAATGAGAAAAATGGATAGCTCCGGAAAAAAACAAAAATTTTGAACAGCTAAAAGATTATGATTCAGCAATTAAATACAAAGTTTTGCAAAAAATACTGCTGAATATTACTCTTTCCACGCAGTAATGCTGCATGTTAAAAGTTTTCAGTACTGTGCGAAAAAACCAAATTGAATTTAGAACAAATTTAAATAGACAAACTCTAGAATCCCTAATGATAGAAAAATGGAAATAATTTAATCAGGGTAACTGTTCTGAAAAATAAGCTGTTAAAGCTAAAAAAGCTACTCATAAATTTTTAAATGCATAAATTTTAATTTACCTTTTACAATTTACAATACTGTGTAAATATGTAAATTTAATTTTAATTTAGAAACCAATAAGATATGTACTTATGCATAATCTGTAATTAACATGTTAAAATAACCACGCTGTCGCTCCTGACACAAATGCCTGAATGTTGGCATGTCTGTGAAAGATCTAAGTTTTGTAAAGATCAAAGATTAGGGAGTAATAGAGCGACTATTTAAAATTCCCTCTTTATCCACTTTGCACAAGCAAGTTCTTTTTAATAAATATTCAAAAAATTTAACTTCAGTTATCCATAAATGTTTAAAAGTTCGCGGACATCTAAGGGGAGGGAGGTCCATCGGATTTCTTCTCATGAAAAGTATCCAGTTAGCTTCTCATCTATTGTTTTAATCATGTTACGTAATATCTTTAATTTTCAGAGAACTTCAAAAAGCGTTTTTACGTTGTCTGTGAATAATTATGCACATTTAATTTCTCCGAAAAGTTTTCTTTTCACTATGGCAATAAAGGACTCTGAGGCGAGGTCGGTTACTGTACCGAAATGTAAGGCACGAGTAAAGAGGAATACAAATATACACACTTAAAACTTTATGACATCCCTCCCTTTTTTGAGTTGTCTTTTTAGAGAAGAATCGCAGAAATCAAACCCAGTTCAATGGAAGACATACTTCTTATTCATTCCTTCATATGTTTATTGCTCTAAAGTTACTGAAGGGATATGGATTACTTTGAAACTCTTTATACATTCTTAAGTGATTTTTCTAGTTAAATATCGACTGCTAATAGGCCCAAATCTTTCTATATAGTTAGTAGACCGTTGCACTCCAAGCCAAAGCAAATCAGTCCATAAGAGCCTGATCTTATAATGTTCCCTATTTGGCTCTGTGCCAAGTCAGGGACAGGGCGCAGATTCATCCTTTTTCTCCTTTCATCCTCTAGCAAAATTGTTCTAATGAAAGTAGAGAGGACAAACGTAGAACATTATCGCTGACACTGACCAATTCGGCTCTACTCTTTCATTAATTCCCTCGTGTAACTAAGTACGCAGAACATTTTATATGTTCTTCCAAAAGCAGAAATCCAATTTAAATCTTATTTCTCAAATTAAACAATCCGCTTTTGGCGACAGAAAAATTATCGGAAATATTTCTTTCCTCTTTAAAAAATTTGGGTTATTACGGTCATCTATTTTGCTACGCGAGAGCTGATGAAATTGGGACTTTCTGCTTAAAGTGGATTCTGAACGGCTACGAACATCCATGCCACTCAGTTCGAACCCATGAAATCTGTCACCGAAGAGCAGTGCCCTGACCATTCGGCCAACATTTCACGGTTAATCGTATTTTAGGTATGTCGCATACCGTTATTATAAGTTATATTGAAATTATTCGTTATAGAGTGCAGATTCAATCAAAATTGGAAATGCACAACTAGACGTTATAGTATTTCTAAATGCTAATATCAACATTTTAAGAATAATTATTTTTGAGGTATAATCCGCAGCGTTATAAATACCAAATAGAAATTTTCCGTTATATAGAGTGCAGATTGTAATCATAAAAGGAGATGCATAAACTAGATGTTATAATAGTCCTAAATACAAAATTTCAACATTCTATGGCTAATCGTGTATGATTTACACCCTACAAGATTAACACTTGGCATGCGGGTATACTTCAACCAACGGGTATACCTCCAACTTACGAGTTTGTATATATATATATATATATATATATATATATATATATATATAAATTTTGTAATGAATTGTTTATGCTCGCAAGCCCGTCGAAACTTTTTTTTTATTTTACACTTTAATATATACTTTAGGATTATTTAACGAAAAAAAAGAGAATATTTTTACGAAATCACAAAAATAAATGATTTTTAAAATTAAAGGCCGATAATCTGTCAGTGCATATTTCCTCATCACTAACTTTGTCACAACGGCTCATTTTATCAATTTTGTATTCAACAATAAAAAACCAAACTTCAAATTCACAAAACACGACTTGTACGTTCTGGAGCTAGGAATTCGATTGAAGATGAAACAACGTAACAAAAGACCGAGTAACTCGACAATCATAACTTGTGGGGGAAAAACATGCAAATCGTAGCATAGCAACACAAACAACGCGCAGTCACACATACATATAATTATACTTATTTAGTAGATTTGTGGTGGTTATCCACCTCAAATCTACTAAATAGGCATTTTTACGTGATCCACGCTCCAATGACAGACTGCAAAAAAAAACGTGTAAATACGTTGCCCGCACAAATGATAGAGGGAAGATTGTAATGGCTCGAAGGCTCGGAACAAGTATTTCCGATACTGCACGACTCGTGGGTTGTTCGCGATCTACAATTGTTAGTATTTATGCAAAGTGGATGAATGACGGTGAAACCAGCAGTAGACGACATGGTGTTGGACGTCCACACGCTATCAAAGAAAAAGGTCGTCGGAGACTGTCTCGCATGGTGAAGTAAAACCGGAGCCAGACAGTGGCTCAGCTGACAACCCAATACAATGCAGGGCCAAGTAGAATAGTATCGGAGCACACTGTTCAGCGGACACTGTTGGATATGAGGCTACGCAGCAAACGTCCCACTCGTGTGCCTTTGCTGACCAAGCATCATCGCCAACTGCGCCTACGCTGAGCCCGGGAATATCGTAACAGGTTCATGGATCTGTGGGAGAGAGTTACCTGGTCAGATGAATCACAGTTTGTCATTCATCACGCCGATGGCCGTGTCAAGATACGCCCTCTTCCAGGCGAACAGTTGCTCCCTTCATGTACAGTAGGTCATACACAGGCCGGTGGTGGCAGTATTATTCTTTGAGGACGTTCTCTTGGGCGTCTCTGGGACCCGTGGTTGTGATAGAGCAGATCATGAATGCTACAGAGTATCTGAACATCATTGCGGACCAGTTGCACCCTTACATGGCCTCTGTTTTTCCAGCTGGAAATGGAATGTTCCAACAGGACAACGCCCTGTGTCACAAGGCTAAAATTGTGTTGGAGGGGTTCCAGGAACATGATGCTAAATTCCAGTTAATGTCCTCGCCGCCTAACTCACCGGATCTCAATCCGATAGAACACATTTGGGATGTCATGGGACGGCAGCTCAGAATTCAAAGACCACCAATTCGCAATATCTTGGATTTGCATAACCGTTGCTTAAACATCTGGTACAATCTGTCTTCGGCCATTTACCAAGGACTTGCGGCATCCATGCCAAGGCGGGTTGAAGCTGTGTTGCGCGCCAAAGGTGTGCCAACTCGTTATTGACAGATGGTCATAATGTTTTCGGTTTTGAGTGTAAATGTATAATAATATAAAAGGTGTACAAGGAAGTCTTGTGGTATTTTTTTCTTCCTGATTGTAAATACTCAGTTTACCGTTTTATAGATTATTGTAAATCAGCTTCATATTTTTGCTTTTTCTGTGATTTTTGTTTTTATTCAACGAAACATGAAAGCCCCTAAATCTATCAGAAGACGTTACTGCCACATCTTTCTTGATGACTTCTGGTGTAATAGGCATTTAAAAAGTAAAAGAGGAGTTATAAAAGAATGCTACATAAATGAAAAGTTATGCGTGAGACTACCGTTAAATTGAAGCACCTATAATCGATATCGTCTAATGTTAACGGAAAGTAGAGACAGTGTGACATTACTAGAGCTGTATAGACAGGCGGCTGAAACTATGAACATTACAAAATCCGACGAAAAATTTAACTTCAACATGTAATATCCGACAAAAATTTCAGGGCAGTTTTGGAACTTCTGCATCAATATCTGCGTTGCATCAATACCACCCGGAAGAACTTGGAAACACTTCGATAAAGCCGCTTATCACAAGAACAGATGAGAAGATATGATAACGATTAGCATGGTGCAACAAAGGGAGCAAATCCTGAAATGATAGATGAATGAATGAAAAACAATCTTATGAGATAATTAAGATTCACACGCTCCTACTCTGATCTTTCAGCTTTGAGTCGTAGAAATTAAAAGTGACGGAATGAATGATGAAGATTAATTTTTGTTGCTCTTGATGACAATGTTCAGATATATTCAGGCAAATACAATAAAAAGTAACGATAAAAGGCTAACGACATATCACCTCCACAATATCGAAATGCACTATAAATTGTAGGGGTAACTTCAATATGTAATTTAGCAATAAGATAAACTACTATCGATGAACAATTTACGGACGTGTGATCACAATGCAAAATGCTACTCACTTCAAAGTGGATAGATAAATAAAAGAAAGCACATTAAAAAAATTTTTTTTTAATTCCAAGATTGAATAAATATTTTTAGAATTAACTTTCAAGCATTGTTTTATAACATTTTTTTATTCATTAGCTGTTATCCTACATGATAACGTTAAGGCTGCCACAATAATTTGCTATGATAATCCATTTTTTGTTATGTAAATTCAATTCCCTTAACATAGTAATACAGGCCATTTATCATAAAACTTTCAAAAAGATAAATAAAATCACATATATTTGGAACGGACGTAGTTTTGTTAAAAAGCAGACAGTTTATATGTAATTTTTAAAGCACTTTAAAAGTACAAAATATGTTTTTATCTCAGGATAATAGTTTTTTTTTTAGATAAAGTAGATATACTATAAGAAAAATTGTTTATTTTCAGTAGTCTATCCTATACTATAATACGAGGAATGGTTGTCAAGTCGAAATTCGCCCCAGAATTAATAAACTGTAGTAAACTTGGGGATCTGGGGTTTTTGGTTACGAGGAATCGATTGGCATCGGTTTTGACGCGCTAAGGTCACGTAGTTCGGCGCTACAGATAGGGCTGGGTTCGAACCCCGGTGCGGGCAAACTTTTTTCTCATGCATCCAAACCAAGTGAAAATTGGTACCCGGGGGTTTTCGACCGCGAGGAATCGATTGGCTGTAGTTCTGGCGAATTAATAGTAATAATAATAAAAGTCTTTATTGATTTGTCTTTATTCCTTGATATCGGTTTCCATTTTTATTTTCTATCAACTCTAGATATTAAATTAATGTAGCAAAGTATATATAACACATAAACGATATAGTAAAAAAAAAAATAATGCAAACAAAAAGTTTGAAAACGAACCACAAAAAAATTAAAAAATAATGCTTCACTAACGTGCCGAAACAACCTCGCCGTTCAATTTCCAAAGCCATACTAAACACAGAGCATATAACTTATCAAGTCCGTCGCCGCGTTAGTGCGTCGTCGGCTTACCAGGAGGTGCCGCTCAGACGCGCCAGTGTGTCGGTGGCAGCGAACGTGTTAAGGAACTGATTTCGATTTCAAATCACCGTCAACAAAGTTCGACATTTCAACATTCATCAGATTTCAAGCTGCATTTTCAACATGCAGAACGCACCTCTACATGAAATGCTTCAAGGAGCCGGAATTTTGGAACAACAAGAGATCAACTCAATTATAGCCGGAAATGGACAACTAGAAGATACGGTCATTGTCAGAATGCTTCTCCATTCAACACACTTCAATCTTTACATTGCTCACTTTGTACCATTTCTTTAATTGTATAATTTTTTGTTATCAATTACATTTTATTTTCTATGACTTTTCAAACTTTACCTTTGTATAGAATAGTTCCCTTTCCAAACAACTTTGTTTAGAATAGTTTACAATGGTGCACTTTAACCGGTTATCTTTTCACTAATGGTTTCACAAATTTTCTTATGGCATGTATTGTTTTGATAAATCACAATTGAAAATTTAAATCTTCGAGTTAGCTTCGATACCCGTTTTCTTCGATCGGAGCTCGGTCACCCGGTACTATATATAAAAATGAATTTGTGTCTGTCTGTCTGTATGTACTCAATAGACTCAAAAACCATGCATGCAATCGCTGTGAAAATTTGGGAAATGTTTAGGTATATCCCTGGGAAGGTTTTTGTAAATTTTTAACGTTCGAAATCCATTCCTTCCCCCTTTTTCGAGCATTTCATGTCATTATTCCAAGCATTATTTTCCCCGGTTAAAAGCAAACGATTAAATTTTTAATTTATCGCATGGTAACTGAAAGAAGCAATATTTCTAGCAATGTGACGTCATCCCAAGTAATTGTTTTAAACGCAGTTTTCCTCGGTTAAAAGCAGAAGATTAAAATTTTTAATTTATTACATAATAAATAGGTGAAAATGATATTTTTCTATCATTATGGCATCATTACTTTAAATATCTAATTTATTCATTTCTTATTTTATATTATTTAAACATCGTCTGCGTAGTATCAATTCGATTTGACCTGGAAATTGAGATATAAAGTGATTAACTGTCATTTCTATGTGACGCGAATTATAGCATTTTTATATAAGAAGTTATTTTAAATTTAATTCTTAGTTAATTTTTAGGTTACAATGAAATGTTTATCAACAATATTTTAACAACAAAAAGTACAAATTTCAGTGACTCTCATGGGTAAATAAGAACCTATCATTTTATATAGTTATCTTCATATTCATATGGTTTCGGTATAAATGTGCTTTTCTGTTTCATACAAAACTATGTAGTTAGTCATAAATTTCCTTAATTTTGGAAAACATTTATTACTAGCAACAAAATTAGCACTGTTGCTGTCAAAACCTCTGCTTCCTATTCTACCACGTAATATGGCAAGGTATATTAACGTTGCTAATCAAAATACAGTAGTAATACAGTAATGTAATTTAGCGTTAAACTTATATTTTATCATAAGAAAAAAGATGACTTAATATGACACAAATTCGATGCAGATTTAATCGTTAGCATGTAAGCATACATTTTGTTATTTTATTTATTGATATTAAGAACAGTTTTCATTTTTATGTTTTTTTTTCATACAAATCTACCCGATAAGTCATAGTGTAGTAACTTTGGTAACTTATCGGGTCATAAATTATATACTTACATGAGTAACTAACTTTGGACAGAAATCTTTGATACCGCCAAATGAACATATTCCATATAAATACATCTTGAATTCCGAGATTAAAATTTCACTGTGACTATCTATGTATGTTTGTATGTGCGTCTATCTCCTTGCGAACCGCTGGAAGCAGACGGGCGTCAAAGGTACCAAAAGACGTGAAACGATCCAGGGATGTCATTTCGCCCGTTCGCGTTCAGATATTTCAATTAGTTCGAAAGATATTGACGAAAAACCGAGCAAAATGCCAGTTTAATTTTGCTACACGAGCTTTCCATTGTTGAGTTGGCGTCTAAATATGGCAGTGTTATTCATTGTTGGCATTATTATCGCCAATTATTTGGTATTCGGGAAACACGGTAAAAAGGTATCTACGCTATTTAAATTCCAGTGTAAGTATATAAATATATGATGTCATTTTTGTATATAAGACTATTTTCTTATCTGATAAACGATAAACTCATTTTTGTTTAGGAAATCACTTCTTTTTTCTATTTTATTTGCTTGGCGAGATTTTTATTTTCAGTAATTAAAAACTTGCCATGTTCTATCAAATTTGTTTTCATTTCGCAGTTGCCATTTATTAAATAAAAACTATCATATGGTTATAGGTTTTGTTATCTAAAACTCAACTACACTAGAGATAAAAGAAATTGACAAATGATATACAGGGAACAAATAAATTTTCATTTTAGAAATGACAACTATGAAATGTTGAGATATTGTAGCCACTTTTGATTAAAGTTTAAAATGTAATTTCAAATAATATAATCGTTTTTGGTGTTTTAGTCTTATATACTTATTTTGTTTTATCAATATTAATTTGGTATATTTTTCTCATTTTAAATTTAATTGCGCCATTTTTATTTATCCAATTTTAAGACGTCACTCTGTCCTTCACCTATTCTTAAATAAGCTTGGCGACTTTCGGTATATATTTCGTGTTATAAAAATTGAAATCCTTTATTTAACTTCATTCTTATGATAACGCTTTCAGGTAATATAACTGTTCTCTGCTTTTCACCTTATATATTTAGTTCATTTTATTAATATTTGGTATTTTTCTTTCATTGCCAATTCGATTGCGCCATTTTTAGTACTAATATCTATTCATAATTAGGCTTGGCAGAATTACTTACGGAAGTCATTTCGGTCAATCGCGTTCTGATATTCTAATTAGTTCGAAATAATATATTTTATAACCAACAAAAAGACCGTTTTAATTATGTAGTGCAGTCATTTTAACTGTTGAATTCGCGTGAAAAATGACCATATTTTCATTGTTGTCGTCGTTTTCGCCAGATGTTTGGAATTGACATTAATGCAGAACAACTAACGCTTATCCTGCCAAACCGTTGTTTGTTTGGAAAATTTGAACTGCGGCACAATTTGGTAGTTTTGTTAGTGATTTATTATATTCTTGAAGAATTTTTTAAGACCTTACTTTTGATATATTTCTTTATAACGTATTTGTATATATATACCATTAAAATTCGAGTGTAAATAAATGCATTTATAAACATAAATACATTTGGATGAATTACTACTTCGCCCAATTCGCTGAATGCTTATACTCTTTCCACCATTAAAATATCGTAATTAGAATCAGTTAAAAATATATTAATTAAAATATGTAATGAGTGATGCCATTTTGCGTATAGTTACAACTATTTGTCATACGCAATAACTTTTTCTCTTTGAAATATCCCAGTATCAAAATCATTTTATTTTTAATAGCTAAATTTTTTTTATTTCATCAAAATATGTAAATCTTTATTTTAATTTCTCAAAATTTTTAAAAAGTTAGTATTTTTTCTGTTATATGTGGGCTTGATTTTTATTTTTAATAATTACAAATTCGCCATGTACTATCAAATTTGTTTTTATTTCACAAGTGGCAATTTTTAAAGAATAAGTTATCGTCATAGGTTTTGTTGTTTAAAATTTAATTTTTATGTATGTAAAAGATTAGTACTAAAAGACATCCAATCTCGGAAATGAATTATCCCATTCAGAACAGTACATATATATTACTCTCCTCAGTATTTTGAAATTTGACTCCTACATTAAAAAAAGTCTTGGAATTGGGAATTATTATGCAGCAGCTCATGGGCAACACAGGGCACTTACTGGACATTCAGCTATTAATAAACTGTTATCATCGTCAACAATCTGAAACATACGAGATTTATTCAGCATTTCTATCAATACGTCTTATTATCTTTAATAGTGGTTCTAAATCATTCATCGAAATATTTTAAAACCCAGACCGAAGGCTGGGTGCGAAGCAGCTAGTTATTCTATATTAATAAAGTTTTTCAATTTAATTAATACGGAGTCATGTCAAATTTAGAATTTAAGCATCATCAAAATTATAAAATTAAAAAAAACATTTCTAATTTTAAAAAAATCAAGCATTTTTAAGTTAACTCGATGATTTGGTACGTTTTGGGGCTACTGTACTACGTACCTGAGAGTGTAAAAAAATATGCAAGTTGCATACCAATAAATACAATATTTTTCTCCTCCACCACCCTTAAATCTTAAAATTGTTTGCGTGCTATTATTATCCCATGCAAACGCGACCCCGTGTCATCTCGAATCAGTGAGTAATCTACAGGTTAAAAGGTGTCAACCACTGATTTACTCTACGTAAATATTTCTATATATGTTTGTGAACTCGAGTGCGCATGTTTAAATTTGAAGCGAAACGATAATACCGAATTCAGAAGCCTGTCCTTAGAAATTAAATCTCGTGATACATCTTGACCTGTGTATAAATAACAAATTTTAATTATCTGATTGGAAAGTAGTGCTATCACTCAACTTTTGGTTTCTGACACGAGATAAGAGTGTTTATTAGCAGAATTTGGAATGTTTAAAACATGTTTGGGAAATGATTGAGTGCTTTCGAGAAAGAGTTTATCATAGACTCATGAAATGCTCTGCTCTCTCTTTATTTTAATTTATCAACTTTTCTAGGACAGTACAAAATGAATCGTTAAATATAAAAGAAAATAAGATTTCACTCCTTTAGGTTTTAAAGAAGAACGCAGGTTTTATATTATCCGAAGTTGAAACCTCAATTTAACTTCCTTGTGCGAAGTAGTATTGTAATCGCGATAACTTCCACCGTTCAGAATTCAACGAAAATACCCATGTCTTCAATGTTCTCGAGTGAAGAGGTAGCGTGAAGAAGGATCACTAATTGGAAATTACTTTTATTCTTTCTGGAGTAAATACGGTTATATAAACAACGGGATTCTAATTCTCCCCAAAGCAAGTAAAAATGTAGAGGATTTTTGGCTGGCACTGAACTGCCACGTCGATCACAGTCAGGAAAATAAAATATTTAATAATCTCACAAATAGGGTACCTCTTCCAGGTGCAATGCAACCCAATCTATCCCCCGCCCGGTATCCGAGATCCTGCCGCTCCTTATATGAGCGGACTTACGAGTCTCCCGAGCACAATCACTAAAAAGCTCGCTCCGGTCAAAAGACGCGAAAGCCTCCACGAGGTCAAAGTATCTACGTAAATAAATTTCGAAAAGCCCCGAGTCACAAAATTCTAGGCTTTTTATACCTGGGGGTCAGGTACGGTCCCGCCAACCGTCTTTTGGTGAGTTATGTAACGTACTGGAAGTAAAGTAGGCGAGGCCTTCAATGAAACAGCTAGAAATTTAGGTATTCTTGACTAAATATTTTATTCACTAGAATAAACTATGTACAGATATGTACAAATTCAATAAACGATAACATTCAGGGATCTCGTACAGAGATAATATGCACATACAAGGATGCGTGGGATACCGGAACAGTATGGCTAGGGCTTTAAAACACAATAGCTGGAAACTAATTAGTGCCGGGACTAATGTTGACACGATCACTCCGTCTGTCGATTAGCGCGGTTGGCTTTCACAGCAGGTTCGGAGGTTCCGAGTGCGTATCACGCTGGAATTCGTGACGAAAACACAGGATGCAAGTCGATCCAAACTTAGAGTGCAAAGTCACTCTCGGCTGACTACTTCTATGCAAGAAGTTAACTATCAATCAGCAATAACGGGAAGGAATTCCCAAGTCGAATGTTCGACTATCTAGCAACGGAGACGCTGGCGGTCTCTAAAAAAAACAAACTCCAGACACGGAGATACGAGCGGTCCTCGATCGACCAGGCTCTAGCAGGTAGAAGCCTCGAGAGAAGAAACACAGCAAAGCCCCCGTTCTAGTCCGGTTACAATGGCCAGACGGTTCGGAGCCGGCGACGCACCGTTTTCAATTACGGTGTTTAGACCACCTGGTCTATTATAGGCTAATCGTGAGTCCACGACGAAAGGTCACCTTTTGGGCTCCTTGTTCGTTTTGGGGTCATGTAAC
Organism: Pardosa pseudoannulata; assembly: GCA_032207245.1. Classification (NCBI taxonomy): domain Eukaryota; kingdom Metazoa; phylum Arthropoda; class Arachnida; order Araneae; family Lycosidae; genus Pardosa; species Pardosa pseudoannulata. The sequence continues at coordinate 170,098,574 of CM063508.1, read as the reverse complement.
GGATCGTTGCCAACCATTTTTTGCTCAGTTACGATTCCAGTTACCTGAGAACTCCAGCTAAGGTTACAGCTAATTTTTTTAGTTGTATTCTCCTTCGCTAGCAGTCCCGATTCCGGAATTCCCGAGTAATCATTAACGTGACCGATTAGGTGCGTAACGTTTATTCAATCCAACTGTCAACATCCCAGACTCTGTGACGCCAAGCTATTGTAAACTGATCAACAGGTGGGATTTCCGATCAGCTGATTTGGAGCGTGCTCTAATCAAAAGGGAGTCTTCACACCCATTACAGACCATGGCAGAATTAGTTTTGACTTATTTCGTCATTACACCTATACCTATGTAAAAGGAAACTTTAACTTTGAAACATTAAATATCCATTTTGACTATCAGTGAAATAATTTTGGCTAGTTTTCGCTTGTATGTATATAACTCAAAAAGATTAGCCGTAAAAAATGCTGACATTTTATATTTAGAGCTGTTGTAACATTAAATTAAACATTCCTCTTTTTGATTACAATCTGCAGTCTATAAAATGAAAAATTTCAATATAACGAGCATTAATGCTGCCAGGCACAACTCAGAAATGATTAATCGTAGAATGTTGAAATTTTGTATTTAGGATTGTTTTATCAACTAATGGTACACCTTCATTTTTGATTGCAAAACACACTCTATAGGAAAATTTTAATATTACGGATATAAACACAACAATACAACAGCAATCACCGAAGTATTCACATGTAGTTGAAACAATGATTTTAAACATTTGAAACAATATTTCTAAGCAGTTGAAACATTGATTTTTACTCCAATAAAATATAAAATAAAAATCTATCATTTGTAGAGAATAATTTTTAATTTTATTCTGTTTATTGAATTCCTTTCGCTGAATAAAGGAAGTATTGTAAGCACTTAAAATTTTGGGTAAATAAAAAGTAAAAAATTTCGATGTAACTGATATTAACACTGCCGACCCCTACTCCAACAACACCGTTGATTTAAAATACGAAACTAACTTTGAACCTTCAACTATGCAAATGATAATTTTGATGACGCATTATACAATCAAAAATTTAAAAATGAGGACCTTTAATAAACGTGCAAGTAAGTCACGTGGTACCCACATTACAATTTTAGTTATTCATTGCAGTAACAAACTTTAAGGGAGATTTCATGTAATATAGTTTGCAGTGTGCATGTGTGAATAGATTTTATAAATTTTGCATTAAATCCGCTAAATGACCTGAAAATTACTAAATTAGCAAGTTCTGAATTATGGTTGGTTAGAAGAGCTATACTCAATTATTTGCAGCTCAAGGGTTAATTAAATCGGGACCTACTGCTTAAAGCCGATTGTGGACGGCTACGAACGTTCATGCCAGCAACGTTCTGAACAAGCATGCTTCAGTATCTAAAGCAAGGCCCGATTAAAGCACGGGCCGACTGGGCCTAAGCCCTGGGCCCTCTAAAATTTGATACGTAATTGTTAAATTTTAAATAATTTAATTAACAAGATTTGAATTTTTTTTTAATTCTTCAAGTAATATTACATGAAACCTTATTCAGAAATTAAATAAAAACAGTTAAAATGTTGACAATTTTATCTAAAACACACTTCAGTTTACTTATTTACATCACTCCAGTCACAGATTTTTGGCATTCGATTGTACTACAAAGGTATGTAAACATAAAAAATTAATATAAATTTTCCTCCAAAAATATTTATTTGTATCCTCTTTTAGAAACTATTTTATTTTTGCCTTGAAAGGAGGGTAGGAGGGGGCCGAAACACTACCAGGTCCTGGGCCTAACCTTGTCTCGTTCGGGCCCTGATCTAAAGTACTACTAATGATTCAGCCATATTCCAGTATTATAAATTTCTAATGAGCTTTTATTTTAGCTTGACTTTGGCAAGCATTATTTTTTTTTCTAAGTTATCTTAAATTAATTGGAAGTGTAGTTGAGAGAAATGAACAACGTTTTTAGACCGTTGTTCTGTTGATCGAGTGCTTTCTGTGTGGAGTAGATGCTAAAATTTAATATCGTATCACTCGCTGGTAACTGAAATGAAATCATAGTTTGAGATTTCTTTCATCATATAATTATTTTTATAGAGACATCAAAATTGTTGGAAAGCTCCATCTCGTTTGGGTATGGGGAAGGGGGTACTTTTATAATTTTTAAAAGCATTTTTAATGGTGTTTTAGAAGTATTTTCGCCAGTAACGATGTTAAATAAAAATTATCTTTTAACATTTCGCGTGTGGACAACGTATTTTTACGTTTTTTGCAGTCTGTCACTGGAGCGCGGGTCACGTAAAAATACGTATTTAGTAGATTTGTGGTGGATACCCTCTAACCACCACAAATTTACTAAATACGTATAATTATATGTATGTGTGACATTATATGCGTGTTGTTTGCATTGCTATGCAACGCTTTGCATTTTTTCTTTCCACAAGTTATGATTGTCGAGTGATTCGGTCTTTTGTTGCGTTATTTCGTCTTCAATCGAATTCCTAGCTCCAGAACGTACAAGTCGTGTTTTGTCAATTTGAAGCTTGGTTTTTTATTGAATACAAAATTGATAAAATGAGCCGTTGTGACAAAGAGGGTGATGAAGAAATATGCGCTGATAGATTATCGGACTTTAATTATAAAAATCGTTTATTTTTGTGATTTCTTAAAAAATATTTTTTGTTAAAAAAATCATACAGTATATATTAAAGTGTAAAATAAAAAAAAAGTTTCGTTCCTAAAAACAAAGTAGTTTTCGATTGACTGCGATTTTTCTGAATAACTTTCGCGTGATTCACGAAAAAACGCACGCTGAACGAGTAAGTTGGCGGTGAAGTATACCCACATGTCAAGTGTTAGGAAACTTAAATTTCTTTGTGCTATGGCATCTATATATATCTGTAAATTTGGCTCTTTCAATTTCTATATCAAATTATTTGTGTTTTCTTTTACCAGTTCTGCTGAGAATATTGCTCTTCCAAAGTAGTGAAAGAGCTTCTGCGTACTTTCTTTTACTATTTTTGCCTTTCTGGGGCTTTGCATTTTTACTGAATCAAATATTTTGATTTAAATCAATTTATTTAACTCTGAAGTGGTTATCTGATGGTATCTAACGATTATAAAATGCTTGAATTGCAGTAATTATCGAGTAATGCGTTGGGTGAGGCAGCTCAACTTTATACGAAACTATTAACTCTCTAAGTTACTCCATACAGACAGAAATTAATAACTTTTCTACGGAAAAAAACTACTATTTTCAGCAATCTCGTCATTATTAACTTTGATTACTTTGTTACAACCCAGGTATAATATTCACTCATAATCTTTCAATTCATTGATTATTTTAGGCTGTAAAATATTTAAAAACGTGTATCTTCAGCTATATACTATATAAGAGGTCGATTTACTTTTGGAATGCTTTTTAACAGTGTTTAAAAAGCTTTGACAGCTTCCTAAAAGGCTCAATGCCTCCCTAACGTATACTTTAAAACAACCTCCACAACTAAATTTTTGTTGACCCTGACACATAATATGGACGGTTGCAAAGCTAAGCGTAATTTAAGTTAATATCTCAAGGTTATTTATTCTAAATAATTTCCCCTGAAGCGTAACCGATTTGAAATGATAATTTGGATTCAGGAATATTTTTAACTCGGGAAAACTGGTTTTGTTACCGAATAATTAAAAAAAGAGACTAACAAGTTATGAAATAGAAGATTATGTAAAAAGGTATTTTAATTACCTGTAATGCTATCTACGCTTTTATTATTCAATGACTGCGAGTGTATGTGAACCAAGAAAAATTATGGAATTCTTTGCGGATTTGATCCAAAAATTATTTTTTTAGGAGAACAAAACGATAAATAAAGAAAAGTGTTTGAAGTCTTAGTATACAAGAAATATTTGTGCAAATTTATTTCACTTATTCTATGATGAATGATCAGTGTCATAACAAAATCTTTTTTTGTTACTTAAGAACATTCTACCATATAATATTAGTTTAAAACAGTGTTTCATGGGATTTGTATCCACCCCACCCTTTATCTTGAAAAATTTGGCTTATTTTAAGTGAAATATATTACTTAAATTGTGTCAACATATGTTGACTTCCTGTTCATTAATGACGATCGTTGTAAGTAAAATAGGTTCATGGTCGGAATGTCTTCCAAGTTCTTAAACGATACTTCCGTAGGTGACAGGCCAAGCCTAGGGGGGGTCTTCTGCTTGGTTCATGATTCTAAATTACCAGGACACATTCTTGAGGTTAACCCAATCTGCAGCCATCGTGGTTTCTCGCTCAAAACGAAACTACATATTACTCTTAACCATAGTCCAGTCGCATGTTTCGACGAGGTATGTTGGACGTAGTTTAGGGTATTATATACCAGGGGAATGAGTAACAACAATACAGATTTTGAATCAAATCTGAATCGAAATTGTTATCATTGAATTTTCTTTGAGGGGTTTCAGTGAAATACCATTGTTTTTTTGGAGATCTAGGACGATCCCTGCAGCTGTTAAAAAATCTACACTAAGAAGAGTTCAGGTCCCTTTAGTATTTTTTAAAGCTATCAACTCAGTGGAAATAGCTTTTCCTTGAATGCTGATGTTCGCAACAGTTGTTAAAATCTCTGTTCTTCGAGTATGGCCATCGGCTAGAATCATTTCCATGGTTTACTCTATAAACTTCAATCCATGTTGTTAAAGTAAATGGTACAGATTCTTCCCAGAAAATAAATACGTAGCACGAGTGACATCACATACCGCTGCTGCTGCATTACAAATGGAAATTTCCATTATACTGATTGGGTTATTTTCAGTCGTGAAGCTGTAGAAGTTTGTCTGATTAAAATTTGACGACAGGACATCATCCTTTTTGTTGAACTGTGTTGCAAGTCCGACAGTTCGATTTAATGGTTCTGGGGACTCCACAGCCTTAATAATATACAAAACTTCTGTCTTCATTGGATTCGTCGACTTTCTTTTCACGAGTTCTATCACTAGAATTGGAACTCCCCTACTGTTATTGACAACCCCGGTTTCCCGTTTACTTTGACTGAGGAAACCTGACAGAGACTGTCCCCGTAGTGATTTAGAATTCCTTGGAAAGGTACTTCTCCACTGATTAGAATGTAATTATTTTTGTTTCGAATTAAAATTCAAATTTTTAAAATTATTATTGACGGCCTTATTTCGTATGTATCTAACAGCTTCGTACACGTCTAACTTGTCAGCAAGTTGAAGAGGATCATTCCCTTCGCACCACTGAGCAGAAAAGCTATCTTTGTAATCTGGAGAACCTTTCTTTTTAATTTGGTCTGCCACAATCAAATCTTTTAGTTCGTCGAATGTCGTAACTTTCGATTCTTTAAGCCATCCATCAAAATAATTTTGCAAGTCAAAATAAAAATCTCGCCAGGTGCTTTCTGGGTTTTTCCGGTGTTGGGTAAACAATTTCCGAAATTTCTCTGCACTGAATTTAAAGCGCTTTAAGAGAGTATGTGTAACTTTCTCATAGTTCTGAGCCTCATCCGAAGATTCTTTTGCAATTAGGTTTGAAACATCGGCCGGCAAAAGACCTACAAGCTACACCACATACTTTGAAGGTGGTACCTTTAAAAGTGTTAACTACTTATCAAATAATGGCTGTATGGCTTCGACCGGGTCAGCATAGGAATTCCCTTATCAAATAAGTCTAAGAATAGACTCATATCAGTGGTTTTAGGATCAAAATTGGAAATTAATTTATGTAGTTCCAATTTGGCATTTATAAGTCTACAGTACAGGACACCACTACAAAGTCCAATTTACTAGAAATACTAGCTTGAATTTTTTATTTTTCTAATTCAAACAGTCGCTCATTTTCTTTCTTTCCAGTTCTTTTCTATCACTTATAATGCGGTTTAAACACTCTTTCACGAACTCAACATCATACGTGGGATTTTTCATTGTAGCATCTTTTATTTCAAGGACCTTAAAATCTTCTCCTATCTTCGCATCTAAAGTTTCCACTAATTCTACCAAATCTTGTTTCTTTCCTTTTGCCAAAAAGGCCATGTTTAAATAAAAGGTAATTTTTCCATTTGCCCTTAGAATAAGGATTCAAAATTGCAAATTTACTATTCTAACTGTCATAAAATATTTTCGGAAAATTGCATGAATTGATATTAAATATGTAATTAAATATTAAAACAGTATTAGAAACACTATTATAAAAGAACACTACTTAATATGTTTCGTTAATCCTATGTGAGAATGTTCAAATCAAAACCAAAACTTTTTATCTAATACACTTATTTCAATCACATGTTATTATCTTTAAATAAGGTTACAAAATACAACACATAATTGAATATTTTATTAAATTAATAATTTATATTCTGTTTTTAACTTTAGTGGAACAAGAAATCAAAGAATTACTGTAAAAAGCTAAATTTCAATTATCAACATTATGAAAAGAAAACATAATAATAATAATAATAGTTTAAATTGCAAAACCACCTTGAAAAATAAATTTCAGTTATTCATTTATACAATAAAATACTTGTTGAATAACAATTCCTTGATAAAGCCTTCAAAAATTATTTCTGAACTGAGTTCCAATTTGCTTAGGACATGCTGTAATTAATTTAAAAAAAACTTGACCTTATGCTCTACGGGTGATAGGATTCAATCTTATATATTATGGTGGTAGGATACACATTTTCATATTTTCAAAACCTGAAAAAAAAAACTGAGCAAAATCCAAGCGACTTTCATAGTTAAAAAAACGTTGGGTGTCGGTATATGACCCTCAATGCAAGGAGCCATGTTGAAAAGGGGTTCGTGAAAGGAAAAATCCACAAGTTAGGTAAAGATATTTTATTAAAAACACAAAACATGATAAGTGGACATACATAAAATTATCTTAGGAACAAGGGGGCTCATTAGTAACACGCGCAAGCCGCTTTTGGTCTTGGCTATTGCTGACAGTTTTATGTATTTGCCGCTCGAAGACGCAAGCGTTTTTCTGTCATATGGGGTGTAAATACTAGAGCGGTTACAAAGTAACTTTTATGTAGCCACCAAACTATGGCCAATTGTTCACCACTTCCTGATGGTGACCTTGATCGATGGTTCACGGGTTGTGTAGCACCCACACTATGGTCAATTGTTCACCACTTCCTGATGGTGACCTTAAGCAATGGTTCATGGGTTGCATCCACACGTTGGGCCACCAAATGAGCCGAATGCGTGGATTCGTCCATAGGGACTACTGCGTACTTTAGCTGCGCATCTGGCTGCCTTTGATCTTTAGATAAAAACCGCCTCCGAAGCCATCGTCCACAAAGCTATTTTATCGTCTGCCACCATCCACCAAGATAATCCATACCCCTCCAGACGGTGTAATGGCTTGCAGTGGACCATAGTGGGGAGAGGCCTTTGCATCCACACGCTGGGACACTAAATGAGCCGAGCGCGTGGATTCGTCCATAGGGTCTACTGCGCACTTTAGTTGCTCATCTGGCTGCCTTTGATCTTTGGAGAAAAACCGCCTCCGAAGACATCGACCGCCAAGGCCAGGGGCCTTTGCGCCTCCACACTATGGTCCACTGCAAGCCATAACCACCGTCTGGAGGGGGTATGACTTATCATGGTTGATGGTGGCAGACAACAAAATAGCCTTGGTTGTCGATGGCTTCGGAGACGGGTTTTTTCCAAAGATCAAAGGCAGCCAGATGCGCAGCTAAAGTGCGCAGTAGATCCTATGGACGAATCCAAGCATTCGGCTCATTTAGTGGCCCAGCGTGTGAGTGCAACCCATGAACCATTGTTCAAGTTCACCATCAGGAAGTGGGGAACAATTGGCCATAGTGTAGATGCTACACAACCCGTGAACCACCGATCAAGGTCACCATGAGGAAGTGGTGAACAATTGGCCATAGTGTGGAGGTTACATAAAATAATTTTAAAATAAGAACATGAAAAGCATTAATTTTATTAATAAAACATTAAAAATCACAAAATGTTTTTTTTTTAAAGTATGATACAAAAAAGGAAATAAATATTCATTTTGATTAATTATATATCTGTGTCATCTTTTGTTATAAATAAGTGCTCAAATTAACTTTAATTTTTCTTAAGTTTTTTTTTTAATTTAATAAGTGTTCTGATATGAGATAAGGCATGGGAAATACTGGATAACAGAAATGATAATAGTTCCTTCACATCCACTCAAGACAGCATTCGGGGATTAATATGTATAAGGGTGAAAGGGAACTTTTTGGGATGCTAGGGAAAAACTTTCTTCATTTTAAATATACTCCTACTCAATCACTTTGCACTTAATTTGCTTTTTTAATATCTGTACTGCAATTGCAGAATTTTTTCTTTTAACTTACGGCTCTTTCTACACTGTCTACCAATAAGTATTTGGACACCTGTGATAGAAAAGAAAAACTAACTTTATTCAAAATCAATCGTTGGTAGAGCCTCTACGAAAGGCAATTACAACGTGAATCCTCCGGGGAATACTCTTCACAAGTCTTTGTATTACAGCTAGTGGTATTGTCTTCCACTCGGCTTGGAGTAGACATACAAGTTCCTTCACCGATTTTGGACGGGTAGTGCACCCCTTAATTCGGCTATCCAACTCGTCCCAGAGGTTCTCGATAGGGTTCAGGTCTGGGCTCTGGGCAGGCCAGTCCATTCGATGAACTCCATTGGCACCATACCAAGCCTTGGTTAACCTCGAAACATGACAACTGGCATTGTCGTCCTGAAAGTAACAGGGGTCCAACCCGTAAAACTGCCACAACGTAGAAAGCACATTGTCATCCAAAATAGTGCAGTAGGCATCGGCGTTGAGCTTACCATGAATGGGGACCAAGGGTCCCAGTCCATACCAGGAGAAACACCCCTAGACCATAATTCCACCTCCGCCGAACTTGACTGTTGGCACAATGCATTCTGGCAGGGGACGTTGTCCAGGCAGACGCTAGACCCAGACCCTGCCATCCGAATGGTAATAGGTGAACCTAGATTCGTCGCTCCATAGAACCCGTTTCCACTGATCTACGGTCCAATTTCGATGTGCTTTGCATCACATTAACTGAGCAGCGCGGTTGGACTTTGTGATCAAAGGCTTATGGGCAGCAGCACGACCATGAAAACCAAGCAGATGTGCTTCCTTAAGGATGGTATTCATTGAAACAATACTCCCGGATGCCTGTTGAAACTCCTCGCGGATGAGGGACATCGGTTGGGTGCGATTCTTTCGAATTTCTCTGGACAGCACTCGTCGGTCTCTATCTCCCAGTTTCGTTGGTCTGCCGACTCGGGGCACATTCCGACAATCACCGCTCACCTTCCACTTCTTAATCACATAGGCCACTGTCGATTTTGGGTACTTCAGATCTCTAGATATGTCCCTTAAGTATTGGCCACATTTGTGATACCCGATAATTATACATTTCTTGAAATCAGAGAGCTCCGAACTGCCCGGTATCTTGCATGCGACTAATGCCGATGCTGTTTCCTACAAGGTGTATACCGGCAGAGGCCTTGACGTACCTCAGGGCCGCAGATATCGTCATTTGCATTGGTGTCCAAATACTTATTGGTAGACAGTGTATTATTCCCCCTTTACATAAGCGTAAGGTGTTTTTTTCAAACGGCGTATGTTTTTATAAAATATATCAGTTATAATGTTTATTTTAAATTGAAATGTCTTTCTTGCTAGCTAAGTACGGCAAGGATAAATGGTATCGCTATATATTCGGTTTCTAAAAAGTGAATCTCAAAATTTAAAACCTTGGAAACCACTGATCTTTGCGGAAACTATTTTAAATCCCAACTCTTATTTTGTGTAAAATTTGTCTTAAACGATAGGTTAAAAAAAAAAGTATGGTTATTTCTCTATAAATAATATAATTTTATTTCAGTTTTTTAATGGTACCTTATTTTTGTTGAAGAAAGCCTTATATTTTTGATTGTCGCATAAGTTTCTTTGACTATGACGACTCATGGTTTGTACATGCTGATCTTAAATTGAAAAGGAATTCAATTTGTAAATAACTACATAGTATTTTTTAAACTAATTCTATTTGGCATAAAATCGAATGTTTTGGAAATGAAAAAGAACAAAACACTACTTTGAAGTTTATTTGATTTTTGGCAGACTAGCTGTTCTGGTTTCTTCAAGCATAATACAAATATCAGTTCGCCACCAGTAGAAAGCTACCAGTGAGGTAACTCGGTTAACCTTCCAAACACTGCAATTCTGAATCTACTCCATGTGGTATGTACGCATCTGGCAATATATATATATATATATATATATATATATATATATATATATATAATTTTTTTTTATTTATGTAGATGGCAGCACTAATCATAATAAAAATAAGTAAACAGTACATTGTAATTACATAATCTTTATTTTTTTGTTTTGTGTTATTAAGTTACATAAATAGTCAAAACTGATCTGATACAAGAGGATTCTAAAATTTCAGTATTTTAGCTATTATTTTTGGAGGTCAAATAACATTTTTATTCCCTTTCCGAATGGCAACACCTATTTGGGCGGATGTTTCGGTTTTCATTCTGGCATGGCTGTTAATGTGGATAATGAATGTTTCCTTGTTTGGTTAATGTTCTAGTGATATCTGGTATTTTTAATTATAAATGTATTTGGTTTGATATAACTGTATTTACTATGTTTGTACTTAATGTGAGGCTTATAGCCACACAAAACTTTTTATGTCCTAATTAAAGTCTCAATTCAATAACGGTAGTTGTTGAATTGGGAAATTCAAACATGTAACATTCATTCTAATACTTGTTCTCTGTAAATAGACATCATGTTCAATTTTTAATGTAGATTTTAATCCTGAATTAATTATCCTAATTTTTATGAATTTATATGTGTGTGTGTGTTACACATGGGTGCCGCTGCCGAGCTATGTGCAACGCCTAAAAGATTTGGCGTACCCACAAATGACTCTATATGTTAAATGCAACGTCCCAAATGACACGCTGTTTCCCTCGTTTCATTAAAACTAGATATTGTTATTTCCTATATTATACTGGATCTTCAAGAAATGAGTCAACAGGATTATATGGTCTAGCCCGTCAATAATGAACATTATATTATCGCACATTAGAGTTGAAACTGATCTTCCTGGGGCTAGCCCTCTAGGTCAGTAATACTGTTGATGCAATGACGATTATCGGGTATTAAGTACGATAATGAGGATTGAGATTACAGTAATGTAATGCCAAAATAACATAATACACTTAGGATCTACGTAGCCCCACATCCAACAGTGTCCGCTGAACAGTGTGCTCCGATACTATTCTACTTGGCCCTGCATTGCATTGGTTGTCAGCTGAACCACTGTCTGGCTCCGGTTTTGCTCCACCATGCGAGACAGTCTCCGACGACCTTTTTCTTTGATAGCGTGTGGACGACCAACACCATGTAGTCTAGCGGTTTCACCGTCATTCATCCACTTTGCATAAGTACTAACAACTGTAGATCGCGAACAACCCACGAGTCACGCAGTTTCGGAAATACTTGTTCCGAGCCTTCGAGCCATTACAATCTGCCCTCTATCAAAATCGCATAGACCCGCAGCCTTTTCCATCACACACACAAGTGAAAGAATGATTCTTCAGACTCTCCAGCAGCAGTTAAATACCACTTCCACCTGATCACGTGCTTTCCACGTCATCTAGGCGAGTTCATATATATATATATATATATATATATATATATATATATATATATATATATATATATATATATATATATATATATATATATATATATATATATGTATATATATATATGTATGTATATGTATATATATGTATATGTATATGTATATATATATATAATATATATATATGTATATGTATATTATACTCTGTATGTATGTGGGATCTGAACTAGAATATAGACGAATGATGACCGAATGGTAGAGTGCTGCTGTGCTGGAATGGAGTTCGTGGATTCGAATCCTGCTACTGGTATGGGTGTTCGTAGTTGTTTCGAGTCAATTTTAAAGCCTGTTGATTTACTGCCTTTGTTTACGCACTTCTAGCCTTCAGCCCCATAAATATTTTACTATTTAATTTCGGAATCATGCCTTTAGCTCCATAACGATGTTTTCAAAAGAGGAACAGAATGAAAAGGAGGTACAGAAGTTTTGATCGAATTATGAAGTGTCCTTGTCTTTTGCTTTCTGAAATAAATACCTGAATATTTAAAAAAGACAAACTATCCAGTTAAAATCCTTGACATTTTAAAAGAAATTCTTGGCTAGTTTTACTTTGTAGAAAAGTCGTGATAGGAAAAATAATTATTTGGCGATTAAATCTATAAAAGAGACGGGTATGTATTTCATGATTATGACTATAGCAGATATTCTGGAGAAGTTCCTAGTTTCGTGATTATTCTTTTTTTACGCATGTGATCGTGAATTTAATACAGATGTTGGCAAATTTTAATTATTAACATAAGGAAGGAAGTGACACAACTGATTATTAAAGTTCAGGCATTTACTGCTACCCGTATGAACAAAAAATTCAAATAAAAAACTTTAGAGAAATTATCCAAATGAAAGATTCCACGAGAATTTTTTTATTTTTTCTTGCGTTAAAAATGGTGTTACGCTAAAAGGTCATTAAGTTGACCAAATTAAAGCAGTTCAGATTATTATAATTTAGAGAAAAGGGGTCTTATTTTTTTAAACATTTCGATATCAATTTATTTTGTACTTTTACTGAATGCCATACTACTTGCGGAAGGAAATTTCCAAATCCTTCATTATCGCATATTTAGGTACTGCTTGTTTCACTTCAAATCCTTTAAATTTTTTTCATTTTACCTAATTACATACCTCACGATACAATGCTTCCGAAATTTTGAAAGGTGATTAAGCAAAACCGTGAGAATGTTTTAGCACCGGAAAGACTGGAAATTTGCTACTTTCTCCGCCATGAATATCGACTGGTATGGTAGTGTGTGTATTTATATGCATATTTATACAGGGTGTCCCAAAACGACCGCAACAGCTAGATTCCTCGTTGCGCACACATAAAAACGGCCCAAAGAAGCGTTCCTGTACGATCCATAGTTTACGAGAAAAATACGAAAAACAAAGTATGACGTCACTTCCAGTGCAAGTAAAAAACACGTTATTGGACATATCAACAACAGTATTTGCATATCTTTCCAGACGATAATGTTTAAAACGTCCGCCGTGGAAATCGCGTTATGCATGTGCGTGCCATGGAATGACGTTAAGCCGCCGTTGAACTGGTATTCAAATTCTGCCTCTTGCAGCTTCTTTAGTCTTCGCATGGTGGCCATGTATTCCGTTCTTGACTACTGCGACATGTACCTGATATACGGCCGATGTAATGGAAATGCCTTACGAACTGTTAGGGAGTATGACCGTGCATATACTGCTGTTAATATGTTCATTAAAGTGTTTTTTCTTGCACCGAAAATGACGTCATACTTCGGACAAATTTTTATGTACTCCCAAAGAGGAATCTAGCTGTGTAGAATTTATGCGGTCGTTTTTGGGACACCCTGTGTATATGTAGTTAGATGGAGCATATGACGGAGGGTTATAATCAGATCAGAATAAGACACCGTTTAGTCACAAAAGACTTTTATTACCAGAGCATCAGAGGGTTCTCACTTAATTACAGGGACGGAACAAACCAAGAGATCAGCTAACAGTAAGAACCTGTGTAAAAATCTATTAACCGCTTGCCTGATTATCCCGAGTTATCTCGGATTCGTATAAATTGCAGTTAATTATTATCCCGAGAAAACTCGGGCGAAGCAGAATTTGTCAGTTCGATTTGTTTATCACTATTTTACTTCACCTGGAGAAAACGAGAAGAAATATTCAGCTTTGATTGGCAGTTTTGTTGGTTTCGCAGTTCTTTTGGCGAGTGTGGAGACGTATTTTCCCTATTGTATAGTATAAGTCCGTTTGTGGATTAGTAATGTATAAGGAAAGATAATTTCGAAATATCATGACGAGTTTTCTGCCCCATCATAAAGACCCATAATTAGTCCTTCATCATCCAGGTTAACCTCATGGCATTTTCCAGATGTTATTCCTGCTACTGAAAAAAAAATCTAACAGGACAGTATACTCTGTGCTCCCGTAAAAAAGATTCCAGAGGTAAGAAAAAAGACCAGATACTAGTGCACAGAATGTCAGGTATCACTTTGTGCTGTCCTATGTTTCAAAAACTAACCCTCAAAGACTAATATTTAACTTTTATACATTTGCCAAGATAACTCGATAACGAACCAATATTAAAACTGAATGTTTTTACACCTGTAAAAAATTAAACATTAAACTTAAAACCTCCATATTTTGCTTTGTTTCGTTTCCTCGTATTTAATAGAAAATTTAAAAAAAAATGTGAGGATGAAAAAAAATCGTAAGGGAGTGGTTAAAAAATCTAACTAGAAATCTGTCTCCGATAGGGTGTTTCTCTACTTTATTCGGAATTTTCCTAAATTGGCCGCTAAGGCACTATAAAGTTTTATTTGGTTAGACCTCTTTCTCGAGGGCGTGATTTGTAGCTCCAGTGATCAGGTTAGATTGGGGGTTAAAAGGGAAAAGCAAAAAGACGCGGGGTGTCTGGCCTTAAATTTAGAATTGAAAACCCCTGGAATTTTTCTCTGGCCGTGATAACGATTATCGTCTATAAATTTACTTCGGTATATTTGAAATATCAGATTACAGGAAGTACCTGACAGTTTATTTCTTATAGGGGCTGTCTTCTGTATTTTTATACAAAATACGTACATTAGTTTACAGATTTAGTTTACTTTTCTCTTACATATATATCTAAAAATATATAATAAAAATAAGTCGTTTTATTCTGGATTTTTTTTTATAAAATCACCTATGCATGCGTGTGCCTATTTGCTCCCTATTCATTCCATACTGATACGATGATGAAATTTCATGAAATTGATGGGTTGAAGCATTGAATACTTAATACAGGTCAAATTGTTCGAAAACTAAGGTCATGATGGAAATCGAATATTTGCATGTTAAAATAACTAAAATCTTTTAACTTAATTCATGTGGTAGTGTTTGCAATATGCTTTTTAAGATAATATGAGTTTTGATTCATTATGAAAAGATGGGCTTTATTTAGTTTATTTTTATTTGCCATGTGTCTTTCTTTCTATCTCTAATTTCGGCAATTTTTCGTATGCCGAATCTATTCTAGGAGTACCAAAGTAATCATTTGCTTCAAAATTAAAAGTATTTTACATGCTATTTATGTCACGAGCTCAAGGCCGGTTTCATCATAGTTGCTAATCAGTAATTATGTACTATAAAAATTGACTGTAGTTTATCTCTGATCAGTTCTAATCGACCGTGGTAAGATTGAACTTTAATATTTTTATTCTTATAAGTACTTTGGTTGTATTCAAATAATTTCGTAAAATAATTACGAATTATTTATTACATGTAGGTGAGATACATTTATTTATTATTAGTGTTAACATATTTGAAAGCAAAATTACAGAGAAATAAATTTCAAAGAAAAATGCATGTTTTTGTTCTTAATTCGGAGTATTTATTTATCCTTGACAAAGTATGGTTGAAACAAATATGCTGATGTGACAGTCATTAAATAATAGATGTGAAAAGTTTAACGAGATTTTAGAATATAAAGTTGAAGTGTTTGGCACGGTTGATATGTACCGGAGATCAGGGCGCCGTAATTAGTGCGTGGCAAAGGTAACATTTGCCACGGGCGCATCTGTCTTAGGGGCGCCGCACCGTAAGGAAAATGGGATCTGGAAGAGGACGATTCGTCCAGAGTAGAAATAAGGAAAATTTGAAAATTAATTTTCTTAATTTTAAAATCCAATGTACTGTAATGTGTTTAAAAATTCCTTTTTTTTTGTGAATTTTCTTATTTTTTAAAATGCTTCTAAAGACTAAACTTGTTATAGATTCTTACAAAATGTTTACCCAAACACCACTAACATGCTTTAATATACATCTGGGTATTCGTTTTAAATTTTTAATTTATTGAAGTAACTAAACTGAATGTAAAATTAGAAATTCGTCAATTTTTTATTAAATTTTAACGTCCAAATAAAAATTATTAATGCTGATAAACTATTTAGATTATCTGCAAAATAATATCCCCAAAAATTCCAAAAATATTAATGAGTATTAATAAGGTAAAAATAGAAGAAAAAAAAATAAAAATTAATATTCTAAGAACACTTTGAGAATTATTCAAATATTTTGAATTCATTCTGAAGATATGATATAAAAAAACATGTTTTAATATTTTCTCACTATATTTAAGCGTTAGGGGCGCATACTAGTTTTTTTTTTTTTTTTTTTTTTTTGCCGCGGGCGCTAAAGGACCTAGTTACAGCCCTGCCGGAGATGTTAAGGATTTTAGAGATTGTTGTATATCTTATCTATACGGTTAATTCTGAGTTTAAAAGATAAATCTTTTACATATTTGCTGAGTCATTTATCAACAGTTGCAAATACTTTAGTTTTATATTCTAAAATCTTATTACCTCTAACATGCCTAATACTAAATGACTGTTATATCAACATATTCTTTTAAACCATACTTTGCCAGAAGTAAATAAATCTTCCTAATTGAGGATAAAATTATGCACTACTCTTTGAGCTTCATCTTCCTGTATTATGCATTAGCATTATTATATTGCATTATTTTATGTATTAAATACACAGTTACGGCTTGAAAAATTACTGGTTTACATTGGTTAACCTGTTGGTTTAATACTAAGTAAAATTTAAAACATCGGTACCTCGAAAACTTTTCTCTCTAGAATTTTTTTTCAAGTCCCACGAAATTCAAAATAGACAGATTTAATTCTATATGTTAGCTGTTAAAATGTAAGTAATTCACAAAGTATATGAAAAACAACATTTAAAAAATGAATTTATTTTGTACAGAAGAAAATAATTTTTAAAATATTAAATACATGATTGATGAAATACTGTTACAAAACCAAATATTGGCACATATATCAAATCTTTACAATAAACTCTTCACTTTTCTAGAAAGCAAATAAATTTTCCTTGGATAAATGAAAAACATTCTCTAATGTACTTATTTACCACAGTTGTTAAAACATCTATTAATAGATCTACTTAAGAAACATATAGATATATGAAAAACATTCAGTACTAAAAACAGTCTTTTCCGAGAAACGTTTAAAAACAAATTTTTTTGTAGCAGTTGTTATATTTATAAGATATAGCAATTTATGAAATCAATTTCAAACTTTCTTTTTTAATTTAGTAGTGCATACTTAAAAGACATATATCTGCAATGTATGTATTTGAAATTAAGGTATAAATATGAAAAGCTACGATATTAATAGTATTCTCTAGATATGGGGATATATACAAATGCTTTTCTGAGTTTCTGAGTCTGATATGTTACATGACGCGCAAAATAAATATCAAGATGAACGACACAACAAAATGAAAATGCTGCCTTTTGCAAGGTTTGCCTCCAATTTACACCCACTTTGTTTAAATTACAATATTATGTTATTTTAATATTAATAAATATCTCTCTCCTCTTTTACAAGTTGATTTGATTTAAAAATATTCGATTTCAGTTGTTCGATAACAGTTTGTTTTCGAGGGTCATACAGAAAGTAAGTTTCCAACATCACCAAAACATTGTGCTACAAAAGACACCAGCCGAACGATGGCCGATTGGTTAGGGTGCTGGCTTTCGGTACCGGAGTTCGTAGGTTCGAATCCCACTATGGCATGGATGATCGTAGCCGTTCGGAATCGGCTTTAAGCTGTAGGTCCCGGTCTCGTTAGCCCTCGTGTTGCAAAAAGTAGACCGTAGCACTCCAAACCAGATCAAACCAAAGACACAAGAAGGCACAAACCGAATGGATTGTATGTGTAACAAGGCCGTATTCATGGGGAGGGATTTGGGGGACTGGTCCCCCCCCCCGAAATTTTGAAAGGCCATTTTGTAGATAGACAATGTCTCGTTGAGACCATAAAAGTTTTGCTGGGACGCTGGCCGGGAAATACAGCACTGCATTTCCGGCACTGTATTCCGGAAATACAGTGCTTTTCCTTTCATCAATTTAAGTGTTATTCACAAATAAAGATGTCTTTCTCCCTTAGTCCCCCTCCGAAAATAATTTCTGGCTACAGTCCTGATGTGTAACTATTGTATGTTACATTTGTAACTTCCCCATCGCTTACCTTAATATCGTTGCACTGCTCGACGGTGTCGGCTTTCATTTCTTCTCCCGCTAACTGCTAGTCAAGGTCCGTAATAAAGTTTTTGACCACAGATAATAGAGCCGATAAAATGAATCGATGATTGTGCTTATAGTAAGGATCAGATGTGATGAGCAAGCAGGTGGATCGTCGGTGCTGTTTAGATTTTTCGAAAGGTAGATAAATATCAACGACGAATAGAGCTGCAAATGGTCATCAGTAATCGATAGCCTCTTGGAACAATACACTGTTGCACCGGCTCGAATTTCTACAGAATACATTGCCGTACTGACGGTGTATTCTGCAGAACTTCCATTAAAGGAATTCCTTCTGATTTATTACCTTTCTTACTGACGAAGATCTACAAACAAATGCGACACGCTTGCTCCATTCTCAGGGGACAGACATCTCAGACACTTAACTACTAAATCTTATCCCACAGTATGGCAAGCGTTACAATTCCAGTGGTTCGTATGTTGAGATTTATCTGAAATAATGCAATAAACCTTTCAAGGGTAATTAGGATTTGTTTCCTTTTTGGAGATCTTGGAAACCATTCTGGATGACCCTCCTACATTTATCTACATTAATTATGTGGACATGGTACCCTTTCAGAAATTGTTTAAAGTATTAAACTAAACATTTAAATTGTTTTTTTATTTTTTAACACAATTTAAAGAAAATTATGTCTGTATAATAGTAAGGTCGATTAAAAAAAAAAAGCTTTAGCATTTTTAACTCATAGAATTCGAAGGAAAATAAAGATTAATAAAGACTAAACATTACAATTAAAAAAAAATTTAACACAATTTAAAGAAAATTATGTCTGTATAATATGTAAGAATAGCTCATATGCTTAAAATTAAAAAAAAAAACTTAAGCTTTTTAAAAGTTTTTAAATCCTTGTAACACTTTTAAAGCTTTAATATTTTTCCCTCTGATATTTTTTTAGATTTACTAAAAACTTTCTACACTGCTATTGACCGTGAAGGAATTTTCAAAATTTTCTAAAATATTCTATAAAAAATTTTATTGACACTTAAAGAGAACTATGAAATTCTACATTCTCTTGTTTAGATTTATGTATAAAAAGAAAAAAATAAGCAATTCACTGTCGATTTCATGCCAAGTTTTACACTACACTTTATAGAAAACCTGTATAAAATATTTTGCACTTGTATCTTAAGTTAAAAAAAAATAAAAAATAAATAAATAAATAACTTATTGAATTTGAGAGAAAATAAAGATGGACAAGTCATTTAAAGTTTTCATTTATTAAAAAAAACCCGTATAAATGAAATTATATACATAAATACCTTTTGAAATATTGAAGATACAGATTTTAAATTTTGCATTTATGTGTAGAAAGGTTACAGCGATAATTTCAGCCAAGAAAATATAAATTCGATATTTAGTGTACTATGCCCCCTTAAATTCATAGAAATAAAAATTCAAATAAATTTAAAATTAAAATTAAAATTTTTAATTTAAAATTATTAATTTTTAAAGTTAAAATTTTAAATTAGTTTTCATTCAAACAAATTTATAGTTGTATAAATTTTATATTAATTTGTCATAAATAAGTGAATGTTTTATTACTTTTTTTAGTTTTTTCTTTGAGAGAAATTTTAAGAATATTAATTTTGATTTTTTAAAAATTGATGCTGATAAATAGCATTTTTTAAATTATCGTATTTTAGAGCATCTTTTAAATAATCAGGTTGAAATCAACTGGTACTTTTATGTGATTGATGTCCCAATTAATGCCTATAATTTTAACCAGAATTTTTATCTTATCACTCCTGCAATCAATAATCAATTAAAAAGTTTAGAATCAGAAAATCAGTTTCAAGGTTAGTTTTACATATAGACAGAAATAAATAAATAAGTTTTGAAAAATGAGACGAACAAATGTTAACCATTTACAGCTGAAACTTTAAAATCTCTTAATACGAAGAAGTCGTTCAGCACAAGACGCTTTGAATACTGATAAAAAAATGTTACGAATTGAGCATTCGGTACCCGTTATGTAACTTATTACGTCAGATTTGACACTGGATCAAAACTGTGATTAAAAAAAATAGAAGAAAAATGCTCAATTCGTTTGTCTGACACACCGATAATTCTCCTCGTCACAGATTAGGAGGTTTATCTGTACAATTCGGCCTTCCATCTACTTCAATGTTCATATTTCTTAACATGTGATAAACGTACATCTGCTCCGCATCACAGATTAGACGATTTCCTGAAATATAAAAAAAAAGATCTTTATTCAAACGATGAAATTTCAGCAAAATACATCAAAAATTATAATAAACAAATGTTACAAAATGCTAAACATTTCAGTGCATGAAATAACTGCGATTATTATATCTAAAAAACTTTACGATAATCAGTATTATATAATCAAATTACTACATCCCAAATACTAACAGCAATGGGTAAATTTTTCCGAGTGCAATGTCTTCTACACATTTGCTATGCATTCCTAAATGGCTGGATCTGTTATTTTTATGAAATTTTGCATTGTGACTCAGGTAAACCCTATGAAAGTTTTAAGCAAGTTTAATTGATCTGAGGTCAAGGGCATGATGGAGATGGAACGTTTATTTTTATGTCCGTCGGATCTAGCGATTGGCGACTCTGTATGTTTTGTGAATTCATATGGCAATATTTAAAATGTGCTTAAAAACGGGGGTTTTATGTTTTTATTAGGTTGGGGAAAGAGAAATCCATTATTTTTGAGTGAAATTAATGACTTTATTTAACACGTTTTGGATTGTCCGATTTGGGTCAAATATGCACCGTTTTGTTGTATAATTTGTTGTCATTTTAATTGTAGCTTCATAATGCCTCTCTCATAGAAGTCTTGGTCCTTATTGGCGAAAAACTCTAGTAATCGATATTTACAATCTTCTCTTGATCCCAATTTCTTATCACTCAGGAAGTTTTGCAATGCGAGTAAAAGGTGGTAATCGTTTGGTGCCAGGTCCGGACTATATGGTAGAGGCATTAAAACTTCCCAACCAAGCTCCCTGAGTTTCTGGCGAGTCACTATAGAAGTGTGTGGTCTGATGGTTGTCCTGATGGAACACAACACCTCTTCTGTTGGCCAATTTTGACCGTTTCTGGTCAATCGCTAGCTTCAAACGATCCAGTTGTTGGCAGTAGAGATCTGAATTTAGTGTTACGGAAGTTATCTGGTTTAGTGCCATACGGAAGCAACTCATAATAAATTATTCCCTTCCAGTCCCACCAAATACACAGTAGAAACTTCCTGGCCGTTAGTCCTGGTTTGGCCACCGTTTGAGCTGCTTCACCAAGTTTTAACCACGATCGTTTTCGCAGAAAATTATTTGACCCATTTCTCAACCCCAGTCCCCATCCGTTTAAGAAATGGGTCAATTTCATTCCGTTTGGCCAAGACTTCGCAGAAGGTAATTCGATCCATCATGATTTTTAATGTTAATTTGTGTGGCATCCAAACACCTTGCTTCTTTTTTAATTCAACTTTGCGCAAATAGTTTAAAACTGTTTGATGGTCGATCTTTAGCTCCTGGGCGATGCTACGACTACTAACATGCCGGTCAACTTCGATTATTTCTGTGATTTTACCGACATTTTAGACGACAGGTCTGCCTGTGTGAGTTGCATCTTTAACATCAAAAATGCCTGAACGGAATCGACGAAACCAAACTTGCACGTAATTACCGGTTACAGTATCTGCACCATATACACCATTCACAATTTCAGCCGCCTGTCTTGCATTTTTGCCTCTATCATAGAGAAAATCTAAAATATACCGAATTTTCTCTTTGTTGACTTCCATTTTTAACGCCCTGTAACTCTCAACTGAATGGACCCAACAAAAAACAGTAAAAAAAATATTTTAGTGTAAAATGTCACCTTGACAACGAGCATAAATTTGAAATATTTTGATTGATACTCTACAAAATGTCCATCGCTACAACCATCTACCGAAAAAAATAATGGATTTCTTTTTCCCCAACCTAATATATTAGAATTAGCTTTGTTATTTAATTTTGATATTCTATTTTTATTTCTCATAATTTTTTCTTTTAATTTTATTTCCCCTATTTGTCCGTTGCAATCTATTCCATTGTCATGGAGTGATTCGTTTGTAAAAATAAAAGTATTTAACTTTTATTTTTGTCACGTGATTAAAATTTTTACCTTCTGATATGTACCTCGGTTTTTTTTTAAATTATCTTTCAAAACTTCTTTTGATGTTTTACAGAGATCTTCCTATAATTGATATGACTGCACTACATTTGATTTCTGTTTATGATCCTGGAATTCCCTCTTCTGATAAAAGGCCTAGAGCCTTTATTAGTAGACTTGACTTGATATCTCGATTTCGGAAAGCAGAGAAGAGGCTTTGTGCTTTTCATTGTTCTTTTTTCAACTCAGTGTTTTAATTGGAGAAAGGGGTTACAGTCGCTGTTATAAAGAGATGAAGTAAGTTTCCTGATTTTTACTTTTTCAAAATACTAGGCTCATCCAGAAAGTAAATTTCCCGATGTTTTCCCCTTTAAAGTAAACGTAAATAGCCGTTTCAATTGCGCGTGCGTAACATCTATGACTTATTAATCATATGCCAGCTGGACAAATCCCGATTCGTGCCAGTAGCAGGGTAGCAGTGGTCCGAAATGGAAACTGTAATTCCTTCTCCCTCCGCCTGCAAGGTTCGGTCGGTGATCTTGAATGCACAAAGCATTAAGCAAATTTAAATTCATCGTCAGCTCTGTCAGGTCTATGAACCGAAACTGACACCCGAACACAAAATTCAACGTTTAGGAGCAGCTGTGACATTTCTGCTACGGTAACACGATGACGGCGACGAGTTCCTCGACAGGATCGTCACGGGCAATGAGACTTGGATTTCTCACTTTACCCCGGAAACCAAGCAGCAGTCAATGCATTGGCCTCATACTGGATCTTCGGTCAGGATCAAACAAATTCAAACAGACGCTGTCGGTACTGAAAGGGATCTGCACGGTGTTCTGGGACAGGAAGGCTGGTTCCATTCACAGGCGGCAGAGTTCTACGACAGAGGTATACAAAAGTTGATCTCACAATACGACAAGTGTCTCAGTTCTGGTGGTGGCTATGTTGAAAAATAGCTGAAACAGTGCTGTACTTGTTGCCAATAAATATGTCCGTGAAAGTGTGAGTTCTTTTTTTCTTTTAAATAGGGAAACTTACTTTCTGGATGCGCCTCGTAGGTAAACATTTAGAAAATAGCAGTAAAGAAAAAAAAATCTCCTGCTATGAAAATCGCAGAACTTTGGGTGAAACACAAACAAAATGCACAATCGACCGCTCCTAAATAATTTGCGTAAACAGATCAACCTTTTTTTGTGTGTGTGTGTGTATAAAATGGATTACTAAATACAGGCCCGTTATACACGAATATTGTCAGCATGATACTACACTACACATTCGTTTTGCTACCTTGAAATCCATAATTACCGTAAGTATCCGTAATTACCTCGACGGTTACTTATAAAATGCTTACAAATCTACTTTTACTTTTATATTTTTAGTGTGCCGTGAATTAAAAAAGGTGGAGATGCACTGCATTAGAGGTTTACGGCAGCTTTCAGTTCATTTTTATAAGATAGGAATAATAAAAATAGGGAAAATGATGGAATTTTAGATATCTTTATTTAACTAATGTGCAATGGTTTTTGTTAGAATAACTACTGTGATTTGCCAGACACGTAGTGTGCTATGGTTCGGTATAGAATATAGGTCCTATTCCAACTATTGGCAAGGGTGCTCGCAGTTAAACAAAATTACCTTTCAAGTGATATAGCATTTTCCAATATTTAAAACCTGCATTTTAAAAACAGTTTTTTCTATTTAATATTAAAAAAATCATCTGATTCTTTTAGAAGGAATTTTTTTAACAACATTCAAAGCTAACAGAAAATAAACGATCGCTAAAAATGTAAACTTTAAAAGTTCAATTTTTAGAGTACAGTTAACCAAAAAAAGGTTGAGAAACAACTTTTCTCATTTACACGTCGTTTATCTCATTTACACGATGCTTTATCAGGGTTCCGATGCACTCGTAATTATTGTAATTGTAACGGGTACAATTACCCCCCTCTCCTTTTATGATAGGTGGCGCTAAGAGAGCCATATAGTTTGTTTTTCCATAGTGCCAGTCACCTCTCTCAGTGTGTGCTTTGTATATGTTGTTGTTTGTGTACTGCGTTGTGGAATATAGCGAACGAAATAAAAATGGTTCCTAAAAAATAGACTTATTATTTCATAACGCCTTTTCGAATAAATGAGTCTCGTCCTTCTACATAATGATAATAAAGGCTTTTCGTTCATGCTAAAAATGCAAAGCCACTGTTATACGTCCTTTATCTCTTTTCCAAAGGAAATTTTGGGCTTTAAATATGTGCTTTAATTGATAATATGATCTCCCTAGCATGGAGTCATGTCTCATATTAAACAGTTTTTTTTTCACTGATTCGCCTTTAAAAGAACAGTTTTGTTAAAGAAAAGTTTCCAGATATACAAAACTAAAATTAATCAACGAAATCATTCAAACTTAATTAATCAACGTGGAAAACGATGTCGACGTAAAAGCTATGATCATGATGAAGAAGATTAGAATATCCTGAGAGAAAAGATCAGTTGTTTCTGCTTACGCCCCGTGAACAAGCCAAGGACGTGAGCCATACGCTACTCGAAATAAGGCAAGGAGTGCGCCTTTAGTTTAGGTGAGCACCGCTAGGGTGACAGAACGACTTTGCTTAAAGTAGGTCTTAGTAATTTAGAAGCAGGGACCAAGCAGAAGATCCCCAGGCTTGGTCTGCCACCCCCAGAGGTATCGTTTTGAGAATTTGGATGACATTGCGACCACGAAGCTATTTTACGTGCTCCAATCACTCTTAACAAACACATTGGATCTTAGCCCGCTCGAGCCCCGAACCCGCAACCCTTCAGTTATGAGATCTCTGCCTTTGCCGACTGAACTACCGAGGGTCGCAAAGATCAGTTCCGCGTCTATGTGACCTAAGACACCGATATCATTTCTCCTGATTTATGCACGATGAATTAAGGAAAATAATTTAAGCGATTATGGTGAAAAATGCCAGTTATTCCCCATGCCATTAAAGATGCACTAGTCTCCGTTGAAAAACTTCTATCATATTTTAAGCCAAAATTATACTGAAAAAAAAAACTCTACACTTATCAATTCATATTGTACTACTTAATACATGCAGACATGAAGAATGTCAGACGATCATTATGATTTTTAAAATTTAACGCCTACCTTCATATACATAAAGGGTATAAATAATACTTAAAATATGTGATAAAGCTATCATTTTTATCCTATGATAAATACTTAGTATAAAAATTAAATTGCTACTCTTTCACAGTATGTTACATATTAATCTATTAAATCTAGTACCATAGAAAACATTTTTTTTTATTTTTAGATAAGTTTACAATCTTTTTGAAGTAATCAAAGTTGTTTAACAAAATTTCGATTGTATGTCTTTTTATTTACATACATTTTCTTTTATATTGCTTTACGTTGATTTCTTGAACGACGCATAAACGATGCTTTATATATATATATATATATATATATATATATATATATATATATATATATATATATATGTATGTATGTATATATGTGTGTGTGTGTTCAGTGTATTCATATATGCATATATATATATATATATATATATATATATATATATACACCGAAGAGCGAAAAAAATTGGTATAGGCATGCGTATGCAAATAAAGAGATGAAGTAACAATCAGAATACGGTGCTGTGGTTGGCAACGGCTATATAAACCAACAAGTATCTGGCACAGTTGTTAGATTGGCTACTGCTGCTGCAATGGTAGGTTATCAAGATTTAATCGAATTTAAACGTGGCATTATAACTGGTGCACGAGAGAAGGACGTAGCATCTCTGTTGTAGCGATGAAATTTGGATTTTCCCATACGACCATTTCATGAGTACCGTGAATATCGCGAATTCGGTAAAACATCAAATATCCGACATCGCTGCGGCTGGGAAAAGATCGTGCAAGAACGGTACCAACGACGAATAGGAAGAATCATTAAACGTGACAGAAGTGCAACCCTTCTGCAAACTGCTGTAAATTTAAATTTTGTGCCATCTACAAGTGTCAGCGTATGAACCACTCAACGAAACATCATCAATATGAGTTTTCGTAGCCGAAGGTCCACTCATGTACCCTTGATGACTGCGCGACACAAAGCTTTAAGCCTCGCCTAATCTCTTCAATACCGATATTAGACTGTTGATGATTGAAAACACGGCAGGTTTACCAGTTTTTTGGCTATTCTGTGTACATATATATATATATATATATATATATATATATATATATATATATATAATAATAATAATCTCTTTGTATTCTTTCGAATTTGACATAGATTTAGAAAACGGTAAAAGCATTTGCTATTAAAATGGAACGCTAATTTAAGAAAAAAAAAAAAAAACCAGAAAGTTATATTTAAAGAAACAGCAGAAATTGGCTTAACGTTCTTTTGTTGAAAAAGAAAGGGTCATAATATAAAATGACGTTATCAAAAGTCAGTGGCCTTATTTTCAAAGAAATCCATTGTAGGATTTAAATGCTTTTTAAAAAATTCTACAATTTCTAGATTTTTTTTTCTTTAAATAGGTGGTGCTTTTATGCATATTTTCATAAGTTGCAAGCTATATTTTTAAAACCTAAAAGAATTGACGATCTTTTTATGTTGTCATGAAACATTTATCTAACCATCTAGTGCTATTTTTAATACCCATGATGATAACATAACAAAAGAATATCAATCACAAATCAATGTATCATGTATTTTCATTGCTATAGAGCAGGGATGGGAAAATTACAGTCTGCGAACTACTTGCAGCCCATTAAGAAATTTTTGTGGCTCTTCAAGGTAGAAAAACCGAGATTTCCTTCCAGTACTTGATTCGTCTAAGTATCTTCCACTAATATGTCCACTGCAATACGTACAAGGTAAATTCGATCTGCAGTGTTTTTCCGACTGACCTGGCTAATTTTCTTTATGTCTTTAAAGTAAATATATAAATTTCAAACTTTAAAAAAATTGCGAATGGTTCAAAAAAGCGTAAATTCGAGCTGAAAGTTGTATGTTAATCAGAAATGGACAAATAAATATTTCTTTGGTTATACAGGTAATGTGTTACTGCGGCATGTAACAATAGCCATATTTAAGTAGTATAATCTGAAACGACACGACTGAACAAAACATATCGAATTTGGTAGCAAATTTCCCATGAACGAAAACAAAATAAAAGCCGTAGAGTGTGTGAAAAGGCTTAAGAAGCAATAGATATTATTTACAGAGCAGTTAATATTTCAAAATACTGGTACAAGAGAAATTTCAGAAGAGTAATGTGACCATACGTCCTCGAAATTCGGGAATATTTTCCAAATTTAGATCTTAATCACATTTTGCTATTTAGGGACGCGAACAGTCCCCAAATTTAAAGATATATACAAGTAAATCTAGTAAACTATTCATTTGAAGTTGTTATTCTGTATTTTGAATTATATAAGCATTTTAAGAATCAGGAACAAATTATATGAATTGATTTTAATATATTTTATGAGATTTAAAAATACTTTCCAATCTGTTTATACTTATCTCAATATTAATGTATGTAGAAATACTCTCAAATATTAGTTATCAAGTTAAACTCTTCAAATATTTTCCCAATAGAGAGTGACTTATTCAATAATTTAAATTCGTCTGATATTGTTAACCATTTTATCCTAAGAAACGATATGGAAATAAATATTTAAGTTATACTTATGTTACTGTTTGTCTGTACATATGATTTTTTTCATAAAGGTTTATTGGCATTTCGTATAAATTTTATATTGTTATTTGTTAACTGGATTTTTTTTTCAACGTGTTCTATGTCTGAAGCTTTTGGAAAACATAAAATATAAAACAAGTTAAAAGTTAAGAAAAGCGTCATTGAAAGTGTAAGCAAATCAAAATTGTGTCAGATGGAAAAGGTTTAATCAAAAAGGAACACGTGTGACCTCACAGAGTCTCATAAAACAACAGAAAATTTCTAGTTTATATTACAACTGTAAATGACAAAAGTTTAAAAGAAAAAAAAAAAAACTTCGTTAGCTTTACAGCTGACTACCGGCTAAGGCTGTCTGAGTTAGTTTAAAGCAATGATCTATCCAGTGTCATTGTCCTTCAGCGAGTGACACCAGTGCTGTTAAACCATCTTGTTTGGGGTAGTTTATATTACAACTGTAAATGACAAAAGTTTAAAAAAAACTTCTTCGTTAGCTTTACAGCTGACTACTGGCCAAGGCTGTCTCAGTTAGTTTAAACCAATGATCTATCCAGTGTCATTGTCCGCCAGCGAGTGACACCTGTTAAAACATCGCTGCACAATGCTAAACCATTTTGTTTTGGGTAAACCATTCTTTGCTTTTATCCAACAGGTTTATGAAAGTTCCTTTTTTTTATAGGATTTTTATCTTTTATGCTGCATAGCCAATACATCAATTCTGTATTTACTTTAAATAAATTAAATCTGGAAACTCTTTTCAGTTACCTGGGACGGAAGCAGATACCTCTGGCACCCCCAGGTTTTATTCTCTACTCTATATGGAAAGAAAGTTTTAATCGATTTTATAATTGTAATGAGGTGATTTAAATACCTTCAAAACTAATAAAATTTAAAATTGCGAAAACGAAAATTTTGATATCTAAATCAGACCTTATAACATTGTAAAAATCTTAGGAGGCCCTGATTTAAAATACAGATTTATTGATTCAAATTACAGTTTGTCGTCTTTAGTTTATTTCCTCATCTTGTTTGGCGCAGTTTGTCCCTAGAGGATTTAGCGCCATTAAACTTCAATCAACCAACCAACCAAATTACAGTTTGAGATATGATCCCAGATTCATAAGAGGAATGTTGCCAAGTTTGTGGTTAAGGGTTTGGTTTGGTTTGGAGCGCTACGGTCTACTGTTTTGCACACGAGGACTATTGTGGTTAAGAGAGAAAGAATAGTTGTACAATTTTTATTGTAGCCAAATTTGTCTTGCTACTACTGCTGTTACACAATATTCATAATATAAGTGAGCCTAAAACTGACATAATCATTAGTACATACGTATGTGTGTGTGTATATATATATATATATATATATATATATATATATATATATATATATATAGAGAGAGAGAGAGAGAGAGAGAGAGAGATACACACACACACACATATATATATATATGTGTGTGTGTGTGTGTGTGTGTGTTTATATGTATGTGTGTTCATATACAACATATATTTATATCAGGAAAAATCTAGAAAACAAAGGTAATCAGGCATTTCCAAGAGACTTGATAGAAAAACAACTTTACAGGCTCATGATCAGATTCATCTTCTTCATTCCACTTTCAAGCTCTGTTCTGATTTTGAGTTATCAATTTTATAGATTTCAGGTATATGTTTTTAAAAATTCCTTGTAGATTATATATTTGTAGCATATGCTGTAATGAACACATTATTAAATTTATTTTTTTATTATGATCTAGGTTTTTCTGTTAAACAGATAACTGCAAATGGAGTTGAACATTAATTCGACCCGAGGCCCTTACTCTGGAAGTTGCGGTTCGGTTCGAACGTTCCTTGTGACGTCCCTTTGACGTAAGATTGAGGACATTTTGCTTGCAAACGATCAAGCTGACGTCAAAATGACGCCACGAAGTTGTGACGTTAAAATGACGTTACAACGAACGTTCGAACTGACTCGCAAAGTCCAGAGTAGGCCCCTATGTTTCTGCTCAATATAGCAGATGTGATTTCTAGCTCTCGTGCTCTGACGTCACTTCGCCGGGATACAGCCACCATCTTTTAAAACGGCAAAAAATGTTGATCAAACGGCCGCGAGATCATTTCATTTTTATCCTTCGAGTACGCATTTCCTGGTTCAGGTCAACCGTGGGAAAGTTTCAGACACATTAAATTGTTCGGTGATTAGGACATGTTGGACATAAAATTTTTTGTTTTTCTGTATGCAGCTTGACGACCATATACATATATGATATAAAAGTATCTTTGAATGGCATGTTTATATAATTAAAATCTTTGGATTAGCTTAATCGGTATGATAAGTGTAAAAAATGTGGTTTAAACTGATATAAGTTTGACATTTTAGCACCAAAATAGTTTACTTATTTAATTTTTTTAGTATTCTTTGGTGCATTTTTAATCTTATTTTTAGTCATGCAATGTATTCCATTGCATGGGTAATGGAGCCATCGATTCAAAGCTAAAAATAATTAACATTTTGTTTGACAATTAATTATTATTTTATTTATTTTATTATAAATACTTCCATTCTCTTCAAATAACCTCGCCAAAATTCTTGTAAAACTAATAGCCAAAGATCGCCATATAGAGATTGCTTTGGTTGCTTTAATTTATATTTCTTTTATATGTCTTTTTTATATTTTATTTATATGTTGTTTCGATTTAAAAATTGTTTATATCGCTGGTATGTAATCTAAAAAAGTAATTTTAACTTTGAAATGCGTATAACCTTCATTTAGGAGCTGTCCTTGCTCAAATCGAAGCCGAACGATGGCCGATTGGTTAGGGGACTGGCCTTCGGTAGCGGAGTTCCTGGGTTCGAATCCCACTGTTGCATGGATGTTCGTAGCCGTTCGGAATCGGCTTTAAGCTGTAGATCCCGGTCTCGTTAGCCCTCGTGTTGCTAAATAGTAGACCGTAGCGCTCCAAACAAAACAAAACCTTGCTCAAATCGAAGCCTTGTCATAAGGAAACTTTTATACATGAAAAGGAAATTTCCGAACATGTTTGTCCAATACACAACCCCACATATCTGAACTTTTCAGTACCGAATTTGATGTGCGATTGCGTCGACTATTAGATATACGTCGTATAGAATGTTGGAGAATAGGACAACATATAGCTGATCATGTACACCACTGTGCATATAAATATTTATAACTGGGATTATACATTGTTAAACTATCATATTCGTTTGAAATCGGTAACATACCAGATTTATTTAAAATTTTTTTGCTGCGTTTATCTATGATAATTGTTCTAAAACTTTATTCAGAAACCTTAACACATTGTGCGCGGGTACATTTCGCAGCGGAATTGTACCGGGAGCGGGCGTTTTGAACGTAAATTTAGTTCTTCAGTTAAATCTCAATAGATCGAAAATTATTTAATTTTTTAACCAACTTTTCGTATTTTATATTACAAAATATAAACAAATATATAAATAGAAATATAGAAATAACAACCATAAGATTTTTGTAAACAAAAAATATATTTTTAGTGGATAAATTCATAATAGTATCGTAAATATAAAAAGTCAAATAGAAATAGTAGTATATAGTTTTAACTTTTTCCAATTATGCTATATATAAACATTTTTAAATTATAAAAAAATGAAATGAGCAAACATAAAACTAATAATGTAAAAACTAGTTTTTATTGTCTAAATTTTTCAAGAATCATGTAGTAGACAAGAACATTAAGCTTCGTTTTCCTGTAATACCGTTATTTTTGTACCCTCAAAATAAACCATGTTGTTACACTAACCCGTACTAGTACGTGACCCGCGCTCAAGTATCAATCGTCAGAAAACGTACTAGTGCGTGTCCCGCATACAATGTGTTAACAGCCCGAAGGCTGGACTAGAAGCAGATAGCTTACGATATTATCGTACAAGAATTACAGATTTGTAAAGTAATACCTATTGGAAAACCTGCTGGGAAGCTAATATTGTTATAAATAAGAGAGGTATTACTAATGTAGAACAAGTTTACTTGAATAATTGAGTTTCGAAAACACTTACCAGAATGATAATATCGAAACTTAAAGCTTCTTGTTGAATACTTTTAATTTTTTAATATAACTTATTGGTGCGAACACCACGATGAATTTTGTAAAATAGAAATATGGTTCACAGTTGACTTATCATTATCTCACTGACATTTGGGGGACGGTTTTAACACTTCGAGTGCGGGCAGCGTATTTTTGCGTTTTTTGCAGTCTGTCACTGGAGCGCGGGTCACATTAAAATAAGTATTTAGTAGATTTGTGGTGGATATCCGCTAACCACCATAAATCTACTAAATACGTATAATTATATGTATGTGCGACATTATATGCGTTTTGTTTTCGTTGCTATGCAACTCTTTGCATTTCTTCTTTCCATGTCCATTTATGACTGTCGAGTGACTCGGTCTTTTGTTGCGTTATATCGTCTTCAATCCAATTCCTAGCTCCAAAACTTACGAGTCGTGTTTTGTCAATTTGAAGCTGGTATTTTATTGATGCAAACAAAATTGATAAAATGAGCCGTCGTGACAAAGATAGTGATGAAGAAATAGGCGCTGACAGATTATCGGACTTAATTTTAAAAATCGTTTATTTTTGAGATTTCGTAATTTTTTTTTTTTTTTTGTTAAATAATCATACAGTATATATTAAAGTGTAAAATAAAAAAAAGTTCCGTTCATAAAAACAAAGTAGTTTTCGATTGACTGCGATTTTTCTGAAGAACTAAACATTCGCGCGATTCACGAAAAAATGCCGGCTGCACGAGTAAGTTGGCGGTGAAGTATACCCGCATGCCAAGTGTTAACAAACCTTTCACTAAATTTCAAATGTTTGACCAGTGTTTATAACGTTCCAGTGTCTTAAATATCTCATATTTTATGAGTACATTTCTATTATAGTTTAAATTTATCGATAATATTTAGAAACAATTATTTTGTAAAGTTTTTACTTTTGATCTTATTATATGAAATTCTTCTGTCCGTGGTTTGTAATAGAACTCCTCAAAGGCTAGACTGATTTTGATGAAATTTTGTGTGTGTAATTAAGTTGATTCGAGAATGGTTTAAATTCACAGTTTGATCCGATAGAAAATATTTTTTAATTAAAAATCCAGATTTGCACGCTTTTTCAGATTATTATAATGCCGCTTGAAGCCATTCACTGCCAACGTATCTGTGGCACAGTGGTCAGCGCAACTGGCTTCAGTAGGAGAAGTTCCAGGATTGAATCCCCGAACAGGCGGTGTGGAAATTTTAATTTAATCTAATTACGTTTGGGATGACTATACGTGTGGTGGTGTCAAGTGTTTTTAAGATATTTTTACCTTACTTTTCCATCAAAACGGTCAAATTTATAGTTTATTTAAAAACATATTACAATTCTTGGATTTACAGCGTTAAAACAGGACAACGTTTGTCGGATCGTCTAGTAAATATATATATATATATATATATATATATATATATATATATATATATATATATATATATATATATATATTTACCAGTGGCGTGCCGTCCATATGTGCAAGGTGTGCACTGCACACCCTGGCAAAATTATGAGAGACAAAAATTTTCTGCACCTATGTCAACCTATCTTTATATGGTATATAATAAATATTATCTATAATATATTCAAATATTATGTTGATTTGCTTGCTTGTATTTTCGCAGTGAGTGAAGTACTAGGTGCTGCACCACGTAGTGCGCAAACGAACATAGGAAGTTCTGATGTGTACGCACTGCGCACTAAATTGAAAATCACTCTTTATATGTATGGGCTACTGGAGAAGAAAAGCATACTATGGCACTGAGGCAAGTGCAGCTATTTTTCCTGCACTTGGCATTCAGAATCATCAGAAGGTACGGTTATTAAGCGTTGTATTAGAGCGGGAACTTTTTTTTTAACTAATTAATTGGCCATATGATTTTGCAGACGGTTAATGTTTAAATTTATATATTGTAAGATTTTGGAAATATAAAAGAAGTATTTCATCAATATAAAGTTGAATGTTTTAGTGTGGTAAATTAATTTCGGTGATGTATTCTATTTATTGAAATAATTAGCTGAAAACAATGTTATTTTCTTTTAAAGAAACGAATTTTAACAGAACAGTCCAAATTTTACCATTCATTGTGTCTTACAAGCAGTATATAAGTTATATCTGTAACACCATATAAAAAACAATAAAAAAATATAATTTAATCCACTGACCGAACAAGAAACAGTTCGCTCTATTGTGCCAGCGTGCAGTGAAATCCTCTGCACCTAGAATAGACGTTCGGTTTGTCGGCACCAATGAGTATCCAGATGAGGCACCGCAGCGGCGGCCGCCATGTTGTGCTACGTTTGCTAAACATATAAGTTTTTTGTGGAAGCACGAACCGTTGCTTTTTCGACGCCGATATGACACCATACAACAAAAGAAATGATTTTTGCTTCAGTGCTAGTAGAATTCTCATAAGTTTAGCTGTTTTTATAGTTATAACTCGACTACTTGTAGGTAAATATTTTATTTATTGTATTCTTTAAATTTATATTCATAATAAATAACCCGTTTCAGAATGGAGAACTCATATATCTCAATAATTAAAGATTTATTGGAAAATCCATGTTCTCTGCACACCCTGCATGAAAACCTACCGCACGCCACTGATATATATATATATATATATATATATATATATATATATGTGTGTGTGTGTGTGTGTGTGTGTGTGTGTGTGTGTGTGCTTGCGCATGCGTGCGCGTGTGTAATGTGTGTCTTAGACACTACTACTAGTGAAAAATTATATCAATGCAGTCGTAAATAGGTCGCAATCCCTTAAACAAAAAAATCTAATTCGAAATTAAAACTAACACAATTTATTTAGACATCTCGCCTGTGGTACTTCTGTCGTCAAAACGTAAACAGAGGATTTTATAGTGGTATGGACCGTTAGTGAATCAGCCAAAGAGAATGTTCATGTTAATCACATGAAGATGCGTAAGAACAGCTACATAAAGGATTTACATAAGAATAGTTGAGCTAAACAGGAATTAATTTTGGTGCACACTAAGTCGCCGAGTTTAGAAAAAAATACCTATGTAATGAAATGGCCAATATAACGGATATTAATGCTTCGAGTCTCCAGAGAGCAGTATATGATTTCTACTTACAACACGGTTACCTTGAAAAACGATTTTTTTTTAATTTTGAAGACAATGTACGATAATGATTCTGATGTCACATCTTACAAAATAAAAAAAATGTATGATATAATAGGCGTACAAGAAAGTCATGTAGTGAAACACATCAGATTTTGGAAATTTCTTTTAAAGGTTTATTTCCTGTCTGAAATCACTGTTTCTATTGTACGTTTTCCCCGTTTTACATCGAACAATATTAGTATCTGGATATAGCGGCTGAAATGGTTAGATAATGATAAAAATGTGGAGGAAATTTTAAAAAGGAAGCATTTTCACCGGTTTCTGTGATAACGCCGTCGCAGGATATAATGTAAAGAGATATGCTCTTTGCGATAACCCGTTTCTCTGGAAAATCAACACCTTAGTCCTCTGCCCTTACTAACCAGTGACTCTAATAGCAAATCTTATTTTTACTTTCTTTTTAGTTGTATTTCAAGCTGTGAAACTGAAAATATTTTTATATTTATAGAATTTTTAATGAAACCTAAAAATTTCATTGTATAAACTATTATTGACAAGTATTTTTACTATTAAAAATATGATGATTTTTTCGAAAGTGTACACCAGTTTAATAGCTGTACACTTTTATAACACATAGAAAGTACAAACCTCTTCAACTATTATTAATTATTAATGTAGGTTTCTGACTTTAATTATAGATTTTTTAGCTCCAAAACCTTCTAAAAATGTATATCTTCTCCATTAGAATACTATAGAAGTCGCTTTAAATTTTTATATTCTATCGCTTATTCTACATAATTCTCAAAAGAGGCCAAACTGCATAAA
>CM063508.1:169927355-170059855 GCA_032207245.1 Pardosa pseudoannulata | reverse complement strand
TTCAGTTCCTTGTTCAAATGGTCCTTTACTGATAAACCGTTTTGATTCATAATTTTTTTTTTTTTAACTCGCTAAATATCTTAATTTTAGAAAATGGAGAAAATGCTTTTATCACACAATAGAAGAGAACAAGCTATACAAGCATATGCAAAAATCTCAATTTTTTAAAAAGAGATCATAGTATGCTTTACTTCCGATATATCTTACGAGGAAAAATACTAAATGAACCTTAATTTTTTAACGTGCATACCAAAGATAAAAAACCGCTGGGACATCTTTCATTCCCCGTTAGGAGTAATACCAAAATGTATTTTTACTCAAGTAAATAATTAAAAGAATTTAATTAATCACTTTCAATCACAACATTATATCGCTGCATTTAAAATTTGCGTATATGAAAAAAAAAATATTTGGAATGAAAATAAGCGTAAAAAA
Source organism: Pardosa pseudoannulata (assembly GCA_032207245.1). Classification (NCBI taxonomy): domain Eukaryota; kingdom Metazoa; phylum Arthropoda; class Arachnida; order Araneae; family Lycosidae; genus Pardosa; species Pardosa pseudoannulata. Next base: position 170,059,420 of record CM063508.1, on the reverse strand, counting down.
GCATAGTAAGTGGCAATGTGTGAAAGCAATAAATTACTGTAAACTGATACCAGGTAGCTTACCTTGTACGTTGATGTACTCAATGCTCGTCGAAAAATGGAAATCAGTTACTCTTAAAATAGTCAGATAATTTGCACTTACATCAACGTCCTCTAAATATGGAAAATACACCATAAAATCACTTAAACGCTGAAGTCTATTTTTTGAGAGCAGCAGACGAATAGCATATATTTTCGTGGACGGAGTTCCAGATAAAGGATTTGCTATTAGATTTTCATTCAAGTCTACAACTTTCAACTCTGAAAGTGAACTGAGTTCATGAAAATCAAAAGTTCGGAAATAATTTCGTGATAAGTCCAGACTTATTAAACTAGGTAGTTGTGCCAGAGCACCATTAGAAGCCTTTAATTTATTTCCAGACAAATATAAATACTGCAGGGATGTTAAGCCCTCAAATTCTGAATAATGCAGTTGAATCAAAAGATTCATTGACAGATTAAGAGTTTTCAACTGGCTTAGATGTTTCATCGAGTCGCCTAGTTCGCATATAGAATTGTATTGCAACTCTAAAATCTGTAAAGAGTAGAGATTTCTGAATGCCGCACCAAGTTCGGTGATTCTATTTCTCCCTAATTTCAAGTGTCTTAAACTGTATAGCTTATCAAATTCACCTTCTATTTCAATTAAAGAATTGTCGTTAAGAAACAGCCACTCTAAGTTCGACAAATCTTTGATAGATCTCTTGAGCTGAGTAAGATAATTGTTTGACAAAGCTAAGGTGACAAGGCTTATTGGGAAAGCACCCTGATCTAAACTTATCAACTTATTGTATGCAAGCGACAAATATTTAAGTCTTCTCGTTCTGCTCAAATCGTAGTAATCCAATGAAAAAAATCTGTTACCAGGCATACTTAGAGTGACAAGGGATGACAGCGTGCTCAGTGATTCTGACGGTATAGTTAGCAGCCTTGCATTTTGTAAGATAAGAATAAGAAGTTTTTCCAGACCTACAAATGCATCCGCAGCCACATACTTCAAATGAGCATCCACAATATGCAGTCTTGTCATGTTGATGTTCACGAAAGCTCTGGACGGAAGACCGACGAAGCGAGCATTGAGAATCTTGAGATAGGGAATAGGTCTCACTTGAAATTTAGCTGTCAAAGCATTTTTCACCACCTTGAGACGCCATATCCTGTTACACTGCACTGTGGGTATCTCGTAAATAACCGTGCACTGGCAAGGTTTAATTTCCCGATTCGGCGGACACACGAAATTCGAATCCGTTGTCAACTTACCCACGCTGTGTTCCGGGCCAAGCTGACAGTCGACGAGTGCGAGAGATGCGAAAATCAGCATTTGCAATTTCATCCTTTTTATCAGGTCCAAAATCCGTTACTCAGGGTTTGGGCTCTTCTTCATCAGCAATGCTCGGTAACATTATTGCGAATGCTGAATGAACTCGGTTCGCCGATGAGAACATGATGAGAAAGATTAGTAGTATCAATGAACGAACTTTAACCAAGAGCAATCCGTGCTAATATGAGCTCCGAAAGCGGGGAACCACTGCATTCGACCGGCAATTAAATGTTTAACTTTCACGTGTTCGACCAATTGTAAAATAGGTCGTTTCTGGACAGAGTCCAAGAGCATTTAGTATGCGGGCAAAAATAAAAGTGACTTTGAAAGGATGTATATATATACATTAGGAGCATTTTTATAACATACTATCATTTTGTTTTCATTCGGAATCGACTCCGTTTCGGATCGCTTTGCTTTATCGCTTCGGAGATCAATTGCCCCGTATTTACAAAATGTTTGAATGTAATTTAAATGGGATTCCAGTAAAAAATGACAAAATGAATACCCGAGAAGTGATATAACGAATTCGAAGAAGAGAAGAATTCACGTTTCTGACGAGCAATTTCATTTTAGTCATTCCTCGCACGCTTTTTAGTAATTTTAATGTAAAATATTTTACCTTTAAAATAGTTTTTCATCCTATACACGTTGCTTTCGCAGAACTCGTTGAATAAATTTATCAGATATCAGCAAATAAAATGGAGAAAAAATTTGGATGCAAACAATCGAAACCTGTGGGGTAAGTAAGAAATTTCCACTTCGTCACAAACCCACCTGTAGTTAACAACTTAATTTTAAGTTTAAAGTACAATTAAAATCTTAACATTAAAAATTATCCAATTTATATTTTCAAGGTTTTCTTTATTTTTAAATTTGTACAGTCTACCAAAATACTTACAGAATTAATTTTAAAACTTTAGTTTAAAAAGAAATTTTTAGAGAAAATTTTCATTTGTTTTGTTGACCTCATTTTGAAAAAGTATTTGAAATTTTATCATTTTGAGGATTCTAAAGTTGATGTTGTTCTGTGTTAATTAAATTGAAGAGATTTATTGGTTACATATAATTAAAAACATATCTCTAAAAGAAAACATTCTAAATTAAAAACATATCTGAAATAAAAGCATTCTATAGAAACATATCACTAAACAAAAACATTTTATAGAAAAAACATATCTCTAAAGAAAAATATCCTACAGTTAGAAAAGAAAGATGTTTTCAATTTAGAATTTTTCTTTAGAGATATATTTTTAATTTAGATTAGTTTTTTTGATATCGGTTTTTAAAAAAAAGTAGAGAAAATTTTCATCAGTTTTTTTTGTTGACCTCATTTTAAAAAAGTATTTGAAATTTTATAATTTTGATTATTCTAAATTAGATATAGTTCTGTGTTAATTAAATTGAAGAATTTTATTGGTTACATAAAATTAAAAACGTATCTCTAAAGAAAAACATTCTATAGAAAACATATCACTAAATAAAAACATTTAATAGAAAAAGCATATCTCTACTGAAAAATATCCTACAGGTAGAAAAAAAGAGATTTAGAATTTTTTCTTTAGCGATATATTTTTAATTTAGAATAATTTCTTTAGAGATAGGTTTCTTTCAATTTAAATAATACAGAATTTTATCAATACCTAAATTTAGAATCATCAGAATTATAAATTTAAAATATTTTTTCAAAATGCGATCAGCAAACTGAATCGGTGAAATTTTTCTTTTAGAATTAAAAAAAAAAAAATTAGTTTTTAAATGAAGTCGATTACTTGGCAAATATTTTGGCAGACAGCATAAAGGCACTTTTCATTTGTACTACTGTAGTATTCGATTCGTAAAGGATAGCAAATCTTTAACACTCGTTGTAAAATGCGTCTTCTAATTCGTTACGGAAAATGGCATTACATATTTGTTAAACAATTATGTTAAAAATTATTTCAATCTCTTTTCTAGCTCCAACTTTGAAAAACAAAAGTGTTAAAACATATATATCCCGGTTGGTTGATTTATATCACTTTGATAAAATCATAATTTAAATCACTGGATTTATTAAGTGATTTAAATGAAGAATACTATTTTACCTATACGTTGTGCATTTTTTAAGCTTGATTTTTTTATTGTATGAATAGAGGGCGCCACTATCAGCATTAGAAGACACAGTAACTAATACCTTAGCGTTTTATTAGTAGAAATAAGATTTAAATATCCTTCCTTTAGTAACACAATTTCTTGCCAAATCCGGTTTCTTTCAAAATTTTCGCTCAGTCTGACATCAAATTTATATTTTCACTTACACTCGATTTTGTTTATTAACATTAGCGCTCTAAACACCCAATTTGATAACGAAATTTGAGAGTGAATTAATAGTTTTTTATATTTATAAACGATGAAAAAATATATTCAGTTTCTAAGAGTTCGTTGAAGACGGGTACAAAAAACAATTATATTTTAAGCATTTAATACATAATTTATCATATGTAAATAACAATGCACACATAAGAAAATAAATAAAATAATGAAATCATAAATTATAATAAATCCTAGCTTAAAAAACTTTATTTGTGATGTTTAATTTGCAAAAAAAAATATAAAAAACAAAAGAATCAGGTTTAAATACAATAACCTGAAAGAAATTTGTAAGAAATATGACTCATTTGATTTTTTTAAAATTATTATTCTTATCAATTCTGGTGTATATATATATATATATATATATATATATATACATATATATATATATATATATATATATATATATATATATATATATATATATATATATATATATATATATATATATATATATATATATATATATATATACATATATATATGCATATGTATATATGTGTGTGTGTAATGAGAAGGACTTCTCGATGGGTGATTGCAGTCATGGCCATAAAAATGACCACATTTTAGCTAAAGACCTTTATTAAGATAACGTTCGAGAACGGGTTCCCACTTCATCGTAGGGATAGTACAAACTGAAGGGTCAGCTAGCATGAAGTTATATGTACAAGACACTTAACACCTGGGTCAACATCTGTGGAAAAAAATATGCATCTCCTTTTTGTTTGGAAATTTTCTAAATTGTCCGCTAGGGCCATGTAGAATTATAATTGGTCAGGCCTCTTCTCTGAGGGCGTAAACTGTAGCCCCAGTGGTCAATTTAGGTTAGGGGTTAAAAAGGGGAATGGAAAATGACGCGGATATTTTTAGCCCTTGACCTAAGTTTTGAAAACCCTTGAGAATTTTCCTTACATATATATATGCACACATTCACTTTACAACCGATTTCCATTCCAACGACTACGTGAAAATATATATAACTCTGTGTATGTATATTGTGTGTATGATCTCTATGCATTCACAAATGCCTGGACCGATATTACGGAATTTCGCATGTTATTCAAGTCAACCATGGAAAGGTTTTGGGAAGACAAATGGCTCGAGGTCAATGACAGATAAAAATAAAACTCTCTCTCTCTCTCTTTTTTTTTTTTCCCCAAATCTACATAGCGTTTGGCGCTGTATGTTGGCGCGATTCGATATATTTTCATTTTAATTACGTGCAATAATAATCCAAATCTTTTAAGTAACTTAATTCATCTAATGAGAGATTTGAAAAAAAAATTTCAATTTTACAACTCCTCTTCAACCTCCACTCAAAATACAGTTTCTTTTAAGTCAAAGAGTTTTTTGCTGGTTTTTTTAAATTAATTTTACAATTTACACTAAATCACAAATTTGTGATGAAAATCACACTCAGTTTATTTAATTTGTGATTAAGTGAATGTTTCAGTCTATTTAGTATGAATGTTATGTGTTTCCTTTGTGTTTTCTTTGTTAATTCAATTAGATTTTAAATATTCAATTTTTGTAAAATTTTTCCTCAAAATGTTGTTTTTGTTTATGTATCAATTTGTTGAGTTACGATCCCCTCGCCAGATTTCAAACGCCATGCTGCAAGCACGCCACGCACGCAAGCAGCAAGCACGCCAATTTCGCCAAATGTGGTTGAAGCACCAACAAGATCCATGATTAGAAACAGGAGAGTGGGCTAAGAAGAGGAGTTGAAAAACGTTTAAAATTTATTTTGATCTAATACAAACTTTATTTTGATTTTTGACCACATTTACTTGACTTATTTCAATTTTTATTTGACATATTTCTTTCATTTTAAGTTCCGTTGAGCCGTTTGTTTAATCCGATTCTTTGACGCCAGTTTTATTTCATCGCTATCAGAGTTATCGTTTGAAAAAATGATTAACATTCACGTAAAATAAGTTTTTTGGATACATTTTCTTCGTTTTCTTCAAATGATATGGAAACAACATTGTCAAAAACCTTGAGGACATTTCCTCTGTAACCATTGAGTAGTTGAGGAATCCGAGTAGCACTTCGTCTGTTTATAAAACTATATAAAATATATGAAAAATGTATAAAATTTACAAACATATGCACTTTTTTCGAGACCTTCGGGGCTCGCAGTATGGATACAAAACTCGAATAATACGATCTACCTTCAAATACTCGAGTAACTTTTTCTTCCCTTTTTCATATCATAATGAGCCGAATGGTTAGGACGCTGCTCTTCGGTACGGGAGTTCGAATCCCACTGTGGTATGGATGTTCGTAGCCATTCGGAATCCGCTTTAAGCAGTAGGTCCCGGTGTCATTAGCTCATGTTGCAAAAAGAAGAAAACTGTGACGATCCACACCAAACCAATCCATATCAGAATGTTGAACGTTTCGGAAAAAAATGTTCACGAGGATTCAAAATATATAAAATTTTTAAAGCTCATCAGTTTTATCCTTCGCACTTAGCATCCTTGTTTGCATACATGGTTTACGGCGGTGAACTGGTTGTGTATTTATAGGAGCGCAAGTTCTTATAACAGTCTCATTTGCATATTTCCACCAAAGTCGCTAGTACCAGCGCCATCTGTCGGCTTTTTTTGAGTTACTGTTTTTCCTGTTTTTAAAAAAATCCCGTGCTCTAGCGATACTAACCCTGCAAACCGTTTTTTATTTTTGTTATTTTGAATTTTTAATGTTTATACGGACTTTTTGATCACCCGGTATACTCGGAAAACATGCGCTACCAAAAATAAAAGGCATGATTTTCTTCTTTTTTTTCGTACGACACTAGTGAATGTTTCGTAAAGAAGAGTTCACAAGGACACAAAATATATAAAATTTTCAAATATAAGCACATTGTTTCGACTACGGTTTTTCTCTGAAAATTCGGTAATAAGATTTTCATATTTTTTGTATCCCCTGGAACAAACATAAGGGTCCACACAATCATAAACATATGTTTAAAATAACTGAATTCATGTTAAAAAATTTGATATTTTAATCGGATCGAAAACTGAATTAAACCAAATATATCGGTTTAATTCGGTTCGCTTTTCGTATTGCATGGAGTCGATCAGCCCGTTATGTAATAAATTTCTACCCTACTTCAGACTACTGCGGTTAGTATTAAATGTGTCATTATTCGACCGATATATATATATATATATATATATATATATATATATATATATATATATATATATATATATATATATATACATGTAGGATTTAGTGCAGCGCATTCTCGCAAGGTCACGCCCTCATCACTGAGTGGGGTAAGTAAGGAACGACAGAGGGACATTCGAGTTGGAGTCGTGGAGAAGGAATGACCAGGTCGAGTCTAGGACCCGTGGCACTTGAGCTCCCTCAATTTATTAAACACCGAGTAGGCTGTATTTTCTATGTTAAACACCGAGTAGGGTGTCTTGCCTATGTTAAGCTTCGAGTAGGAAGTCTTGTCTATACCGCGTCGTCACTGTTATTTAACTATTCGTCTTTGTGCTTAAATGTTTTCTGTGTTGTTACGTCATTAAATGTTTGTTATTGTTAACTTAGTCTGTCATCGAATTTGTCTAACGACACCCCTAGACACCGAACCCTATATATATATATATATATATATATATATATATATATATATGCAATCCTTAAATTATAAAACTGCTGGACAAGGAGAAAACTAAACAGCTAGCAATAACAAAAATGCAGTCGGCCGACATTGAAGAGAACTAATTAAAACTTTATTTTAGAGCTGCTAAAACGGACATCTTTACTAGTCAATGACAGAAAGACACAAAAATCATTCTGCTCGAACAGAGGTGCACCCAAGAGCGAAGACAGAAAGAATTTTACCACTTACTCAGCGAATTTAAGTGTAAGATCAGGAAAAACGGGAGCCATTTGCCGGCGACAACTGAGAAAAGTGTTGAATAGACAGAAAATTTACATCTATAGGATAGAAAGATTTGGGGAAAATTTTAAGTCGAAGACATTCCTTTCATTAAGACATTTAGAGGCTGGGAAAAAGATTTTAAGGAATTAGAATGGGAGAGAGGAAAATTTTAAAGAAATATTAAAGTTAAATAATTTTGATATATTACAAATATATAGATATATATACAGTAGAATCTCGATTAACCGAAATTCTCCGTTAACCGAAGTCGGTTTCTTCTTCGTTTTTTTTCACTTTCTACTATCATCCAAATTTTTCTCTTTACAAAGATGCTGTTTCAAAGTTTTTTCCCCCACATTCCTTTTGGATGCAAGCCGTCCTTTTCAAACTACGAGTGCAGATAAATATTTTGGAATTCCTTTTTATAGAATTCCTTGACACAAGCTCAATTCCCAGTATGAATATACTGTTCCCCACTTTCAAACAGCCCTGTTCTAAACTAAAACACATCCCATTTCGAAATTCGGAAGTTCATACTGCCAAGTCCCAAAACAATCTAATGTTATTGTACTAATGACGATACTACATATTAAACTAGATGATTATTGATGAATTCTCGATTATCCGAAGTAGGTTTCTTCTGATAATCGACTTCTGATTATCGAGATTCTACTGTATATACACTCAAGGACCAAAACATTGTGGCCACTTGTCAATAACGAGTTGGCCGACCTGCGGCTCGCAACACAGCTTTAACCCGCCTTGGCATGGATGCCACAAGTCCTTGGTAGATGGCCGGAGACAGATTGTACCAGATGTTGAAGCAACGGTTAGTCAAATCCGAGATATTGCGAATTAATGGTCTTTGAACTCTGAGCTGCCGCTCTTGACATCCCAAATGTGTTCTATCCGTTTGAGATCCGGTGAGTCAGGCGGCCAGAACATTAACTGGAATTCAGCATCATGTTCCTGGAACCACTCCAACGCAATTTTAGCCTTGTGCCACGGGGCGTTGTCCTGTTGGAACATTCTATTTCCACCTGGAAAAACAGATACCCTTTGGCATTCATGGTCTGCTCTACCACAACCACGGGTCCCATAGACGCCCAAGAGAACGTTCCCCAAAGCATAATACTGCCACCACCGGCCTGTGTATGACTTACTGTATATTGAGGGAGCAACTATTTGCCTGGAAGACGGCGTATCCTGATACGGCCATCGGCGGGAGGAATGACAAACCGTGATTCTTCTGACCAGGCAACTCTCTCCCACTGATCCATGGACCAGTCGCGATGTTTCCGTGCCCAGCGTAGGCGCAGTTGGCGATGACGCTTGGTCAGCAAAGGCACACGAGAGGGACGATTGCTGCGTAGTCCCATATCCAACAGTGTCCGCTGAACAGTGTGCTCCAGTACTATTCTACTTGGTCCTGCATTGTATTGGGTTGTCAGCAGAACCACCGTCTGGCTCCGGTTTTGCTCCACCATGCGAGACAGTCTCCGTCGACCTTTTTCTTTGATAGCGTGTGGACGTCCAACACCATGTCGTCCACTGCTGGTTACACCGTCATTCATCCACTTTGCATAAGTACTAACAACTGTAGATCGCGATCAACCCACGAGTCGTGCAGTTTAGGAAATACTTGTTCCGAGCCTTCGAGCCATTACAATCTGTCCTCTATCAAAATCGCTTAGATCCGCAGCCATCGTACACAGAAGTAAGTGAAAGAATGATTCTTCAGAGACTCCAACAGCAGTTAAATACCACTTCCATCTGATCACATGCCTTCCACATTATCCAGGCGAGTTCATTGCAAAATATAGGGGTGGTCATTATGTTTTGGCTCTTGAGTGTATTTTACGTTCCCCAGCCATCGCTAATGAGCATGGAAGATCTGTGGATGTTTTGAGCATCGATCTCGCAACCTTCCGGTTTGAGATCGCTGCGTTTGCCGACTGAGCTACCATAGCTTGAGACACAGAGTGACTGACCACCACAATAGAAGATCTGATATTTCCAGTTTTTCACTCTCGCCTCTGCGAACAGTTGGATGTCAAATTACTCAGTTTTTAGATGAAAGTCATTTTGTAATCAAAACACACGACCTCTTGACTAAGTCGTAAATTCTGATTTCCTGAGTTATAGGTAAAGTAAGTATTAGCTTTAAAATTCTTATTTATTTTGTTTCTTAAGCATTTTCTCGGGTATTTGTTTTCATTATACTATAGAAATTTTAACTAAATCAACAATTGGAATGCAAAGACTGCATTTTGGAAAAAAAAAATGAAAAAAAATCTTTTCATTTTTATTATTTTTTTCTTAACAAAATTTGTATGTGATATTTTTCTTGTAATTCACTAATCCATCAACTTGGACGGGTTAATTGGACTGTTCATGAGGGGACACAATTTTAGAAATTAAAGTTAAAATTCTGAATTTATTTATAAGTTCATATTACAGTTACATCACCCGTGTGTGAAAGAATAGTTCCAATGTAGCTCATGCATGTCGTAAGAGGCGACTAAAATGAGTACCCAATGCTTGGGGATATAGCCGAGTGCCCTGCCCCTGTTGGTCCTCCAGGTTGGGGGTTGGTATAAGGCTGGGTATAGCCGAGTAACCTGCCCCTGGGGATTATATCAGGAGACTGGCCCTCCAGGTTGGGAGTTGGTATAAGGCTGGGTATGGCCGAGTACCCTGCCCCTGGGGATTATATCAGGGGACTGGCCCTCCAGGTTGGGGGTTGGACATAAGGCTGGGTATGGCCGAGTACCCTGCCCCTGGGGATTATATCAGGGGACTGGCCCTCCAGGTTGGGGGTTGGACATAAGGCTGGGTATGGCCGAGTACCCTGCCCCTGGGGATTATATCAGGGGACTGGCCCTCCAGGTGGGGGGTTGGACATAAGGCTAACATCCTCATCCCATAAAAAATTCCTTGTTCAGAAATCTCAAAAAGTAAAAACAAGACGGAATATACCCAGACGACTCGGATGGAATAAGGATATGAAAAGAGGCTTTTGGAATGTACGCACTTTATATAGAGGAGGAGCTTTAAGAAACCTAATTGATGTGGTTAAAAGGAAAAGAGATAGACCAAACACCAGGTGGATTGATATGGTTGAGAAAACGGTACATGAAATTGGTGTCAACCAGTGGAGAATTGTGGCGGCGGAAGGTTCCAGATGGAAGAAACTTTTAGAGACAGCCTTGGCCTATAGAAGGCTGAATACTACAGAAGAAGAATATTACAGTTACATATTTGTACAGAGATGGAAAATTTCAAAATTGTATCATCGATATTTTACAAGTTATTTAGGACTATAGTAAAGATGAGATACGTTTAAAAGGACGTATTGCTTTAAAAAAAAAAAAAAAAAAAAAAAAAAAAAAAAAAAAAAAAAAAACAGTTTTTTAACGAGAGGGAATTTTTTGTAGCCGATTTATTTCGAATAGAATTAAGACATACTCCGTGATATAAAAGCATATATTGACTATATTTTCTAAAATCGTACTTCAAAAATGAGCAATTAATGAATTTATTGGTATATTTTTAGTCAATATAAAAAGAAATATACATTATAGAATTTATACATACTATTATTTTGGGTAATCATTATTCGTATTCATTTAAAATAACTAATATTTAGTTTTCTTTTAAATTTTGATGCATTTCGCCAGGAAACACAACTGTGACTCTAGGGGGATTTTCAGGAAATACAACTGCCACTCCAGAGAATGAAAAAAGTCCTGGAAGATAGGAACCCCACTTAATATTTCATTTGAGCTCTTTGCTAGTACGAGGCGCTTCCAGAAAGTAAGTTTCCCTATTTAAAAGAAAAAAAGAGCTCACACTGTCACGGACATATTTAATGGTAGCAAGAACAGCAATGTTTCAGCTATTTTTCAACATAGCCACCACCAGAATTAAGACACTTGTCGTATTATGGGATCAACTTTTGTATCTCTGATTTTCCCTGTATATAAAGATTTTTTTTTCAAATTTTGCAGGAAACCTGTAAACATTTCCCGGTACACCTACAAAATGGCAAGATAAATCTGCACTCTCGCTGGAAGATAGACTAAATCAAGAGCAAAAATTCCCTTCTGAGGATGATCAAAATTGATGTAACTCTTCATCCGTCAGAGTAAGCAGATCATTGCGAGGTATAAAATATAATAACCTGCAGTACTCTTTAATCAGGTGAGTAACAACTACTTTGTGCGTTCAATATCAAAATTCTGTAGAGCTCTCGTTAATCCGAACTCAAAACATCGATCTAAACAAATTTCTCTGCAACTTCTAGGGTTTGGTTAAGACCAAACAGGCAAGTTGCAGCCTTTATTTATTTTCTGGGTTCGTTAACACGAACGATCGGGGCCATTTGAAATAGACTTAATGCGTTCGCAACTGACAAATTCTTTGTTTCTTATACTAAGCGACGGTGAAAATGAGGTTTGGTTTTTGAGTGCTACGGTCTACATTTGCAACACGAGGGCTAATGAGACCGGAACCTACTGCTTAAAGCCGATTCCGAACGGCTACGAACATCCATGCCAGAGTGGGATTCGAACCCACGAACTCCGGTTCCGAAAGTCAGCACCTTAACCATTCGGCCATCGTTCGGCACGGTGAAAACGAGGAAATTCTGAAGCTGGTTGCCGCAAACTTGTACCGTTAAAGCAAGTAACAAGTTAAAATATGAAAGCACTGAAATAGCAAAATAAAATCTAAAATAAACAATAATGAAATTGTGTATATTACTTTCCTCCCTCCCATTCCTATTTCTTTTGATATATTATATTGTTGCTGCGTCAGAAATAGAAATTTTAGGACGTAAATTTACGACAGCCAAACCAAGATTATACCTCAAAACAGCGTGAATTTTCCTCAGCAAGAACTAGGAATAGAATATGAAACATGCGCGAAAGATAGGTGGCTCAAGCCCCCCCCCCCTCCACACACACACACACAATAAAGATTAGGAAATTTTCATTTTAATTCCAAATGATACTTCTTTTAAAACAAAATTTAAAAATTTGTAAAATATAAATTTTAAAATTAGACTTCTTAAAAATATGAAATTATTCTAAAATACAGAAAAAAATGTATTTCCTTTTTCCTACTTTTTAACATTAATCGACATATTTAATACATTTATAGTTAAATCAGGCTTGCAACTGCTCAGGCACTTTCAAAAAGGTGAGAAAAGTGACAAATAATACAGAATAAGTGACTAAAAAGTGACTAAACATTGAAAAAAAAAATGCGATTTTTTTTCTCCTCTTAATTACAGATGCTATTATTAAGATTTTTCTATTTATTTTAACTGTAAATCAAACGACATGATTTTAGCGTCAAATACAAAATAGGTTTAAAATTTTGTTTAACACAACTCAACATTGCTTTTTATTCAAGAAAATCTATAAATTAGATTTGAATACTTACAATACATTAATTTTATAATCACAATTTTCTGCATATATTAATGATGTTTTGAAATATGTACATAGCGAGATTAGAGTATCTAAACAAAAATTGTAAAGAAAAAGAAAAAGAGAAATGTGTGCTTTGACGTAAATTACTTTAATATATTAAATGCACATTTCAGTACAAATGTAGATTTCAGGAAATTCTTTGCGACTTTTTAAAATCACTAAATTCTGGATACCATGACTAATTACATTTAAAAAAAAAATAAGATTAGAGCATCCCATTTTGGTCTTTTATTTAAATATTTTGTTATTAACTATGATTTTTTTTTCAACACTAGACTTTTTCTGTGATATACCAAGAAAAAAGTGACTGTTTACTTAAAAAAGTGATCAATTGTAAAAAAAAGTGACTAAAGGTGAGAAAAGTGACGGAATTGCAAGCCTGTTAAACCAATGACACTGCTTGTCGATTTCCTTTATTTTATAAACTATGAATTTATTTCAAAAACCTGCAAAAATGTTCATTTATCAGTGATATTTTTGTAATTAATAAAGATTGAATAATTATTTTTTAATTGTCAATTTTCTTGGAAATAGTTTCGAGCATTTGGAAATGAAATTGAGCCCTTCTGGCCCCCTTGATTTTTAACTTGCTGCGCTCCTGAGTTAAAATGGAATTTATTCATGTTAGCAGTAGATCCAGTCCTATTTGATTTCGCATGACCGTTAACAAGTGCTTCTAAATCAATCTTTCACAATAGGTATTTTTACACTTTCTAGGTCTTATGTTATATAAGAGCTAGAAAGTGATTGATTTTATATAAAAGATGAAAAAAATTTTACTTTGTTGTATAGAGACAATTTAGTATCGACCTCTGTCGAATGTATTTATCTACGAGCTCCGTATTCGATAGGTCATTATTAAAATTTCATCCACGAAACTGTGAAATACTTTTAAAAGAATCTAGTTTATTTGAGGTTTTAATCTCCGAATTCTTTTCTACATACGACCGGTATATTACCACGGTAGAAGTAACATAACCTTTCGAGTAACACACTCAAACACCCTTTTACATCATAGCAGTAGTAGAATTTCCTAGTTCAAGGTCGAATTCACGTTGTTCTCATTTACGCATCAGTTCGCGAAAAATTTGTCAAGGTCAAAATACAACTTCCGGACTTTGTCTGGAAGTCGTATATTTTTTAAAAAATTTTTTAACCTGATTCTATCTCCATTTTACGAGTAAAAACATTTTGTTAAAATAATTTAAATTCCTTGTACATTATTTTTTTACATCTTTTATTTTACATTTGATTGTATCGTTTTAGGTAATGAAATTATGTATGTGTTATTAAAAGGTGCTAATAGATAATGTAAGCAATGAAAGAAAAACATATAGTACATATCTCTGGCTAATAGTATTTTAAAAATTGTAAATAGTTTTCATCTGTAATTAAATATGTTTGTGGAATTTAATATCTTAAAACAGTGGTTGTGTCATCCATTTGGAATACTTGATGACTTAGTACAAAAGAGAGTAAACTTCATAGTGATGTATGATTGAGCCTGCTACGGTCCGATACAGGGTTCATACTCTTTTTCCAGAATAAAAATTATGGACTTTCTAAGAACCAAAGTAACTTTTTATAAGGACCTACTTGAAATACACGACATATCGGCATAAACCCTATCTCCTGAGGAACAAATTTTAATGATTATGAACCAGACAAGGCATGTTCAATAAATGCCTGACAATAGTTCAGAATTAAGCTTTTAAAAATGCCTAAAAATTAATATAAGATAAATCTATTTGACAAAACCTAATTTTGAAAAATGTACATCTAAAGTTTTTGAGTGATCAAACTAAAAATAAATTGTGAATAAAAACAATATTATAAACAGTACTTTCTGAGGGTTTAAAAATGACTGATATATATATATATATATACTAGCTGATATTATACCCGGAGTTGCCTGGGAAAGAAGGAAGTTTTAGACTTTTCTATTGCATTCAATGCAAGGAAAATTAAACTTCCAGAATTAACTGAAATATTTACAAACCTCCATGCCTCGTTTAATTACAATCTGCATAACTGTTAACTATTAGGAAAGGGCAGCTGACTTTATATTTTAAACCTTTTAAGTACAGGGTATCTGCCAAAATAAATTTTTTCAAATCCATGACTTTTCATGCTTTCCCTGATTTAGCGGATCATTTTCCATGACTTTAAAACGCTTTCGTTAAAAGTATATAGGAATAAAACTTCTGATGTACATACAAATAAAATATATGCTTTTAGAGAAATTACAGGAATTTTATCATAAAAAAACTATAAACTTACTTTATAAGTGTTAATCAACTGACATACATAAAAATAAATTGTTGTATCTACATGCCTAAGTTTAATCATATAGCCATTTTTCAATCAAAATGTTTCCAATTTGAATTCAGGGTACTTTGGTATTATCCAGGTGACCATGAATAATAGCCAAACATGATAATCCTATAATATTTATATACAATATCCCTAGAGGTAAACTTATATTTTCTGCAAAAATCTTAACTAATTTTTATTAAAAAATAATTATTACTATATTAATAAAATTTTAATCTACAATTTAAGAAAAAACCCGACTAATATACATTTACCCACCCATTAAGCTTTCTTGCTTTGAGTTTCCTTGGTGAACCAATTTTACTTGGTAATAGGGTCAATAGGATAATACATAAAAACCAAACTCAGTAACTTCAGCCAAATGACAAGTAAAAATAGAATTAAACAATTCAATGCACTTTTATTTAGCAGATCCATGACTTTTACTCATTTTACTTGAAAAATTAAGACTTTCCATGACAAAATTAATCCATTGTCTAAATCCATGATTTTCCCTGACTTTCCAGGTGCGCGGAAACCATGTAAGTATACGAAAGATTATATATTTGTCATATAAGAAAACTGATAGGAAATCACATGAAACTGTGGATCTAGCCAATGGAGAAAATGATCGCATTCCAATTTAAAAATTAAGGAGTTTTTAAGGACCTTTGACAAAAATTTAGTTTTAAGGGCCCTTAAATATGAAAGCTAAAATTAAGGAGTTCTTAAGGACTTTTAAGGACAGTGGGAACCCTGTGATAGATGTATTTTCATATAAATGTTGGTAATTATCTTGCAGTAGATGAGTTATTATTTTTACCTAAAATTTTAAAAAGATGGTATGAACCCTAGATAATGCTTGTATCTGTTAACAACTTAAATAACTTATACAACACAGCAATTGTTTCTCACCTCTTACGCATGTGTAACAACTTAAGCAGACATGCCAACTACTCCACATTCTCCGGAGAAATGAGAAAATTTGATAACTCCGGAAACTCCTCAGATTGCTTTGGAAAAGAACAAAACTTTGGAACAGCTAAAAGATTACAATTCAGCAATTAAATACTAAGTTTTTCAAAAAATACTGCTAAATATTACTCCTTCCCACAGTAATGCTGCATGTTAAATAGTTTTCAGTACTGTGTGGAAGAACCAAACTGAATTTAGGTCAAATTTTGGTAGACAAACTCTAGAACCCTGCTGAAATGGAAACATTTTAATCAAGGTCAATGTTGGTATAAGAAACACTGTTCTGAAAAATAAGTTGTTAACCCTTTCAGACCTGATGTACACAATTGTACACATATAAAAATTTCACATATAATATTTTCATTACGTTGGACGGATGTGTACACTTGTACACAAAAAGAAAAATCTGTTTTTCTTGAAAAGTTTGTAATCAGGATTTATTAATTTTTCCTTAGATCTATTTACAATAGCCTAGTTGCAGGCATTTTTTTCAGATCGTTTAGCGAAAATAAA
Source organism: Pardosa pseudoannulata (assembly GCA_032207245.1). Taxonomy (NCBI): domain Eukaryota; kingdom Metazoa; phylum Arthropoda; class Arachnida; order Araneae; family Lycosidae; genus Pardosa; species Pardosa pseudoannulata. The sequence goes on along the minus strand of CM063508.1, from coordinate 170,042,506 downwards.
AAAAAAAATCAGGTCTGAAAGGGTTAAAGCTAAGAAAAGCTACTCATACATTTTTAAATGCATAAATTTTAATTTACCTTTTATAGTTTAATACCGTATAAATATTTTTAATTTAATTTTAATTTGGAAACCAATAAGATATGTACTTATGTATAATCCATAATTAACATGTTAAAATTTCAAAACACGTTGCTGCTCTGGACACAAGTGCCTGAATGTTGGCATGTCTGCTTAAGGTAACCAACCACGTTCGGAGCCAAAATTTTTAAATAAGGTTTTTATGGAAATATTTTTTTAGTTATTGCAGTAATAGGTTATAAAACATAGAAAAATAAGAAAATAAACATAAATACATATATATTATCCTAAAAATTGGAAAAAAAAAAGCATTTTTTGACTTTACGCCAACACTCATAACTAAAAAAATACGCAAAACATAACTTTTACTTAGATAAATGTAGACATACATCCATTATGTATGCATTGAACCTCCAGAATGAAAATATTCTAAAGTATAAATGAGTTGCCAATCAAGTAATTTAGAGCAAAAATTCAAGAAAAAAAAAATAGAAAAATCATAGAAAAAATAAGTTTCTAACATAAATGCCCATAACTCATCTCAAAATGAATATATTTATAATCCTGAGCTTCAATGCATACATAATATCATTAAAAACATAGTTAAATTCTAAAAACTATTTTAGCAGATATGACTGTTGAGGTGAATTGGATAAATAAAGTGTTTTATAATTTGACAAACATTCAGAAATATGCTGAAAGAAATTATTTAAAAAACTGTAATATGCTATTTATGGCATTTTTCATGCTAACACTCAAAGTCAAGCCCTTAAACTGCTCACTTCCGGTATCTTTTCGACACTTCTAGTGATGATTAAACAGCTGTATCATGACTTCTAATGACTCTGGAAACAAGCTGAAAACTGTTTTCGAAAGCTAAAGGACTATCTTTAAAATAAACTAATACAATTTTTTTTAAATATATATATTTTTCACGAAAATCGCAATTTGAACTAATTCAGTTATGAATGCCAGCCAGGTTTGCCACCAGGTAACCCTTTAATGCACTACTTTATTTAAATGGGATTAAAAATTGTTACATGCACTTAGCAAATGCAATAAATCCAGTTGGTTCAAAAATATCCCACCATGTGTATTTACTCATAAAAAAGGTTTGAAGTTTTTAATAAACTTTTTAAACAATGTAACACCAAGGAGTGACGCAATCAGGCTGAAATTTAAGCAAATGCTAAGTATATTGTGTTATGCAAATGACTAACACTTCAGAGTCACCACGCATGTAGGCTGAGCTGTATAAATACAGGGCTGTAGCGGAATGACCTTAAGAGAAAATCTAATAAATAAATGGCAACAAACGTACATGATAACAAATATTTTATTTAAATGCAATGGTCAATAAATGAAAATTAAAGAATTTTTTCCATGACTCTTAATCTTTATGTAAACAGAAAAGATATTAAAGAATGCACAAAAACTATTAAACTATTAGGCACAAAAACAGTAACTATTTCTCGGTAAGCAAAAACTTCATATTTAGTTCAAGATTTTAAGAATTGGCATTTGACAAGAAAAAATTTGTAGCTACTAAAACAGATAATATAACATGCTCTCTTTTATCAAAATTAACTTTCAGGTATATAATTCAAGGTGTGTATTCATGATAATATGTATCAATCAGAAATATTTTCTCTTATTTTCATCTGCCAACAAATACAAGTCATTAAAGAAAAAAACTCTGTGTCAGAAAATACATAAATGATCATTGGTAATTCTACAAAGTGTTACCAAATTTACAGCACATAATATATCTTCTGTGGTAATACAATATTCACAATTAAAATTCTACCATGCACAATTTTCAAATAAAAATATAACTTTTCTGTTTTGTTAGGGGAAAAAAAAAAAAGCAAGAATTTTGATATCCACATACCCAACATGCAACCTGTACAAACTGTGACATTAAATAAACTCAAGCTAAAACATAACAAAAACCGAAAGTAATCATAAATTTATAAATAAATACAGATCTCAATTTTTAACACCTAGATTTTTTTTTTTATACACATATCACTGACAGCACAAAAGAATTTTTATAAAATATCAATAAATAGTGTAAAACTGAATGATCTCCAAATTTATTGCATGATTATGTAAGTTGGGGAAAATGAACACTTCTGTCAGAATTTTTTTTTTTTTTTTCGTTTCCAATCAAGTTGAAACAGATAAAAGTTTAAAAAATGCTACAGGAAATTCTTTGGCAATATGTATCAAATTAATAATATGGAATTTTGATTAAACACAGAATTTCCCAACAGCTTACAAAATCAGGACTGTCATTTTAATGAATGTAACAATGTGAAGTGAAGAGAAACTGCTTGTTAAAAATTCCTGAAGCAATGTCAAAGACAAACATGTCTAATGCTGCTTCACATTAGAGTGATAAAAGGTGATTATAACTACACAGACAAAAAATAAGACTTACAGACAAAAATGAGACATTCACATTTTAGAGAGTTGCATGATTTTATACACTGTTACTTAAATGAAATTTACATTGAACCAGTGATAATGATAGATTTACAGTGGTAATTAACAGCCAAGTCTGGATTGAATTTGCTGTTGTCTGCAATGAAATGAACCAAAATGATCTGTATTTTATTTACACATGAACATTCTTATGCTTTCACTTTTATCTTACACCTGATGGAATAAGTTACACTGATCCAGCAAGCGCAGCACTGGTTAGCACCCACTATTTCAATGACAGCATCATTACCAGAAGTCTCTATAATGAGTCTGTCAGGAGTTGATTGCACACAGCAGGTAACAAAGCACAACCCACTTTAGCAAGTCCAAAGAGTAAAGAGGGATTTGCAGTATATGGAAAAAGCAAATTAAAAACTTGTTTTTTGAAGGTGGAATGACAATCATATGTTCCTTAATTCTTTTTCCTATACATTTGTGCTTATTTTGTATGGCTTCAGTGATTCCCAAAACCAGAGAACTGATTCCTAAGTAGTTAGCACAACTTCACTCAGAATCACTGCTATCCGAAGAGCTGCTGGAACTGCTGCTAGTGCTGCTGTCACTCTCACTAGAACTGCTGCTACTGGCACTAAGGCGACTGGGACCACCTCCAACCTCAGAGTTTGCATTTTCAGGATCTAAACAAACACATCACAGTAAATCATTTCACAAATCAAATATCTCACAAAAACACACTTATGCAAACACTTCAGACAGCATGCAAACATCACTAACAAAGGGACAATTGCAAGAAGGGGATCATAATCTAAGCACTTCTGTAGTTAAAAGCTTCACTTACAAAACAGAGGTTTGCATAAAGGTCTCTCAATATTTACTATACAGAAAATATTTGTGGTTGTGTGGAAATGTTTTGATCTGGTAATCAATTACCCCGATATGATTTAAAAATAAAAAGATAATACTCAATTTTTTATATATTAATACCATAACTAATAAATTCAATTTCAGCTTTAAAATGCTTCTCTACTATTCCCCACCAGTTTATACCTTGAAGAAGATACATAATGGAAACACATTTTCAGATACCTATAAACTATATACTGTTTGAAATGCAAAACTGGTACCAGTTTGCAAACAATTTTCAGGTATTCTTTCATTTATTTCTTGAAAGCTTAGTAAAATTCCAAAACAAACTTACCCTTTTTAACAGATTTCTTGGGTGCTTGACCCAATTGTCCACTAACATCTTGCAAGCGCTTTTCAAGTTCCTGTTTCTTCTCTCTCATATGTTCTTCTTTCGTCTTTCCAGGAGCTTTGTTTCTTGCAGCTAAAATGTAATTTCTCAATTATAATCATATAAGTTAATCAATTAAGTTTAATGTCCTAACTTGGGAAAGTTATTCACCCTACCACCTATTGCATTATTCTTCTACAGTATTTATAATCTTTATTCTTTTTGAGGCTTTGTAAAGCAATTAACATAAACATTTTTAATGTTTTGAATCCCAGACAGATAGCTAAAAATTTTAAAAATCTTCCCTCCTTAGCTAAAAGAGCACTTGTACACTGATTACAAGTTTGTACTTCTATATGCATGCCCTGGTTGTGACAATGGATAATCAATCTCTTGTCAATATTGTTTAGAAAAACCTGTATTCAATAACAAAAAAATCCCCAATGGCCAATTCAGCCATCAGGCAGTTCCAAGGAGTTAAAACTGGCAAGGTCATAATATAGAAGTCAAAATTTCTACTTATCCAGATAGATAAAGTCTCATGCCATAACTATTTGCTAATAAAAATAATGAACCATGTAAGTGCTATGGGTAAGGAAGAACTGTGCCGAATTTGTGGAGGGAGGAAGATATCTATATACTTTAAATAGATGTCCAAAGCCAGTTAATATTAAACAAAAGTTAGAGCCAATTTCCCACTTAAGAGATTAAAATATTACTTTGTGCACATGACTCTAAGCCATGTCAAATTTTTAATTATTAGAGGAGGGGATAAGATAATATAAAGGGGCTTGCACATGCACTTACATTAATGCTATAAAATGGATGATACTGTCCGAGGATGACTATAAAGAAAAAGTTTAACATGGATATGATGAAATATTGATAATTAGGAATAAATGTTTTTTCCAAGATATATATATCCTATGGGGATAATTTAATATCACTGTAAAATGTCAATGACTTTCTTATTATCTACTTGCTTTAAAAATTCCTCATCTGAAACAATTTAAACCATTCATATGTTAAACACTTATTTACTTTATGTTGAGGCTTTAATGTATATACAGTAAAACCTCACTACAACAATATCCATTATGATAAATCCCTCTATAATGTCAATATTTTGCAGTCCCACAGAATTTGTATGCAACATAATCTTAACATACCCTTAATTTAACAATATTCCTTATTGCAATAACTTTTGTAAAATAACGTTTTTCTTATGAATGATAAATTTTTCCTATCACCAAAATTAAAAAATATGGGGTGGGGGAAGAAATTTTAACAGTGGATTAAGTTAAGGTTTTTACAGGAGTTAATGATTACTATATTTTGTCTGAAATCTTGGATAAAAAGGAAAACAGCAATGCAGAAGTTAGTGATGAAGATACAGATCCTTTTATTGTTTATTTACAGCCCCTGATACACTTCAATCGATTAGTCTCCATAGATATTTTTTTCAAACTTTTCATCCACAAATTATGATTGTTTTCATACTTTAGACACTATTCATACTTTTTTCATAAATTTAACAGTGAAAAAAAAAATGAAGAAAAAAAAAAGATTTTTTCCCCCAATATATTTGTTTCTATGGGAATTTGTTTGTATATTTAAAAAAAAAAAAATCTTTGACAAACTTTACTTTTTCTTAAATATTTCTAGATTTTCAGTAATTCACTCACACGTTTATTACAAATTTTATCTCCATATTAAAATACCTACAGATATTTTTCAGTTAAAAACTTCAATATATCTATATTTTGTTTGGCATTATATAATAATTTAAAAAAAAAAAAAAAAATCTTGCTGTTTTCAAAACTTTTTAGTCATTACTTCAATTTTAATGCATTAAAATTAAATTTATTTCACAAATATTCATGTTTAAATAAGCAACATATACATATATCATTTTAACAATTATAAAATATGATTTACTGCCTCCAACAATCTAAGCATTTACGGTAAAGGGTTAAAACACTTTTTAGAAACATTTAAGGACTTCCTGAAAATAAAAAGGCTTCTTTATACATATTTTAAACAAAATTTTCATCGAATATTTGGATTATTATTATTTTCTTTTGCCCCTTTAAAATTAGAACTGAGAGCACTTGACAATTTTCAAATTATAAGAATCTAAATTCAATAACTTTGCTAATTTATACAGTAAAGTATATTTTCAGTGTGCTTAAACACAAAGGACTATACCATAATTTCAGGTAGAAAAACTGTAATTTAAGTTATAGAGGTTTTAAAGTTAAAATATTTGTAGCATATCTAAAGGAGTTTAATTTTTCTGTTACCAGTCCAATTGAACTAAATGTCCCTCACATGTCTCTATTACAGGATTTATTCGATATTTTTCATACTCTGCTGTAAGGTAGCATAATGTAGGATATCACGGAGTGCTATTTTTATGCAAATGTGACATAGCTGAGGCGATGGTGTACAAAAGCCAGAGACTAGTGTATTTTATATAAAAACTTTGACAAGAAATTCTTCCAGCATTCAAAGTACAGATGACTACTTGGTTTGGTTATGAGAACAGCAGCCAAATTTTTGTAGCATGACGGCAAAAGAGACAGAAACCTACTGCTTAAAGCTAATGTGTGCAACATATAACCTAGGATGGCATATGCAATGAACTTTCATTAAGATAACTATCACTGGTGATATATATGCTAGAGCAGTTCACCCTAATTACAGTACTCTTAATTTTTAACTCACATTGTTTCACTTCATTAAACTGCTTGAAAATAACACATACCCAGAAATAGGCAAAAGAATCAATATCCCCAGTAATTTAATTTACAATCACAAACTAAATTAAAATATTTATATACAATACAAATCTAAAATTTGGTATTAAAATAGAAGAGAGAACTAACTCTTAAAGCTTGCTGTTAACTCTAAATAGCCTCTTAAAGCTTTTAGTACCAATAATTTAAAATTGAACAAGTATTTCTGAGATGCAACTAAAAATTGGCTAAAATTTAGAATTCTGTTTTAAGGTTACTTATATAAAATATTAAAAAAAAAAGATGAACCTTAATACAGAAACATGTAAAATGACTTTTTCCTCTCCATTAAACTGACCCTTATGCAGACCTATCAACAATAAATTTAATTTTGAACACTGAATAATAAATTTATCTCTTTATTATCCTGTCTTAGTACTAAAGGAGGGAAGATATGGGATACATACATATACATGTACATAACAAAAAGCAATGCACATAATATGAAACTTACATGCATGAGCCTTTTTATAATAGAAAAAATAACAGACGTAAAAATGTAAAAGATATAAACATGCAATTGATATTGTACTAAGTAGTATTAATAAAAGGACAATATAAAAAGATTTTTAAAAATAATTATGAAATATAGCTAACATAGATAGTCAACAAATAAAAGTCAATACTACATTTGTGTACAATGAATGACATGCACAAGAATTTCATTCCAGTTAATCAAACAATAATGAGCCTAACACATTTTTTAAGATGTAGAGTGTATTTTTATTTTATTTTTGCCTAAACTGCATGCAATAATCTTCTCATTTGCCTAACCTTTTATTTAAGGGGGAAAAAATCTTTCTTTTCTAGATTTTAAACGGAACATAAAGACTACAAAATTTTAAATAGTTTAATAAAATTAACTAAAGTTTACTGCATATGTGCCAAATCTCCTTTAGTTCAATTACAAACAAGCATACACATATTTACTTACTATATGGTTTCCTAGGTTTCTTGCGTAAGCATGAAGCAACATAAGTTTCAAGTTCTCTTAAAGTTGAAGGTTTTAAAGTTTCAAAATCAATTTCTATCTCATCAGGATTGGAATCTCGCAAAGAAGGTTCCCTTGACTGTATGATATGAACAACTCTTCCTAATTTGTCACCTACAAGAGAAAAAAAATATACAGTTAGAATATGAAAAGCATTAAATAATAATCACAGTTATTTTTTGTTTTTAAAATTATGTGAGAAAAGATGGTTTCTACAGTCTAGAATAAATAAAACTATGAACATCTAAAGCTATTTCTGTGTAAGCTAAGGAACTTAACAGACAACAATTAGTATTCAGATAATAGTTCAGATAAGAAACGTACCTGGAAGTTTATTGATATCCAGACTAAGCTGTCGCTTTTCATCATATGACATTGGCTTGGCATTGTCTTCGTCTTCACTGTCAAATGCAGGTAATGGCTTGCTTTTTTTAGATGATTTATTATTTGTCCTTTGCCGTTTATTTTGATTTGGAACTTTATTATTAGCATTTAATGCTTTGTTACCAGCACTTTTCTTAGTACCTTTAACAGGTTTAGACTGAGAAGATGGGGTAGGAATGGTTGTAGTAGCTTCCATAGGAGGTAGATCTTCTTCAACTTTAACTTCTTTTACCTCATCCTTTTCTTTCTTCTTACGTTTTTTCTTCTTCTTATCTCGCTTTCGAGTCTCAGCTGCTAAAACACTTATCTGCTCTGTCACCTTTTTCAACTAAAATGTTAAAATCATAACAAATGACATTAATAAGGTTCGTATATATGATATTTTCAAATATATCAAATATCCAATATTTTGAAATTTTCAATAGCCAACCTATTTTTTTTTTATTTTTTATTTATTTATTTTTAATTAAACATGATCTAAACTTAATTCACTTAACGTAAAACTTCCATTTTCAATTTGTATTAATAAAACAATATCTTAAAACTTTTTTCATTTGACAACAAAATTATAATTAAAAAATAATGACAGTCAGCCATCATGAAACTAAAACAGTTTTCTAAACAGATTTATATGAAAATATTGTATATCATATTTTCAATACATAATATATATATAATACTTTTACAATAAATATTGGATATATATCATGTTAATGGATACATATTATATCCATTTATATAAATCCCCAAACTCTGGACATCATTATAATTAATATAAATAATCCCTCCCACATTCAGCAGATCCAAACTGTCTACCTGAAAATAATAATTAATAACTATAATGTACTAATCTGTGGTTTACAAAGTTTCTTGTTTGATGAGAATGAGCAACTGAAGGACTATGAGGTTCACTCTATGCGTCTAATGTTTTGAAGATCTGGATTAATCTATCCTCTTGACTGCTGCATAAGTGATTAGAAGAATACCTTATTTGGTAGAAAATTCTTTAATGTATATTTTAAATTTGCATTTCAAAGAGGAGTTAATATGTTAAATAATAATTAGAAGAGTCTGGTTGCTCTGTCCAGTCGTTTAAAAATGAACATCCTAAAAGCAAATTAAACCAACAAATTATAAGAATTCCTTATTTTTATACAAAATCATATTTAAGACAATGTATAATGGGGGCTTTTTCTCACCAAGTTTCAAAATTAAGGTTCTCTGAATAAGGTTCTTTTACATTTATGTAGTATTAAAAAAATGTCCATTTTATTTACTATTATATAGTAATTTCTGTAACAAATTAAGACACGTTGAAGAACCAAGATATAAACAAAGCTACAGAGGAAATGCATTCATTACATTTGCAACATTTTCCCACATCCTTATAACAGAATTAACAAAATTAGTTTTAAATTTTCAAGTTAAAGGAACTAAACATTACATGTAAATATGAAACAATGCATATAACACAAGGACAGTAATCCCTCCTGTGTCAGATATTTTCCTTTGGATTCTAGTACCAAAAAACCATTTTTTCAGTTGATGAAAATTTATATATGCTGTATACTTATTTTCAAAATGCAAAATATTTTTGTCATTAAGCAGTTTTTCCCCCCTTAACATATTAAGAGTTCTTAAATGTGATATCCTTATTGTCGATCTCTATACTTTATTGCGGTGAACACAAGTTAAAATTAAAATACTTTCTGATACTACATTTACCAAACATATTGCTTTGAGGTATGTGAAATAAATATCTGTATGAATTTATTAAAATACATGAAAATATTTGGAAAAAGGATTCTATATCCCGAAAACAGCTTTACAACATTTCTTACCAGGGTACTTAAAACCATTTTGAAATAATTTAATGCTTATTTGTTTGTTTTGTGAAGAAAAAAACTCTTAGTCATAAATAAAAAAATTAAATTTTCTTCATTATAACTTCTAACCGATTATATCACCACGTTTGTAAAAAATTCCATAAGCATGGCCCAGTGCAAACTTTCACATCATACTGCTTACACTACCTTATAAATACTCTTATCTTTTGAATATAGGAAACAGTAGAGAAATATAACAAAACATATCAGTAGCAATGGATCCACTTTGAATGTTGTAATTTTTCTCTTCGTCGACATGCAATGCCAACCAAGAAGGGGTTTGTTAAATATCTGAATAATCACAACTGAAAAAATAAACAGAAATGAATGAAAATTTACTACAATCTTAATTATATTTCATAACAGTTACACCCCTCCGCCTTTTAGGGACATGATTTAAATATTTCAGTCCAGAATTTTATTTAATTACACTTAAATGATATAAAATTATAAAATGTACTAATTATATAAACAATACCACATATATGAGATGTGTTAGTAATAGTGTAATATCTTAAATATTATGTACTCCAACTCCCTAAATTCCTCCTCCTTTAAATTCTATTACAATTAACTCATATAGTTCAATGTTTCTTTTACACCCCATAATAATAAAACTTTCTCATAGACCTGGAACTTAAAACTACATAAACTATTTAAATTTTTCCATAAATTCTGTATGACTGATAGCTTCATAAACCCTAATTTCCCACAACATACCCAACATTTTTGTTTTGTTATCATTTAACAATCATTTCTTCCTGTAGGTTTAGTTTTAGAAAGCTTTACTATATATAATGTTATGCCACCTTTGTCGCTGGAGGGTTTGTCCAAATTTCTGTGACCAAAGGTGAGCAGAAAGCACTTACTCATAATTCCTATTTCTGTCTAGATATGCTAGTTCTGACTCTTTAATTAAAAAAATGTGAAACAGATCTAAACTTTGATTGCTTATGTGTGTGGCCAAATAAACAGCCCATGCCTAATAAATCTTCAAAAACTATTTCAAAAATCTTGATGTGTAATTTAAATACTGACCGAACAAACACACACACACACTTTCCCAATTTTTTTATATCTATTCATAAATAACACTCTCATTGCAAAAGTTTAAAGGCACTCACTCACTGCAATTTATAGATCAATGAATAAACATAATTTTTGGTTACATTTACTCAACTTGCTTTTTAGCACTAGAAGATTTTTTATAATTTTCAAAGTGAATAATTCCATGATAAGGCAATAGATCAATAATTAAGATTTCAAAACAGATGTATGGGGCTACTTATTTGAACATTTTTAGTGATAAAAAATATCTATAATTAGTGCAATATCAATATATTAATATCAAAATATCAAACTTAGTAACAAATTATTGCAAGCTATTTTAGTGTTGAATTCCTACCAATAATACCCACAAACTAATGACATTCACCAGTTGTAGAGAATACAGATTAGAAGAAATTTTGCACATAATTTTTTTTAGGGGGGGGGAGAGAATGTGGCAAAATTTAAAATTGGGTCAAAACAGATGGTTTGGGGATAAAAGTGTAAAGAATGATTAAAATAAATAATTTTCATGCATAAAAGCTGTCAGTTGTTTATAAGAAATATTTTCATTTTTTGATGAAGTTATGACACCAACATTTTTAAGTAATTGTCAACTACATAATCTTCGAAAGAAAAGTTCTCTCATCAGTTCTAACATATATTAAAAACAGCTAAAGTTACAAGTATAGTGAAATGGCAGCAGAAAAGTCTGTATGTACTGTGAACAAGCAGATAAGCTACATCAAAAATCTTTAAACTTCCTCTTGAAAAACTCAATATAATAATAAATACATGAATTAGAGCATGAGAGCGTGACAATTATATTACCTGTTCTTGTAACATCTTAAGCTTCCTTTCTCTTTCCTCATCACTGTCTTCAGAAGCACTGCCTGATGAGGAGTCAGAGGACATCTCACTAGACATGCTTTGGGTAGAATCTTCCGTTTTCTCATTCTGGGAACTGCTACCCAAATCATTTGAGGCTGGTTCGTCAGGCATTTTAGCAAATCTCATCTCAAAGACATCCTATTTAGTGTTTATAAAAATGAAAAAAAATTTCAGCTTGCAAAAAATCAAATTTTACATTAGTATATAGAAATATGAAGTTAACATTGTAAGGATGTTTAATGACATACTGACGTTGAAATCATGTGAATTAAATCAGTGCTGTGGGAGGAGGGGGTGTGAACTAAGGAATTATATTTGTAAATTCAATATAGATTATAGTAAAATGTAAGCAAGCAATAGAAACTAAGAATTTTTGAAAAGACTATGGTTAACATGAAAGAACTTGTTAAAAATGTTATAATCAAATATAATAGTATATTAGAAAAAACAACTCATCCATTGATACATAGCTACTACACCATTTTCACAAAATTCATTAATCCTTTTCCAATATTAATCAAGTGGAAGAAAATAAGAAGTTAAATTTTATTTCATTGCGTAGGAAAGAGGTATCACTATTCATTAAGTTTAGAAGTACTTAATGATTCTTATATAATTACCTTTTATCATAAAAAATTAAACTTCTAATTGAAGAAAAACCAATGCTTCAAGTGTGAACTAAAATGTATCACCATGTTTTACACTAATCAGGGTTCATATTCAGATAACATGAGATAAATTATTTATAATATTTATTTTTAAAAAAAAAGAGAGAGAGAGAGCACTTATTGAAACGTCTTAGAAGTCTAGACATTCCATAATGTTTTTACTCATTCAATATTTTTTTTTCTATATCATTTTTATACAATGCATTACTAAAGCTAAATTTTAGAATACACTTATTGAATTATCAAATTTTATTGATTATGCATATTATGAAAGCTTGAAGATATAAATAAACAATAAATAAATATTTATACTATGATGTCAATATCCATTAAAATTGCATCATAATAAAGGTTGTAATAATTTTCATATGAAAACACATTCCATGTTTGAAATAAACAGTTATTGTGCAAAAACATTGTATTCATTTTTTAAAAATATTTGACAGGATTTTCTCTTAATGCTGCAATGTTTGTTTTAAGAATTTGTGATTGATCAATTTTGGAATGAACCATAAGGTATATACTTCTTTTTTATCACTTTCACATAACTGATAAAACTTAGGTGCATATTTCCTTTTATGAACTCAATTTATACTTCAAGACCAACAGTAACTGAATTTTAAAAGAGCAAGCTCAGTGATAATTTTAATCATTAACACCTCTGGATTTAATTACACTGTTTTGGCTTTACTATACAACATACAAACATTCAATTATAACAATTTGAAAAATAACTAGTATGAACATACAATAGGTCATATTCAAATATTAGTCAAAGAAATAGAGATATCTTAATATTCAAGATAAACCAAAGCTAATAATAAAATTCAGGAAAAAAACTTTACGTGGCTTGAGCATAAAAAATTTATTATATCTAAAGGAAAAATACCTGCAATTTTCTAGCCATAGCAACAACTTCATGATCTGGTGGGTTATATTTGTAACAGTTTGTGAAAATGAGTCTGACATCTGATGCAAACTCATCTGGTGAGCGATATTCAAGATTGTCCATTTTTCGCTGTAAAAATGTATGAAGTATAAATAAGAGCTGGGTATGAATGTTAGAAATATTATGCAATTTCATACATTTCACAAAAACATTCAGCTTTAATCTGTATTTCTTGGCTTCAGTTCCTAAATATTACAACATTTATCAAATAATTTTAAAATGCCTGTTTAATATCTAGACCTGAGAGGTAAAAAATAGAATTTTTTGAATAGTGAATTAAAAAATATTTTTTAAGATTTTAGATTCTTTTTTAAACAAACAAAATCATAATTTATCTGAACTTATATAGATTCTACCTTCACAGTTCCCAAGTCCATTGGATGTTTAATGACTTCATGATAATCTGTCAAACCAAGAAGTTGTGCATCAACAGGCTTATAAAAAGGCCAAGCGTAACCCTACAGGAGGAAAGAAATCAAATTTCAAATACAAAAACAAGGATCAGGCAAGTTTTCATACATTTTTAGGAAACACTACAAATAAAACACATTTTAAATGTTTTTATTTCATTTCCTTCCTTTTAAAAATATGAAAAGGATATTATTATAGGATAATTAAAACTCATTCAAGAACCAATAGAAACCTTATCTACAGTAGTTCAACAGAAGATTAAAAAATTTATCATTCAAAAGCTTTCATAAAGGTATTAAAACAATAAATTGGAAAATTAAAATAGTAAGAGTACTAAGTTTAAAATTACAATAGGTATAGAAAATATTGTCAATAAGTATCACTTCACTTTATGAATATTTCCTTTGATAAGAAGAAACACAAGTAACTAATCTATATATAAATAAAATCCTTTGTACGTGTCTTTACTACACATTCTAAAATGATTGAATCAATCTTCATGAAATTTTGCATAGTGATTCAAGTAAACCCTCGGACACTATGATGAAGCTAGAATACTCATTTGCCTCCATCTAGCCTAACGACCATATAGTAAAATGCCATTGGATATTTTTTTCTTTCCAAACAGTTTTTAAAATATGTAAATGTATTGGTTTTTATTTGGAATAATTTCTTTTTAAATCTCGCTATTCCCCTCCATTGGTAATTATGCTATAATGAATACCAGAGGGATTATTTGTAAAATATAAATATTTAATATTTTATTTATATCATGCACTTAATGTTTCAATCTCCAAATATAACATTATTTCTTTAGTTAATAATTCTTTCTCAAAAAAGAAGAGTAAATAAAATTATATAGTTTTACTTTCAAAAATTTTTTTATTGCCAGTATGTAATGTAAAGCTAAACTTTTACTAAGATGTTTATAAAAATTCTAAAATAGAAAGATAGTAAAAGTTTATCTTAAACTACTTTGTACACATGTAATTTAATGCTAATTCTGACTAGTTAAAAGAGCACAGCTGAATTTGGGGGGTGGGGTGAGGGTGAGAGGAGATAAAACTAATATAATTGGACACTGAGGAAAAGTAATCATTTACACCTTATTTACACAGACCCACTACAGGTACAGCCTTTCGAGATAGGACATAATAATAGGTATACCCATGATACAATGAAAATTTTTAATTAGGAAGGGTTTGAACCACCTTTGGCCTGAATAACAGCTTGCATCTGATGTGGGATTGACAAATAAAGATTTTGAACAAATTTCATTGGAATTCTCATCTATTCCTCATATAGGGCCATTGAGTTAAGATAGTGTGTGCAAAGAGGAGGAAGCCGAGCACAGATTTGTCGCTAAATAACCCCACAAAGGCTCAATAATATTGAGATTGGGGGACTGAGGACACCAGGTTAGATGTTCCACTTCATCATCGTGTCCATGTAACTATGTTTGAACACAGTGAGACATGTGAACAGGGGCATTGTCATCTTGGAACACAGGTGATTCTCCCAGTAAAGAGTCTGAAGCATAGAGTGAAGACGATCTGTGAGAATGCTTTGATAATAGTAGACTGTGGTCATTCCCCTCAAGACGATGAGAGATCCCAATCTATGGGAATATATTGAGGCCCACGCCATCAAAGAGCCTCCACCATGTTTTGCTGTTGGAACCAGGCAGTCAACATGAAATGCTTCTGCTGGTGTTTGCAAGACAAACACACGTCCGGTGGTCTGGAATAATGTAAATGAGGATTCATCAAACCAGCTCACTTATTCCCATTGTAGTTATGTCCAGTTTAGGTAGTCTCGACATCACTGTAGTCTCTTCATAGTATTCCACACTAAAACTAACAAATTTGGAATAGCTACCAGCATGCAACTCTCGTTGAACAGTTTTTATGGTTTGGTTTGGAACGCTATGGTCTACTTTTTGCAACACGAGGACTAATGAGACCGGGACCTACAGCTTAAAGCCGACTTCGAACAGCTACGAACATCCATGCCATAGTGGGGCTCGAACCCACGAACTCTGGTTCCGAAGGCCAGCCCCCTAACCATTCGCCCATCGTTCGGCACAGTTTTTATGGATACGTGGCTCAGAAGGTGGGTATTTAACTCTGACAGTATCCACAGCAGTATAGTCTTCTGATTTCAGGCAACTTTTCTCTTCAACAATCTCCTATCCCAATCCTTCAACTTTGACTTTCACTCAATGTTCTGCTTCGCAGAAGACACCTTACCCAGGTTTGTGTGGGCTGCCCTAACCCTTGACACAGTAGTCCTTGAAACACCCACAAAATCGGCTGTTCTGGGCACAGACGCTCTAGTGAGGTAAGCTTCAATTATCATACCTCTTTTCACGTCAGAGAGGTCAGACATAACCACACTTTGCTTAGAACAGAATTTTCTCATAACTTTTGCACTGTGAAATACTTGACTGTTACATTCTCTTTCCAGCCACTAGGTGGAACACTGTTGCAACATGAGGCAGCTGTTTATTGGACAGTCTAAGGACGACTAATCTTTAAATGGATATTCCTATTATTTTGTCCTATACCTGTATAGCTATTATATAATAAACACTATCAGCAATTGATTCCAAGATCAGACTAAAATTGCAACTCTGTGATGTCCATTTATAACACATATATAAAGTGACCAGTTTTAAAGAAGAAAAAAATCTAGGATGTGAGGTAAAATCATTAATAGACAATGTTTAAGGAAACAAATGTATTTTTTAACTAATGAATTAAAAAATTAGGTAATTTTAAAATATGCTATCAAAGCATCAGACAAAACTACTGACAGCTACAGGAAAATTTATTTTTATATATTCAACTATCATTACCCACCATAGTAGAAATAAATAAAAGTGATCTAAGACTAGGAAACTTACAGCATGCTTCTTAGCAAAAAGCTCTTTTAACAGATTATTGCAATATTTCATCTGTTCTGTCATTCTTCCTTTCTTTGGCTTTACACTTGATTGCTAAAAACCAAATATATAAATTAGAAACTGAGATTGAACATATTCTTGATATTTTCTTTGCTTTACTTGCATGGTAAAACTTACAGGAAGTTCAGGAAGGTCTTTAGATGGCTTTTTAATAGGTCTTCCACTTTCTCTACGAGTTGATACTTTTGCAACCTTGGTAGCAGGCTGAGATGGCTGTAATGGAGGTGGGTGAGACGGTGGTGTTACTACTTCTGGTTCCACTTTAGTGATGGTTGAAGGAGTAGTAGTATCTGCTTTCCTTTTTACTCCTCGTTTGGCCTACACAAGATTAAGAAAATATAATTCATGATAAGAAATTTAGATCGTGGAGATCAACAAAAGAATTATGTATAAATATACTTCAAGGCAATAATGTAATTATAATTGTAAAGTAAAATTAACATGCTTAAAGGTGAGGTAAAAAAAAATATATAATTTCCTTTTAGTTACTCTTTGCCCGATCGTAAACCAATGATTTGAACACACTAATTATGATGCAATTATAATTACATGTATACAGACAATGCCTTCTTAATTCATTCTAATTCAAAGGATATCGGAACTATCACGAAGTTATGTTTCCAGAACACAAATGAGGATTCATTCCCAAACCATTAGTAGTTTTTAAACATAATTTAAAAAATCAAAATTAAATGTTGAAGTTCTAGTTATCCATATAGCTTACAAATAAGAATTGTATTTACCTGTTTGCAGCAACAGGCAATCAGCAAAAATGAATTATTACTATTATTATTTAAGGGCATATTTATTATAATCAAGACTAAATTTAAAAAAAAAATAAAAAAAAGGCATAAATACAAAATTTTATATCTATATAATTACCCTGAGGAATGCTTAGTAATAATGTTAGTGATATATGATTTGCTTTCAAGGAAAATGTCTGACATCTTTTCAGAAAAGGATAGTGATTGAAACTTAGCTCTTCATAGACATTCAAAAAGAATATTGCATGAATTATAATAGTGAAAATATCAATTTTCACTGTTACAAAATATCTATAACTATTCTTTTGAGAACATAATCAACGAATTAAGGTGGGCAAACTGATAGTCAAAACTCTTTGCTCCCTTCACATAATTGGAAAAATAATTTAAAAAAAAAAAAAAAAAAAAAAAAAAAAGTGACCAGCAAAAGTAAGAATTAAGAAAGAAGGAGATAAAAGCTAAAAATGTTTTAATCTCAAAATTTAATCCAAAATCTTTTAAAATCATAATCTTTTCTAAGAGAAATATCAGCTTAATGTAAAAGGATACATTAATTGATAAAAAGATAAATTAAAAGTTACAAAAGGGAACTTTCTTCATTGTAAAATAATCCATAAGTTAAAAAATAAATAAAATAAAATAAAGAATCAACTAAACAAGTGATAAGACACATCTGAACAACATATGATAAAGAACGAATAAAAAAAACTAAACATAATTCATCTTACTTTAGCAGGTCCCTTTTGATTGACTGGTGGTGCCACTTGTGCAGGAACATTAGACGACTGAGTAACTGCATGACTATCATTGTGATGTACAGAGTTCACTTTGGTATTGTTCACAACTTTGTCAATGGAATTACTATTTTTCTTCATATTTGATGCTTCAATATAACTGTTAGAACGCAAGTTTTGACTAACAGTAGAACTAACAGCTGAGGCAGATACTGTTGTAGTAGAATTTATGCTTCCAGAAACTGAAGTTGGAGAACTAGTGGGTGATTTCTGAGATAAGTGGACGGTCGAATTCCCTGTGCTTTCTTTTCCTGAACTGGTTGAGTCCACAGAATTAACTAAAAATAATTAAAAACTAATTTAGACTATTTAAACTAATGCACATAGTACATGATTCAGATAAGTGGTTCATTTTTAAATCATTAAATTATACTATTTTATTTGTTTATTAATTATTAATTCTCTGATTTAAGCTATTTTTATTTATTTAGTTTTGTTGTCAGCACTTTCTTGCATTGAACACAAAAAAATAATCAAATTATAGTTAGAATTAGGTTAGGATTTTCCATCAGCTATTTAATAATACATTACAAAATGAATGTTAACTAGACTAAATATAATATTCTTAGGCATCCTTTTAGCAGTCATTTGAAAAAGTCAAAGAACAAGGTAAATAATGTCCTAAAGTTAAATTAACAGAATTAATTTACTGCTATATTTATTGTTATGCTTTGATGGAAGTTAATTTAAATTATCACATTTTCAACAACAGAAGCACATGAGAAAATTCTTGCAAAGTGTTGACATATTATACTTATATAGGTAGATCAAAAGATAAGTGAACAAGACAAAATCAATGGATCGTTTTGTCAATTTTTGAATCACTACATCTCATGTTATTGCTAACAACTTATAATAAAAAAAATAAAATAAAACAAAAAAAAAAATACATTTTACCTCACTAAAATATAAATAGGACTAAAAATTATTTAAAAAATAAATAAATGGAAAGAAAGAGGAAGTTGTATAGTATACACCTCTCATTAACAAAAATACTTATAAAATACTTTTATCAATATTTATACTACATTAACTAAACTAATACCAGATGAAAGAGACTGAGGTTTAAATAAACATTAACCTATATTAAGGTATCCGTCTAGGTTTGGAGAAATTTTTTCTTTAAACATAGAAACTAGTTCATGTTTTTACATTTTTAGATTTATTTTTTTTTTTTTATTATCATAGAGAATTGCACTTAAAAAATTTATTCCGGGAAAATTTTTTTATAAAATTTCTAATAAATGAAGAAAAAATTGGGGTTTTTCAAAAAGGTCTAATTTTTTAATAAATTAAATTATTTCAATATTTTTTGATGCAACAAATCCCTGTTTGTCAGATTCATACATGTAGAGATGGAATTAAGAAAATTATTTAAGATTCTGTATTTTATATTTTATTCATTGCAGGATGAGGGGGTATATGACAAAGTAACAGATTTAAATATAAACATTTAAGTAGTCTATGTAACATTTCTTTTATTCTGTATTTATTATTTCTATTTAACCTTTAGTCTAGTAGAAATTGCACATGCCTGAACTACAATAAAATGCATACAATATAAAATTGCAAACTCATGTACTTCCAGAAAAAAAGTATCTAATTTTAAACTTACCACGACTGCCTTTTCCCTTTTTACCCTTTCCTTTACCGGCTCCAGTTTTGGGTGTGGGAATTGGCAATTCATACTCCTTTTATATAAGGAAAATAAAACTAGTTACTAAAACTATATACACATTACAAAACTGTGTTTAACATCATTTGATAAATATCTTACATAAAAATATATACTTTTAAACAATCCTCTTTGACAATAAACACTGCTTTCAGCAAAATTCAGGAAATTTATAATTGAAACAAATATTGCACTGATTATAGTAAAAATTTTATTGATTACTACAGTTTCACTAATTATTAATTATCATGTTATAAATGTTTAACTGCTCTGCTGTCAATTTATGAAATGGGTAACTTTTCACCTGAATTAATCTGTATATACCATATATTTCCCTGTATAAGCTGAGAATTTTTGGAGCTTATACCCTAGTGTGTGTGTGTGTGTGTGTAGGGGGGAGCTTATATATAACACATTGTGCAGCAGATATAATACATGTGCTTTTTAGTGACTTTTTTTACCATTAGTGACAAAAAGTCAGCAAATCGGCAAAAAGTAACATATTAGCAGTTTAAAAATAAACCACAGTAAAGAAAAAAAAATTGCATAATGTCAAAAAGTAAATAAAGCTTGTAAAATTTTTGAAATGAGAAAGCATAAAAATTTAAAAATAAATTTTAAATTATTCTTAGTGTAGTAATCACTTCATAACAACAGTACTATAAAGGTCTTCTAATAAACACAATTCTACTTTTTTCTTTTCTTATCAAATTTAGGAAAAAGTTATTTTTATTTAGGGTTGCCAGAATTGAAACTTGTTAGCGTCGAAGTAAAAAATGCCATTGGTCACATGGTCTAGTGCTGCAATTATCAAATCGTGTTCTATAATTATCTAGATAAGTTAGTGTAAATTGTGAAATTAACTTATACATATGAAGTTAATTAAAATTTAAAATGTAAGTTGTTTTTCCATGACATTTTCAAAACATGCTAAGATATGCCCTTGTATCTGAAGGTGTGATCAACTTCTGCAATATTTAAATTGGATGCTGTTTTGAAAGAGGTTTGACAAGTGTTGGTCTAGCATTTAAATTTAAAGCAACTTGATTGAAAAATATATCTCTCACTTTACCTGCTTGGAGATATTTTTGGCTTCTTAGTGACATATTTGAACATTCTAGAAATTGTTTTCACATCAGCTTTTATACCGGTTTCAAACTTTAGGTAAATTTTTAAAGGAAAATCGTACCTTCAGCTTACATACAGATTGGCTTATATTCAGAAATATAGCATATATGAGTATGTATATATATATATGTATGTATGTATGTATGTGTATATATACATATATATATATAGTGTACAGCAAAGTGTTTTGTGTAGATCAGGCCTGGACTAGAACATTATGAATAACAAGATAACACAACATGTAAAACTAGAAAATTGTAAGTATTCTTTATTACTTAATTAGGAAAAATAAAATATAAAATCAAGATAGTTTTGGCTGCAAAAGATTCCAATGATAATTATCATAATATTATAACAATCAATCAATGAAGCAACAATCTGGGTTTATATGGCCATGAGGCTCTCCAGGCCACTTTTATAAAAAATACTAAATTTTCTTAAAAATTAGAAAAGATATGAAAAATCGGTAAAACATATTTAACACATTCGCTGCCGAACCTGACGTCATATATGCATTTTCCTATATGTTGATCACGCGCTGGCGCGTGATCGGCAGCGAATGTGTTAAAGGAGTAAATTTTACTCTGGAAAAATTAAGTAAAATCAAATTATTTTAAATTTGAAGAATTACTATTTTAAATAATGAGTATTCAATTGTCAACTCAAATATTCAATTTCTTTTGTTAAAAAAAATATGAATATGCAAGTATTGGCTGTACTTTTATCAGTGTTCAATGAAAACAAGAGCCTCTAAATTCTTTAACATTAATTTTTAACTGCTGTTACACAGACTCTCAGACTTCATGACTTTTAACCCACAAAATTGTAAATGATCCTTGACTGTTGTGGTTGTCAGAGATCATTGTTGAGTAATTTAGATCATTGGGACTGATTATTGATGCTTAATTGGTTCGATTTTTCATTCAAGGTGGATTGAGGGAATTACTAGAATTTAGCCATTTTTGTACGGTGTATAAATGTGTAAGCCTGATTTAACAGGAGGGTCACAATATTTTTCATAAAATTTACCAGATACCTTAGAATATTACAAATATTGTAACAATTTTTATTATTTTAAAGAATTACAAACTTAAAAAAAAAAATAAGTAAAACAACACAGTGAATAGAATAGAAATGTGCTTGCTTCAAGTAGGGTTAGGAGTTAAAACAACTATTCATGGTGTTTAGGAAATGAAATCATTATCAGTTATATTTACCAACAGTTAACATTTTACTGCAATGGTTTAATTTGAAATAATTTCACCCATTTTACATGTTAGATGACAATTTCAAAGTTAACAATTTTTTTTTTTTTTTTTTTTTTTTTTTTTTTTTTTTTAATTTTGTTAACATTCAGAAATACATGGTATAATTTAAAGAATTTTTCAAAATTATATTTCAATTTACTTAAAGTATTTAAATGAAT
Source organism: Pardosa pseudoannulata (assembly GCA_032207245.1). NCBI lineage: Eukaryota > Metazoa > Arthropoda > Arachnida > Araneae > Lycosidae > Pardosa > Pardosa pseudoannulata. The sequence goes on along the minus strand of CM063508.1, from coordinate 170,019,969 downwards.
TATGCATAAAACTTCCTTAGATGTTGTTTTCAAGTTTTTAAATTAGAAATATATAAAGCAAACATGTGAGAAAATTATTCGGTGCTAAACATACCGCAGGACTAGGAGCTCAGAATATCCACTATCTAGTGAAATTACTTTCAGTTTCATTTTAACTCTTCCTACAGAGTTCAGAGTTTTTTTACATATTAGGTTTACACACCAAAGATAGAAGTAGTATTTCTTATTTAGAAGCAACAGTTATATACAATATATAAAAAATGCTATGCAGATAAAAATAGCATCATAAAGCTTACCTCTTTCGGCATTTCTGCAATTTTGTTCAAAAACAACTTTTCTAAAGTTTGAGCCATTAAAACTACATCCTGAAATTTAAAAAATATATAAAATAATTTAATATGTTAAAAAAATAATTGCATTGATAGATTATTTAAATACATCAATAGCTGTTATAGCATACAAGAGAAAAATATTTTCATTTAGATTTTAAAACCTGTAAAACATAGTAAAATAATCTATCAAATTTTATATACATATATATTTGAGTGTCTCAAATGCTAGAAACAAATCACTTATCAAAATCTAGAAATGTTTTGCCATACCAAATACTTTTCCAAAGAAATTTAGGGGGTCCACGACAACTCTGAAAATTTTAGATTTTCTCCATAAAATTACCAAAATCAGTAGTTTATGCACTTAGTTTTATATATTATTAAATATCATGTTATATAATTCTAAGTATAATAAGAACAAAACTGATTATAAAAATATTTAATGTTGATAAATGAAGCGGCTAAGCTAGACTAATCTAAGATCTGCTCCAAATATTATAGACAAGAGTGATCTACAAGATAATTCATAGATAGCATTCTTTTCTAGGATGCCAACTACAAATTATCTTGTACTGTGTTTAATTGCCATTTTTATGCAGCTAAGAATAAATTTGTATATCAGTATTAATATTGACAGATGGCTTCGAGGAAAAGAACAAAAAATCGATGCTCTTGGAAAATAAATAATTCAGGACTTTGTTGAATTTCTGACCACAAATTATTTTTAACAATATAATGATTAAATCAAACTGTCATTTTAGGCCAGAGTTCTGAAAATTGCAGTAGCATTCAACATGTTAAGCAAGACTCAATTTTTTATTCCAAGATGTTTCAGCAAAGTCATATTATTCGTCCTACAATACATTATTCACTATGTTGCAAGCAATGTATGTTGTCAATAGCTGTGGAGAAAGTACAGATTTCATAAAATCAGCAAGATGGTAAGATCCCTACCAACATGTTCCACAGATCATCAAACATTGATAAAGTAGAAAAATCAGCAAAAACAGCCAAAATTGTATGAAACATAAATTGTGTGTATCTGTATACATTAAATTTCAAAAATAGAACTAATCTATTATTATATCGATATTTATTTTTATACTACAAAATAATCTTAATTGCATTATTTTTTTAGGATATGCATGTTTAATTTATTTATGCTTTTAAGGTCAGAATTTCCATTTTTGTTGTGCATTTGTAGGAACAGTGAACCCATAGTTATTTTTTAATTTTTACTGAGCTTTAAATATATACTTTTTTTAATATTACGAACAAAAACAAAATGGAGACAATTCCAAAAATTTTTTTTAAAAACACAAAGCATTTGATGCACACTAATATATATATATATATATATATATATATATATATATATATACGAGAAAGGAGTAATAGCTTACCTCACCGTCTTTATTGTATTCATAACAATTTGTGAACATGGTATTACAATCCTGAATACATTCACTAGCAGAATAATAATAGTAATTTTCCAGACGTTTTTTGATAGTTCCCAAATCCATCGGAACTTTAATTATCTTATGATAGTCCTAAAAAATAAATAAAATTTTTATAAATTAAAACAATTTTTTTAATAAAACTAAGTTAACTATTAATTAAATCTATGCTTTAAAAAAAAAAACTTTTTTTAGTTGAATCTTTATTAAATGCATTTAGAAACTGACAATCAAATAATTACTCAACTTCTTCACAAAATAGTAGAATATTCAAAATGTAGTCTCGTGATTAAAATCAAATTTACATGCAATACTATGAAGCAGCCATAAACTTTAATGAAATATTGAAGCTATAAATTAATTACAAAACTACATGAAACACAAAGTCAACAATAATTTGAGAAACTGCAGTTTTAATAGAAAAATTAAGACCAAACCATTTAAATTAGTTGGAACATTGCATCATAATCAATTACAAAATAATCAACAATTTATATTTCGACAAGTGAAAAGAGAAAAAGTCATTTAAAAAAATTGTTCATAAAAAAAATATTTTTATTACTGACCTTCAGTAGCAGTTAAATGAACATTAACAAGTATTATTTCTTTATAAACTGTTATTTTACAGAATTACAAGAGACATAAGTAGCTAATCAAATATATGAATGAGGTAAAAAAAAATAAATAAAATTAGTACAAGAGTTGGACAAACACTCATAGAAATAGAAAGAATAATGTGTTATACAGCATATAACACAGCTCAAGATTAATAAACAAAGAAACTAATCTTCATAAAAATATAAAAAAATCTTGTCCAAAACATGCTCTTTTTTAAAAGGCTTTAAATTAACAACTTCAGGTTTCGAAGTCACTACTTCCGGTTTGTTTTGACAGCTGTCACTGTTTAAACAGCTGTCACTTTTCTTTAACCCACTGAACGGACGCGTCGACGGGGGTTCGACAGCAAATTCCTGTTCGAAAACGGACCTGTCGACCTCTTCACGTTCGCACTCGTATAACTCGTATTGCACACTTTTGAGGAAAAAATATTGCATGCAAAGCGATAATAAATGAAAGAAAGTAATTTTGAGTAACCGAACTCCTTTACCTTGCAGGGAAAATAATTTAAAAGTAGCCTGACAACTTTTAAATCGGCAATTCTAGTATGGAACGGTAAGTTCCGTCTGGAATTTACGAAAAGGGTGACTGTTTTGAAAGGGAAAAAGTTGGGGAGGGTGGCCGGTGGATGGGTTAAAATGCCGTAGAGACAAAACAAAAACAGATTTAGAAGCCTTAAAGTTGAAATTTTATAATAAGAATGAAAAAAATTATGATTTTTGTCAAAAAATGATGTTTTCAACATAGACTGATACCTTAATGAATTTTTATTTTCAAAATTATATCTGTCAATCAAAAGATGTTCAAGATTGCTTCTGATGTTTGTTTAGAAGCCTTGCTTATTTATATATCAAGCTTTTTACAAAGAGTGCTTTACACATAGCTTGAAACTATATGGTTTAGTTTGATTTTAAGCACTACAGTCTGCAACATAATGGGTAATGAGACCGGGACATATTGTTTAAAGCCAATTCTGAACAGCTACAAACATTCATGCTACAGTGGGATTCAAACCCACAAATTCCAGTACTGAAGATCAACTCTCAACAATTCAGCCTTGAAACTATATGAATTACTCTGAAAAATTGCAGCTTTCACATTCCACATTTTAGCATTTACATTGTAAAAAGAAGTGCAAAAACAAGGAAAAATATATAACCTTTTTAATACACAGCTGTTGTATAAAACAAAAACAGAGAGAACACTTTTTATCAAAATCACACCATTACTTACTGGTATATTAAGCTTTACAGCATCAACAGGCTGGTAGAACGGCCACGCAAATTGATGTTTCCAAACAGCTTTCATCACATTTTTCAACAAGAAGTGCAGTTGGTTTGTATTACGGTGAGGTTTATTAGGAGGTGGGATGAAAGGAGGCTGTACAATGCCATTTACTGGCTCTAGCACAGGCTCCTCGTATTTTGGCATTACGTTACAGCTGGTGTTCTGCAATCATTAAAATTCAATATCACATGAGACTGTTAATACTTCTTATAGCAACATATGACAATATAAAGTTTCTTCCTAATGCAACAGGCACTTGCATTCTGACAGTCACTTATAGAACGTCACACACTATTAAAAAACTATAAAATTAAAATTAAAATGCTTGCTGAACATACATATAAATTAAATTACTTGAATAATTCATATTGAGAAGGTAAAACTTTTCTCCTTAAAGATATCAATATTTACAAAATAATTTACACTCAGGTTTTATTAAACAAGATATAAAAATGATTTTCAAAAATAAATCCCTTCCAAAATTAATCTTTGCACAAATTATGTCTTTTTAAATAAATAATTTTATGTATAACTTATAAAATATATAATAAGCATATTAGTATAAAACTACTGCTTTGAAAAAAAAAACAGTTTTAAGCATTGCCTCTTGTAACATAGCATGTGCCTATTATCTATATATTTTATGCAAAGGAAATAATTTATAGCAGATGTCTTAAGTATTTGTACAATAGTTATTTATTACTAGATAATAAAAAGCCTCAATTAAAAAAACCAATGAATGAAAAAAATTTAAGTAAGCAAATACATATTTATAATGGGACATATATTACTCTATGTGTTTTAAAATAAAAAAAATCCATCATAACATGGTGAAAAAAGTATTTGTACAATGCATAATTTCTTATTTTTGAAAATAAACCATCACATTAATATCTTATAAGATATCTTTCAGCTTTAATGACTTTAATTCTCTTTGGAAACTAATTTAACTAAGTTTTCTATTTGCATAGGTACAACTATTAAACCATTTTTATAAGAAGCATGCTTGGATCTAAGTTTTGTAGTTTCCCCAAAAATATTTGGATCGACTGCAGAAGAGTGTACGTTACTGAAACTGCCTTTTAGTTTTCACTTGCAAAATCAAAGATAAGTTCACCAAATCTAATTGAATCAGACTGATTTGAAATGGAAACAATGTTTACAAATTTTGCTTACTTAGAGCTAAATATAAAAGTTTAATTGGTTGTATTCAAGTAAGATGCATTCAGTATTTTTTTATCACTTACTTTCATATTTTTGTGATTTACTCTGCTAGATGACACAATTAAGTCAAATAAGTTACTCCTCATTCTCCTTATTTGATTTTGTAAAAGGCCCAACTTAGTAGTATCAAGACTCATGCTTGGCAAAAGTAGGATGGCAGAAAAAGTAGCAAGCCATACTGTACTCCTGCAACTTTTTCTACTTCTATTTCTCTGCCTATAGCAAATTTCTTGAGTGTATTATTTTCATTTTCTCCATATAATTCACTTGTTACTCAATCCAAAAATATTAAATTTACTTTTGTTGGAAAAACAATGTTTTTCTAGAACTATTGGGTTTAATTCACATATTGCTTGGCAAATAATAATCTTAACTTCCAAATGTTTTCACTCACTAAAAATTTTCTCCCTACATGATCATGGAAACTGTTCCTCCATGCACTTTTCACTATGCAATTTCAATTTTGCTGTAGTGTAAGGAACACTTAATTTTTGGATATATCTTTAAAGAATTTTCCAAAATTGATCTGTCAGCAGATGTCAGTCTAGATCGAGCCTTGTTTTATATTGTTTTGGAAGCGATATACTTTAGTACTACAGACTACACAATCAATATTAATCTACCTATTGTAGCTGAAATTTCTCGGCGAAATTTTTCTTTTTTACTGTATTATTTTTCTTCTAAAAATATTTGATCACCCATCTTCAATATTTACTTATCCATTTTTTTTTCTTATGTGTGCAGTTCAAATATTAACAAAACTATTCTATAAAACACAAAATTAACATCATCAATATAGAAAATATGGTTTAGTTTGGAGCGTTACAGTCTACTGTTTTGCACACGAGGGCTAATGATACCGGGACCTACTGTTTAAAGCCAATTCCGAACAGCTACGAACATCCATGCCATAGTGAGATTCAAACCCATGAACTGTGGTACCGACAATCAGCACCCTAACCAATCGGCCAGCATTCAACCATACAAAATCTGAGCAACCAACTTAGAAAGCACTTTATTTGTACTCCAAAACTGCTTAACCACTTTAAAAAAATTAATATTATTCACTTTCTTTTAATGCAGTCATCTTTGAAAAATCTATTAAAAGTGATCTATCAGTTTCATACAGTTTGAAAATAAAAATCATTAGTATTTATAAGGAAAACAGCCCAATTTTAGCATGAAACTATGCTTATACAAATACTTCTTACAATTACTATAGATAGCTAAACAAATTAATTTTATAACTCATTTTAAAAAACTTACATTTTTGCTTTCGCTCTCATCCTGAATGGCACCCATGCTTTATAAGGCATTAGGAATATGAAAGGCTACAGCAACAATCTAAAAAATAGTAATATATGTTATGATAAAACAATAAAGCTAAATTACTAACAATTAACAAAAAATGTAACTATACTAAAGAATGATAAGAAAGAAAAAACTTAAAATGAACAGCAGTACTTTATATATCTCACATAGTTTAAAATTATTTTTAAAAAATTATTTCTAAAATATAACTATATAAATCTTATCACAGATAAACAAAAAATGAAATGGGAGAATAGCTCATAAACATTAATTCAATCATAACAATATAATTTGCATATACAACCATGTATTCTGCAAATATTTAGTTACGGCTTGATGAACATTATTAAATTATCTTTTAAATCATGAACAATAAGAAAAAGGTAGAATAATGCTCAGAAAAATCTTGGAAATGATTTTTACATACAAATGTTCCTATAAATCTGAAAAGTACAGCACATTTCTCCTGATCAATACTTTTAAATGATTACAAATTCTATTCATAAAAACATTAAGTATCCATGATATTAGCCCAAATGGGCAAATATATAAAACAAAACAAAACAAATGTATAAGAATATTTTTGAATTTTTAAATAATTGACTACACATAAATAAAATGCAATTTTAAATTTGAATTAAATTTTACATTAAATGTGCTGCTATTCAAGGCTTATTGATGATTAAATTTATTACTATGCAGTGAATTCAAATGTTACATATTTAAATGTTATGACAGAGATGAGCATTTGATTTTATGCATAATGTAACATATGAATTGCCTTACATTAAGCAAATTTAAAAAAAGAAAAAATATCACTGAATGATAAATGCTTAAATGATGTTTACAATATAATCAAGAAGCTTTACAAAATACACTTTATTACACAAGGGATTGAAAGTTAAGTCAGATTTAAAATTAGCTGATTTTGAATATCTAAAATATATAAGATCAAGTTACAACATTCGAGTACCTTTTTTTCTTCCATACTACACAAAAGATGCATGAGATAGTAAGAATAACTATAAATATTAATAAATGAAAATGAATAAGCTAAAAAGAAAGCTTTAATAAGATATTTCAGGAATTATACTCATGCACCTGCAAACTGAAATTTTTTTGCTAAGCACATTAAACCAGTTTCTTAACCTTTTTTATTTATCATTAGCACACTAAAATATCTTAAATTATGTACAGCACACTTAAAAAACATAATATCCAGTAAAAAGTTTAAATGGAAATATCTTTAAGGAAACTGTTTTGATAATTAATACTCAAAGTAACAAAACAAAAATGTAATAATACACTTATGCTGACAATATTTATGTACATCAGGACCATCATTATCTGTTTCACATGAAAGGAAAGTTGGACCACAATATGTAATAACTCTTGATACATTTAAAGGTATATTTTGATTCAAAATTCTGTGACTTCATTACAGAGGATTTGTGTTTTTCCTTAATGCCCTTTTCTCAATTTTTATCTATTCAGAAAAGTAACTAAGTCTTATTTCAACCCATTTCAACAACCCATATTCGAACAACATGCATATGTTCTTATCAAAATAAAACACCGAAAATAAAAATTAATGACATGCTCACAGATAAAAAACAGAAATTCTAAGCTAGATCACAATATGTAATTAACCCTCTAATGTTTAAAAATATATTTTGCTTTTGATTTGAAATTCTTGTGACCTCCTATAGAATTTATTTTTTGTTTTATTTTTCTTTAATGTCATTTTCTGAATTTTAACATATTAGTAAAATAACCAGGTCTCATTTCAACACCCCTTATAACAGCAGCACACATATGTTCTTATCCAACTAAAACACTGATTATAAAAATTAATTACATCCTCACAGATTAAGAGAACTGCAATCTTAATTTAAGAAAGTGAATGCCTTCTCACAGAATTAAAAGCAAAACCCATAATAGTGAAAAGGAAGCATGATGCCAATGGGTAGAAGAGAAACAGTGTTATACTACTTAATATACTAATACAGAGAAAACGAACAAGGAAAATGACACATGACGAAAAGAAAATGTTACACTAATACAATATCAAGTGATTTTAATTGTTTACCAAAAATCCTTACTGCACACAGGTTGAAAATCTCTGCATTAAGCGCCATGAGAACATGTCAAATTTGAGATAACTTAGAACAAAATCAATTCATTAGTATAAGAATACTACATAAAGTTAAAGGAAAAACAGTAATCTAATAAAAGTCAGACTGAAACAGCAACTTAGTGACTTCAAACACCAAAACACACAATATAAAAGTATATGAATTGTGACAAAATTATTTTAACACATTATAAACACTAAAGAACTCTTTTTGTGGTCTACAATAAAATTGTTACACTTGTTTATAGTGAAATTTTAATTTTTTTGTTATGTAGTTCAACTTTAATGTTTCTCTATTAGGAATGTTTATAATAAAAACCAAACATTCATTTTGGTAACAAGGGAAAAATAATTTTTTTTTCAAACATCTGACGATTTCTGTAAAAATTTGATAAGCCCACAATATTTGTAATAGAATATATAACTATTGCGGTTTTAAACATTAAACCATTTTTTTTATCATGAATTTCTATTTTTTATTTAAATTTAAATTTTACATGTTTATGACAGCCCTATTAATACAGATTAACACTACGAAAATACGAGTTTTTTATAATAACAATATATACTTCCCTGCCATTGCAATTTCCATAAGATAATGACTTTAATGTCATCTCAAATGCTCAATGCAATAAGACTCATTGGTATTCAACTTAATAAAGACACACAAAAACATATTTATTTTACAAGTCGCCGAAATTATCAAATCATATAGTAAATTAATATTTTCCGTTAAAAGTTTTACACTCTACATACCACAACGAACTACTAACTATAAAATGCAAGATGAAATGGCTATCAAAACCCGAGGTAACTTACTTTCATGGTTGCAAGCTAACTAACTCCCTTTCACAACATCCAACGTGGAAGGTAAGCAGTATGCATTATTTTAAGAAATAAAAGGCTATTTCACTTGTACAGCAATTTAACGTTGATTCGACCACAGTCAAATTTCAATAGCGATCGCAGAGAATATTACATATGTAATTATTTTCTGCTGAACGAACAGTCACCGGCGAGTATGATCACGCCAAATTCATTGTTTTCTAACGGTTTTAATACAGCGCCATCTCAGTCTGGGATTACTCATGCAGTAGGAACCAGCGCCATTTTTTAGACTTTCTAGTAAGAGCTAGCAGCAGGATCGCAAGCACGAATATGCAATTATTGAAGTGCGCAGAGAAATAATGTTAATGACACAGATGCATATACATAGGGGTTGTGATTAACTTTTAAGAGTTGTTTATTATGACAAATATATATATATATATAAATATATGTTGTTTATTCCAACACAGGTGTATGTAAACGGATAGTACACAAAGCGAAAATTTAACGCTTTAAGCTACTAACTCCCAATTTTTGACAAGAATAATCTATGTGAGCTAATATATACACAAATAATACTATTTCTTGGATAAAAGAAGTTTTGGAACCTTCCCACTCAGTAAAATTGGTAAAGGTAAGAAATCGCATACAGCCAATAGGAACTTAAAATATCACATTTTATGAACAATAACTATAAAAAATAGTATGTGTTACCTCCAGCATAAGAATTGATTTAATTACTTGCATAACAGCAAGTTTGGATGACAATAAATGAACATTATCACAACAGATTACGAGACAGAGTCAACGAATCCCTCGTACAGAACGTAATGGCTACGCTCAAATACGAGGAGTAGGCTTTATAAGAGAACTAGCGAAATGGACAATCCTATTGGCTGATGGAAGTCATGTGACCCCTCCTTTCTTTTAAGTTTTGTATTATCTAAATTTAAGATGTGATTTCTTCGTATGATTAAAATCATACTGTATTAAGTGATAAGAGATTGTTGGATTCAACACCTTAGTATGATTCCAACAATCGCGACAAATGCTCTTGGACTGCTCTTCTACACAATACACAGAAAATGGTGTCCAACCCAACCAGTAACAACAAATGCTGAATTGTGCTAAAAAAACGTAGACCAATCAAAAGCAACTTAATTCAAACGATTACAATATTAAATGATATATTCGATTCGTATCAGCTATGTCAGCATCGAGCACGTATACTTGTGAATAAAAAAGAAACTCTTATCTTTCAAGGGAATGAAAGAGCTATAATTTCCTGCCTGAGGTAAATTCTTAAATAGAAATTTAACATAATTTACAACAATTCTATACCAAATATATCTTACTGTCTGATGATTAAAGTGATAACGTAAAAAATCTAAAGTCTAATTTTATAATTATCTGTACTTATATAATTATAATGAAATCTTTTAGTAATATTTTGAAAATTAAAGAAATTTCTTGCATATGTAGTGTGAAGCAGCAGAAAGTTTTATTTACTTAGTATTGAATCGATTGAATTTCGCGTATAGAGCTTCAAAAATTAAAGAAATATTAGAACTTTATAGATAAAAGTTTAGAAAACAGTACAAATTTCTTATGGTTAGTTAAACCTTTATAAAAAAAATTCGATGGAGCAACTAAAGAACACAAAACTGTATGCATGACTTAGCAAAAGACTCGAAATTAAAAAGAGAGGATGGAATCATTTGTGACAAGCTGAAAAAAACTAAGCAGTGTGGTTATGTTTTATACGGTGGATATAAAGAAGTTTAATCAATAAAAAAATTTCTGTCACCGCAATTTATAAAGATATATCAGTTAGGGACATAGGAATCTCCTGGCTTTGAACTTAGTAACATTTCTCGAAAAGAAGTTAATTTTCTTCTCTTAACTCTCGATGACTTACAGTTATTGAAAATTTATAGTTCTTAAATGCGCATCTCTGTTTTTCACAAATTTTCTGTTCAAGAAAAGAACGATGAATCATATTTGTATTATTAACTAAATGCAATGGGAAACTATAACATCTCTAAATGTATTTGTAGTATACACAAATTCAAACCTTAGGAAGCAAACTCTGATGATGAGCCTGTAATGACTCTAGAACTTTCCGGTGAAAAATATGGTTGAAACAGAGACTCTAAATGCATACTTTATAGTTGGTAGCATAAGCGGGCATAAATACATATTAAAGTACTTTTTATGAATTTGTACGGTTACGTTTGGTGTGAAAACTGAATCATCAATAGCTGATAAGCTGTCTGTTCGAACCTCTATACCTCCTTCATTCCTTCCTTTTCTCTCTCTCTCTCTCTCTGTTTTCACTAACTACTTTAATGCATTTAATATGGCAATTCATTCTGCTTGAAAGATGGATTGAAAACATAAGTTGTAAAGTTCAGTTTTTTTTCATTAATTGACAATTGAAAATTTATTGGTACTTTTGTTGGGTTTATTTTGTATTTCAGATTAATTTTTTACTGTATAATATCATTATTTATTTATGTATTTCTATATAATTCTGTTTAAATTTTATGTGTTATTGTATAGCAGTAACATAAAGTTATGGTTGCCTGTTTGTAATTGTCATTGGAGAAACATCTATTTGTATGGATGGAATAACATTAAGTCCCTTCGAACCACAGCAGAGAAGATACATTTGGAAAGAGAAGGAAATCCCTCGACAGACAACAAAGGCGTCTGAAAGAGGTCGCAGGGGTATCTAATATCATTAAATTTTAGGCCTATAGACACATTATGATATCTGAATTGATTTAGAATAGAATACATTTATCATTGAGAGCACTCTTTCTATGGGTATTCCTACTGATTTTCTATCATTTCTCTCCCTATTTTCATCCGATATCTGTTCATTTTCCATGTACGATTTGGTAACTTATAACCTTCTATTATAATAGAAGGAATAATTATAAAGAATAATTAATAAGAATAATTAAAGAAATTAGAAGAATTAATTAAAATAATTATAAAGAATAATTAAAGAATAATTAAGAAGTCCATGGACTTCTACTTTTTTCACTTGGTATACATATTTTAAGTTAGGTAGATCAGGCAAATTGTCTATGGTTCCCCCGCGTTTTAGAAACCTTGCAACATTAGATTAAACTGTGTGGGTATATATATATATATATATATATATATATATATATATATATATATATATATATATATATATATATATATAAGTATTATGTGTGTGTGTGTACACACATAGAAAGAAATCCTTAAATGAAGAAATTTTGAAGAGCTAGTGTTTATCATTTTACTCCTAGGTTGATTTTCATAATAATTTTCTTTCACACAAAGGTGCTCTAAAATTATATGTATTTGCAATAATTTTAAAATAAGGTTAAAAATAATACATGAGGTTTATGTGAGGGTTTGTTTTGACGTTCAAAATCCGCGTGTTCTACTCGTAATCACTGGTAAGCAATAGAATTACAGAATTTCGTAAGATGTGAGCATATTCTAATTCATTGCTGATCGTATTCAAAATCGCATAAAGAAATACAAAATTCTTCTTAAAATTAAGTTTTAATTTATTCATTTGTTTCATGAGTTCATATTGAATGTATAATATCCTATATATTAAAGTCTGACTGTAACTATCTATGTTTGTATGTTTGTACCTATGTGCGTCTATCTCCTCAGGAACCGCTGGAAGCAGAAGGTACCAATAGACGCGGAACAATACTCCAGTTAGTTCGAAAGATATTAACGAAAATCCGACCAAAATACCACTTTAATTTTGCGTCACGAGCGTTTCCATTGTTGAGTTGGCGTCAAAAAATGGTAGTGTAAATCAAGGTTGGCATTATCATCACTTGATATTTTGGTATTCCGAGTAACATAAAAATATATCCGTGTTATTAAAATTCAATGAAAATGTATGTAATAATATTTTTGCATCTTCTAAAAGCTAAACTTATATTTTTTAGAAAAGTATTATTTTTTCTATTTTATCATCTTGGCGAGATTTTTTGTTTTCATTAATTAAAAACTCGCCAAATTATATCAAATTTGTTTTTATTTCGCAGTTGCCATTTGTTAAAGGAAAACTAACATATGGTTATTGAATTTGTAATATAAAACTCAACTACATTAGAGAAAAAATAGGTAAATTATGTACGATAAATAAATTAGTTTTCATTTTAGAAATGGCAACCGTGAGATGTTGAGATATGATTGCTACTTTTGACTAAAGTTTAAAATATGATTTCATATAATATAATTGTTCTCGGTGTTTTAGCCTTATTTATTTATTTATTTTGTTTTATCAATATTAATTTGGTACATTTCTTTCATTTTTAATTAAATTTTGGCATTTTTAGTTATCCAATTTTGAGACGTTAATCTGTTTTCCACCTATTCTTAATTAAGCTTGTCGACTTTCTGTACATATTTCTTTTAATAACATATTATAAAAATTGAAATCCTTTAACTTCATTCATCTGATAACGCTTTCAGGTAAAATAATTGTTATCGGCATTTAATTTATGTACTTATTTCATTTTTCTGTTTTATCTTGGCGAGATTTTTTTTCAATAATTACAGACTCGCCAAGTTCTACCATTTTTTTTTCCACATTTGCCTTTTTTTAAAGCAAAACTTTTGTCATAGGTTGTATAACTAGATTTTTATTTCAAATTTCAATATTCAATATTTTTATTAATTTGTTATCTTTAATAGTGGATTTAAACCTTTCAGTGAAATATTTTAAAACCATGATCGAAGGTTGGGTGCGAAGCAGCTAGTATTTTTTTAAAATCTGAAACATTTACACGACATCTAGATAAGTTATTTAGCTTTTCTGAGTTTGGCTTACAATTTAGACATTAGGACAACTAATTAGGTTGGAATCCACAAAATTCATTCATTTTTAACAACTATATGTTCGGGTATAGCTTTGACTAATTAAATTATCACTTATTATAGAAACGTTTTTTCTTATAATAATTAAAATGAACAATCACAAAAAGTTATAATAAATCTTCAACATCAAGATTCTAGATAATTATTACCTAAATATTTATTCTTTTGGTAAGATTTCCATAGATTATTTTAAATAATTACGATTATTATAAAAAATTATTAAAACCGAATAGTTATTTAAAAAAATTATTGTATATATTTAATAATTATCATTGGATATATTTTCTTTTTATATTAATTCTTTGATAATTTGTTATTTTTGGTGCAATAGAATTACATTTCTAAAACTGTTGTGTAATAAAATCATATTCGTAAAATTATTTAAGTTACAGAGCGCCGAGATTTCAACTGCGTAAAGGCCTCCAAATTGTTTAAACCGGTACTAGCAGTCCTCCAAACTCCAAAAATCCTTTAAAATAAAAAAAATAAATAAATAAAATAAACTTGAATCATCCATTGGTCATCTACTAGTTTCTGATTGGCCAAGATCGGGTCGTTCAGAAACTTACAATGTGTATCTATCTCCAGCAAGTAATTCTTTACCTTAGTTTTATTATAATTCTAATACCTAACAATTTATAAAAAAAAAACATTTATAAAAAAAATTCAAAGGTCGCATGAAAATCAATAAAAATCTTAAAAAATAGTGCTTGCACTGCACCCCAAAAGTATATTTGTTCATTTTAATATTGAACCGTGTTTTTTCTTTATCCTGTTATTTTTTAATCGTATTCTACCCTCTTGTCTGCACAGTGTTCTGTATATACAATTTGTTATACCTGCTCAGACCAAATTAAAGAAACCTATTAATTTTATCTTGTTTCTTTTAACTTATTTAATTATTCTCTTTTCAATGCCATGCCAGAATCATATCAATATACTCTGTATGTATCCTTGCTAGTAAACTATGAAAAAGAAGGCTTGGCTCACGGAATTCAGAACACCTACCTTCCTGTCAACATGTCCTGTAAACTTGAATCATAAACTAATCAACTAACCAGAATTAATTAGAAAAAATGGCATACGATTCAGTTCAAAGAATAATAATAATAATACATATTAAAGGTTAATTGCTGTATTGAAAAGCAAAATTTACATTTTAACACGAAAAATGTCCGAATGGGTAGGGCACTGTTTTTCGATACCAGCATTCATGGTTCGAATCCCACTGCTGGCAGGGATGTTCAGAATCGGAAGATCCCAGTCTCATTAACCCTCGTGTAGGAATCTGTAGACCGTAGGGTTCCAAACCAACTAACAGCGAAATTACAAACGAAAATTAGTGTCTGCTATATCCAAAAGGCATTTTTTTAGCTCAGTTAGAAAGAGCAACGATCTCGTAACCTAATTGTTACGGAATCGAGTTAGTCAAAGATCCGTCTTGTTCATTAATGGCAGCTGGGGAACGTAAAATAGGTTCGTGGTCTCAATGTCCTCCTAGTTCCCAAGCGGTATTCCTGGAGGTGTTCAAGTAGGTCCCTGCTTCTAACTTACCCACTTAGCCCACTTCAGCAAAGTCGTACTTTTCCACTAGCAGTACAAACGAAGGCGCACCCCTTCTTCCGATTTAGTCAGTTACACCTCGAGATTCCTCGCTCAAGTGAAGCTGTATATTGTGCTTAGTCATGGTCTAGTCTCATATCGCGACGGAGTCTATTGGACCTTGTGTAGCGGCCCCTAAAAATTTAGTTTTATTAGACCTTCGTAAAATTTTGCATCATTTAGTTATAATCAAAATAATCAATTTCAATCCAAATAAAATATCAAACTTCAACTTTACTAGGGCAACTTCAGCTAGTAGACATTCATTGTAACTAAGACACTTGACTTTGTTAGGGCTATTCATACTTATTCCATATGACTTATTGAGTTATATGCTGCCCTATATAGCAAAACAATGTTCATCACAAATGCCATAAGCCGTATTTTCTTCTCTATTGTGTCAGATCTTCAGTTGCATCGGATTGATATCTGAAGCTGTGTTATGAGGAAAAAACGGAAGAACGAAAGAAAGAAAAGGGGAAAAATTCTTAGCGTATCTTGTTTGTTTTTCGATTGCATACTTCGAAAGCCGGATTCTTGTTAGCTGTTACCTCATGGGGCCCCCCGTATGCCGTTGGGGGCCTTTGTAAGGGTTGTGATTATCAGGGAAGAAATATTATTCAGAAGAAAATCTCTGCTTCGAGTATTATCTATTAACTCTCTGATTGCTTATTTCGCGATTTCTACGGGCAATTCAAATGTAGCAAAATTTGCTCATTACGCGATTTTCGCTGGCATGTGTTTTTCTTACATTCAGCCTTTTCATCGTTTAACCAGTGGAATAAATAAAATACAGTATTAAACATTTAATTAGGTAATAAATAGAATTATATAACTAAAAGTATACAGTTACTAAAAGTACTATAGTTATATTAGATAATAGAATTATAGATAGTATGTTATAAATAGAAACTGTATTACAATTGAAATTTATTAAAAAATAAATTTTTTTTGTGATAACAGTTGAAATTAGTTTTTTTAAAAGCTTAGTTTCTCATGATAAAAGTCCAATACAAAAAATCTTTTCTTGCAAAAAAATTAGTATTTCAAATCTCCAATTTATATATGTACTTAAACTATGCAACAAAAAAATACTCATTTTTAAAAGAGATCTCGGTTTACAAATTGAGCAGTCAGAGGGTTAATGTGATTCACAAAATAAGCCTTAATCAAAATCTCTTTAGTAGTGATTCCGATTAGGGTGCGGTGGATGACACAAAGTTTATAATTGGAACAAATGTAACACTAATTATACTAAGTAAAATATTGTTTAATTGTTTTATTGATTGTTATTGTAATTCTTATTTATGTATAGCCATAAATATTATGCCGTTTTATTGTTCATTTATTAGTAAAATTTAATAACAATAAAATTTATAGGGTCTACTTAAGAATTGGGTTCCCTTGGCAAATTTGATGAAAATATTGGCGATATTTACTAAAACACAAAGGCAATCCATCCAAACATTCTATTTCTTGCTTTTTCTGGCAACTTTAATTAATTGTCAGTGCGCCAACGTAATAGAATTATATACTCTTAACTCAAGAAAACGACTTGAAAACCGGACATTTATATTTATGGGCATTTAATCTATTAACAGTTTATAAACTCAACAACTCCAAATTATTAAAAATCAGCCTAAGGAACCATTAATGGTTTGTTATATCTAATTTTTGTAAACATTGCGCACTTTTAATATATAAGAAAAGAGTTACACTAGGAGAGTTGGATGCAAATATAATATAAATTATAATATAAATACAGATTATTTGGACATGGTGAGATCAGGAGAAAATGTTAGGCGACCATATTTATCGCCATTTTCGCCAAGTAGGTGTGGGAACCCAATTCTTTAGTCAAGACGATTTATAATAACAATGTAAGATTTTTCATCTAAAAAATTCCCATAATATATCAGTAGTAACCTGTCTAAATTATTCTCACCGACTACACAAGCTTCTATTATTTGGATTACCCGGGTTTAGTGGGCAATGAGAGAAATTAGGTGATTTGCAGTCGTGATTCCATTAAAAAACTGCGAACTCCAACGTAGTAGAACTTAACTTTATTGGCTCTTAAAATGAACGTATTTACAAACTAGAGCTGAGCATCGAAAATGTGACCAGTGGACAGAAAATTATCATTTATTCAAGCGTTAGTTTTGGGAGACAGGTAAAAAGAATTTAAGTCGGCGAACACTCCTTTAAATCTGGCATTATACCACTGTTAAATTAGGCATCACAGAATGAGAAGGGGGGAAACGAGAATATTAGATAGATATTTTAGGTGTAATTATTTTGATATATTACGCCCACACACACGCATATTGAAAATTGTTTCCCCTAAAGTTCCTTTAAATTCTCTTAATTCAATTTGTCTTTCTTAATTTTACCTTTCTTAGCCACTTAATTAAGGACATGAATCACTGAGATTGTATTCCTTCCACACTTCTCGAAACTAAAATCTGAATTAATAATTGCTACATGTTGCCTTCTTTCTCCTTTTATGAAACAGATGTCCATACTCCCAGGAAAGCCTCATACCATTTCAATCTTTATGCCATTGTTCGCATTTTTGCCCGGATGATTATTTAATAAGCATCAAAAGAACTTCTGCTTAACCCATTTCTCATTGGGAAATTAAGCACGTGATTATTCACTCCACAAGGCGACATTTTCATAACTCATCAAATGTACGTTTTTCTCTTGCCCGTGTAAGACGTGTTCGTCAGTTCTCGGACTTTTAAGAGGAAAATAAAATCTTTTTGGTAAGTATCTGCCTGGTTTTAGTGTTTCAGCGAGTTGCCTTTCACAAAATGACTGCAGTAAAGTTGAGTTTCTAAGTTAGCATTGTCAACTAAAAAATATGGAATATATCCCTGTGATCGCTGACGAATAATTTTAACTAGTTACACACGCACACACATATATACATACATATCTTCTTCTTCAGTAGCATGACAGTCCTGGATGAACTCTAACTTTCTCCTAAACACGGCACTAGGCAGCTCTATCTTGGGCTTTGGAATTCTCTTTTTTAGAGAGCAGCAGAGTACTTTCTTCTTTTGACTTCGCAACAATTACCTTTTACAGAGCAGAGTTGTTAGCCCTGATTCCAACCCACAATGATTGGTTTGGTTTGGAGTGCTACGGTCTACTTTTTGTAACAAGAGGGCTAATGAGACCGGGACCTACAGCTTAAAGCTGATTCCAAACCGGTACGAACATCCATGCCACGGTGGGATTCGAACCCACCAACTCCGGTTCCGAAGGCCAGCAACCTAACCATTCGGCCAAACTCACAATGGAGAGCCAGCTTCCATACTTATAAACCCCCTGAAGACAGATGGGCCCATGGACACTGGGTACCTATTTTAATCGCCTTCTTCGACAAGCATAGATTACGTTGACACTATTCTACTCCGATTGCTACACGACGAATACGTATATATATACACACACACACATATATATATATATATATATATTATATATATATATATATATTATATATACATACATATATATATATATTTATATATATATATAGATAGATATAGATATATACATATATATATATATATAGATATATACATATATATACATATATATATACATATATAGATATATACATATATATATATGTGTGTGTGTGTGTGTGTGTGCATGTGTTATCCCGAAAAATTTAATCCGCCGGTCACATAAAACCAGCTCCTATTATTTTTAATTGCTCTGGCTTACTGAGCAACGAGTGGCCTAAGAAATATTCAGTCGGGCCATTCCCATAAAAAGAAGCAGCAAGTCCGACGTAGTACTTTATGTAAGACTAGGTAACAGACATCGTTCTTTGGAGAGATCAGAATAATGAAGGATACATTGAAAACACCTTCGATTACAGAGTTGGCCCCACAGCGAGAATAGTGGAGAATATTCCCCGGAGAGATCCAGCTTAGTCAGCGAATTTAATAGTCAGAAAGGAACTTAGTGGAAAAATGAACCACTCACCTTGGACAGCTGGAAAATGTGATGAGTGCACATAAAGCTAGCTCTGAAATTAGCATCAGAGCTAGCTTTGGGAGACTGTGAAAAGAATTAAGTCAGCTTACACTCCTTTTAATAAGATATTAGACAGCTGGGAAAATAGATTTGAAAGAATAAGGGCCGGTCTCACCAAAGTCGTTTAACGGCTAACCGCAATTTTAACTCATGGCGTCAATCAATGATGGGATGCTATATATATATATATATATATATATATATATATATTATATATATATATATATATATATATATATAATGAGACGGACTTCTCGATGGGGGATTGCAGTCATGGCCATAAAAATGATACCGTTTCAGCTAAAGACCTTTATTAAGATAACGTTGAAGGACGGGTTCCCACTTCATCATAGGGACAGGACAAACGGAAGGGTCAGCTAGCATGAAGTTCTATGTACAAGACACGTAACACCTGAGTCAACATCTGTGGGAAAATATCTAGAAAAATCTGTCTCCGCTAGCGTGTATCTCCTTTTTATTTGGGCCGAACGATGGCCGAATGGTTAGGGTGCTGGCCTTCGGAACCGGAGTTCGTGGGTTCGAATCCCACTATGGCATGGGTGTTCGTAGCCGTTCGGAATCAGCTTTAAGCAGTAGGTCCCGGTCTCATTAGCCTTCGTGTTGCAAAAAGTAGACCTTAGCACACCGAACCAAACCTTTTTTATTTGGAAATTTCCTAAATTGTCCGCTAGGGCCATGTAGGTTTATAATTGGTCAAGCCCTTTTTCTGAGGGCGTAACTTGTAGCCGCAGTGGTCAATTTAGGTTAGGTGTTAAAAGGGGGAATGGAAAATGACGCGTGAATTTTTACCCTTGATTTAAGTTTTGAAAAAACCCTGAGAATTTTCCTTACATATATATATGTGTATACGTATAGCTGAAGTTGATAATGAAAAATGAAAACAAAGCTTTAATAATGTTGTGTCTTATCAGCGGTATCCACAAACATTATTAAACAAAATGATTTTTTCTGAAAAATGATCTATACAGTACACGCATCTCGGTAATGTAGAATTCTTATAAAAAAGAGCAAAAATTAGCAATATCTCATGTTACGATGCTAAGCGAAGATGCGCTAGACAAGATACAGTTTTTAAAGCCAACCGCTAGTACTGTCATTTGATTTGAAAAATAAAACCGGGAAGTTAAAATACCAGGAACTACCGCTTAAAGCCGATTCCGTAAGGCTTAGAACATCCATACCAGCATTAGGATTCAAACCCACGAACTCCGATTCTGAAGAACAGCTCCCTACCTATTCAGCCATCGTTCGGCTCCCATAAGAGGGGGAATATCCCGCCTAATTTCACAGTGGGATAAATGATTGATCCTCAAGGCAAGTAATATAGACAAAGGGGGGGGGGGCTCTGCTCATATAGAATATAATGGGATCTGCTAAAACAGAATATAATCTAGGGGCTACTCGTGTAAAATAGAGTCACGGAGTCTGTTCATATAGAATATAATCACGATGGTCTGCTCATATAGAATATTGTCACGGGGGATCTGCTCAGGATATAGTCACGGAGGTCTTCATATAGAATGTAATCAGGGGGGACGATATATTTGAATAAAAAGAACTAGTGTTGTCATTAGTTGAACTAGTGTATGGTTAGTGTATAATAAAAAAGAAAATTTCTTTTCAGGTATATAAAAATTTATAAGCTCCTTAACCCCGATGCAGGGTCTTAGCGAAAGTGGGACCACCTTTTTCGGGGTTGGTAGCTCGAGTCAGTCGACTCCCTCTTCTTCTTCTTCTTCAGCAGCGCTACAGCCTGGTACAGGCCAAGGATTTCTCTGTCTGCTTCCTCGAAACGGCACGACTTTTTGCAAGGTTTCTCCATCTATTAATACCCAAGATCTCCAAATCTTTCTCCACACAATCCAACCACCTTGTTGCTGGTCTACCTCTTCTTCTTGTACCCCCAATCTTTGAAAAAGTTAATTTTTTAACTGGGTCCAAATCTGCTCGTCTGAAAACATGTCCCAGCCATCTAATTCTGTTGGATTTAATAACTCTCAAGATGTTAGGTTGTCTGTATTTAGTATATAATTCATGGTTATATAATCCTCTCCATGCATTATTTTCCTTTACTGTTCCAAATATTGACCGAAGGATTTTTCTTTCAAAAATAAGTAGCCTATTTTCTTTTGTTTTGTTAATTGCCCATGTCTCACTGCCATATAAAATGATCGGTCTTATAAGGGTTTTGAGTCGAGTCCCTCCCCCCCCTCCCGAAATACTGGTTTGGTTTGGTTTGGAGCGCTACGGTCTACTGTTTTGCCCACGAGGGCTAATGAGACCGGGACCTACTGCTTAAAGCCGATTCCGAACGGCTACGAACATCCATGCCATAGTGGGATTCGAACCCACGAACTCCGGTACCGACGATTAGCGCCCTAACCAATCGGCCAGCGTTCGGCCTCGAAATACTGGAGTTTAATGTATCGCATTTTAACATTGATATAAAACTACATTTTCAAATACATTTTTTAAACTGCATAATTAACCAAAATTTAAATTTTAAATAAATATTTAAATTTTAAAAATTTTTCTAATTTTTAATTTCAATATTTTTAATTTCAATTTTTTATACATTTGCTGAAACATATTATAGAACAGAGGTGGCCAAGCTGCTTGATAGTCCGAGATATTTTTCAAAATTTGAAACTTTTCGCTAGCAACAGTTGAATAAGTATTTAAAAACATGCTAAAAAGGTATTAAAATTTTTTTCATTTTAAAGAAATTATATTTATTGAATGTCATTTAGAAGTTCTTTGTCCTTTAATTTTTCAAGGAAATTTTTGAATTGTCGTCGGTTTTTTTGCTTTGGTGCGAATGTAATTTTCAATGTGTTACACTGTTTTCATAACATCCGGATATTTTAAATATTTCGTAACGAGTTGTTCTCGGTGAATTATGCAGTGAATCGGTATGAATTGTGGAATTTGAGAATCATCTCTTAAAAGCCCAATAAGACAGATTATTTATCCAGCATTGCCGGAGCTCCATAAATTGTAATAATTTTTTAAAATATAATAACACAAAAATGCAAAGGGAACTCGAGTACATTTATCGAGAGCCACAAATAATCTTTCAAACAGGCGCATGTGGCTCTCGAGCCGCAGGTTGGCCACCCCTGTTATAAAAAATTGGGCAAGGACTTTTTAGATACATAATATTAAATTTTATAAATTTTTAACGTAATTATTAATACTGAATTATTTTAATAAATTTTAGATAAAAAATAGCAAAATGGCTCAATATATTTTTAGCTCCTCACAACGATATTAATCCCTAGCCCCTAAAAAAAAGAGAGAATCAAAGGAATAAAAATACATATTGACTACCTATTAAAATAAATCATTTTGCCCTAATTATATATTATTCCAACAATATAATATATACTAGCTTTGAATTTTGCTAACCCCAGCTCACCAAGAATCCAATATGGATGCCTCTATCCATTCCAGGTCCAACCGCTTCATAAATTCGCGGACAGATGGACAGATAACTTAGGCTATTATTATATAGGGGATGTATACAGTTTTGCTTGGAATTAAAATTGAAAATATTTAAACATTTTTTTTTCTATCTTATAGTTTTGAAACGTTATTACCTTTATACATTCAATACTTTTACGTGAACCACTCTTTATATTTAAAATAGCTATGTTATTGCTAAGGTAAGAATTTCTAAGGTAATTTTTTACTCTTTTGTTAAAAGAAAAAGGGCATTCCATGTTTTTTTATTCCTTAAAAAATTGAGAGCGTTAAATAATTTTTTTAAACGTTTTTCATTTTTGGAAAAGTTTTTTTCATCCAATGCCTTTTTATACATTTTATTAATTGATTGCTTTTGTTCTTCATCTAAAAAGTTAAAAAAAAACTCTAAAGACTCATCTTTAAAACTATTTGAATGATGGTCATTCCATTCTTCGGATGCCTGAAAGGTTATATGTGTTATGTGGTTTTTAGACTGATTAACATTCGATCCATACTAATTAGTTTACTAATCTGAGCAACAGACGTTATACAGACGTTTGCGATTATACATAAACAGCAAAGATTTTTTTAATAAACTGTATTTGCATTCGAATAATAAAAGAAATAAATAACATCATGGAAATTTTCTACTCCACTTTTCATCAGAATTTAGCAAAAATTCAAATTTTAAAAAGCTATGAATGGCCTTATATTTGATTTTCTTAAATTGTTTTGTACATTCATTGCATTTAATATTTAAAAAACTTAAAACTAATATCAATAGAATTCTCTACATAGTGAACATGATTAACTCATGCTTAAATTTCCTCTTTTCATTGATATACCTTTCCAAATGTTATGTGGCCCACACATTATCAGTCCAACTGCGCAGTTGGATTGAGTAAAGAATTGAACGATGAATTAAGCTGAGAGCTGTGGGGAACGAAGCTTTTTCTGCAGATTTTTGTTCAATCTTGTTAGTTTCGTTTAATGGTAATTTGTGCCAAAAGCAAAACATTACCTCCGTAACCGGGAAAAAAATTAGTTCTTTGAAGCACCTAAAATTTGGTGCATACACATCCAAAGGTAAATAAGACTAGGGCCCTTACTCTGAACGCTCGTTGTGACGTCACTTTGATGACAGCTTGATCATTTTCTTACATAATGTCTGGAAGCTGACGTCCAAATGACGTCAGAACGAAGGTTCGAAATAAACCGCAATGTCCAGAGTAAGGGCCTAGTTGAAGTGCACGGTACAGAAAAAAATATGGGTTCCCAAGAAAAAAAAAGAAATACAAGGGAATAAAATATTTACTAACCCCAATTTTAAATACATAAATTCTTAAGTACTTTTTTATTTTATTCAAAAAAATTGTAATGTATAAAAGTATAGAATTTTACTTAATGAAAAATAATCTTTCAAACCATCCTTCAATCCATTCACAATCAATAATACTTTTATGTAAATCCCTCTCTGTATATAAAATAGCTATATTGTTTAACCTTTCCTCTGACACTGAATTTCTAAGTTAACTTTTCATTCTTTCCTTACATGAGCTTTTATAAGATCCTTTAGCCTGCCATCGTATTAGGGCATTAGTTGTTATTGAAAATAAGCAAATATAAATTCAATCAACATTACATATCAGGTATTTATAGCTAATTTAGATGAAAGGTATTCACAGCATTGTTTTCTAGATTTAGTGTCCGCGAATAATTTGATGTCTTCATCAATTCAGTTCAGTATGTTTGTAGTAACCAGCATAAGTTTATACCTCAGATGTCCCTGTACCAAGGAGGAGAGTAGATCTGATTTTTTTTACTTTTAATTTGCTGAAAATACGTTCACAAGAAACTATAGTTATAAGTATGCATAGAAAGATTCCTAAATGAGGATACTAAATTTGGGCATAAATTCTCTAGTTCGAGCTGTTGAATTCCTACGAAAACGTATTTTTAGACTTTCTAAGCTTTATGATTTATTGACGTAAATGTAATATTCCGACATGTCTAATTGTAAATTTCTACTTTTAAAGGATTTTATTTATTGACTTTTAACCATACCAACACTTTAACAAGCGTTATGGAACATCAGAAATTATTTTCCATCTTTTACTTTTTCTTATGCGGTGTCAAATTGTCTTCGTTCGGATCCCGTTTCCATCACAAGACGCTTTTACAGGCATATTGTGCATAGAGAGGAACCACTGTGATTGTTGTGCCCATAGCAAAAGCCTCGTTTTCCACGGCATAGTTACGGCTCTGGGAAACTTGTAAACGATTATATAATTGCATTAAATATGTAGAACTTGGGTTCCGTGGGCCTGCTGCAAAATCCTCCTATATAAACATCCTAATTAGAGCAGAAATACCCGATTTTATCAGATAACTAACTTCATTACATTCTATCCTAAAAGCGGATCTGAGGTTAATTTTTTTACCAACCACCTCACAAATCACATTAAGCTCAATAACTTTTAATGTATTTAAATACCTCACCGTATGCAACTCCTTTATTTTAAACCTAGTTTGAACAAAAATTATTTTGTAGATCCCCAAATTTCTGGAAGTGATTGGTAAATTCAATAAAAGCAAGAAGAGCTTCTTTTATCAAAGTACCGGCCATGTCGAAAGCTGGAAGTGAATTGAGTAAACTGTGTGTTGACACAATTTACTGCACAATTATTGTTGTTGTTGAGTCTATGGGATAAGACCGGAGAACTGTAGAAATACCAATAGCGAGCTGTACTGTTTATCGTTCAATTATGGCATTATACTGGAAAACATGACAACGTGCGTGAAAACACATTTTCTAAACTCCGTTTAAATGTGCGATCTCGTTTAAATAAACAGAGATTTAAACACCATTGGTGAGACTGGTCCTAATTGATAGCGTGTGGACCACCTTAATCGTGTAGACTGGACCTAAAGATTTAATTATGTATAGATTGTAATTATGTAGATATTACGAAAACAACCTAAAAAAGAGATTTCCTAACCAATTTTCCTAACTAATGTGCTTTTCTTATTAACACAGGGTATTGTAATTCATCGCGAAGTACCCGTAATCAACTATATTGAAACAGACATTTACTGCAACTTTATTACAGCATATTAATAAAAAAATATTATCCAAAAGTCCCATGTAAAGCTGCTGACAAGATTCTTAAATTCAAACAAACCTACTATGTGTACTAAGAGTATAGTTTTTTTTACAAACCAACATGCTTCTTAACTCAAGTTTATATAAAAATATTAAATGCCTTTGCTATATGTGCTGTGCTTGAATCAGGAGTCATATAAAAAAATGTAGGTTTCTTTACTAAAAATATGATATAACTTTAGAATTCTAAAATTTCTTATAAATTACGATACATCGAATTGAAAAAAGTATTTCTAAAATATTTTATTCCACTATCCAATTTAGGAAAGTTTTACAAAACTAAGAATTTAATAGATGATGCCAATTCTGAGCAATCATTACCTACAAAAATCATGAAAAACTTTTATCATTAAAAAAAGAATTTATAGTCGATTATACGATTATAGTTGATTATATGATTCAGAAAAAATCGAATCGGCAACATAGTACTTTTGTCTGTATCAATTAAATGGCTTCTAAGATCCTCCAACGCAATTAATATTTTTGTTTCAATAGTTTGGTGTTTAATTTGACAATCAATATTATTCTTGAGCTAAACCTACATAAATAGTGCAGTTAAGTACCTTCTACGAGAAATTATAATGGCCTCGACGTGTAATGGTCGTGATGACAGTAGCAAAGCTAAGGTATTTTGTTATTGTACAATTATTTTTATGATGTGTTGTGGATTTTTAGTTGAAGGTCAATTTTTTTTTCATCTTAATAGAACTTATTTTGTGTATATAAGATTTTCAGTTTTACTCCTAACCTTTTCCCAGTGGTGATTGGATAATAAAATTATACGGTACCGTTTTTTAAACATAATTTTGCTGCAAAAAGTATATATTTGAAAGAAGTTACCTGTAATATTTCTGAAATAGAAAATTAAAATGACATGCAAATTAAAATTGTCGGTTTTTCTTGTTATTTTTAAAATTTTTCATTCTTTTAAAATTAATTTTATTTACTGCAGAAATAAAAAATAAGTTTTATAAACTTTTTACATGTGTAATACAGATAAACTTTTAGTTTGTTGTCACTTTATTAAAGAACGTACACAAAAAATGTGTGATTTTATCTGAAAATCACCCATAAATTAATAATTACTAAGGGTAATGAAGTTTTTTTTTTAGTTTTATCTTTCTGTGATTGTGTGTGTAGACATGAACTTAATGTATTGTATATATGAAGTTTATTGAAATAATTTTTCATACATTATTAAATAAGATTTTGTGTACTTTTTTTCTAACAATTTGATATTATCTTTAGTCACCAAATTATACATTGAAATTTACATTGGCTGGACATGCAAAGGCTATCTCATCAGTTAAATTTAGCCCAAGTGGAGAATGGCTTGCAAGTTCATGTAAGTACAACATTTTTTTTCTTTACATATATTCTAGTTTCATAAAACTAAGTACTATTTTGTAATTGAAGTAACATATTAGTTAGAGCAATAGTATAACTAAAGTAACATATACTTTGGTAAATTCCCAGTTCTGGGGGCCCCGCTGCCATGTTTTTGGTGCTATTTTTGTACAAGTGATCGCCAAATTGTCGTCAAGTGATGTTTACAATTTGTGTATTAAGTTTATGCCCAATTTCAAAGCATATGTTGAACAAAAAAAGCTTTAAAATTTGTTAAGATGTATACAAATTTGAGTTTTTAATGTATTTAAAGGAGCTTTTGTACTGTTTATTGAACTAAACGCTGCGGAATTTTTGCAATAAGTGCAAATTAATCAAAATATAAGCATTAGTTGGTTATATTTAGGCAATTATGCTTATAAAATATTTAGTTATATTTATAAATTATGGTTGCATGAAGGTTGCACGATTAATGAAATTATTTTAAAACTATTAGAAATATAAGAATGGAGTAAATGTTTTAAATAAATAATAAATTTTTAGCTTAAAATTCTGAAGAAAGTAAGGGAGTGAAATGATTTTTCTTATCTAAGTGAGGTAAAGCTCCCCTTGATCTTCCGTAACAATAACGGTAGATGGTCGAAATAAAATTACTTTTATTAGTTAGCGTATCACTTTTAACAAAGTAATACACTATAAAATAATATAGTTTAAAAATATTTTTCATTTTGTATTAAATTAAAACACAATTTTGAATAAAGTTCAAAAAGCAGTAAATAAAAAAATATATATAAATGTGAAACATAACATCACTTGTTACCCTTCGAAAATTAAGCATAAGATATGAAATAAATAAAACGCTAACCTAATTTAAGTATCCTGAGTTGTTGGTGGATATACACGTTTGATCTGATTTAAAAAATCCTGAAAAGCATCTTGCAGATTTTCTTTCATTTTCCTCCACATAAATTCACAAAGGTACGAATCAAATTGATTTTCACACTTGCGAACTGTGCGGAGGTATCTCTTAATTGAGCTCCACAAGCCCTCTATTGTATTGGTGTGAGCTCCAGTATTGAATTTAAAAAACGAAAAAAAATACCACAAGAGCTCAGGCAAAATGGACAAACCTCCAAAGCACAGCCGAAATGGACAAAGACTTGAAATGGATGCTAGAAAATCCAAATTCAGTGGTCTTGGAGTATTGTTAGTTGCAGGAACCAATAAGAGTCAGATATTCAAATCACATGTCATTTCCCCCCAATACCCTAAAATAAAGGCGCCGATTGACACCCCCACCATTTTTAGGGAGTGATGGAAGAGTCTGAAAAGAAGAGCAAGGTTTGCCAGAAAATAGAGATCTAGAATTTGGCGATATCTCCCACACTTGGCATCCCCACCGAAATGGGTTCCCGGGGGCCCCCGAACTGGGAAACAGCCTATACTTTAGTTACAAGAATTAGTACTGCCTTAAATGTATATATCTTTAATCAAATATAAATTTTCATATTACTTAAGAAAAGTTGAATTCAAAATATTTACTGCATACAAGATTTTAGAAAATTAAACTGTTCTGAAAATGTGGATAAAGAAGCAGTACAATAGATTTCTGAAGATTCGAAATTGAAATCTTCAGGATAAAGTGATACTATGATAAATAAGGGATATTGTGTTCCATGTGGTTCAGTAGGAACATGGCATTTCAAAGAATGTCCTGGAAGCAGGGCTTGACTAAAATACTTTTGTGCCCAGGGCACAATCCAATTTTTGTGCCCTCCACCCCCATGCAAATTTATAGAGAGCATTTTTTAGTTTTGTGTACACTGTTATAATTCTTGCCTCAGTGGACCTTGAAACACTTATAAGGTTCATTATTCTAGACATGGACGCAAGGCAAGTTCCAATAATCCTGCCTCTTTGAACATCAGACAGGTCAGACATTATGATGCTTTGTTGGGAATAGAAATTTGTCATAGAATTCTCACTTCAAATGCTTGGCTGTTCTATCCTTTTCTTGCTACTAAATGTCATACTGTTGCGACTTGAAACTGTATTGTAGGGCTGAATTATAAGAAATTTTGAAATGGGTTTTCCTATTTTGAACTATATCCATATATAACTATTCATAGTAATATATTTCAAAACTGCTTCTGATCACTTGCAATCTGAAGTATATGAAGAGGCAAAAGTAAAGTTCATGAAGTATATAAGAATAGACTAGAAATAGAAGCCAAAACAAATGGATTTAAAACAGCTGTACTTTTTTTAATTTTCAAAAATTAATTTTTCAAATAATGCTATTTAGTTACACAATGGAAAAGTAATTCTAGCATTTTAAATAGTATATATATATATATATATATATATATATATATATATATATATATATATATATATATATATATATATATATATATATATACATACATATATATAAAGCAACATTAGGAGACATCACATTTAATTATCAAACTTATAATGACATGTTTTCTTTTGAGTCTATAGAATTATAATATCTGTTTAATCTTTTACTTTAATTAAATACCATTTATAGTTTTATAAATAGATTTTTTTAAATTTAAAATTTGATCAAATCATTTTTCTTTTCTCCAGCTGCTGATAAACTTATCAAGTTATGGTGTGCTGCAGATGGTAAATTTGAAAAAACCATTCCAGGTCATAAATTGGTAAGTGAATTTGATTCTAAATTTTATTTAGGACAGTTTGGTTTAATTAATTAATGATCTTGATAAGTTTTGTAGAAGTTTTATTTATTTTAGCAGTAAGTAAAATTGTTAATGTTGGATATTACACTGGCATTCTAAAATTTATTCATCAAGGACTGTATAATAAATAAATATAAATTGCATAGACTGTGGAACTTCTGTTAAACTTTTTTCATCTTTATAAAAAGGATTTATGCTTATGCATATTATTCAATATATTATATGAATATCACAGCAGTGTGCAGTCCAACTTCAATTATCTGTTGTCCACTTTATCTTCTGCAAATATTTCAAGGGCCAAAGAAGGTTCATAATTGAAAATTATATTTATTTTGTTAATTAGCTGAATTAAGAAAAGCATGAAAATTAAAATTTAAGAGAAATAAAAATCCAATGAGAGCTATGTGGGATAATTGCTGGACAACTTTTTTTATGTCCATATTTCAGTATTTATTGTTACATGTCAAATTATATTTTTAGTCATAAAATCTTTAATGAAGTTTCTTTTTTTTTGATTTGGTATATTTGATGTCAGAGAATACATGTTCGCAGATGTATATACATCCAAGCAAGCACAGAAATAATTTAAAGTCCAATATCTCTTAATAAGATAGACCTTAAATTTAGTTTTTTCATACAGTTTACAATGTTTTCAACATGAAAAACAGTTTTTAACCTATCTAGCAAGTAGGTATACTTTGTTTTCATCATTTGCATTCTTGTGTGTATGAGTAACGTCCATACATTTCATTTAGATAAATAATAAAAAAAAAGTATTTGGTATATATGAGGAGTCATTTTTTAATGTATGTTTAAAAAAATTTATTTTCTTGGAAGGATGCAAAAATCATATAAATGGCGGTGTGAAACCTGTAGCCTTTAAAAGTTTTTGTATTTTTATACTACAAGTTCCATTCTTCTTTGAAAAAAATATAGGGATTATTCTTAAATTATTAAATAAATGTCTTGAAATATGTTAATTTCTCCTGAAAATGCTGTAAGTTCTGCTATTTTTTATTCATTGACGTTGATTCAATGTATTTCTTAGTTGATAGAAGCATTCAGTTTATTGCTAACTGTGTAAATAAAAATGCCCATAATTTATAATTACGTTGCTGGTGGTCTGAAAAAAAATGCATAAATAATTAAATATAATCGTGTACACAACATTATTAGTATATCCATAGTTAGTATTTTTTATTATTTGAAAATTTTTTAGGGTATTTCTGATGTAGCTTGGTCTACTGACAGCCGATTATTAGTAAGTGCATCTGATGACAAAACTTTAAAAATCTGGGAAGTATCTTCTGTAAGTAATTTATTAATTATTTACTTTTATAGTTTGTTCTCCATATTTTTAGTTTTTTATAAACTTGTATGTTATCTTATTTTGTATTGAGTAATTAGTGAAAAGCTGAGATTTTCTCAGCTTATACACAGAAATATACAGTAATTTTTAGTAACAAAAAAAGCCTCTTTTGTGGCAAAAATAAAAAAAAAAAAATGACAGAAGGGGTAAAAGCCAATCTACTACAGATGTAATATTACTATTTTATGCGTAATTATATAACACTGGTAAAAGTCTTCAAATTTTATGTTTCTTTTTTCATTTCAAAGTTTTTACAAATGTTATTTATTTATTACACATTTTCTTTCTGCTATTTTCTGCTTAAAAAAAAAAGCACTTTTGTTTATTTTTGCCAATTGGGCAACTTTTTGTTATTAACAGCAAAAAAAGTCACCAAGAAGGGCACATACCACATCTATTCTAGAGATGCATATATAAGCCAATACCCCACTTCAAGTGGGAGCCAGATGATGATAAAAAGGATGAAAGTGGAAGTGAAGGTAAAAAGCCCTAAATGCTGATACAAGGAAATATATGATAAATAAAAAATATAAAAATCCATAATTTCTAAGTCTCATAGAGTATTCTTAGAAACTAGCTTATAGCCCGTCATATGACGGATCGGTAAAATTTTTAATTTTCCAGAATTGTAAAGAACCCTATGAGGCAGGTAAAAAAAATGGTTTGTTTTTTTTGGCTGAGAATTACCTTTCAACAAAAATAATCGATTAAAATTATCACATATGTACTTAATCTATATTTAAGTCAAGAATCTATTATTTAAAAAAGAAAATTATTTATGTAATATCTAAGTTTAGTGATATAACGTATGAAAATAATGCAGAAAATATTTAAATAATTAAAAATAAGAAATGATTAAAGGAGATAGTTAAAGGAATGAAGTCATAATGCTAGAAAAAATTGTTATTTTTACCTATTTATTATGTGATAAATTGATAAATTTAATTGCTTGCTCTTAAAATGGGGCTTGATATAATGGCATTAAACGCTCGAAAATGGGACGGGGTAGATTTCGAATGTTTTAAAAGAGGACAATATTTTTTCGCTGTGATGCGAAGCTTATTCATAGCAATTTACTTCAGAATCAGATGTATAGTTTAGGAAAAGATAAACATTACTCGCTTTGAATTTTGCAAACCCTAACTCATCAAAAATCCAATATGGGTGCTCTATCCATTCCAGGTCCAACAGCTTCATAACTTCGAGGACAGACGGGCAGGTAACTTAGGCTATTATTACATTATGAGAAGAAAGTTTAAGGATACACAACATGAAATGTTTATGTGGCCAGGAACATCCGTAAAGCAATATGTGAATTTAATAAAATAAAAATAATAAAAATTATAAAAAGGTGAAAAAATAGTAAAAATTTATTTTAAAAATAATAAAACAACTTTCATTATGAGAATTTAAAAGAAAAAGCAGAAAATATTAAATTTATTAGACTTAAAAAAAATCGACTGTGTCAAGGATAGAACCGTCAACCCGAGAAGTACGACGATCAAGTGGGTGGACATTCTACCAAACGTACAACGCCTACTCATAGTAAGTAAACTAATTAGAGTATATCAAGGTTCAAGTAGAAAGAGTCCAGAAATTTAAATATTACTCGCCACCGTTGCCATCCTATCAGGAATAAATTTCGTATAGAATAAGAGGAAGGATAAGCCTTGAAATAATAGCATTAAACGCTAGAAAAGGGGGATGGGGTGGATTTCGAACTCGCTTTCAATTTTGCTAACCCTAACTCATGAAAAATCCAATATGGATACCTGTATCCATTCCAGGTACAACCGCTTCAGAAATTCGTGGACAGACAACTTAGGCTATTATTATATAGGGGATTATTCGTTCTATTTTTCAAACATAACTCTCTTAAAATAGAACTTTAATTTTCAGATGTGTTGATTTTTACTGGGTTAAACTCTGCTTAAAAGTCTGAGCTGACCCATGATATATATAAATAGGTGTTAATATATTACTAGACTAATTATGTAACTAAAATTTGTTAATATGTAATAAATGTATAAATAAATTTTTTTCTCAGTTTTTATATCATGTTTCTCTTTTTCTAGGGAAAATGTGTTAAAACTCTGAAAGGTCACAGCAATTATGTATTTTGTACAAATTTCAATCCACAGTCGAATTTAGTTGTGTCTGGATCTGTAAGTTTAAAACTAAATTTTCCTTCCTAAGAACTGGATTTAAACTATCTGTTTGTAAATTGTACTGTTATTAATATATGCATTTTATTTGTTAGTTTGATGAAAGTGTTAGAATCTGGGATGTAAAAACTGGCAAATGTCTCAAAACTCTTCCAGCACACTCAGATCCAGTTTCTGCTGTGAGTATACCTTATTGTTTGCAGGTTTATTAAGAAAGATTATTTTATATCTCTAGGTTGAAGTTTAAAAATATGTTATGTAATATATGAAATAAAAAGTAATATTGGTTTACCAGGCCTTAGAAATTTCTGCTAGTCAATTAAAAAAAATACGGGAAAAATCAAAAATATTGATTTAAGAAATTAATTTATTTAAAGTAATTGAATTGTGTTATAAGAATTCCCCGAGGAACCTTAAGTGTGGCTGTTGAGATAATGACCTTGAAGTCTAATTTTATATAGGCTGACCTCCAAAATAAAGGTGATTTATAACTCATTTTTTGCTGTAGGTAGTTTTTGTTTTGAGATTAAAGCTTTAGATAGATGTTAAATTATTTTTTTTTTATAGATGCATATATTTTGTGCATTTAAAGTTATAGTTTTACTTTACACAAATATTTATAATGTATTTAATGCTTCCTTTTCTTCTTAAAAGCTTTGAATTCTTGAAATTCTTTAATAACTTATTAATGTTTTGATATCTAAATTTTTAAAATTTTATATACATTTAATATATTACTCTTGTACAAATACTTAAAATGTATTTGGATTAGACATTTTTAATTTCTCATGTACAAAATTTTCACAGAGAAAATATTATAAAAGAATAAATAAAAATTAACCTTGAGGATGAATGCCAAAGTTTTAAACATACTCTTCATCTCCACTCCCTTTAAAACTCTCCTTTTTTCATTATCTTTTATTATTTATTTCTTTTTTATTTATCTTTTTTTATTCTTTTATTCTTTTTTATTATATGTATAGAATATAAATGAAATAAGCTTTATGGATAAAATTTGTTATGAATTTTACATTGAAAGTTTTAGATCTAACTGTATAAAATTTGGAACAAATTGTTTAATCAGAAGGGGTACTATTAGATGATTTGTTACATATTTACATGTGTTTATTAGCTAAGAAACACACAAATATTCCCTTCAGGACATGTGAATTTGTACCCTTATTAAGTTGGCACTGAGAAATGTGAAAATACTATAACTCAAATGGGTACATTGTCTAACAAATCTGTGAAGTTTTTGCCTGAAAAAATAATAATTTGAAAAAGTTTAGCCTTTGTTAAATATTTTAAAGAGCATTATATTAGAATGAACATTATTAGTTATGAATACCATATATTTAACTGAATGTCAGGTCTGTTTTTTTTACTGAATTCCTATTTATCTATTTTTTTTTAATCTTTAAAGTGATACTAATATATTTTATTTTAAAAAATATGATTTGATTTTCTATATTGGGAATATCAAGCAATGCTATATGACATTTGCTGTAACTTGGAATTTCAGCCTAATATAGAATTTTCATTCAAAAATGTAATTAATGTATAAAAAGATTAAGCATGCGATGCAAGTAAAAATTTTCCACTACCCTGTTTTAATGTAACTTTATTATTTATTTAATTTTATTAAAAAAATTTATTTATATACAGAAATATTAATGCATAAAAGGTTTTTTTATACATTATTATAAAGTTTTTCAGATATGCTTTTTAGTATAATTTTTATCAAAGTTGAACTGATTTTTTTCAGTTATATAATATTTTATTTTTGAGCTTTATTAAACCTCAATTTGTTAGTTGTACAATTTTTAAAAATTAAATCCTTTTAATTTTACTAAAGCAGTCATCATTTAAAATTCTTTTGAAATTATAAGATTTTTTCAACATACCCAAAAAATTATTAAATTGGTTCACAAAATTTTTTTTTGTATTGAAGGAATATGTTAAAAAGCTTATTAAATTTACAGCCTTCTCATCTTTAAATTTAGATTCTATTTTACCTTTTATGAATTAATTTTTATTAATCTTGAAGTGTTGTAAAATATTAATAATACTCCTTGTTTTGTATTTTAAAAACTGAATTTGTAAATTTTATTTTTACAGTACTTTTATTTATTTTACTTATATTATTTTTCAGGTTCATTTCAATAGAGATGGATCATTAATTGTTTCAAGCAGTTATGATGGCTTATGGTAATACTTATATTAATATTTTTAATTTTTTTGTTAATTTTTTTCCCCAAAAGTTCTCTTAGACTGATTATTTAATTGAAATCTTCTAAAAAATGCACTTTTTAAATTTATTCAAAAGGAATGTTATTAAAACTATTTAAGAATAACTCTAACTTATTAAAAAATAACCTTATTTCTTTATCTTTTCTTCTTTCTTTCTTATATCTGTGCAAAGAAAATATTTCCCCCCTTAGGTGTATAGGGTTAACTATTTTCAAGTTAATTCATTCACATATTTAAATCAAATTTACAATAAGTGTAATAAAATAAATTATCAATATAAATAAATATAAATTACTTAAATATTATTTAATATCGAAAAGCAATACATACCTCACTCATGGGCGTAATTTGGGGGGGGGGCAATTGCCCCCCCAGAATTTTTAGAGGAGGGGCAAACTTATAGTTTTGCCCCTCCAGATTTTTAAGATTGTATTCATATATTACATTATTAATTCATATATTAAATATTCATATATTAAATTATTTATTCATATATTATTCATATATTTTCATATAATTATTCATGTATTAATTCATATTTTAATATTCATAAAAATAAATCATTAATTTTTAAATTGTTGATTCGACATTTTAATGAATGTTAAAGTTAATTTGTTTTCATTATTGTGCTGAAGAGTTATTCTAATTACGGTTATCGTCCTTTTCTGAGACACTTTTAAAACAAGTATAGGTATTCGAACTTGTAGTTTTGCCCCTCCAGATTTCAACATTTTAAGGAATGTTGAAGTTAATTTGTTTTCATTAGTGTGCTGAAGACTTATTCTAATTACGGTTATCGTCCTTTTCTGAGACATTTTTAAAGCAAGTATAGGTATTCGAACTTGTAGTTTTTCTCTTGTTTCGGTTTTATTCACACGTTGAATTTTTGACATTTTAAAGAAAGTTAAAGTTATACTGTTTTTATTAGTGTGCTTAAGATTTATTCTAATTACGGTAATCCTCCTTTCGTAGGACATTTTTAAAGCAAGTATAAGATTTTAAACTTGTAGTTTTGCCCCTGCCGATGTTTAAGGTTTTACTAATTTATTAAAGGAAATATAGGTATTCTAATAACGTATGCTTCTTTTGAGGAATAAATATATGCTACCGAAAAAGGAATCAAGAAGAAACTAACAGATTTCTTATTTCAAATCCGTAGTCGAGGGGACCGGTGCCCCTCCCCCCTTTCCTCGAAATTCTAAAATTCTATAAGACCGTGTCTTGGAAAGAAAATGGATTCTCTGCTTGGTTATAGACAACAGTTTACTTAGAAAAAGACCGTTTCGTTCAGAAATGTTTTGCGGGCCTACAGGCTTTCTCCACCCCGTGTATTCAAGAAACGGGCTGTGCTAATTTCCGTAATCTTTGACATTCATTTTAACATTGACCGATGAACAATTGAAGGGTCTAAATGGTTCGAGAAATGTCTGTATGTTTGTGGAGGGTATTCACTTAAACACTACGGGTGTTGAAAATGCCCAGGAAGTCCGGGAAGGAAGATAAATGGACACAATATGGGGTGCGAATGGGATTCAGTCATTAGGAGCAAAACTGATTAAAAAGCCATTTCCCCCTAAAAAATATTCCCTTGAATTGAACTTTTTCTCCTTGGAGAGGGAATTGCACATCTGGTTGGCATAAGTTTTGTGTAACCTAAGGCTCTACTATTCCTGGAATCGTTTGCAAGGCTGGGCTAGGCATATTACTAATCCATTAAATAAACATCATGTTAAACAGAAAAGGCATGATTTAAGTCTTAAGTATAAATAATTCTTACAAATATTCCACCCTAGCTTGTAGGGGGGATTCCTCTTGCAGCTGTACTTCATTATCAGACTAACGGACGATTTATACAATAAAATTTTAAGTGACAAACTTAAAAGGACTAGTTCAAAGGAGTCCATCATTCGTTTAGGTGATAGTAGTTGTGCTTAAAAAAAAAGATATTGCCAGCCTTCGACAATTTCAGATTTTCAAATTAGATACGCGTGATACAACTAGCTATGTTTGATTAAAGCATATAGACTTCCGCTGAAATGGCAAACATCAAGCGAACTGGCAAGTATTTTTTAATATATATTTTTTTAGTTTTCATGTTTAACTTTAATGTTTGTGCATTTATATAGGAGTACAAGTATTATATATTTTGAAAAAAAAACAGGAATTAAAAGGTCATTAAAAGTTTTTAAAAACTACTTCAATCATCGAGATCCTTAAAAATTGGGTTCTTGAAATCTTTAATTTTAAACTAGGCCCCATAAGAAAATCTTAAAAAAATTTATAAATTCCTTAAATTTTCATGCCAAAAAGGGACGTATTTTGTTTGATTAAGATTCCATTCTTTGTATTATTTAATCTGTATTATTTCATTTAATCGCATAAGTAATCATCAACTTGTATAGTTTTTGTGCTATAAATGATTTTTATAAGTGAAAGAAAAAATATCTATGTATTGAAATAGTATGTAGTTTTTGGATAATATTTATTATAAATTTCGATTAACAAAATTCTTATCGTTGAATTAATATTAAGGACACATATTTAAATATGTATATAAAAATTTGAAAGTTTATGCTAGGAAAGATTTTGTTCAGTGAAAAAAGTTTGAGTATGTTGAAATAGTCAGTCGTTTCTGAATTATTATAATATTTAATTAACGAAAAATTTTCAAAATATGCATTCATTATGAAGTTTTGTTTCCTAGTTTATAAAAAATAAAATTTTAGTTCAAAATATCTCTTTGGAGTTTAATGTTTTAAATACTAAAATGCGGTTAATACTTTTACAGTTTTAGCAATTTAATTTAATTTAACTGAAAGCATTTTCATGGTATATATAACATTTTTGTATACCTATTATTTTTTATTGATATCTTAAATTTTGTCTATTAATTTTTTCATATATATCTTTATAATTTTTGGTTGTTGGATGTCATTAAAATTGTATTATATTGGTGGATATTACGAAAATTTATATTTAAATATCTACTCTGAGTTATGAAACTTTATATACGTATAAATTGAAGTATTAGTAAACTAATCACAGATTTTTCTTAATTTAAAATCCGATGTGTTTAAAAATCCTTTTTTACGAATATTTTTTAATATTTAAAATACCCCTCATCCTAGTGATCTAACTTCTTAAAGATTTAAAAAAAAAATGTTTAGCAAATACTTCTATTTTGTTTTAAAAAATCTGGGTTATCCACTTTAAATTTTGAATTTATTACAGTTATTAAAACTAAATTTAAATTTAGATATACGTCATGAAAATTCAACGTGCAATTAACAAATGTTCCCCTTAAAATAACTATTCAGTTTATCTGCAAAATAATACTTCCTAGGTGTTCAAAAATATTTATAAGAATTAAAAAAGGTAAAATTGAAGAAAAAATTAATGTACATGGAACATTTTAAAAATTAAAAAAAGATTTCAAAATATTGATTAAAAAAACATCTAATTTAAGAAATTTTAAAATGTAATTTTGATACGTTTGCATTAATGTCAATTCAGTATTTAAATGTAACTGAAAATAAACCCTGATAAAGTTAGTTAAAAAAAGATTTCAAAATATTGATTAAAAAAACATCTAATTTAAGAAATTTTAAAATGTAATTTTGATACGTTTGCATTAATGTCAATTCAGTATTTAAATGTAACTGAAAATAAACCCTGATAAAGTTAGTTCACCTCCTCGTGACGGAAACTAACATTTCAAAGTACGTCATTCGTTTGATCATTGTTTGATCAGATTTGATTAACATATTTCAACGTTTGATCAATTAAAAATATTTTTGAAAATCTTTAAGGGGCTGGGGAATAACCATATGGATTTTTTAAAATGATCTTATACACATGAACAATATATCATTCTA
Organism: Pardosa pseudoannulata; assembly: GCA_032207245.1. Taxonomy (NCBI): domain Eukaryota; kingdom Metazoa; phylum Arthropoda; class Arachnida; order Araneae; family Lycosidae; genus Pardosa; species Pardosa pseudoannulata. The sequence goes on along the minus strand of CM063508.1, from coordinate 169,979,834 downwards.
ATAAGAATCATTAGATCGGATTAGATCAACCATTTTTGGGGTTTAATCAACACTGAAAATGCCAGAAAATCACCCACAAAGGTGTCCCAAAATCAAAATTTCACCCCCCGACACATTTTGGAATTTTGAGACAATTTTAGTATCATTCAAAAGGACATCATTAGATCCGATTTAAACAACCATTTTTGACTTTTTATTAATATTAGAAGAGGCTCAAAACAATAAATTTATCCCCTCTCCCAAATAGGAGTAATTATTCCGACAATTGGGCGGGGGCTCTTATGTCAGAATTTAAAGACAATTTTACTGTTATTCGAATGAGCATCGTTAGATCATATACTATAAATATCTGAGTGTCCCCAAATGTGCAGACGAAACATGGGCAACGCTGCTTTTCGGTGCCTGAGTTCGAATCCCGCTGAGGACATGGATGTTCGTAGCCGTTCAGAATCGGCCTTTAAACATTAGGTCCCAGTTTCATTAGCCCTCGTGAGCAAAAGAGTAGACCGTAGAGCTCCAAATTCAAATCAAACCAAACCCCAAATGTTCACTGAAATTCTAAAGTTCAATCCATGTTATAATTTCGAATAATCCTAATTATTAGTTTTATAATATGTAAGAACTTCAGAATATACTGAAATCTTAATATTAGTGTTCCGTTGGTGAACGAAACACTGATATTTAAACTCATTTGAAAAGTAAAATAATACTTACATTTTAATGATAGCGTGTGTTTGAAGAGGTTTGGTTTGGTTTGGAGTGCTACGGTCTACTTTTTGCAACACGAGGGCTAATGAGACCGGGACCTACAGCTCAAAGCCGATTCCGAACGGCTACGAACATCCACGCCAGTGTGGGATTTGAACCCACAAACTCCGATACCGAAGGCCAGCACCCTAACCAATCGGTCATCGTTTGGTTTGATTGAGGGGGAGAAAGGTAAAGAAGACAAACTATTTGAGATAGATATGTAGTAATATGCATTCAAGAAAATAAATTATGTCTATATCTTTGGTAAAAATCATTTTGTGTTTTAATTGAAAAAACCAGCGTAATTCAATTTTACTTAATTGAATTTTTTTTACTTATTTGATTTATCAGGTATTTACCGCTTAATATGACCTCCCCTTCGATCGCGACAGATATATTTGTGAGCTTGGTGAGAGCATTTTTCGGAAGAATAAACGAAAGGAAACATCATGTTTTGTAATTTGCATAGATTTTACAGATTTGTTAAGATTTTGTCATTATAACTAAATAAACAATAATAAAAATAATAGTTAAAAAAGGTTTAAAACATAACCAATTTAGGATTATCGAATATTCATTACTGAAAATTTTTGCCCCCCCAGTTGTAACTGCCAAGTTACGCCTCTGCATACACTCATATGTTTAGATTGTGCAGATATTAATTAAATTGTAAGCCGATCAGAATAGACTTTAAGTAGTAAATTCCGATGTCTATAGCGATTGCATTACCTAAAAAGACCAAACCAAATAGTTTCAAACTACGTAGTAAAAAGTGAATTTGAACTCACTTTTTCAGCTACCGAAAGCAAGTGCATCATATTGATAATCAAATGGAAATTTTTCTATTAAAAAGGATTTTTTAAAATGTCCACTTTAAAAATAACCTTATACAGTGTGTGTATTATTTAAATTATGATTTTTTAAACATTGATGTAAAATTAAATCCAACAAATAACTTTACAAATTATTAAAGTATATATTTTACTTTTCTTTAAGAAATTGTGTAATCACAAAATTAAAAACTAATTTTTAGAAATGCTTTTTTAAAATTTTGCGGTCTGAAATATGCTTTTAAATTATTGGATTTTAAGCATTTGTTTATTAGGAAACTTGAATACTTGTTTATATTAATAAAAATTTAGTTTCTTGTATATTTTGTTATTTAGGTACTTGTTTTTGCATTATGTAAATAAAAAAAATGTTTTTAATAGTTCTTTTATTTCCTTTTCCTTCTTTTTTACTTTTTTTCTCAAATATTTGACTTTTGTGTCTGTTTTAAATTATTAGTGTACAGTCAAAACTCCTATTCTAGTAAATCAACATATAATGAATGAAAATTTTGGTCTCACCATTTTCTTACTACAGTCTATCGGTTATATAGTCAGCTCATTGGTCCAGGAAAATCAGACCATATAAGTGGGGTGACCATATATGCAGAACAATACAACCCTATTGTGAATATACTGTGCATTTTTAATCCATAACAGAAGAGCCTTATCCACAATCCCATAAGGTGACAAGTGCTGACGTTTTCTTTCTTGATCACCAATTTCAACACTTGAGGACCAAAGTTTGGCAGCTAAAATGTTGTTTAATGTTGTCCAGGTAATCGAATTTGCTTTGGCGAAAATAGCCTGTAATTAGATTTTTAAAAATTTTTGATCAATTCATTTTTGGCAGCAAATGATAAATTCCTTCTTTTGGAAGCCATAGCTAAAAAATGAGTGTTCTTATTCTTGATGTATGATCCAAATTCAACAAAATTTTCCTTTACTTGTTTTGTCTCAATTTTAACTTAAGCAGGGAGAGATAACTTCAATCAATAAAGACAGATGTTCAGCTCTTGTCAGGGGGTAAGAGAACTGAGAGAGGTGATGTCTACACAAACAAGAAAGGGGAAAAGGGAGGGAAATAAAGGCTTGCATTCAGGTCTTCTCTGATTTCACACTGACTTCTTTAAAAAAAATGAAAAGAAAAAACAAAACAAAACTGGAAACTCGTTGAAAACATGAATTTGGCCATATAACCGATAACAAGAAAAAGAAAATGACTGTATAAGCGGTGCACTTTAACACATATTTCCTATTAAGTTATTTGAGACTTTAGAAAACTGACCATATAAGTAGGTGACCATATAGCCAGTACTGACTGTATTTATATACTAATTTTTCTGTTTAGGGTGAATTTACAAAATCTTAGGCTTTAGATAGAATAGTCCTTTCTTTCAATCATTCACTTAGTTTTTTTTCTCATTTTTAAATTTAAATCACTTGACTCTGGGACTATCTCCAGGTGTATATACACAGTCTATTCCCATTAATGGGACCACCTTTCACAGAGTAGACCACTGCAAGACTTGCAGGAAAAGATTCAATTAGGCTGCTGAAGGTGTTCACTGAGATGCTGAGCCATGCCAAATCCATTGTCATGGCCAGCTTTGTGAGTGAAGATTCATGGTATGAACAACCTGATTGAGATAGTCCTACAGATTTTTGATTGGGTTCAATCCCAGGGAATTTACTGGCCAGGGGAGTACGGTGAACTCATCCTGGTGCTTTTCAAACCACACACGTACACTACAAGCTTTATGACACGTCTCATTGTCTTACTGGTAGATGCCATCCTGAGGAAAAATAGTTAACACTTTAGGGTGAACTGGGTTTGCAAGCATAGTTAAATATTTGTGTTGATCCATTGAGCCTTCCTGTCAAATGATTTCACGAATGGTTAGGGTGATGGCCTTCGGAATAGGAGTTCGTAGGTTTGAATCCCACAGTGGCATGGATGTTCGTAGCTGTTCAGAATCGGGTTTAAGCAGTAGGTCCCGGTCTCATTAGAAGAAAGTAGAGGTAGCGCTCCAAACCAAACCATTGAGCCTTCCACAATGATGAGTGAACTCAGAGAATTTCATGAAAATGTTCTCAAGACCTTAATGATCCCTTCTCCAGCTTGGTCCTTTCTTGCAATTATTGCAGGATGTTTGCTTTGAGGTATTTCATGCTGTAAATGCCAGTATGCATGTATCTCATGGAGAATAAAATGTGATTCATTAGAACAAGCCCTCTGTCTCCCCTCAGTGGAAGTCCTGTTGTGGTACTGGCATGCAATTCATTTGCATTGAAATTGTTCTTACTATAATTCATATTATTAAATTTTTCAGTGTATCTGAATAGTCAGACTCACTGTTTATTATCACGCTTGTATCAGAAAAATTACTTCCCTCCATTTTACTATCTGATTTGTTCATAAATTTAAAAAAATCTTGTTCTTGCTTAAATATTTAACTCTTTTAACCAAGATGGCTAAAATAAAACGGACCCAAAATATACAAACACTATCTAGCATATTCCAAATATCAATTCTACTCACCTCATACCATAATAATAAACATTCCTTCTTTTTTCCATCACATCATTCGGGGCCCTCAGTGGAGAACTGACTGATCACCTATATGTGGTTATGGTCCTGAACAGGTTAAAAGCTTGTTTTGTTTGTTATCACAACTTTTTGTTTTAATGACTGTAACTGAGATTTCAACTAACATATGCATTTTAAAATTCAATTATAGTTCTATCTTTTTTTCAGTCGAATTTGGGATACAGCATCAGGTCAATGTTTAAAAACTCTCATTGGTAAGTATTTATAAATGGCTTATATATATATTTTTTAAAAAATTTTAATCGTTGAATATTTTTTAAAATTTTATACTTTTTGACAGATATCTATGATTAAATTATTTAACTGATTAATTTGTGTATATTACTCGTAAAATCCAATGGTTAAACTGAAAAATAATTTACTTTAGTTGCATCGTACACAGTTTTTAGAACTGACATTTTCATTATCCTATTAACTAGCAAATTTCCAGCATTTCTTAAAATTTTCTGTAACCCCCCCAAAAAATCATTAATGGTAAATTAATATTTATAGTATGTTAATCACTATTTTGTTTATTTTAATTTGTATAGCAGCATACCAATTGAAAAATATGCAGTTTCTAGAAATATGCATTTTAAAAACATACAATATTTATGTAATGAAAAAAAACCCCAGTTCACTTACCTAATACATCCTGCATATTTTTTGTGAGATGTAGTAGAATTTGCATTCTGATATAGAAATTTTGAACTGTAAAAATATTTAAAATATATATAGATAAATTTACTATTAATAATATATTTTTTAAATATTTGTTCAACAAATTTTACTTTTGTTTTTTTAACATAGCTAATTTGTTATTTAATGTTTTAGATGATGATAATCCTCCTGTTTCGTTTGTGAAGTTCTCGCCTAATGGAAAATACATCTTAGCAGCTACACTGGACAAGTAAAAGATTTCTCTGTTATATTAAGTTTTGGAATATCAAATGTTATTAATAACTAATTAATTTCAACTGATAAATTTGATAATGAAATCGGATAATCAAAGTTCAAAGTGTTCAAAGCGAAATGAACTTTATTTTTAACACCAGAAAGGCAGGTGCAGTTGTTTTCTTAATTATAAACAATGGTTTTGATTGCAGAAAGTCAGTTTGTAGCTGATACACAAGAAAAGTGATAAATCTGAGAGTATTTGTCAATCTGATGTGGTATAGATTTAAATTATGCAATTCTGGTAAATTTTGTATAGCAAGCATTATTTTATACATATATTTTATAAATGATATTTTTTGTATATGTTGTATATTCATAAACATAAAAATAAATCGTTAATCAAGTGGGAAATTAATGTAATGTAAATGTTGAACTTCCTAACTAAATATATTGAAAGCTTGTTTCAGAAAACAAATAGTGGAAAAGTGTGGTTTTTAGACATTAAAAGATAAGTCAAAAAGACCACTCCCTGTCTAACATATAAAATGCTATCTTTCTAATTTTAAAGGTTTATTTCGTTATACTATAATAATAGGAAAAGCTTATTATTAAATTAATCAAATTTTAATTAAAATTTATATGTATGCTCTAAAAGGTCTTGAAGAAAATTAAATGCAGTGCATGAACTATGTAAAAGACCGTTTATTTTCAGCTGCTATAAACCAATAATATTTTTTCTAATATGTTATACAATACTATGTATATCTGCAATATTAGTTTTATATTTATTACATTTATGTTTAGCCATTTTAAAGTTGTGCACATTTCTCCCCTGGAAAAAAAAAATGAGATTGTAAAACAGTATCTTACCTCTGATAGAATCAAGTAATTATATAAAAATTTTGGTCTAAAAAAATGTAGTTATAGTGTAGTATACTATTAAATTCTGTTCTTAACAAAATATCTTTTATTTTTTTTTAAAGATTTTTGCAAAAATTTTGTATTTGTTAATTTTTAGTTCCTTTTGTAAGATTTATTATTTTGAACTATTTCAAATAGTATTTAAAATGGATTGTTTTTATTAAAAATAGTGTAAATAAACCCCTTGTAAAATCAAGAAAATATGAGTGATGTGAATATGTACTGGAATATTTACATACTATTTATATACTATTAACCTCTTTGAAATGTCCCTTTGTACAGTTATCTTTGATTAAAATCAATTACTTTTTCTATTTTCTATTTAAATTGCATCTTTATCCCTTTTGTGCTTACAGACCAAAAAAAAAAAAAAATTTTTTTTTTATAACTATGAAGTGTTAAATATTTCAGCACAATAGACCGTGGGTCACAGTGCCGGTGCTCTTATGAGTTGCCCCAATCTAAATATATTATATTTTGAGGGTATTAAAAGAAAATAAAGGTAAAATTTTAAATGTGTATAAGATGATATTCCTTGGTTTGGTATTTTGAGTTATTTTATATTGTACACATTTTTTAGTGTGTTGTATTATGTAAACTGTATAAATTGAATGAACACTAATTTTATTTTGTTTGTTAGTTCCCAGTTAACTTTATTTCTTTACCATTTCTTATTTGAGATTTATTTTCCAGCACTCTGAAATTATGGGATTACAGCAAAGGAAAGGTAATGTTTTGCCTTAAGTATCTTTAAGTAATCATATTGTTGTGAATAATTTATTTCAGCATAGTTATACAATTTTTTTTTCACAAAAACCAAATAGACTACCCACTGCTTTTCAAAACAAGATGAAATATCCTCATTTGAAAACTTTTCTACAGTAAATGGACTCTTTGTTTTTTATAGACAGTTTAAGCTTTAAAATAAATTTTTCCTGTCAACTGAATTTGGAACACTGTAGCTCTCTGTGACATTTAATTATAAATGTATCTAATTATATCAAATGGAAATTTATTATGAAAAATATGATTTACTTAATATTTTTGTTAAATTATTGAATGAGCAACAGATGGTAGTTTTTTTTAAATTTTGGTATAACTATAATAATGAAACCATTTCAGAAATTTATACTTTTACAATTATTTTTTGAGTACTCTAAATACTTTCCTCCATCACATACCTACACACACATACATACATTTGAAGTTTCCTTGTTTATATATACATACAGGTGTAATATTGAAACTTGTCAAATATTCATTCAATATTTTACCAGTATTTTCATTAAAACTTAAGTGCAGAAATTTTTTATGATTAAAATAGTTCTCTTTACTTTGTACAAGAAAGTAAAGTTTAATAATGTAAATTTACAAGCAGCTATTGAATTAAAATTTATATTTAAAAGTATTTTATAAAAGAAGTTGGAGTTTATAATTTTAAAAAATAGACAGAATATTACTGTAATTGATAGATTTGCTCAGAGTTTATTAGAATTATTAGTGTTAATTAAGGATTGTTAAATTTTTGTTATTATAAATAAATTTTACATAATTATGTACATTTCATATGAATGACTATTCTTGTAGAAATAATCTATATAATTTCTTCTCCTTTGTACTGAAGATGTTTTCACCCTTGGTCAGGGTTCCCACAGTCCTTAAGAACTTCTTAATTTTAGCTTTCATTTTTAAGGGCCCTTAAAATTACTTAATTTTTGTCAAAGGTCTTTAATTTTTAAATTAGAATGCAACCAATTTCTTCATTGACATAATCCGCTTTCTTCACTTCCTATCAGTTTTAGCTGTATTCACCTAACTTTCTAGTTTTGTAAGTTTGGAGTTATATTTGTCCAAAACTGGTTCTAAGAACAACAGTAGAGGTGATAAGTACTGGTCGATGAATATATAAAATATTTGTTAATGTTCATAACATTCTTTTACATTTTCTAGCCAAAAGGGCAGTATTAATAATTAAGAAAATCTTCATGAGCTAGAAAACTTATTTGACAAATAAATCTTGTATACTGAAAAGGTTTAAAGAATAAAGTCAGCTGCCCTTTCCTAATAGCTAACAGTCATGCAGATTTTAATTAAACGAAGCATGGAGGATGGGTATTTGTAGATATTTCAGTTACTTATGGTTTAATTACTTAGTTTAATTTTCCTTGCATTGAATGTGATAGAAAAGTCTAAAACTTTCTTCTTTCTCAGGCAACGTCGGGTATAATCAGCCAGTATACACACACACATATATATATATATATGTATGAGAAAGTACTGTTTATAATGTATTTTATTCACAACTTGTTTTTAGTTTGATCACTAAAACTTTTTTCAAAACTAGTTTTTTGTCAAATAGATTTATCTTATATTAATTTTTATGCATTTTTAAAAACTTAATTCTGAAATATTGTAGGGCATTTATTGAACATGCTTTGTCTGGTTCATAATCATTAAAATATGTTCCTCAGGAAATAGGGTTTATGTTATTATGCCATGTATTTCAAGTAGGTCCTTATAAAAAGTTACTTTGGTCCTTAGAAAGTCCTTAAAAAGTTCTTAATTTTTGTTCTGGAAAAAGAGTGGGAACCCTGTTGGTTTAAATAACTAATCTTTTTTATTTGTTTTTTCTCAGTATCCCAAAAAGAGTCGGTTATTTTATGCACATTTGCAATTATTTATGTATTTTTAACTGAAGAATTTTTGTTAATTTACTTATAATTTTCAGTGCTTGAAAACATACCAAGGACACAAAAATGAGAAATATTGCATTTTTGCTAATTTTTCAGTAACTGGTGGGAAGGTAAGTTTTATCTATCTTTTTAATAATTTTAAAAACGATTTTTGTTGTAGGCCTGCATTTTTAATCTAAGGTATATTTTTTAAAGTTTTGCCTCTTTTTGAGAGTTATTTTAGTATTGAAGTTCAACTTTTAATGTTTATTGCTTGAAATTTATTATTTAATGCATATCAACATATCAAGGATGTAAAGTTAAACATTTCTTTATGTTCATGCGTAATTTTATCTCTCTCTATATATGTAAACCCAAAACTAACTTAATTATTATTCTATTCTAAAATAAATTTCTAGGGATTCTATTCCTAAGATTACCTTTGGCAACTTAGTATACTCAAATTAATTTCTGTTTAGCTCAATTCTTATATAAGTTTTATGCAACTTAGTTTTGCTTTTTATGCATCATCATGTGGTTAATATTAACATTCTAATTGGCTGGCTCACTAGTGCCCCATACCACTATAAAACTCAGTGTTACATGTTTTGGCACCAGAAGCACCAAAGACAAGTTGTTTGATATTTCTTTTCTATGGCATGACTGTATCCAACATTGATATCATATTTCATTTATCATGGTGGGCAATACACTTATTATACCACACCAGCTATGCCAATTACTCTGGATTCTTCAGAGAAATGAGAAAAATTAATAACTCTGGAAACACCTCAGATTGCTGTGGAAAATAACAAAACTTTTGAACAGCTGTGAAACATCAGCAATCAATTACAAAGTTGTGCGAAAAATAATGTTGAATATATTATTCTTTTCACATTGTAATGCTAGATATGAACGAGTTTTCAGCACTGTGAGGAAAAACCAAACCGAATTTAGATCAAATTTGAGTGATCACTCTCTAGAATCCCTCATGATAGAAAAGTATTAATGTTTTAATTAGAGTCAATGTTGCTGCAGAAAAACTGTTCTGATAAATAAGTTGTTAAAGCTATAAAAGTTACTAAGACATAGTTAAATGCAAGTTTTAATTTATGCTTTATAATTTAATACTGTGTTTATTTTTAATTTAATTTGCTCAATTTAAATTTTAAAACCAATAAAATATGTACTTATGTATAAAATATGTACTTATGTATAGTTTGTTTTGTTTATTATGTTTGTAAATTGCATACATATTTAATTTGTAGGTAACACTGTTAAATTTAAAAAAAGCGCTGTTGTTTCTGAATGTTTTCATGTCTGCCACACACACACAAACATACATATATATATATATATATATATATATATATATATATATATATATATATATATGTAACGACTGGGAACAAACTGACCCCCAAAATTTACACTTGAAACCCATTTTAAATTGCCCCTATTATTTTTCTCAGACTGGGCATACTGGGCTGCCAAGAGTCAAGCTGAACCTATGTCCTGAAGAAACACATCAGTCGTCGTGGCCGAACATAATCTTTATTTCATCTTCTCAAAATCAGACAAATTCCAGAGGCATCTGAACTAGATGGTGTCAGAACACTCTCTCTAATGCCAACCTTTGGCAAGAGATGACCAAAACCCGTGTGTGGTTTAGTGTCATGGGAAAATGCGGAGGCAACAGTTAATTGCTTAGAGAGAGTAACCTTTGATTAGAACCATCTGCCAAAGTGTGGCGTTTCAGAAGAGTATTATTGTTGATTGTTACAGATCTTCCTGGGAGAGTTATTACTTCTTTAAAATGCCAGCAGTATCATTTTTTGTTTTGAGAATCAAAGAATTTCGGGGTTTGGCTGATGGAATGAAAACTTCCTTGTTCAAATTGCGTGGCTGGGAAAATGATTAATATAGAGAGAAGAAATTAAGATTTAGAATAATGAATGGGGGAAAGGGATAGTTTTGGATAGACTTTAGGGCTTAGATATTGATATTTATATATATATATATATATATATATATATATATATATATATATATATATATATATATATATATATATATATATATATATGATGTAACAAAGCCTTTATAGTAGAACCTTTCAACTTATATAGCATAATATTTGCCTGCTGCAGAACCATTCAAATAGATAAATTATCAAAATTTAACTTAACTACCAAAACTATTCATTTTCATAGAAGTGAAAAAATTACTATGAGAAAATTAGTGAGAAAGATAATTGTAATTTTAAAACTGTAAAATTGAATGGTTACCACAAAACCTATGGCTGTTGTATTTAAGTAATAAGGGTACTTTTCTTTATGAAATTCATTAACATTAAGTTAAGTGTTTATAAAATTTTTTAAATTAGTAGCAACTTATCAGAAATAGAACAAATTGTTCCATTAAATTTGAGTTGAGATTTTGCAAGTCTTCAAAGACATTGAGAGCAAGTGGACATTCTTGAGTTAGTTTGATATTTCTTCAAAAAAGTTGGCATTTAGTTGACAGTGTTTTAAAGAAAGAAACTTTTTCACAACCTCAGGGCTTAATATAAACTTCCAAAAAGTGATGATCTGGCATTATACCTCTACATTATATATGTGTATGAGCTTGCAGGCAAAGTTTAGGATTCTGTGTGTTATTTGCTTTTGACTCTGAATAAATTTCAACACTCAATTAAGAGGGAAAATGAATGTTAGAGTTAAATAATTTATTGTGTCAATTTATCATCATTACAATTATATCTATTTAAATATATATATATGTTTAAAGATATGTGTATATATATATGTATATATATATATATATATATATATATATATATGTATATATATATATATATATTAATGTACCTTTGTAGTGGATTGTGTCTGGATCAGAAGATCACATGGTATACATTTGGAATTTGCAGACAAAAGAAATTGTCCAGAAATTAGAGGGTCATACAGGTAAACTTTTTTCTTTTAAAATCCAATATTAGAATTAATTAGATCATGTATTTCTTATAGCCAGTTCAGGACCACCATTAGGAGAAAGATATGCTTTCTGAGCCCTGGGTAATCTGAAAAGATACACACATAGGACTGGGCGATTTTCCCCATTAAACCTATATTCACTGAAATTTCATAAAAAATCATAACTTCAATTTCATATGCTGAAATTTATAGATTTATAATCACTGACAGTATAAGAATCTTCTATAATAAAATAATAAATTATAGTTTTCAAAGAAAATGTTTTTGTTGTAAGAAAAATTTATATTCACTGTTGGTAAAAAAAGAACATTTTAAAATATCTTCACAAAATCAAATATTTCAGTGTCATCTGAGTAGTCACTGTTATTTGTATTGGAAAAATTCCTTTCTTTCCATTCCACTACTTGATTCTTTCATCAATTTAGGAATCTCATTCTTAAAATATTTCATTCTTTTTGCCACCTTGGTTTCAACCAAGATGGAAAAAATAATGAAATATTTTGAAATATAAATGACCCAAAATATACAAAACATTAGCAACCTCAGCAAACTGTAAATGACAATTGAACTCCCATTCCTAGCTAGTAATCTATCCTTTCCTCATTTAGTTAAAATATAAGCTCATAGTGTGGAATAAATCACAGCCCTTATATGATTAACATGTTCTAATCCCCTCCCCTCCTCCCAAAAAAAACTTTGGAACTGTTGCATATATTGAAAGCTAATACTCTGTAGAATGTTATTAAAAATGTAACAGACTTCAACTGTCATCTAGTGTTGTTTAAAAATTTAAATAAAATGTTCCTATTCCAGATCACACTCTAGTGATCATGGGCTGTAGGATACAAATTACCTTATCAGATATGAGACTGCAGGACCTGAAAGGAGAATTTCATGATCACATATATTTGATAACAGTTCTGAATTAATCAAAGTTAAACATTCATTCTACCAAATTCAAAAACCCACTGGTGGCATTGATGTTTGTAACCATTTACAATTAATTTCTTTTAAGAAATGAGTTCTGGTCTAGTTGATTTACAAAGTCTTGACTTAATACCTTCTTAACAATTGATCCTTAGACTTCTGAATGTTTGAACTATATATGTATATGAATTCATAGATTATTGTTCTGGTTAAGTGTACAACTTTTAAATTGCTTTGACATGAAGATCAAACCTTTGTTTTGAATTTTTTTTTTTTTTTTTTTTTTTTTTTTTTTTTTTTTTTTTTTTTTTTTTGCCAGGCATAGACTAGAATTTAACTTAAATTTCTTGTTTGGCAAACTATTGTAGAGCTGTTTGAAAATGTTTTTTTTTTTCTTTTGAAAGTTTGGTTGGTGTACTTTCATATTGCCACATATTCTGTTAAAACCATTATCTTGACTTTCGTAAGGTCATAATGTAACAGTTCAGGGTTTTGCAAATGAATGAACTTGATTTGACACAGAACAGTACAATAGAGTTATTTAATGATAAATTAACATTAACAGAAAATGTACTATTCTGTTTTCAGAAGCGTATTCCTTCAACAAAACTTTTGTAACTTGACTTGGTGAATAATGTAATAAATTAGTAACCAAGTGCAGGTCTGTGCTCTACAACTGCAGAAGACTTGTCTTCACCAGTCACCATAACAACCCTTATATAGCCTTGTAAAGCCTAGTATGTTTTAGAAAGACCTAGAATAGGAGCCAAAATTGCTGCTGCTAAATTTGGCAGAATTAGTTATCAGAAACTCTACCAAAATCGCAATTTGTAACATTTTTGCCTTAATGTTCATACACCATTATTCAGTCCTCAATTTTTTGTAGGAAGGAAGTCGTTTAAAAAGACATATTTATACAAAAACAAATACATCTTCTCTGTCTTGGACCTCAACAATCGGAGGGTTTAAAGACAAAGTAAAAATTTAGATGGCTACTTTGGTGAATATTTTGCCCCCAATAATGGTTGAAAATAATACTGAATGTTTATAAATGGAATTTTATGTAAAAAGAAAAATTTATATTTTTACTGCTTTGTAGTTTTGATTTTTTTATGCCCATTTTCTCTTTGTTCTAACAGATGTTGTCTTGTGCACTGCTTGTCATCCAACTGAAAATGTAATAGCATCAGCTGCTCTGGAGAATGATAAAACTATAAAAATCTGGAAGAGTGATTCATAACTAGAATATATAATGGGTCGCATCATGTTTTCATATTACATTCTGTAAAAATTTTAACATGTATTTCATTGGTATTAAAGTTTTTTATTGTTTAGTAATTGTTATTTTTTAAAATTGTATTTTTTGTGGTTGTTGTATGATTTAACCAAGGTGGGACTAACCAAAAAATAATCTGCTCTATAGCAGGATGTTCTTCAGAGTTTAGCATATTCTTAATTTTTACTTTAAAAAGCAATATAATTGTTATAATCATTACCAAGGTCAGAATGCTTTTCACACTTTCTTTTCAGATAAGTTTGCACTTTAAGATCATTACTAGGACAAATTATTGACATATGTAGAGCATTTTTGAAATTTTAAGTATTTTATTATGGATATCAGTAAATTGTAGTTAATTTAACCCTGGAATGGCACACATTGGAAAATTTCAAAGAGTGATAATCATTTGTCTCCTAGACGAAGTGTGTGTAAGTATGCTTAAAACATATTTTAAAAGTTAATTATAAGAATACACTAGCTATAGATATTTCAGGCTTGCAATTCCGTCACTTTTCTCACCTTTAGTCACTTTTTTTACAATTAATCACTTTTAGTCACTTTTATAAGTAAACAGTCACTTTTTTCATGGTGTATCACAGCAAAAGTGTGTTGTTGAAAAAAAGAAAATCTGAATTAATAACAAAATATCTTAATAAAGGACCAAAAATAGGATGCTCTAATCTTATTTTTCTTATTAAAATGTAATTAGTCATATGGTTTCCAGAATTTAGTGATTTTAAAAAGTCGTGAAGAAGTTCCTGAAATCTACATTAGTACTGAAATGTACATTTAATACATTAAAGTAACTTACGTCAAAGCACACGTTTCTCTTTTTCTTTTACTTCACAATTTTTGTTTAGATACTCTAATCTAGCTATGTACATATTTCAAAACATCATTAATATATGCAGAAAATTGTGATTATAAAATTAATGTATTGTATGTGTTCAAATCTGATTTATCGATTTTCTTGAATAAAAAGCAATGTTGAGTTGTGTTAAACAAAAATTTTAACCTTTTTTTGTATTTGACGCTAAAATCATGTCTTGCATGAATCATTTGATTTAGAGTTAAAATAAATAGAAAAATCTTAATAATAGCATCTGTAATCAAGAGGAGAAAAAAATTTTTTTTTTCAATGTTTAGTCACTTATTCTGTATTATTTGTCACTTTTCTCACCTTTTTGAAAGTGCCTCGGCAGTTGCAAGCCTGATATTTTAATGACTCTTGATCTTCATATAAGCAAGAAAGTAAATTTATTACTTTCCAAAGCAATCTTTGCACATATTACAACAATGTTCTCTTCCTATTGCTCTTGAACATGTTAGAGAAAAGTTATGCATGATTTTCTACAATTTTTAGTTTATGTTTGGGTAGTTTAGTACTTATCACCAACTTTGAAAAGTTCACTTAAAATTATCCTTAAGTTTGGGACAAAGTTGATATGTTTTTTCATATATAAAGAAATATTTCAATTTATCATGAAATTTTTTCAGATTTGTGAGCTTAATTAATTGCGTATATAATGTACATTCACTTCTAAACCCAAACAACACACCGATCTCTATCAGATGTCTATAATACCTCACCTCATATAAACGCCTTCCTCTATAAGACGTTGAAAAATATCCAGATCGCATTGTATAGAGCTCTATAGGAGTTCCGAGGTGTGCTCTCCTTGAGATCCATAAGACGTCGATGAAATCTATGCGCCGCTCTATATCACGTCTATAAGAGCGACAATTTCGACTTGGAGGGTACGCGATTTAGATGATTTTAGATCTCTAAAGGACGTACTATTCCCCTGCAAAATGTTGTTTATTTGTTCTTAATAAATTAGCTTAATTTAATTTGAATAATTTGCAGTCTATTAGAAGATGCAAAAATAACTGCTACGGTGATTTTAAAAATAAAAGTAAATTTACAAAAGTATAACAAAATGTATAAAAAATTACGGTATTTGTATTAAAGTAATAATCAGGGTGCTAACTCATTTCAATATTCTCAGATTTTTTCGAGGCAAAAAACTAATATTTCTCCAAGCTTCCATTGCAGTTTTCGTTATGATACAAACCATAAACACATGTATATTGACATATATATGTATGTGTGTGTTTTGTATCATGAAAAGAACTGTAATAAAAACCTAGAAAGTTTTAACTGTTTCGCCTAGAAAACCCCCCCGAAAATTTGAGTTTGCATCCCGATTATTATTAAAATAATATATATACCTTTATTTTTATACATTTTATTTATAATTGGGATAACACATAATATAATGCATATCTACTTAGTTTAAAAATAAATTTAATTAAATTTCAGAAAGAAATTTGAATACTGAATTAAATAAACTTATAAAACTCATCTAAATAATATTTAAAATATTTTTGGAGTAGATTTTGAGAGTAAAAATTCATGCTTTTCTTTACTTTACCTAAACTATCTTAATATATGCTTTTATTTATTAAAAAGTTAATAAATTTTTCAATTAATAAAGTCCAACAAAATATATGTACTAATTTATTATTAAACTAAGATTTTTTTTTACTTCCCTTTTGCACATAGACATAAGTAAGAATTAAAACATTAAACCAAATGATAAACATTTTAAATTCTCAAATTATTTTAATTTATCTATTTGTTTTTATTTGAATTTTATGCTTGTAACATTTTTATCTTCTTTGATAGCCCTTTCCTATCTTTTACTTCAATTATTCATGATTTTTACTGTTTCTTCTGCTTTTAAAGATCAGTAACATACAGTCATACAGCACTTAAATATTTAGATTAATTTTTAAATATTCTACTAGAAAAATTCAACAATATAGTATACAGAATCATAAAATAGTTTTAAAGTGGTTACACATCCTTCTGATTGTTTATGCATTCTTCATTAATATAAAACCTCGTTACAAATTTGTGGTATCTTGTGGGGTAAAATTAGAAGCATTTGGAAAAAAAATAAAGCTCCTGTAATGCATTCAACATTGACATCTACCCAATACTTACCTAATTTGCTGTTTCCTTGATTGTAAATTCCTCATTTTGCAATACCAAGTATACTGGTAAACATTTTTTAATCTATCAATTTTATGTGCATCATCATAACAAATCTTCATGAACCATCTGTTTCTCAACAAGAATCTCAAATCATAAAAGTAAATATTTAAATATTAATGCTTTATCAACAATAAAAAAAGTTCTATAATGGAAATTCCCTTAGTTGATTTAAACTTGAATAGTGATCTTTAACATAGTTCCTGTACTAATTTTATGAAAAAGTTATTTACAATAAATTTAAGTAATATAATTATAGTAACTCAAGCATAAAAAATTTTAGATTTTTCAGATGAGTTTTTTTAATGTAATTGTTCTAATTAATGAATATACATTTTAAAACTGAAAATTAATTTCTCTCTTTAAAGGTAATGTGATATCTAAAATTTGATATTATTTGTCATAAGTTTTTGACAGTTCAAACCAGTTTTTGATGCTCTGTCATGCCAAAAACTTAAAACTGCAACTGAATACTGTTTGAATACAGATCATATCTTTCTGTTTTTAACAAAAACTTTAATTAAGAAAAATATGACAGGGTCATACAAGAGCATGGGCTCTGACAATAAAAATATATATCAGGGGATATATAAGAGCAATGGGCTCTAAAGAAGCAATCTCAGGGGAGACACGGACAACGGTTCGACCTTCCTAGATGGGGTCCGAACGCTCACACTCTGGTTACGATACAAAAAAAAAAAAAAAAAAAAAAAAAAAGAGGAAAGGAATGCGCTGGATACAACCATTGCGCTTAAGGGGTGGGGGGAACATCGATATGTACCGAACAGTGCCTATGGCACATTTTGTAGATTTCCTGTTTATTACATTGTTCATTTATGTTTGGTTCCCCAAAAGAAGAAGATATAAAAATAACACCCTTATTTAGAATTTTTTTAAAATATATATATGGTTAAAAATTTTTGGCCTCATTAAAAAGTCCAATATTTCATGAACCATTTGTGAAAATTCCAAAGGAAATTTTCAAAAAATTGTTTGGGATAATTTTTACAGTTGTTAAATTCATTGGACTCCTTGGAAGCATTGTTTTTGTATTTATTATTAAAGAGCAAATAATTTTCTTCTTTATCAGTGAATTTGGACTTTTGAACTTCAAAAAATCTTCACTTTTTAGCTCATCCTTAAAGTAAAATTTTTTTCATAACTAATTTTTTTTTAAAAAAAAAGTTTCTAAATAGCCCCATAAGTATACTCCTAAAATTTTATGCCAAAAATCGCAGTGATATCTCTTTGACACACACATAAATTAAACTGATATCCTCAAATGTGAACGCTACAATGAACTACATGAAAGATGGATATTGTTCTGAAAATGCTACTTATGGAATTATTTTAAATGTTTTTATCAGTAGTAGCCAAAGTTATGTTAAGATACTCTTTTTCAGTTCTTGTTTAGGGGAGAAGGCAGTTATTTGTTAAAGGTTTTATATGGAGATGAATAGATAAATTCTAGGGTTATATTAACTAAATTTAACATTCATTCAGTTTTTAATATAAATTAGCCATCTAGCTGTACTGGGGTTGATTGAGCAACAAAACTCTTAAAAGTTTGTCATTTACAAACAAAATATCCATTATCCTGAGAAATCCAGATTGGCTAAATCAAGGACAGTAGTGTTAAGAAATAAAATTTCACGACAAGTGTTTTTTCCCCCAAGTAATATCAAGGAAATTAGTTAATAATTACATTTATCACTTTTATAACAATAAAACGAAAAATCATTAATAAAATAGGATTATTTAATGTTAGATTTTGAGTAATATAAGGGGAGAGAGCTTCATGCTTTTCAGCTTTGTTTGGTTTTGGTTTTGGTTGGAGCGCTACGGTCTACTGTTTTGCACACGAGGGCTAATGAGACCGGGACCTACAGTTTAAAGCCGATTCCTTGAGTAATTTAAGGGGAGAGAGCTTCATGCTTTTCAGCTTTGTTTCACAGTGTATTTTAATGTAAATGGCAGGATCCCCCTCACGTGTTTATGTTGAACGATTCCCAACCTGAGTCCCAGCTCTATAGAGCTCCTGTCTTTCCTATTTTTTCGAAATACATCTTTTTTCTTTTTCTATTTTCTTACATCATATTATTTTCTTACATCTGACCAAATTGTTTTGAAATTCCAATGAAAAGAAACTGTTTTAATTATGTTATTTCAGTTTGAGAATGAAGTTATCAGCTACCATCATTTTGATGAGTCATTTAAAGGGATTCCCTTTCTCTCTTCACATCTAACCTTTCTCATTGTGGCCGAAGGATTTCATATCTCACTATATTGTAGCCAATAGGAAGAATACTTAAACTATAATATCAATATACTGTATTTACAAGAATATAAGCATCTATGGGAAGGAACATTCCTGATGGTAGGACTTATAAAAGTTTCTGCTTCATAATGGTAGGGGAAACAATATACTTGATCGAACGACATATTATGGGACTGGAAAATTTCATCCATTTGCCTCGATTATTGTGTTCCTATACTAATGTTATTTGGAATGTAAAAACTATTAATATAAAAAAAGCAGAAAAGTTGCAATTCAGATCTTTTAGAAATACATGAAATTCTTTTAAATCCACAGCTCGGAGTAAAAAATCATAGCTGAGTTGGAGAAAGGAAAAATCCATCTATCTAAACTGTTTAGCTGATATACTAGTTATTTAGGAGATACAAAATATTACTAACATAAAAAGTAAAGCGGAAACTGTCACAATTCAGATGTTTAGGAAATGTGTGGTTTTAAAAGTAATCAATGTCTAGTGGAAGAAAATCATGGCTAAGTATGTGAGAAGAAAAATCCATTCATTTATTTAGACTGCTATGCTCATAAATTAAAGTTTAGGAAATTCAAAATATTAACGTTCCAAAAAGCAAAAGTGTCAGAAATTTAGATTTTATAAGAAATATTATTTCAAAGAAGAGTATAGCTCAAATATTATCAAAGACATGCATACACATTCTTAAGATTTTTTATCAGCTTCAAAAATGCGATTTTTATAGCATGTTTCTAAGACACTTATTAAAGATTAAATCTGAATACAATTATTTAAGGGCTGTATTCACCAAAATTGGTAGATTCATGATCTAACAACAGATCAGCAAATCCAAGATTCAGTGCTAACACATTGTGAACCAAATTGACATAGTATTTATTCACAATAAGCAGATTACCTAATCCAATGATTAACTAGCTCAAATTTGTAAGCTATGTTTTGATTAGTCGATGAACCAAATTCTCACTTGGTTGTGTGTGCTTCGTGCTATTTACATGGCGAAAATCTCAAGTCTCTTGTTTATGGTAATCAGCACATTATTAATTTTACTTAGTCTTCAAGTTGTCCAAAATTCTGTCCTTAAAAAATGTGTTTCTGCTTCTTGGTACGTGAGGAATGATATGATTCATAATAATCTTAAAGTCAGGCCTGTTCTACCTGAGTTCAAAAGACTTGCGCTGCACTTTCACCGTAGCATCGATTTTATTCAGAATCCTGTACTTCACAATCTTCCTGTGTATAATCCTGCTGTTCCTAGCTTGGCAAAGAGGCCTAGAGCTTTATTATTTTGTTCTGACATGGCTCTTCCTCCTTCTAAGCGAAGGAGAGGAGATTAATTAATTTTGGTTGCTTGTCAACTTTGCTTTTAACACGCAATTTCTTAAGTCCGAGTGGCACGCTTGGAAGCGTGTCCGGTCATTCCTGCGATTGATGGTTTGATCCCCGGCGACGACCACTACTGGCAATTTTTTCAATATTTCTGATTTTTTTTGTATTTTAATCTTTTAAATTGTTTTCCACTATTTTTTATTAGTGAAGTACCGTTTTCTTTATTTTTTGGCTTATTTTACTTAATTTTTCCAATTTTTTGGGTATCATATCACTCTGCTACTTTGCGCTAGCTTATTTTGTTTTTGTAATGTATCGTCTTGTTTTATGTTATAAAAAAATATAAAAAAACTGAAAAAATGCTTAATAAAAATTATAAAATT
Organism: Pardosa pseudoannulata; assembly: GCA_032207245.1. NCBI lineage: Eukaryota > Metazoa > Arthropoda > Arachnida > Araneae > Lycosidae > Pardosa > Pardosa pseudoannulata. The sequence continues at coordinate 169,958,923 of CM063508.1, read as the reverse complement.
TTATAAAAACCAAAAACATATCTTTTTGTTAGTGCTGTCACTTTTGCTATTTTTTATTTGATGTACCAAGTTGCATTTTTTATAGTCCCTATTTTTGCTTATTGTATTACCTAACTGTGTTATTTTATGAGCATCATGTTGTAGAATCTGTGTAATGCTGTTAACCATACCAAATGGTCATTGTCAAGGTTACAGTCTAATTATCCTTTAATTAGACAACGCGTTGGTTACTCATAATTTTTTATGAGAACGTTGTCACCTCCTCGCTCTTTTGTGAGCAGGAGTGTATTAAATTTTCGTTTGGATTACTTTTTGCCTTGAGGCCTAAATTTATGTTTTGATCTGATTACGTTCGGAGGTTAAAGTGAAGACGTTCCACTTCACTAGGTACTCCATTAAACCCAATTACCTTGACCTTGAGAAAGTTAATATATATTACTTTTCCTAACTACTCTAGTTAACCAAAAATAATTGAAAGCTTAGCATATTTAGTAGGAATAAAAATTTATACCCAAGATTTAATTTGATACGAATTTAATGAGTCAATTGACATTAAATTTTTTACAGTTGTATATTACATAATTTTCCATATTTTTGTAAAATCAAAATTTGTGTTGTTGATCGCATTTTTAATTTAATTCCTTCTAAACTTTAATTTAAAAAAACTTGGCAATATTATTATTTTACTCCTATATACACATAACGTCTTTAAGGACTTGAAAAATTAGGATACTTCTCATTTTATTTTCCAAACTTGAGATCAGCAAAGTAGCTAAATCTTACTCATTGATTTAGCATGGTTTGGTTCTTTTTAATTTCACATTACATTAATATAGTACTGAAAGTTATACTTTTAAGTTGAAAGTTGTCAGCACTTCTTTAAAACTTGAAATTATTTTCATATTCTTTAGCAGTAATAGAAATTCAAATGTCCAACTTTTAGTATATTTTATTTCCTGCTTTATTCAGTGAAACAACTCTGTTCAAATATATTCACTTCACTTTTCCCCTTTAAGAGCATGAATACTAATTAAAATTTCTACTTACAGCCTATTTAATTTATGACCTCATCTATTAATCATTCTTTATGGTTAACCCAAAGTTTTAAATTCTTTTAGAATATGTTTAATGATTATGCTCATTTCTCGTAACATCATTATAGTTTAATTTTTAACCAATGTCTGATTTGAAAAATTTCCAAGAAATTTTAATGGTTCATATAAAAAGATGATCAAATTAGCACAAAATAATTATACTGATAATTTATCTTAACTTAATATTGCATTCTGTAGAAGACCTACATTCTCTCCTCCAGAAACGTCTAAATTCATTTTGCAAGCATATTTAATAGATTGATGGCTGACTCTTCATAATTTCTTTTGACAATGAATGAATGAACTTGCCTAAAGGGCAGCTCTTGGAGGATTCCAAGAGCAGGGCACTGCAACTAGAGCTCTATTGTATCCAAGCCCAAGAAGAATAAAAATACGACCCAAGAGAGCATAAGAAAAAAAGGCCACAAGCTGAAGCAAATCTCAGCAGACAACTGATAGGATTCTTTTGACAAACAAGCACATATTTTACTCATTTTACTATATTAAAATGTGTGAATTTAAAATTGTGTTCAGAGTTTTACGCAGAAACAAAGGGATTTAAAAAAGTTTTAAGCTTAATAAATTTGTGTCAAAACTGATTAGCCTAATTAAAAATTTCAGTTCAAATTTTCTGAATTTTTTTATCTTTAACAGTTTTAATTTATTCAGCAATTAAATATTGTTTTTAAATTAGTAGATCCAGAACCACGTGGTAGATTTTCTCAGTATGATGGAAAATTTCAAAATGTCGGCTCTTAAATGTTTTGATCTTGTCACTTATGCCATATGCTGCATACTATTATTCAATGTTGCCACCCCTTTGAACCATATCATAGTTCTGGGTATATCTTCAGTATCAAATAGAATTAAATAGCATTAAGGCTAACACTTATATATTACATCCAATGGAGAATCACGATATAGAGATCTTTAAACTTTTAGATTACAAAATTATTCCAATTACAAAATTTTTCATTTTAAATTATTTCAACATATATCTACGAGTATGCATTTTCCGGCCTGAAATACATGAATTTAAAAAATACAGAAACAAAAAATAAAGATTCTACAGTTGAAAATATAATCCAAATCACAACAATAAAAATAGATTAAAAAAAAAAAAATCATTGCCTAACAATTACCTCTCAAAAGCTTTTTTGTTTTTTTAACTTGAGTCATACTGAAAAACTTTAGATTTTTCAAGTTTTTTGACATCTAAACATTTGTTTTGTATACAATTATATTTACATATTTTTTCATTGAACTAACGCTTAGTATAATTAGTGGACTTTTTAATTCCTCCCCTTCTTTAATCCCCAAACATTTGTAAGCAAAGTGGCTTGTGAGCTAAGATAATAGCAGTTTCTCATTGTATCAGCTGCAGAATGAGAGAGCTCCTGCTTTATTTGAAGATTATGGGTTTTAATCAAATATTTGTTATTTTTTAGAATATCCCCATTATTGTAACATGTGCAATGCCATTTATGTCAGAGTGCTGCAAATATAATCAGATTTTACTATGCTTCCGTTTTCAAAGTAGGTTCATAGTCTCAGCACTGTACATATGATACAGATGTGACCTCACAAGGCTGCACTGTAATGGACAGTCATAAGCTTTGAAATAAAAGCATTTATTTAAGAGGTGGACATTTATTAAGACATCATATGGATAAAATCTACCACATTGCCTTGTGTATTCCATTACAATTTGTGGATATATTCTTGCCAGTCATAGAAATTTGCATGGTATGGATTTGTACTGCATTAAACTCAATTCTTTTTGTGAAATTTTTTTTTATTAATTTTAAAAATCATTAATTAGTAGCCATAAAGTATCAAAATATGTCTATTTTACTCATATTCACTATGAATCTCAGTCTTAACAATCAGACAATGATTGAATAGGCAGGGTCCAATTCCAGAGTCTGCAGGTTTGGGGATTGAACTTTATATTTAAAAGGAAGTGGTTTATAAAAGCAGATAGAATCATATTCTTAATTAATATGCTTGCTCACAGTTTCTTGGAAATATTAATTAAAGACTTATTAATTTTTATTTTCTTTATAAACATAACATTATTTATAGAGATAAATCTTTATAATTAACTCTAATCATAAAGATTTATCTTTCAACTTGGCTAAAAAAAGGGAAACATCTTTGCATGATTATTTAAACCAATTATATAATCAAATAGAAGTTTTAAGACCCAATTTTACGAAATAAAAATTTTGGTAATTTGTATAGCAAAAATTTGCTGATTAGCTCTAATTGACTTTCACGTGAGGGCCCTAAGTGCTACCCTCCCACCCAAAAAAAGAATTAAAAATAAATAATAAATAAATGTCTTTAATTTTCTAAAGTCATTTTATTATCAAATAAAAAAAATAAATTTTTATTTGAAAAAATTACAAAATTGATGTTAAAGAAGAAGAAATGAAAATATTTAAAATGAAATAGTAAATTGCGTCAAAAAGCTCTAGCTTATATTATTTAAGTATATTTTGAACAACATATCATGAATTAAGCTACTTAAAAATTTTTAATTTAGCATATAATGGGGCACAAAAATAGTCAAGCCTAATGGAATAAATCTAAAAATTGAATAAATAAAAATGGTACAACCTAATTCAAAATTAAATCAAGTAGACATGCAAAAAAGCAAAGACAATTGCGTTACCTGAAAATATTTTAAACAGTATAAAAAAAATATTGTTTAAAAAAAAAAAAAATGTTTTATCTCGACATGTCCTTGATTCCTGAACAATTTTACCAGCTTAAAACCTTTTCAATGTTGACCAGAATTTCTATTGTAAATTTCAAATTTATAAATGAGTATACTGAGGTGGTTAATTTTTAGACTACATAACCACACAACTAATGCAACTGCCTTATATGTGATACAAATATCGACTGTTGCTACTTTTGGGCATAGCAAAAAAAATTTTGAAGAATTTTCATGATCATGTCAAAACCATGGAGTTTTAGATTACATATTCACCTATCAATAACTGGTAGAGAATTGTGCATGTGTTGGAACTTTAAATTAAGAGGGAAGCTTGAAAATTACATAAGCCAGAACATTTCATATTGGCTGTAGCAGCAAGTGAACTACAAAAATTTTCTATTCTAATGCAAAAATCAACTATGATGATGTTAAACAACCCACATGGCATGCTTTCAAAACAAAAATTATAACAATTTAGGTATTTTACAAAATTTTAAGAAAGCATGTAAAATTTAAGTGTATTTCAGAACAAAAAAATTTTTTTAGAAAGATTTAGCACATGACCTATACTATATATAAATGTTTTGGGAAAACAGAACCATGTTTACACATTCATTTTGCTCTTTTTCCATCATCAAGACTTTTTTGGATAAAGTCATAGCTGGAGATGAAAAATACATTGTTTATAACAATATAATGAAAAGAAACTGGAAGCATGGAAAAAGAGTAGAATCTATGGCGAAAGTTGAATCGCATTGAAAGAAAATGTTATGTATTAGATGGGATTGCAGACGAATATTTTATAAGCCTTTTCCATTAAACCAAGTACTATAACTCACTTAACAACTAAGCATTGAAATTCAAGCGAAATGTCCAAAATTTAGTCAACCAGAAAAGCATATCTCAGCTTAATAATACTAGACCACAAGTTACTCAACAGATACTGTAAAAACATAGAAAAGTTAAAAGGGGAAATCCTCCAGTGCCCACAGTATTTCATGATTTTATTATTAAAATCTTCAGTTTTTTATACTGCAAGATAATTTTAATGGTCAAAACTTTGATTTATGGAAAAATCAATAGATATTTCAAGACTTTTTATTTTAAAAAAGAAAAATGACTTTTTCTACAAATAAGGAAATCAAAAACTTGTAAAATGTTGGGAGGCACTTGGAATGATGGAGATGTATCATCATGAAAATGTATATTCTAAAATTTGGTTTTAAATCAGTACATCACCCAAACAGTATAGCTTTTCTGAATCAATAAGTTAAATGATTCTAATAAAACCTAAATTCTTTTAATTTAAAAAAATCCTGAGCATACTTGTTGCAATATAATGAGGACAATTTAACCAATTCTCATTAATGAATTACAAATTTAGTAATAATTTTATATTTGAACCAGTCATGAAAAAAAGTTTATTGGTAGAATTAAAGTTCAACATCCATTAGTCTTTAAGAATCTGTTTCCATTGCTTCAACAACTGTTTTTTTCCACTTCAATTGGAATTATTTGAGTGGACAGAACGGAAGTAGTACCTTTGGGATAGCGATAAACCCCTTGCCTAAAAAAAAAAAAAAAAAAAAATTTTTTTTTAAACATGTATTATATAAAGATTTCCAACAGAAACTGTCAATGTTTCAGAATATGTACATAATACAATTAAATCTATTTTTAAATCTGCACAACAGAATTTTTCATTCACTTGAAAATGTATTTGACTGAATAAACGCTGTTATTATAGGTCTTACAAATTTGCCAACCCCCAAAAGTCCAAATTCCTTTGATAATTAAATTTATCAATTAACTAATATCAGAATGAAAAAAAAATGTGCAAAAGAAAGTCAAATTATATAATATTCAATTTCTATATATGGGTATATATTTAGTTCCATATAAGAGAAACCAGGATGCCAAAAGAAAAACAAACTGGATAAAAAGTTATTAATGAAAACCGTATTAAACAAAGAAAAGTTATTTAATGATATTACCTGTTTAAAATATTTACACCTGTTTCTTTTGTACTGCATTTATTGAAGAATTTGGTTTCTTAAAATATTAAAATCAAACGTTCAAAACATGGTCCCTCGTACCTCGATTGGCAAATCAACAAATTTTTAATTGTTTCATTTGTTATTGATGAATGGAAATGTATGGCTATTTTTGTGACGTAGCTAAATATTTACTCACACTCTGCATCACTATGTAGAATCATTAAAATGAAATATTAGAGTTTCTTATTTTTAAAATATCCACTACTAATCCTTATATGTCCAATCAAAAACCAATAGGTACTGATGCAACCTTCTTCAAGAATTGCCCTAGATTTCCGCAGACTGCAAGATTTTGATTGCATTTTGGTAGAGCTGAAGAAAAATTTTGTTTCATTGTTGCAAAAACAGGTGCAAATGGAGAGTTTAATGATTTTGCTATTAAATATCTGGCAATTTGTACATATATCCCAGAACCCAAAAAATAGTATAATACTGGTATTTACTTTTCTAGAGAATTTGAGTGAAAAACAAAAAATTCAGAAGTCAATTCAATTATCAATTAAAGATATTACTTATAAATTATAACCATTATATTTTAAGCTATAACATTGAATTAAATTTAAAAAAAAATTCTTACCTCTGTCCTTTTACACTAGCTTCTTCATAGGGTCTGATGTAATTAACCCCATCTTTTGTTATGACACACAAATCAACATTACTTCCAGAACCCAAATCATTAAATATACCACCACAGATAGCATCTCGTACCAATTTTTTCCCTTCTTCAAGCTGAAACAAATAAAACAGAATACAATAATTAAAACTAAACTTAATAAAACATTACATATGTAGAAATGAAATCTGCATTAACTTATAAATAAAATTAAACAGTTTTAGTCATACTCCTTTTATATGTGAAAAAGGGGATGCATATACAAAAGACTTTGCACAGTAATAATTGCCAGAATAAAGTAGGTAGAGAGGTAAAAATTGACACACATGCTTGGAATGTTATGGTGTTTTATTGTAATTACAATAATAAAAAAAAGAGGAGGCACTTAAAATGATCTGTAAAGCAATAATTAGCATAATGAATTATGACTAAGCAAAGACTGTTCTTCAGAAGAAATGCTTAACATGCCCACTGTTATTCCTCAACTAGCTATGGTTGAAAGACAATGTTGCCAATAGCAGTGTACAAAATATCTGTATTTAGGGTGAGACATTGGCATTATATATTGTCTCTTAGCCTCTCTATTGATGTCAGTCAATCATAGTTGACTTTCAACTTTACCAGAGACAATAATCACATGGAGTGAGATCTGCAGACTTGGGAGGCCAAGTATGACGAAAGTGGCAGATCCACCAAATAACATGTGCAAGAGATCTTCCACACAACTAGCAACATAGAATTGACTGCCATCATGCATTAAATTGTACTATTCAGCAGGTGTTTACTAGTCTGGCTAGAGATTATGCAATTCTGTAAAACATATTGGTATAACTCTTACTCATCATGCTAAGAGTTACAAAACCAAAATCATGCATTTCCTTGAAGAAAAAGGGCACAATAACAGTAGATGTGGTAAATCCACACTAAACTGTGCCTTTCTTGTTATGCAATGAGTTTACAAAAAAGTTCTGGGATTTTCTGTAGCCCAAATTTTGCAATTATACGAGTTGACAGATACGTTGTGCTTCCCAAAATTGATGGGTAAGTTTTTGGTGACGCTGGATTTTGTACAGATAGCATCAGAGTGTATGTTTTAGTGCTACTCAAACAGTAACATATGGAATGCTAGTATGACGTGTGACTTCACAAGCACAGACTTCTCCATGTGTAGACGAACCCGCTACAACCTCTGTTTCTTTCCCAACAATCTCAGCAACATGAGCACTTGGCTATGGAACTCATCGTCTAAACAAGCTGTAGCTTCAAACTTCAAAATCACTCTCTTAACAGCTGCAATTGTTACAGGACCTTTACCCATAAGTGTAATTTAGGAGGGGCAAGGGCGTGAAATGCCCCTCAAAATAAGGGTTAGAGATGGGGCAAATTTGCTATTTTGCCCTTCCATTTTTTTTTTATAAAAGTTTTATCATATTTTATAGTTTTGATTCGACTTTGCCCCTAAGTTGAACCATCTAAATTACATTCCTCCCTTTACCTGTTCAAAATAGGAATACACTTCTTATGATGAAAGGATCATAAATCTACAATTTAGAATAGTTTCCCATTCTGATAGTAAAGCCTCACTAACAGTGCCTTTCTGGTAAGATTGACATGTTACGATTGCTGGTGCATCTGATTCCCTCTCTCGTTACAGCTCACTTTATATGATTCTCATGCAGTGTCACTGACGTTTTACTGTCCAGTATCGTGTTTTGAGGTTTATTTGTCGTGGTTGCAATAAAATCACGTTATTCCAAGCATGTATGTCAATTTTTACCTTTCTGCCAACATTATTCTGTGAATTATTACTTCATTAAATGATTACTCATTTTCTGATCACCTGGTATATCAGTCTGCTGAAGTATTTACTATCAGGAATTCAATCATTGTTTTATAACAGAAATATGCACTTTAATTTACAAAATTTATGGTGAGAAATACCATCAATAGCTAAACAATGGTAATAATCAGAATAGTTTACTAATCACAAAATATGTCTGCTATGAACATGCTTTGTAGTGCAAGAAAAGCAATCAAAAACTCAAGACTTTTATATGATCATATACACAATTCAAACTTTATATCAACCTAATTTTAATATTATTAACATTATATACAACATTCAAAAATAAAATTAGAAAATATAAATTTTATCATCATATAAGAATAATAAATTCCTTTTGAAAATATATGCAAGGGCCAATGTATTATTCTAATCACTAATTCTTCAAAATGTTTTTAATACATATTTACTAATTTGGTTTTTACAAAATATATAAAAAATACTTACAGTTAAATCTTCCCTCCAACCTCTTTCAAACACTGCCATTGCAGCTAAACAACCAGAACCCATAGTAACATAAGGCAATGAATCAGTTGATCCATGAGGATAAATAGTATAAAGAGATGGTCCTCGAAGATCATAACCACCTAAGATTAGGGCTGCACCAATGTATCCATGATATCTATACAATATATGAATAAAGGACTTTATAAGTAACAAACACAGAAATAAGAAAAATAGCATAGACAAATAAAGAGATAAATGTTAGAAAAAGCAAAATCTGATAAATTAGAAAAGCAACTATCTTTTATGAAAAATATTACACAAATGTTAGAATATTTAACAAGTACTGTATTTAATTGTATATAATGAGCACTGAAAAAGATTTAGGGCAGAACTCAAGGTGCATCAAAATTGTGCAACATCAACTACCCAAAAATACATAAACTATTAGAAAATTTAGAAACACCTAAAAATCTAGTACACAAGCAACCACGGATTATGAATAAAATAATTTATAATACCTGAAAAGATATTGCTTTAATAACTGAACACCAGCAATAACAGGAACAACTCGATCTGTAGACAAACGATGTAATTCTAGTTGAGAGGAAATCAATTTGGTGGACATTTCAGTATCAGCAGCTGTACCAGCACCACAGCAACTAAAAGTTAAAAACAATTTAGTTGAACAAAATCATGACTTAACCACCACATACATAAAAATAGTTTTAAAGAAACAAACAAGAGAAAATGATAGTGATGGACAGAATCATCTAAAGACGTGGAAAATAAAATGATTTTATTATATTATGAAACAAAAGAATAAGTCTTTGCTTACTATGTTATTTATGGGTATCACTCAAGCTTAACTGAATCTGATTAAAACATTAACTTAAACTGGTTAACTTCTTTAAACAGTATGAAAACATTTTGTTTTAAATGCTTAACAGCATTTTTATTTTCTACACGACAACATTCAATTAACTTAAAACTGTTCAGAAACTAAAATTTAAAATTTTGTAAAAGGTAGCTATAAAAAAGAATTCTAAATGCTAAATAATAATTAAAATAAAAAATAGAGAGGGTTGAGACATGTATACATAATGAAATAAAAATCAAGATGCAAATTATCTATGTACTAAATTTTTTGCTATGCCCTCAACAGGAAACCAAATCTATTTTACAAGCAACTTCCTCCTTTTTTTTTTTTTTTTGAAAATGCAAAATTCTTTTAAGATTACACGTTGGGCTATCTATTAGATACCATGATAAATATGAATATCTTAATGTGGACTGAGCATTGCATTAAAATTACAATAATTTAAATTTTTTTGTTAATTTTATGACTAGATATACTAGGTAGCTATAAATTATATATATGTATATATATGTATGTATATATATCTATATATATATATATATATATATATATATATATATATATATATACACACACACACACACACATGCACACAGTGGACTCTGCTTAATGTGATCAGTTTGGGACACCGTGATTTTGATAACAATAAACGTTATGAAAAATTAGATAAATTTATACCCTTAATTCACATATACTAAATTTTAAAACAAAATGAAAAACACACTTTTAATTTATGTACTGTATAACATAAGAATTGTATACATAATTTAAAAATTGATCAATTGTTGACTATCTACAATTTTTTTCTAAGAAGTTCAGTGATAAATTGTTCATAATCATAATCAACTTGTCTTAACAATTTAAAATTTCAATCTTTTGATTTAATGTTAAATCATTTCACTTTCTGGTTTCCATACCAACAAGCTGCATGTAAGCAAGCAAGGCATAAAATGTGAATACACTCCTTCTGAGTTCCTTTAATAATGTGTTGCCTTCTGCTTATTTGACAACCATTGACCACCAGCAGGGTGTGCATATTTCAGAAAAATTTGAGGAATGTGTAATTTCTCACTCCTTTGTTCATTCCCCATTTCCCTAGGTTAAAGAGGAGAATTCTGGAAAATTCAAACAACAGCGAAGAAAAAGAAAAGAATGGGTTTCTTCTGAATATATTGTGAATATTCCTTTGCCAGTTAAAATGAGATTCGAAAACTCATGCCATTAACTGATGTAACGATCACATAAAGCAATAATTTTAACATACAAATGAATAGAGAAAATTGGGACAAAGTGATTTCAATAAAATTAACTGCGATCATATTAAGCAAAGTCCACTGTATATTAACAAATGTGAGGACACTAGCCACAAATGTTAAATAAATTTAACATTTATCACTATAATGCTGAACATTTTGTTGACCATTTTATTATGGGAGCATCAATTAGACAGTAAATTTTATTTCCTATGGGAGAACAACACAAATACAACCAAGCCTTATTAGGAGCCAAACCCAAGTTTACTGAGTTGAAACACATCTTAACCACTATACTATCTGGGTGGATATAGTTGACAGTTGCATCAAAAGGGTAATATTATATAACATATTACAAACATTCCTACAGAAATTTCCAAGAAACTTACTACATATTTGGAGCTATGTAATGAATTTTTGCACAATTTTTATCAGCCACAATGGAATCTGACGTAGCTCTTGTATCAGCTCCAAGAATAACACCATCCTAGAAAAGTATATAATTGTTAAAAAATAAGCTGAAAAAATATTTAAAAAGGTCATATGAAAAATCATAGTACAAGACTTTATAAAAAATTTCTACACTGTTGAACATTAAATACTATCAATATTTTAGTCATACCATTCATAAAGGAAGTCAAGTTAGAAACATTGTCTCAGAGTAATATTAATATATTCTATTTACATATTAAATTCTTATAATCATTGAGATGATACATTTATTTTACATCTTTGAAAGGCTTATTTTTGGATTTAAAATGATATTTTAACCTAGAAACATTAAGTTTTTAAATATAATTTTATTAGTAATTTTCATGACATTTGAAAAGTTGGGTCATTTATGAGTTAAAAGTATAGAGAAAAAGAATAAAGACATTAATTTCAGCTATATTAGTTTTTAACTTAAAGTTGCACTATTATATATCAGTTGTCTAAATTATTTTTTGCTTATGATTACATTAATCCAGATAGACACCAAGTTTAGTGAGCTGCCTACCATTTTTCAGCTGAATTTCTGTTTAAGTGATCGCCAAATTGCTACAAAGTGATGCTTACAATTTGTATTTTGTCTTGTATTAAGTTATGTTTTCAAAGCATATTTATTTATTCTTTTTAAATTGATATGCTTTAAAATGAATACAAATGCAAACTTGAATATTTAATGTGTTTAAACATGCTTTTGTACTATTTACTGAACTGAACAGTGAAGAATTTTTGCAAAAGCAAAATTCTGTACTGTTTCATAACAAATTAAGTTAAACATAAACATCACCTGATTATATTTATAATTTACTGATGCTATTTAATAATTTGATTAGATTACAAATTGCTTTTTATAAATTATTAGCTTAAAATCGAAAAAAAAAAATAATAGAGGAAATATATATATAAAAAATACTAATTTAAATTCTAAAGAAAATGAGGGGTGTTAAAATATTTTTCTTACCCAAGAGAGGCAAAGCCCCCCTCAACCTCCTGTAACAGTAATATCACATTATTTAGCCTAACACTTTTAACAATTGGCAAAATAATATAATTTAAAAATATTTCTGCTTTGTTTTGTATTAAATTTAAACACAATTTTGAATAAAAATGTTTGAAAAATATAACATCACTTACAACTTTGAAAATTAAACAACATAAAATATAAAATAAAAGCACTAATCTACTTTATAATCTTTTTATTTGATAGTACAGAGTGCATTTAAATACATTAAAAATGATGTTTGCATTAGTATTTACTTTAGCAACATTTTAAGCCCTTTTCTGTTCAAAATATGCTTTAAAATAGTGTATAAAAAATGAGTACGAAAAGGTGGAGTAAAAAACCCAAATTCTCAAGAGCCTGGCTGAAATGGACAAAATATAAAATGGATGCTAGGTGGGAGAGTTCAAAAGTAAGGGTAGACAGAAAACTAGGTTCTAGAATTTGACGATACCACCTGTGCTTGGCATGCCCACTAAACTGGGATGATTTTTAAAAAATGAATCATTCTTGGTACTACTGAAAAACTGGGTACCCCCTCCTAGTTTTTGCAATTTTTAAATGGCACTAACCCTTTAAGTAGTAAGCCCTTTGAAGTAACCTGAAGGCTGTGTTCATTTGGTACAAATAGAAAACTTATACAACTTTAACTTTTCTGACAGGGATATGTTTTGAAAATGTATGTTTAGAAGCTGATAATTATCACTAATTTTTTTTATATTCTCCCTCATATAAGGTTCATACTCCATTGGCAGGAGAAAAATAAAAAAAGGAGTACCTACTAGGACAGCATCAAGCAGTACAGATTTAGTTTTTTACATTTAATAGTTTTTATTCTGAAACAATAAAGGCAAATATAAAAACTATAAAGACACAAAACATAATTAAATAAAGATTTATAGTATGAAGTTGAATACCCCTTAACATTACATTAAAATAAAGATTTTATTAAGAATCAAATGAAAACAATGCTATGTTTGCAATAAACAGATACAGAAAACTAATTGTAATCCAAATATCAGAAAAAGTGTGACAGTGACAGGTACTACAGTCAAATTTCAGAATCTGCTCTCTCTAATACAGAGAAAAAAAAACAACAGAATATATTCATTTTTCTGAGAAAAAAACACAATACCCCTCACCTTTACAGGAAAATGATTAAAGGATATAATATCCTTTTGTAGGGCAAGAGGTGTATTATTGTAATATATTATAATTTAAATATACTCATATGAGTATTAAAATGAATAAATTTTATGAATCCAAAATTATACCATAAGAAAAAGTAACAAATACATTTATGACTTACTTTAAAAATTATGCCAACAATTGTAGTTCCAGTTTTTGTAGCTTTTGGAACAGGAAAACCTTTAGATGTTAAATAAGCATTTCTAAAATAAAAATTTTTTTTTTGATTTTTAATGATGTTCAATCAATGTTTATTTAATACTAAACTAATATTAATGAGAATAAATATATATGTATGAAACAATCAGTTTACTTATGACTGCTGTGGATAAATCAAAAATATATATCCTTGTTAATATTAAAAGAAAATAAACTAACATAATTTTCTTTCTAAATAATAGATGTTGGTTGGGAGAGGAAAATATGTTAAATGGAAGTTTTACAGCTATTTTGAAAAATAAAAAATAAAAAACTTGTAACATTTTAGGTCTATGAAAGTGCTTTAAATAATTGTTACGAAAGTGACAAACACTGCTACACTAGCAAAACAAACTTAAAAAATGCCAAAGTATGAATTAAAACCTGAATAACATTAATGACTACATATTGTGTTGGTTCTTATATAAAAACAAAACGAATACAAAGCAGGTATTTTAACTAATGGGGTTAATCCTTGCCGAAAACATATTAAAGAATGAAGAGAACCCAGATATTATATGAAACAAGAACAGCGATATATTTCAAGTAAATCTATTATGATGATATAATAAAGTAAATAGTTGACAGCAAAAAATTTAATCTTTTATTTTGCAAACAAGTGCACTCTACAACCAGGGAAAAACAGAAAAAAAAAATAAGGGAGTTAAATACAGACATAAGAACCTAACAAAAAGAAGTTTTAATACAGAATTTAAATAAAGAGCTATGAAAGATTTCTTAACCGTATACAAATTATGCCGACTATAACAATAAAAATTGAAATTTACGAATTTAGCTAGATTGACAGCTACATAATTTCAAACAGGTATAAATTACCGACAGAATAAAATCAACAAAATATTTACCTTAAACAATTATCAAACTTAAAGCCAGAAGTCGGCAAAGCAGTACACAAATCAGCAGCCATGATGACAATACTATTCGAATTATTAAACTGTTGCCAAATGCGTTAATGAACTTTAGAAAAGGAAACCATAGAGTTTTAAGCCGAGTCTTTTCTTTCATTTATATCGTATTCAGGAAACGGTTAACTCTGGTAAGCAGATGCACCACTTAATCTTAGTAGTAGTTCATCACCAAAAATATTTCCTACTGGACGCAAAATTCAGAAAGAAACCCTGTTAAGTACCCGAAGTGTCGGGTGCATTACTTTTTTGAATTTCTTATATCTAAGGTTTCAAGAAAAATAGCATAAATTGAATTAATATTGTTGCTTGTAAAATCATGTGAATCATTTATCGTAGTGTTTTGCATTTATAGTGGAAACCCCTTAAATGCATTTTTCAGTTTATACTTTTTCTTCTTTTGGAACCTAAACATATGTATGCAGTTTAATATTAAAATATTTCATTTATACGACTGATCCGCATCCTATATTAAATTTATACTTCATGAAAGTTATAATTTAAAACAGTTTAAAATTTCCACTCAGTATTAGTCCTAAACATTCGGTCAAGCACATGCAAATTAAAATTGGCTGCCTTTTTATATTCCTTTTTCATTTTTCCTACATTGGTTGATAATCGTCTCGCAGCCCTTTATTGTTAACCGCCCATAAGCTGGGCATCTTGTTTGGTTCATCCTTGCTTCTATTATACGAAATTCAGGTTTTATATCTCTATTTTTACAAATCATTCGCTTTCTCTGTATGTATTCCAACACTATCGATCAAACGTTCTTAATAGTGTATTCTCTTTCTCCCAGTTACATGGGTGTTTATAGGGAGGGGAGGTTAGTAGAACAGGTTTCGCACTGTTTCTTCAGTAATCAAAGGACACCAAATTTTAAAGGGAAGCGAAAATGATGAAGTAATATGTTTTAAAGTCTCCCTTTCACAACAGGTTTTGTGAATTTTTCTAAGTGATTTCGTTTCGGAATTTTTGAGTAAATTATGTAACAAATAACAAATTAATGCTCTATTTTCAAAAGACAAATGTTTAGAAGGAAGTTGATACCCATGGCTTTATGTCAAAAGTAGAAATAGTTAAAAAATTAAAATCTTCAGTGTCTACGTTGAATAGGATAGTCAACAAAATGAAAGAGAAAGAAGGGAATGTATCGGCGTGCAGTTTATGCCTTTAAAAAATTCGCGTGCAAGCGAGGAGAATTTAAGATGTAGCAGATATTGTTTTATGATTTTTTTAATTGCACCGAGATGCTAACATTCCAGTTAGTGATCTAGTGATAATAAATAAAGCCAAAGAAGTCAGCATAAAAATGTATAAGGAAAATACTAATCTCAATTTTTCTTCTGGTTGGAGGCAAATATCCAAACAGCGATATGGACTTACACGCTAACACGCCATCTGTTAAGTGGAAATTACAATCAGTACCGCCAGAGATAGTGCAAGTGGGACTTAAAGAGCTGCTTAATAAATGGGATGGACACCAGCCCCTGAACGTATTCAGTGTGGATGAAAGTGATCTTTTAAATTACTTCTTACCATTCATAACACTGGCTATAAAAGAAGAACCTTGTTAAGGTGAAAATAAAAGTAAAAATCATCTAACCCTTTTACTCTGCACTAATTCAGATGGATCAAAAACTAGATCCTGAGTCTAGAAGCGCAACTAGATGTTACTTTAATATTAAATACAAGATTTCGATCGTCTACAGATGATAGACTTTTAGTTATTCTCCAGAGCTTTATTATATGTTATACTGAAATTTTTGATTGCATAGAATTCGGATTACAATCAAAAGAGGATGAGTTCGACTAGATGTTATCATAGTCTTACAAACAAGATTACGGCTGCCAGTTTTTTCATTATGCCTTACAGCTTTATTACTCTTTATACTGATATTTTTCGCTATATAGAGTGTGGATAGCAATAAAAAAGAGACGTACACGTGTAGATATTATAGCAGTTTGAAATACAAAGTTAACTTAACAAACATTGAGATATGCTTTGACTGCCGAATTCTTTTTATAGAACTCGTATAACAAATAATGTTTTACTTGCTTTCCATGTCACACTTTCTGACATTTTTTTTAAAACGATTAATTTTGTGAGACACGGTGCATTTATATGTGAGGCATCCATGCGTTTGATTAGCCGAGGATTTGCGTTATTGCAATATCATGTGGGACGTTAATTCCATTGAAAATTTACGTATCCATAAATGGGTAGAACTTTCTCACTCACCCAATATAAAGAATTTAAAAATGAAAATGAAAAAGGAGAAAAGAGATTAATTCAAATTTAATTATGTTTATAGTACATTTTCTTAAAATTTTTTACCCAGAAACCTATCCACATTCAGAAGAATTCAGTACAGTTATTGAAGATGATAATGACACTAATGTTGATAGCGAAAAGGAATTGTCTCTTGAACAAAAATTAGAATTAGAGATAACTAAAAAAAATTCAGCAAACCAAAATGCAATACAGAAGTCAGTTATATCCAAAACCATCCCATGAAAAATCGGTTTATTTGAAGATGAGGGATTTAGAGTTACATGATCGGAAAAAGTATATCTCGCATTGCTAACAGTACCACCAACTAGCTTAAATGCTGAAAGAGCGTTTTCGACAGCTAGTAATTTTTGCACAAAATTATGTTCCAGGCCTAATGGCAGTGGAATTAATGCAGCAATATGTTTTTTAAGATGCATTATGTTTTTCAAAATTTGTAATAGTATCACAAATTGAATAGTGATATTTACACTTTTTGAGATTTAAATACATAAGCTGTTCCTTGTTCTTTTAATTCTTTGTGATTTTTTATATACTGTTATAATTTATAAGTTACAAATGATTTGTTGTGATATTTCTCTCTCTAATAAAACTTTCATATAAAACAAAGGAACACCTGCTTTTTCTTTCTTTTTCTGAAATTCCTACTACCGGTATTAAAACTGGTATTCCGGCATTAACACTTTACTGACCGGTCGTCGATTAATCTATGTTTTGTTCTCAGCGCATACCGATCGGTCGTCGATTAATCGACTTTTGATCTTTTTGTTAGATTTGGTTAGGTTAGATTGACAAGTAGCAAGCAGCAAGCATTTCGCATTCTTTATTCAGATAATCGGTGCATTTTTTTAAGCCTTAGCCCTTAGAAATGAATGGAAAGGATAGTTTCGGTGAGTTTTATCTCGACGACCTGTCAAATTGTCTTGACAGCCGTTCATCAAGTAGTATTGATGACGAAAGTGATAGCAGTAGTATAGACATTCGAAAGCGACATCTTGTACTGCTAATATACACTGATTAAGAAGACGAGGACATGAATAATAATGTTGAAGACAACAATGATACATGGTCAACGAACGACAAGAGTATAATTTTGGAACTTTTCGAAGGCAGCTCTGGTGTAAAAATTATGCCAAGTTCCTCCGAAAGCGTAATGGATATTGTGAATTTATTCATTGGAAGTGACCTGATTGAGCACTTCGTGAGGGAGTCTAATAGATATCATTATCAAATTGTGGAAAAATATAGAATTACATCAAAAGCGAAAAAATGGGGAGACGTCACGATGACTGAAATGAAGAAATTTTTGGACCTGATCATTCTCATGGGACAAGTAAAGAAGGACGTTCTCTACGATTATTGGTCTACAGACCCATCTATAGAAACGCCGTTCTTCTCGAAGGTTATGAGCAGGAACAGATTTTTACAAATAATGCAAAGCTGGCATTTTTGTAATAATAACGATATTTCTCCCAATTCGCATAGGCTGGTGAAGGTCCAGCCTGTCATTGATTATTTCAAGGAAAAATTTAACAACGTATATAAACCAGATCAACAATTGTCTCTAGATGAATGTTTAATTCCGTGGAGAGGTAGACTGTCAATCAAAACATATAATCCGGCAAAAATTACCGAAACCGAGCCGGTGTCTCGGATGATCTGCGGCTGAGCGGGCGGTGAAAGGGCATAGTATGTTCGAACCGCTACCAGTCGGTAAAGTGTCAAGATCTAAAAAATACCGAATACCGGTATTGAACTTTTGGTCCGATATTTCAATCCCTAGTTATAACATTAATGAGGCACAGATATGTAACCGACATTTTGGTGGAAAAGTAAAATAATTTCCATTGACAAGAAAACATTCAAATTAAATACAAATAAAAAAGAATGATACAGCCACTACATTCGTTCCTTGCTTCCCGTTGATTTTCGATCGATATTTGTTTATATTATAGAGACAACTGAAAATCCAGGTTTGCGTAGATATGATATTGCATAGGGAATGAGAATATTTTGTACTTAAATTTGGATTTTCATGTTTAACTGAAATCCAGAACTCCTTAATAAAGTTCTGACTTTCTCCTTTTTAAAACCACCATATTTCTAAACAGTAATTGGGGGCAAGTCAACGGTGTATCCCCAAATACCATTAAAATCTGGGGACAGGAGAGAATATTTTTGGCGACTTATTTGAGAACATAAGACACAATCATATATACTTTAAAACTTTTTTTTAAAACTTTTCTGATTTAATATACTTTAAAATAGAATTGTTTTTTATTTCTATATTGTGAAACTAGGTATATTTATTGAAACTCTCAGTACGTGCAAATTCTCTATAATTACAAAAGGATACCTTCTTTATCTTATTTCCTATTATCACAAATTCAAGCTTAGATTTAATATTATTAAAATAAAAGTTGTAGATTTATTAAACTTTTTACCTGCATGTATGAACAGAAGCTACTTAAATTCATTACGATTAAAAGCTGCTTTCATTGAAAACATATTTTGTAGTTATATAGACTGTGACGTCCTGGAGTAGGGGGTAGGCGAAGCCATCAATGACACAGGCTGGACAATCATTTTCTCTGGATTAAATATTTTATCCAGGTGAATAAATTATGTACAGCTATGTACAGGTTCAGTAGATTCTAAATCTTCTGGGATCTCGTGCTGAGATATCATTAACCCAATTACAAGGGGTGGGTACAATGAAGGTAGTTCTTCTAAATCACTGGAACAGTTCGCTAATTAGTACGAAACACTGACACTATAACCTCCGGCTGTCGATCAGTACAGTCAGCCTCCCCACTAAGGTTCAAACACTCAGAGTGCGTATCACTCCGGAGTTCGTTGAGGAAACTCAGGATGCAAGACGATCCAAATATGAGAGTAAGGGTCACCCTCAACGACCTACTTCTATACATGAAGTAGAAAAAAATATTAAGATAACGGGAATGAGATCCTAAAGTCGAAAGTCGACTTCTTAGCAAAGCAGAGACGCTGGCGGTCTCTAAAACAAGCAAACTCCGGAAATCGGAGAGACGAGTGGACTCCTCTCAAGCACCCAAAGCAACTCTCAAGAAAAAGCCTCCTTCTTGGCCCAGCCAATCTTCTTTTATAGGGGTCCCGGTTCCCTTCACGTGATTCTTCCGGAACCTTCCAGAACCAGGATGACGCAATCTTGCGGTCACTTCCCACCTGGATCAGCTTATCCGTTTCCAGATGTGGCCGAAAGGTCGTCTTTAAATCAACCGACCCAAACAACTTAAATTCCTTTTTCACTACCGCTAACGGGCCATATGTGCACTACAGTGTCCCTCGATTAATAATCATTACCCGAGTCTTTTCACTCAAATAGCCCTTACAGACGCGCTGGCTCTAGCACACGGACAGTTTTCAATTACGTCTCTTTAAGCGTGAGTCGTGGGTTTGTTGACGGGACCTAGTACACAGACAGCTATTGTTAGGACCGCCCGTTTTTTACCTGCCGCTAATCGTAATTGTCTGCTGCGAAAGGTCACCTTCCGTTCTTCTTTCGCTAGGGTCATGTAACGGATCGTTACAAGACAAAACTACAGTAATATTGTTTCCAGATCTTCAAAATTCCCCCGGATGACTCGCTGTCGTCTAAAAATTATTGTTCAAATTATTAATTCAAATGAAATTAAACTAAAGCTCAGATATAATGAGATTTTAGATAATCCAAAACACAACTTTAGTTAAACATTTTAGTTTCAAATATTGATTCTGATATTGAGTAACTCATAACATTCAAGGTAATAAACTACATTTATGCCTTGTTTGTATAAATATTCAGTTAACCTTTCGATTTCTTAACGAGGCTAACGAAACAGGAATGAAATTTATTATTTATAAGTAGATCAAAATTTTCCCATAAGCATAAAAATTGTTTTTTTTTTCTTTAAATGCAACATCAGTTTATATTGAAAACGAAAGCCTTACATAACTTGACAGATAAAATATTACATAAGTATTGCAAGTGTTTCATCGATTATTGACGAATAAGTTTTCTTTGGTTTGCGAATTTTATCAAGATACAGCGTAGTATTTGTTTATATTAGTTATCATAACATATAATTTGAGTTAATTGCAGGGAGTAATATTGTTTAATCCTCGTTGACATGGATACACTTTGTTGAGTCTTTAATCAGATTTCAAATTGATCTTGTTGAGGGCGTAAAGCGGTAAGTTTCTTTTTGCGAATATAAAGTTCAGAGGTGCGTCATCAAAAAGAACAATCTTGGGTTCTAATGAATATGAAATTATAATGTACTCTTTAATTCTATTCCCAAGCTGTGATGGCATAAATGACTCTTAAATGTTAATATTTCCTAATGTTCTTCATGAACAGAAACGTGTGAATTTAAATTGAGAGTAGGTTATAAAATTTTTATTTCTGAGATAATTTATTAGATTTTTTTCTGAAAGGATTCTAATCTGAGACTGATTGAGCAAAAAAAAAAAAAAAAAGGTTTACACCTTCAATATTTACTTTTGATATTGTTTTGTCTAGCATGTCAATCTCTCGTGCTTAGAATATTATTGTTAAATTTCCATCTAATTCGAGAAGTTCGACTTTCAAGTGTATAAATTAGTTCTGTTGAATTTGCATAGAAAAGCAAATATTTTCATGCTTTTGCTGCAATTCAAAAAATATATTTCATATATTCTACCCCTATAGAGTCATTGTGATGCCATAGTTCTGATCATAATGACTTTTTACTAGAATCCAACTGCAAATTCAAAGAAACATTAAAAACGTATTGAATTTTAGAGTGTGTAACTCCAAGAATATGAATCGTGCTTAAAAATACAGCAAGTTTATTGTTCCGAAACTGACAAACTGTATAGCTTTTCCTTGTTGTTGCCAGTTAATTGCAAAATAGAGTGTTAGATAATTTTCCCTAACATCGGCGTATTTCTTTATCTTTGATAATTAGTTCATACTTGAATTAAGAACTTATAATGTTGAAGCTAAATGAAGAGCAAAATTACAAGCTTTTCTGGAATCTAGCAGGTATTTTTGGAATGCATGATATTTTTCGTCGAAAATGGTTGAATAAATTCATAGCTTATTCATCTTTTTCAATAGCGCTGATTTCTTACGTTTGGGGTACATCGATGTCTTTGTATTTATATTTAGATCGGGAATCTTTTCTGACATGCCTAATGTCTATTACCTCCAGTACATGCCAGATGATTACTTATTACAAGTTCTTGACCCTCAAGAAAAACGTGGCTGACTTGAAAAAAAAGTTTTCAGCGGATGTTATGTATTCATCATTTTATGTTGCTTCTTTCAGCGCTCTTCTAATAATTGCTCTTTTGTTCCCGTCTGCCGTTTCAGTGATTCACATTGTTATAATAAAAAAGACAGGTGCTAAAAATATGGCGGATAATTTATACACATTTGGTTATTCATTGGACAAACTTGGAAATTATGGTTTGGTTTTATATGTAATATGCTTAAGTGCAACATATTTTTTACAAGTCACAGTTCCAGTGTCTTTGAATTGTATTTATTGTGTTATATGTATCCATTGTAAGGACAGAATTATGTGTGTAAAGCGAAAATTCCAGCAATCGTACGGAAGGATGGATTCTCTTTCCATGACAAGAATAATAAAAGAGCACAAGCGGGTGCTGTCTATGGTTGAAAAAATTAATGATATGTTTTACTCCATCATATTTGTCATAATCTTCAACCACGCTCTTCTGTTATTTTACGGGCTCGATGTTTTAACCTCCAATGAATACACATTGGAATTCGTCGACTTACTAGATATGTTTGTAATATTTGTGGAAAGTATTTACCTTTTCACTGCTAATATCATTTGTTCATCCTGGGTTCTGCAAGAGCAAGAAGACTGCAAAGATGCTATTTACAAATTATACACACAATTAGATTTTGAAAAATATTACACTGACCCTCAAATCAGAAGACAGCTGAAGTTGATAATTCAGAAGGAACCAATTGCATTATCCGCTTGTGGATATTTTCGTATGACGAAAACCCTTTATTTTCCTGTTATTGGGACAGTTTTGTCCTATGGATTCATTTTCATACATCTGTTCAAAGAGGTAATAATTCCTAAAATTTTAAAAGAATAAGAGCATTATTCTTCTGTTTTAAAACAATGATCGCAAATTGCAACAAATTTTAAGAAAGAAACAAATTACAGTTCATGGTGTAAATACATTGCGCTTCACTATATGTTGCTTTTATGATATGACGAGATTTTTGGATTTAGATTTTCTATTGCATTAACTGCTTCTGTGTTTTAAGACTGTCAAGAGAGTAACAATTCGAAACCATTATAAAATCTCCGAAGAGAATTTTCCCAGAGATTCTAGGATCCCTGCTCGTAAAATTACCACTGCAAACAGTTGGAGATTGGAGCGTTCAAGTAAATATAGATATCTGTCCTAATTTGTAACGCATTTATTTTATACAGCTGCAATGCCATTTTACTGTATTGCTTTTTGTATGTTTTTGTTATTTGAATTAAAGCACGAAATGTCGTTTACAGTATATGCACTTATGTATTTAAGTAAAACAATTCTGCACATTATATATATGCTTACTATTCTATTAATTGACGACATGAGATCAATATTTTATCAGACCTTCTCTTGCTTGGATAATTTTATCAATGACTTGGACTAAGAGACTATCTTTTACGAGCTCAGGAGAAGTCTAGAAGAGCGATTTTCTTGACCAGTTTACGGTTGTTGTGCATCACTGGAGTTGAAAAAGTGTTTCTAGATGCAATCTATGAGCAGAAAGCTCACATTTGTGTTGTATTTGAGGAAAAATAGGACTGCACTATTTAATTTGTCAGATCGATTTAGTCTGTAATCGAATCAGAGATTGAGCGAAATGATTTTCTGCATTGAAAATCTGAATTTTAACTAGCTGGTCTATGTTCAATCCTTATCTTGCTTAGATAACTATGCGAATTTCAGTAAATAAATGCTTCGAACTGAGTACACTGGAACTTAAGGTCTTGTGAAAAGAATGGAAGAAGAGGCTAATTTAGGGATCGATTTTGCATCCCCCCCCCAAATTTTTTTTTCTCTACAAATTAAAATTCAGACTTTTGCAATGTTCAAAAAACTGTTGCAAGTCGTTACAATATTTCGTAAATCTACCCTCAAATGTTGTACATGTGGTGCACGATTCTACTGCTTCTTAAGATACCTCATATTTAGACATTGCAAAGTTAGAGAAACTGTTGCAAGTCACAATAATATTTTGTAAATCCACCCTCAAACATTGCAAGGGCGGTGCATGATTCTACTGCTACTCAAGATACCTCATATTCAGACTTTGCAATGTTTAAGAAACTGCTGCAAAGTCACAATACTATTTCGTAAATTCATCCTCAAATTTTGCCCGAGCGGTGCATGATTCTGATGCTTCTCAAGATGTCTCCCATTCAGACTTCGCAAAGTATAGAAAATGCTGCAAGTCACAAAGATATTTCGTAAATCCACCCTGAAACATTGCACGGGCGGTGCATGATTCTACTGCTACTCAAGATACCTCACATTCAGACTTTGCAATGTTTAAGAAACTGCAAGTCACAATAATATTTCTTAAATTCATCCTCAAATTTTGCCCGAGCGGTGCATGATTCTGATGCTTCTCAAGATGTCTCCCATTCAGACTTCGCAAAGTATAGAAAATGCTGCAAGTCACAAAGATATTTCGTAAATCCACCCTGAAACATTGCACGGGCGGTGCATGATTCTACTGCTACTCAAGATACCTCACATTCAGACTTTGCAATGTTTAAGAAACTGCAAGTCACAATAATATTTCTTAAATTCATCCTCAAATTTTGCCCGAGCGGTGCATGATTCCGATGCTTCTCAAGATGTCTCCCATTCAGACTTCGCAAAGTTCTAGAAAATGCTGCGAGTCACAAAGATATTTCGTAAATCCAGCCACAAACGTTGCACGGACGGTGCATGATTCTACTTCTACCCGAGATACCTCACATTCAGTAACATTGGACTTGATTTGTCAGGTCGATTAAATACTCCACTGATTTCTGAATGTTCTCTGAACGTTCTAGACTTTTCTGAACATTCTAGAAGCACTAAATCGGTAAGATATGTGTGGAAATTGCAGACTCCAACCAATTCCTTGAGCTCTATTTGATCATAGAGCTCAAGGAATTGGTTGGAGTCTGGAAAGTGAGAAAATTGAGTTGGTGAAGTCTGTAATTGGTGAAAAGTGAATTGGCTGGAGTCTGTAAAGTGAGAAAAATAGCTTCACAGTGTTGTTAACTAATTTTACATTTCTCGTGGAAGAAAAACTGGCCTGGTATGGCGTGACTCATCTGAATACGTCATTTTTATTTAGTCATATGTTCATTTTATTATATTTTATCTAGTGAACCGTTATATTGAATATTCAACTTCTTCCTGGTTTTTATCTTAAAGAATCCTACTCGATTTAAAATAACGGTTTTTATTTGATTAAAAATCAGAAATGCCTTTTATTGGTTTATTTGAAAGGCTATAAGTTAGCTTTTCAAAGCAGTTTTTTTTCTTTACGATCTATGATATAGAAGTTATAATAATTTTTTTTTGACTGACAAGACGGAAACTGTATTTAAATAACTAGAAGTTATAATTTAAATTAATTTTATTTGAAAAAAAAGTAAATTTTAGTTTTTATTTTAAAAAAGGACTTTTGGTGATAGACTGAAATTCAGACTTTGTAACGTTCAAGAAACTGATGCAAGTCACAATGATAATTCGCAAATCCATCTTCCAACGTCGCATGTAAGTTGTATGATTCTACTGCTATCCAAGATACTTCAAGATGATAAAGAGTTTGAAATAAAAAAATAAAGAGTAATAAAATAAATAAGGAAAATAGAAGAAATAAAGAGTAATAAAATAAAGAAAATAAAATAAATAAAGTGTAATAAAATAAATAAAGAGTAATAAAATAAATAAATAAAATAATAAAATAAATAAAGGAAATGAATAAAGAGTTTGAAAGAGTATGTTTTAAGACTTAATATTTTTTATTAAGTATTAATGATTGATGACTTAATGGGAAGATTAAACTTGCATCTACTTAAAAAGTGTGGTTGCTTAAGATAATAAAATAAATAAAGGAAATAAATAAAGAGTTTGAAAGAGTATATTTTAAGACTTTATATTTTTTATTAAGTATTAATGATTGATGACTTAATGCAAGGCCGTAGGCAACGGGGGGATTTAGGGGGACCGGTCCCCCTCCGAAATTCTAAAAGATGGTCCATTTTCGGGGAAAGAAATTGGACCATGTGTACGGTTGTGTCATCTGCCTAACTGTTCATAGACTATAGCGTGTTTAGTAACATTGAATTAAACAGAAGGTGCAAATTGTATTCGTCCAGGAACAGCAGATTGATAGCACTTTTAGCAACGCATCACTATATTGATGCACAACCGGAAGAAATTCGGAAAATTTTTTGCACACTTTCAAGGCGAACATATTTTATAATATTCGGGCATGTTCATTTACTTTCAAAATTATTCTTTTTGTTGGTTATAGTGGTTATAGTTCTGTTTTAAAAATTAGAATTGAGTACCCTGTATAGTTTTCGGTGTTAATTTTACTGTTAAATTGATTACTTTAAATTTGTTCATTATATCATTTTTTAATCATTTTGATATTTTAAAACCCCATTGTATCATGATACTCGTTAGGGGTATACATACATAAGAAAACCTGCAGTTTTACTGAAGTATCATTCACAAAAGACAATGTCTTTCCCCTTGGTCCCCCTCCGAATATAATTTCTGCCTACGGTGCTGACTTAATGTGAAGATTAAACTTTTATCTACTTAAAAATTGTGGTTGCTTAAAATTATTGGTTAAGTTTTTGTTAAAGTGAATCTTAAAGTATTATTGAACATCCAGCTTGTTCTTGGAGCTCTAATAAGACCTGTTTTAATATATACAGCAGATATATGAACACTAACAGAAAAATATAAAGAAATCCTGTCAATGTTTGAAAGAAAAATTTTGTGGTGGTATCCAGGTAAATGGTGAATGGAGAAGACGGACAATTGAATTATACATATTGCATAAAAACCCAGATACAGTTAATTTCATCAACGTTCAAAGGTCAAGAGAGGCTAGACACATATCCCTTAACTAATTTGCCCATGTCTGGCACGAGTGACATTCAAAATAAGCATGCAAAATAAATATGCATAACAATTTTTTTATAACTTTTACCTCCTTTCTCGCTCTCTAATCAACCCCCCTCACAACTGAAATCGCCAAAAATAACTTTCTCTATACCTATATATAATATATCTACACTGTAACGTCACGTGATCCTCCGGTAGCGTGTGGGTGTCAAAGTGGTTATGACACGACGTACAGCTTAGACACAATAACAACGTTTATTCTTGATTACAATGGAGTACGTACAAATTTTTCAAATGGAAATCACAGGGCTCAGGTGGGCTGGTGAGGACCGAAAAGTTCCAGGTTCAAGGCGAACATAAAAAAAACAATCTGCGGACAGGTGCCGACAGGTACCGTTGTACAGGGGTACAACTGGGTCTTCGTGAGTCCCCCACAAAGCTGGAGAAAAAGCTCTCCAAAAACCGCCACAAAGCGAACCTCTGTTTCTTCCCTTGTCCTGGGGACCCTCCGGCGAAAAACTCGCTCTGCCTGACGTCACCTTTCGCCTCTTCCCATTGGCTTTTTCTTTCCTGGTAGCCTCTGATTGGCTTCTTCGGTGGCCTCACTGTCTGACATTTCGTTGTCCCGTCCGTCCTTCCGATTCACATCGGACATCTCAAGGCGTAGTTGAAGCGACAAACTTTTGTAGTGTAGTGTCAAAAACCCAGACAGAGTGTCGCCCTGCCCTGGGCTTTAACAAACTCCGTTTGTGAAACCAATGGGGTGTAGCGACGTCACAATACCTATCCCTTATATATATCTATACCCTTCTGTAAAAAGAAAAGAAAAAGCAATTTTTTACCAGTTTTTCCGAAAAAAAAAATCATGTTTTACGGGCTTAAATGACTACAGATTCACAAAAAAAGTTTTCATGGCTAAACTAATACGTACCTGGAAATGAAGATGGTCCATGAGAGAACAGATGATTGGATTTTATTGATAAATGTCTTAAAGGTTTTAAAAATTAATAATTGGAAGTCCAGAGCCATTACAGAACTGCCTGGTATCGAATTCTGAAGAAGGCTAGGTTCCATCGAGGACTGTCATGTCACTGGAAGC
Source organism: Pardosa pseudoannulata (assembly GCA_032207245.1). Classification (NCBI taxonomy): domain Eukaryota; kingdom Metazoa; phylum Arthropoda; class Arachnida; order Araneae; family Lycosidae; genus Pardosa; species Pardosa pseudoannulata. The sequence continues at coordinate 169,930,633 of CM063508.1, read as the reverse complement.
GAAGAATCCAAAGAGGTTTAAATGACGGTTTTTGGGTGAAAAATTAGAAATTCTCTTTATTGATTTATTTGAAAAGCCATAAAGTTAGCTTTCAAATGCAGTTTTTTTTTTATTTTTACCATCTACGAAATAGAAATTATGACACTATTTCTTTTTGATCGACGAACCGGTATTTGAGTTTAAATAACCGGAAATTATAGTTCATTTTTAAAAAGTCAGTAAATTTCAAATTTTATTTAAAAAAAAGATTTTTGTTGATAATTTTAGTTCAATCCCAACTTAAAAAGCAGGAAATTTTTAAGCATAAACAATAAATATTTTGTAAAACTTTTCTGTACCAAAAAGTTTAACTGCATTTTACGTGAAAATAGGTTTTTTTTATTACTGAATAATAGCCTGATAACAAAGATTTTACGAAGTGAAACTTATAATACATGCTTTATATAATATAATCTTTGTTGTCTTATGCCACTTGGTCAAACCAAGCTCGATTAAGCAGGAGGCTACTCGATTTAAGTATAAGGTTGATTTAATATCAGCCTTATAAAATTTAGATTTTAGGAAAGAGTTCTTAATCAGAAACACAAAGATTTATTATTATTCGTAAAACAGCTGCGTAAGTTACAACTATGGCGGACATCGACAAAATACATAAGTTGCCAACATTTGTTTTCACAAGTTAACATAAACTAAAACAATTACGATTCTTTCATCGATACATAAAAGTGAACCTTACATAAGGCAAATGAGTGCGCCTTTCGTTTACAACGAGCACCTCAAGGCACGACTCATGCTTAAAGACCACAAGATTTATCTACCACTATTTTATTTACAAGGTATTTACAGCATATACATTAGCGGCTGCGAAACAGCCTACCCACTTCTAACCGCTCTGCTACTTCAAGACCATCAGGACCATCAGGATGAAGTGTGGGTTCAGCGTCATCTGGGTAGAAACCCCACGGGCGCCGGCATTTTCTCTGCAGTGACTTGTCAGTAGAGGTCGGCTAATTGTTAGTAAACAGAAGGGAGAGAGAGAAAGTAAAGGATAGAGTCAAATATTCACGAACTTCGTTCTGCTACTTGCTGTTGGTGCTGGGTATTTATACCCGCCGGGAAAGTCCCTGGCTTCTTCCTCTCTCCGGAAATTTGCATATCACAGAGCAGAAGTTTCAACCATGGTGAAAGTGGTTTACATTGAAAAGTGACGCCACATGCTCAAGTGGGTCCTCGTAATTTTGAAGCAGGAACCAAACAGAAGACCCACAAACTTGGCGTGCCACCCCCAGATGTATTGATTGAACACTTAGAGAACATTGTGACTACGAATATATTTTACTTGCTCCAGTCACCTTTAACAAACACGGCGGATCTTAGGCCGGATCTGTCTCACAACCCTCCACCCTCCAATTACGAGTTGCCTTTGCCGACTGAGCTACCGCGGCAATAGTAAGTGGATTGAATTAAGTTTGATTATAATAACCATTTTTGGAAAATTACAACTGCTTTTATAAAATGATATGTGGAATTTGTTGAAAAAATAGCTGAATAGAATAAATTTCTCTTAAAAATGCCAACATATGTCTTAAATCTTATTTCATTACATTTTTGGCTGTCTGAGTTGTGTAACCACAAAACTTTAGTTTTGGAATGATATATTTTGTTTCACAATATTAGTAGTAAAAATATAAAAGTTGTCGAATTGCGGTAATTCAGTTGTCAAAGGCAGCAATATTGTAACCGGTAGCGATATTAAAAATGTAGTAGGCCAAAGATTCGTCATGTTCATTAGTAGTGGCTGGGGCACGAAAGATAGTGAAGCACGCTAGTTCTAACGTACATCTAAAATTAAAGAAAATAAAAGGTTAAAATTAAGGATCCATGTGCCAGTCGTAAAATAAACTTAACAATTTAATATGAAAAACAGTTACATCTTACACACATTGTTGTGAGGAGAAGGGATGCGGATTACCAGAGCAGAGTGAACCACAATGGTTGTACAGGAGCTGAGATCATATAGGACCACACAGGAAGATTTGACAACAGTACTTCCTGGGCCAAGCTCTCTAGTACTGAGTTTGCTATTATTGGTAATGTATCCATCTATGAATACTTTGTTGGCAATAACATTAAAAGCAGGAGCTGAGAGATGATGTGCACTACGTTATATATGCTGTATATGAACAATAGTCTGTATGGTTACATTTTTAGTTTATCGCCAAGAGGCAGCGCCTAAGTAGTACTGGAAAGTCTTCAGTGCTGATTTGGCGTTGTGATACCGCTGCAATAGTTTCGTAGCCGCAATGTTCTGTAACTTTCCAAACTATACTTCTGTATTTGGTAGGCCAAGTGTGCTGTTCTGCTTGGTTCATGCTTCTGAATTATGAGGATTCACTCTTAGAACTTTAACCTCTAATGGCAATACCAACCACTTTTCCAGCAGAAGTCATATGACTTCAAAATGGACACGATGACAAGATTTGCAAAGGTGTTTTGTGATAAAAGAATTAAACTGTTTTTCTTTTTAAAATGTATTTTCTACAACAGTAATTTGTTTTTGGAAGTGTTTAATAGAAAAAAAGTTTAGGACTCCTAAGTTAATTCCAACCATGATGAGAGTACATTAATATAAAGGAATGTACAAATATTTCCTTCACGGTAAAATGCAATTAGAAATCTATTTTAAAATGAAGATCCATTGAAAATGAAACATTAAATTTTTCTAAAAGCTTTTAAATTCCGAAAGTTTCTAAATACCGAAATTTCGGGAAGACCGAATCCCAATTTTTCTTACGAACAGTTGCGTTTCCAAATGCTGATAACAGATGGCGCAACCTGTTAAGTTCTTGCCGTAGTGTAAATATGATGCTGATAATAGTTCTGAGAGCCGCGTTAGAAGAGTTAAAAAAAAGTAGAAATTATTCTATCTGAGGCGTTTTTTTAAAACCTCAAAATTTCTAGAATGCTCGGGATGTGAAAATTTAAGATGTGATATAAAACTGAACTTAATGAGAAATTAGAATTTTTTTTTAAACGTCAAACAATTAATGAAGTAAATTATATATAATAAATCAATTGTACCATTACACATAGGCACAGGTATATATATATATATATATATATATATATATATATATATATATATATATATATATATATATATATATATATATATATATATATATATATATATATATATATATATATATATATATATATAAACATATATCAGGACCATAGCCAGAAATTGTTTTAAGGGGGGTGGGGACCATAGAGGA
>CM063508.1:169917355-169922355 GCA_032207245.1 Pardosa pseudoannulata | reverse complement strand
CTATTGTAATGGTTAGTTGGTTAGGAGCGCTACGCTTTACTGTTCTGCTACACCAGGACTAATGGGATATACTGCTTAAAGCCAATTTCTAATAGCTATGAACATCTATGCCAGCAGTGGAATTTGAACCCACGAACTTTAGTACCAAAGAGTAACGCCCTACCCATTCCACCAGCTTCAGTCTCACATAAGATGATCTATTCTTTATTTTAATAGCTTTAATATTATGTTGATAATTGTGTACTTAAGCCTTATTATTACAACAAAGAAGTCTAAAAATAGATTTTAATCTGGTAACAAAATCAATGTATTATTTCATTTTATATGATTGCTTCATTGTGTAGCCCGAAGAATGTTTGGTACTTTAGATAAAGCTTCGAAATAAGAGCTAACACATTTGTTGCAGTTTGGTTGACATGGATACATTGCATTGAATTTCTTTAAATTAGACAAAAATATTTGATTTAAGTGCACTGTTTTCTTCGACAAATAAAAAATATTTTGCAGATGCGTAACACGTCACCATAGTAACCAGCACTTACGATGGATTAACTCAGTGAATGTCTTTCTGTTGAATCCTGCTTTTGAGCTGTGTTGGTATAAATGCTTCTGGAAAGCAAAAATTTCAAAATCTCCGAATCACAGTAAAGTGAAAACAAAGCTTGTTAGAACCCGCTGAGAAAAAGTAACTAGTTATATTACTGATAACAGTATTTTTGTAACCCTTCCTAAATGGTCGAATTTAAAACTTATACGATAGTTATTGTTATAAAAATGTGTGTTTGACTTCATTACTTTTCTTTATATTCTTACCTCATACAGTGTGTTGATAGTTCGTTAATTTAGATTGTAGTTGTCATATACCTGTATGCAAATGTAAAATATTTAATTTTCACAGATACGCTAACACTTTAATATTTGTGCACATTCTGCAGACAGAAATACGAAATTCTCCATTTTAGATAATACGTAATTGCTAAAGTGGTTTTGCTCTTTGTTCAACTGAAACTTAATTTAAAGATAAGAAATTATAATAATTGAAAAGTGTGTATCAATATAAAAAAAATCTCAGCATCATGTTTTGAGACATAAGTATATTGATTATTGCTAAAAAATACACAAAATGAAAAAAAATCTTTATTTGACTTGGTGTGTGAATAAGGTAAATACAACTTTCTTGTGACTCCATAAAATTTTCTCAAGTTAAAAGATATTGTTTTTATTATCCTCAATTAAATGTGATTACAAGTTAATTATGGGATTTCTAAAAAAAGATAAACAATAATTACACTATTATTGAAATCGCAATGCAATATTTCAGCTGAAGTTATATGAGATGAACCAACTGAGATGAATAAGAAGTTTCATCGATTCATCGATTTCCTATTGCAAAAGGAATGAAAATAATTGAAGTGACTTTGTACAATTTCATCATCCTAAACTAATATCCAATCTAATAATTTATTATGTTAAAGCTGAATAGAAAACAAAATTATAGGTGTTTTTGGTTCCTAGTAACTGTATTTGGAATAATGGACGGTAATATTTTCCGAAGAAAAACGTTAAATAAGTTTCTTAGTTACCTGCCCCCTTCAATTGCATTCGTTTCATACATGTGGATTACTCTCACGTCTTTGTATTTGTATTTAGATCGACATTCTATTTTGACATGTTTTTTAAGTATTTCCACTAATTCATGTATAATGGCTGCCTATTATAAGATCCTCGCACAGAAAAGAAGTTTGTTAATAGTAAAAAAAATGCTCAGCTCGCCAAGTGCAGGTAGAGGGTATTCATCGTTTCAAATTTCTTCTTTCTCTGGTCTCATAATAATTGCTCTTGTGTTCCCGTTTGTTTTTTCTATAACAAACACTTTTATGAACAAAAGGGCTGGAATAAGTTTTAGTTCGGAGAACTTTTATACTATGGGATATGCATTAGACGAGCTGGGCAATTATGGATTGATCATGAATTTCGCATGTGTTTGTGCAACATTCTTTTTTCAGGTAACTGTACCTATAACCTTAAATTCTATTTATTGCATTATATGTCTTCTATGCAAAGAGAGAATTTTGTACGTAAAGGAAAATTTTCAGGTCGCTGTCAGAATGATAAATTCTTCTAACGCAATGGAAGACATAATAGAGCAATATGAAAAGGTCCGTGTCATAATTGAAAAGATACATGACACGTTTTATTCTGTTATATTTATCTTAATTGTCAATCATATTATCGTATCATTTTACGGGCTTGATATCTTGACTTCAATATACTCTCCGGATTTCTTTGAAATCCAAGAGATTTTAATATTGTCCATTCAAAGTGTTTGCCTCTTCGTTGCCAACGTCATTTGTTCCTCCTCAGTTTTCCAAGAACAGGAGAACTGCAGGGCCTTTATCTATAAGTTATGCGCACACATTAACTTTGAAAAATGCTACACAGATCCACAAGTTAGGAGACATCTGATGTTAATGATGCAACGCGAATCAGTCGCAATGTCGGGCTGTGGATTTTTTCAAGTTAAAAAGAGCATTTTCTTTCCGGTGATTGGGACAGTTTTATCATATGGCTTAGTTTCACTTAATTTGTTGAGAACCGATATAATTCCAAAAATTGTAAAAGATTAATAGCATTTTACTTAACCCTCTGACTGCCCAATTTGTAAATCGAGATATTTTAATATTGCGTATTTTTTTGTTGCATAGTTCAAGTATATATATATATATATATATATATATATATATATATATATATATATATATATATATATATATATATATATATATATATATATATATATATATATATATGTATATATATATATATATATATATATATATATATATATATATTATATATATATATATATATATATATATATATATATATATATATATATATATATATATAATATATATATATATATATATATATATATATATATATATATATATATATATATATATATATATATATATATATATATATATATATATGTATATATATATATATATATATATATATATATATATATATATATATATATAAATATATATATCTATATATATATGTATATATATGTATATATATATATATAAATATATATATATATATATATATATATGTATATATATATATATATATATATATATGTATATATATATATATATATATATATATATATATATATATATGTATATATATATGTATATATATATATATGTATATATATATATATATATATGTATATATATATATATATATATATATATGTATATATATACATATATATACATATATATATATATATATATATATGTATATATATATATATATATATATATATATACATATATATATGTATATATATGTATATATATATATATATATTATATATATATATATATATATATATATATATATATATATATATATATATATTTATATATATATATGTATATATATGTATATATATATATGTATTTTTATATATATGTATATATATATATATATATATTTATATATATATATATATATATATATATATATATATATATATATATATATATATATATATATATATATATATATATATATATATATATATATATATATATATGTATATATGCAAAGGCCGAATGTGCTTCTTAATAAAGGAAGAAAAACACATGCCCGTGGAAATCGCGGGATGAGCAGTCAGAGGGTTAATGGCTGGGTGATTTCAATTTTTCATGCCTCGATTCTGGTTAATCTTGCCTTGCAAATGACAAAATGAAGATCATCAATGTAAATGATACTAGGAGGAAAGTATGTTTACCACATCACCAAAAAATGGCAAGAAAAGGCAAGAATTATGGTAGCACAAGCCGGTAAGATTGTTGGTGTGGTTATCGTATGCAAACATTCTCGATAGATCACATTAGCGTAGCTGCTAAGACGTCGACTCTCATTTCTCTTCTCGCCGACAGTTTTTGAACTGTCGAATTTATCTGTTAACTTACAGAAGAAAACGTACTGATCGAATCCTTCATTAGTTGTGTTTAGTGTGCAGACCGGATGTAATGCGCAAGCAGATGGTTCGTCTAGTTGTTTTTCCGAATGAAGGCAAGAACTTCAATGCTTCGGGTGGCCATCTGTCATCGATGGCGGCCTCATACCCTATAGTCACGATCTTACTTCCAGAGACTTCTTCATGTCCTTGCACCTGAACAAATTCCTGTTCGGTCACCTGTTTCAATTATCACACCCTTGTTTCATTCCCAGGAGGCAGACTTCTATGATACTGGACTATTAAAAACTTATCCCATGGTTTGACAATCACAAGTGACTATTGTGTGGAGAACTAGTTGAATATTGCTGTATATTTTGCAATAAATCTTTAAGACTAATAATCATTTGTTTCTTTTTACGGGGATTAAAAAATTAACATTCTGGATGATTCTCTTACATACACTGAAACCTGTATATAATAGTACTGTCTAATAACCTGTTTAAGGCGAAATTATCTTTAATCCCGCGGTATTCCATATTTACTCAATGTAAAACTATTAAAATGTTAAATAACCTTTTATTGTTTGTTAATGTATAAATACTTATTAATATTTATATTTTAAGGTATTTATAAATAAAATTATTTCTCTAAATACAAATTTGTTAGCAAATATCAATCGATTTTGGAGTTGAAATTTATAGCTTGTGTGGAAAATAGAATTATCTTTTTAGAGATTTTATTTAAAGACTATTTTATATTATCTCGCTTTTTATTTATTTTATTTTTTTTTAAGTTTATGAATTTTTAATTTGAAATTTGTAGCATGTGTGACAAACAGAATGTTATTTAATGAGATTCGGCCCAAAGGTTATTATAGAATTCTTGTTGCTGTAAAATACATATACTACATATACTGTTGCTTTATTCTGAATTATTACAGCTACTCCAAAATTTGAAATGAGGTGCCACTTGTAAGACGCTTCAGATGCTTGAAGACTTGTTGAGATAA
>CM063508.1:169897841-169917255 GCA_032207245.1 Pardosa pseudoannulata | reverse complement strand
TATGGTAAAACTTTAAAAAAAAAAAAAAAAAATGGAAGGGCAAAATAGCAAATTTGCCCCATCTCTAACCCTTATTTTGAGGGGCATTTCACGCCCTTGCCCCTCCTAAATTACACTTATGGGTAAAGGTCCTGTAACAATTGCAGCTGTTAAGAGAGTGATTTTGAAGTTTGAAGCTACAGCTTGTTTAGACGATGAGTTCCATGGCCAAGTGCTCATGTTGCTGAGATTGTTGGGAAAGAAACAGAGGTTGTAGCGGGTTCGTCTACACATGGAGAAGTCTGTGCTTGTGAAGTCACACGTCATACTAGCATTCCATATGTTACTGTTTGAGTAGCACTAAAACATACACTCTGATGCTATCTGTACAAAATCCAGCGTCACCAAAAACTTACCCATCAATTTTAGGAAGCACAACGAATCTGTCAACTCGCATAATTGCAAAATTTGGGCTACAGAAAATCCCAGAACTTTTTTGTAAACTCATTGCATAACAAGAAAGCCACAGTTTAGTGTGGATTTACCACATCTACTGTTATTGTGCCCTTTTTCTTCAAGGAAATGCATGATTTTGGTTTTGTAACTCTTAGCATGATGAGTAAGAGTTATACCAATATGTTTTACAGAATTGCATAATCTCTAGCCAGACTAGTAAACACCTGCTGAATAGTACAATTTAATGCATGATGGCAGTCAATTCTATGTTGCTAGTTGTGTGGAAGATCTCTTGCACATGTTATTTGGTGGATCTGCCACTTTCGTCATACTTGGCCTCCCAAGTCTGCAGATCTCACTCCATGTGATTATTGTCTCTGGTAAAGTTGAAAGTCAACTATGATTGACTGACATCAATAGAGAGGCTAAGAGACAATATATAATGCCAATGTCTCACCCTAAATACAGATATTTTGTACACTGCTATTGGCAACATTGTCTTTCAACCATAGCTAGTTGAGGAATAACAGTGGGCATGTTAAGCATTTCTTCTGAAGAACAGTCTTTGCTTAGTCATAATTCATTATGCTAATTATTGCTTTACAGATCATTTTAAGTGCCTCTCCTTTTTTATTTTTTATTTATTTATTTTTTTTTATTACAATAAAACACCATAACATTCCAAGCATGTGTGTCAATTTTTACCTCTCTACCTACTTTATTCTGGCAATTATTACTGTGCAAAGTCTTTTGTATATGCATCCCCTTTTTCACATATAAAAGGAGTATGACTAAAACTGTTTAATTTTATTTATAAGTTAATGCAGATTTCATTTCTACATATGTAATGTTTTATTAAGTTTAGTTTTAATTATTGTATTCTGTTTTATTTGTTTCAGCTTGAAGAAGGGAAAAAATTGGTACGAGATGCTATCTGTGGTGGTATATTTAATGATTTGGGTTCTGGAAGTAATGTTGATTTGTGTGTCATAACAAAAGATGGGGTTAATTACATCAGACCCTATGAAGAAGCTAGTGTAAAAGGACAGAGGTAAGAATTTTTTTTTAAATTTAATTCAATGTTATAGCTTAAAATATAATGGTTATAATTTATAAGTAATATCTTTAATTGATAATTGAATTGACTTCTGAATATTTTGTTTTTCACTCAAATTCTCTAGAAAAGTAAATACCAGTATTATACTATTTTTTGGGTTCTGGGATAGATGTACAAATTGCCAGATATTAAATAGCAAAATCATTAAACTCTCCATTTGCACCTGTTTTTGCAACAATGAAACAAAATTTTTCTTCAGCTCTACCAAAATGCAATCAAAATCTTGCAGTCTGCGGAAATCTAGGGCAATTCTTGAAGAAGGTTGCATCAGTAGCTATTGGTTTTTGATTGGACATATAAGGATTAGTAGTGGATATTTTAAAAATAAGAAACTCTAATATTTCATTTTAATGATTCTACATAGTGATGCAGAGTGTGAGTAAATATTTAGCTACGTCACAAAAATAGCCATATATTTCCATTCATCAATAACAAATGAAACAATTAAAAATTTGTTGATTTGCCAATCGAGGTACGGGGGACCATGTTTTGAACATTTGATTTTAATATTTTAAAAAACCAAATTCTTCAATAAATGCAGTACAAAAGAAACAGGTGTAAATATTTTAAACAGGTAATATCATTAAATAACTTTTCTTTGTTTAATACGGTTTTCATTAACTTTTTATCCAGTTTGTTTTTCTTTTGGCATCCTGGTTTATATGGAACTAAATATATACCCATATATAGAAATTGAATATTATATAATTTGACTTTCTTTTGCACATTTTTTTTTCATTCTGATATTAGTTAATCGATAAATTTAATTATCAAAGGAATTTGGACTTTTGGGGGTTGGCAAATTTGTAAGACCTATAATAATAACAACAGCGTTTATTCAGTCAAATACATTTTCAAGTGAATGAAAAATTCTGTTGTGCAGATTTAAAAATAGATTTAATTGTATTATGTACATATTCTGAAACATTGACAGTTTCTGTTGGAAATCTTTATATAATACATGATTTAAAAAAAAAAAAATTTTTTTTTTTTTTAGGCAAGGGGTTTATCGCTATCCCAAAGGTACTACTTCCGTTCTGTCCACTCAAATAATTCCAATTGAAGTGGAAAAAACAGTTGTTGAAGCAATGGAAACAGATTCTTAAAGACTAATGGATGTTGAACTTTAATTCTACCAATAAACTTTTTTTCATGACTGGTTCAAATATAAAATTATTACTAAATTTGTAATTCATTAATGAGAATTGGTTAAATTGTCCTCATTATATTGCAACAAGTATGCTCAGGATTTTTTTAAATTAAAAGAATTTAGGTTTTATTAGAATCATTTAACTTATTGATTCAGAAAAGCTATACTGTTTGGGTGATGTACTGATTTAAAACCAAATTTTAGAATATACATTTTCATGATGATACATCTCCATCATTCCAAGTGCCTCCCAACATTTTACAAGTTTTTGATTTCCTTATTTGTAGAAAAAGTCATTTTTCTTTTTTAAAATAAAAAGTCTTGAAATATCTATTGATTTTTCCATAAATCAAAGTTTTGACCATTAAAATTATCTTGCAGTATAAAAAACTGAAGATTTTAATAATAAAATCATGAAATACTGTGGGCACTGGAGGATTTCCCCTTTTAACTTTTCTATGTTTTTACAGTATCTGTTGAGTAACTTGTGGTCTAGTATTATTAAGCTGAGATATGCTTTTCTGGTTGACTAAATTTTGGACATTTCGCTTGAATTTCAATGCTTAGTTGTTAAGTGAGTTATAGTACTTGGTTTAATGGAAAAGGCGTATAAAATATTCGTCTGCAATCCCATCTAATACATAACATTTTCTTTCAATGCGATTCAACTTTCGCCATAGATTCTACTCTTTTTCCATGCTTCCAGTTTCTTTTCATTATATTGTTATAAACAATGTATTTTTCATCTCCAGCTATGACTTTATCCAAAAAAGTCTTGATGATGGAAAAAGAGCAAAATGAATGTGTAAACATGGTTCTGTTTTCCCAAAACATTTATATATAGTATAGGTCATGTGCTAAATCTTTCTAAAAAAATTTTTTTTGTTCTGAAATACACTTAAATTTTACATGCTTTCTTAAAATTTTGTAAAATACCTAAATTGTTATAATTTTTGTTTTGAAAGCATGCCATGTGGGTTGTTTAACATCATCATAGTTGATTTTTGCATTAGAATAGAAAATTTTTGTAGTTCACTTGCTGCTACAGCCAATATGAAATGTTCTGGCTTATGTAATTTTCAAGCTTCCCTCTTAATTTAAAGTTCCAACACATGCACAATTCTCTACCAGTTATTGATAGGTGAATATGTAATCTAAAACTCCATGGTTTTGACATGATCATGAAAATTCTTCAAAATTTTTTTTGCTATGCCCAAAAGTATAAGGCAGTAGCATTAGTTGTGTGGTTATGTAGTCTAAAAATTAACCACCTCAGTATACTCATTTATAAATTTGAAATTTACAATAGAAATTCTGGTCAACATTGAAAAGGTTTTAAGCTGGTAAAATTGTTCAGGAATCAAGGACATGTCGAGATAAAACATTTTTTTTTTTTTTAAACAATATTTTTTTTATACTGTTTAAAATATTTTCAGGTAACGCAATTGTCTTTGCTTTTTTGCATGTCTACTTGATTTAATTTTGAATTAGGTTGTACCATTTTTATTTATTCAATTTTTAGATTTATTCCATTAGGCTTGACTATTTTTGTGCCCCTTTTAATTACATGCTAAATAAAAAAATTTTAAGTAGCTTAATTCATGATATGTTGTTCAAAATATACTTAAATAATATAAGCTAGAGCTTTTTGACGCAATTTACTATTTCATTTTAAATATTTTCATTTCTTCTTCTTTAACATCAATTTTGTAATTTTTTCAAATAAAAATTTATTTTTTTTATTTGATAATAAAATGACTTTAGAAAATTAAAGACATTTATTTATTATTTATTTTTAATTCTTTTTTTGGGTGGGAGGGTAGCACTTAGGGCCCTCACGTGAAAGTCAATTAGAGCTAATCAGCAAATTTTTGCTATACAAATTACCAAAATTTTTATTTCGTAAAATTGGGTCTTAAAACTTCTATTTGATTATATAATTGGTTTAAATAATCATGCAAAGATGTTTCCCTTTTTTTAGCCAAGTTGAAAGATAAATCTTTATGATTAGAGTTAATTATAAAGATTTATCTCTATAAATAATGTTATGTTTATAAAGAAAATAAAAATTAATAAGTCTTTAATTAATATTTCCAAGAAACTGTGAGCAGGCATATTAATTAAGAACATGATTCTATCTGCTTTTATAAACCACTTCCTTTTAAATATAAAGTTCAATCCCAAACCTGCAGACTATGGAATTGGACCCTGCCTATTTAGTCATTGCCTGATTGTTAAGACTGAGATTCATAGTGAATATGAATAAAATAGACATATTTTGATTTTTTATGGCTACTAATTAATGATTTTTAAAATTAACAAAAAAAAATTCACAAAAAGAATTGAGTTTAATGCAGTACAAATCCATACCATGCAAATTTCTATGACTGGCAAGAATATATCCGCAAATTGTAATGGAATACACAAGGCAATGTGGTAGATTTTATCCATATGATGTCTTAATAAAATGTCCACCTCTTAAATAAATGTTTTTATTTCAAAGCTTATGACTGTCCATTACAGTGCAGCCTCGTGAGGTCACATCTGTATCATGTACAGCGCTGAGACTATGAACCTACTTTGAAAACGGAAGCATAGTAAAATCTGATTATATTTGCAGCACTCTGACATAAATGGCATTGCACATGTTACAATAATGGGGGTATTCTAAAAAATAACAAATATTTGATTAAAACCCATAATCTTCAAACAAAGCAGGAGCTCTCTCATTCTGCAGCTGATACAATGAGAAACTGCTATTAGCTTAGCTCACAAGCCACTTTGCTTACAAATGTTTGGGGATTAAAGAAGGGGAGGAATTAAAAAGTCCACTAATTATACTAAGTGTTAGTTCAATGAAAAATGAAAAAATATGTAAATATAATTGTATACAAAACAAATGTTTAGATGTCAAAAAACTTGAAAAATCTAAAGTTTTTCAATATGACTCAAGTGAAAAAAAAAAGCTTTTGAGAGGTAATTGTTAGGCAATGATTTTTTTTTTTAAATCTATTTTTATTGTTGTGATTTGGATTATATTTTTAACTGTAGAATCTTTATTTTTTGTTTCTGTATTTTTTAAGTTCATGTATTTCAGGCCGGAAAATGCATACTCGTAGATATATGTTGAAATAATTTAAAATAAAAAAATTTCGTAATTGGAATAATTTTGTAATCTAAAAGTTTAAAGATCTCTATATCGTGATTCTCCATTGGATGTAATATATAAGTGTTAGCCTTAATGCTATTTAATTCTATTTGATACTGAAGATATACCCAGAACTATGATATGGTTCAAAGGGGTGGCAACATTGAATAATAGTATGCAGCATATGGCATAAGTGACAAGATCAAAACATTTTGAAAATTTCCATCATTCTGAGAAAATCTACCACATGGTTCTGGATCTACCAATTTAAAAACAATAATTAATTGCTGAATAAATTAAAACTGTTAAAGATCAACAAATTCAGAAAATTTGAACTGAAATTTTTAATCAGTTTTGACACAAATTTATTAATCTTATAACTTTTTTAAATCCCTTTGTTTCTGCATATAACTCTGAACACAATTTAAAATTCACACATTTTAATAAAGTAAAATATGTGCTTGTTTGTCAAAAGAATCCTATCAGTTGTCTGCTGAGATTTGCTTCAGCTTGTGGCCTTTTTTTCTTAGGCTCTCTTGGGTCGTATTTTTATTCTTCTTGGGCTTGGGTACAATAGACCTCTAGTTGCAGTGCCCTGCTCAAGAGCTGCCCTTAGGCAAGTTCATTCATTCATTGTCAAAAGAAATTATGAAGAGTCAGCCATCAATCTATTAAATATGCTTGCAAAATGAATTTAGACGTTTCTGGAGGAGAGAGTGTAGGTCTACAGAATGCAATATTAAGTTAAGATAAATTATCAGTATAATTATTTTGTGCTAATTTGATCATCTTTTTTATATGAACTATTAAAATTTCTTGGAAATTTTTCAAATCGGACATTGGTTAAAAATTAAACTATAATGATGTTACGAGAAATGAGCATAATCATTAAACACATTCTAAAAGAATTTAAAACTTTAGGTTAACCATAAAGAATGATTAATAGATGAGGTCATAAATTAAATAGGCTGTAAGTAGAAATTTTAATTAGTATTCATGCTCTTAAAGGGGAAAAGTAAAGTGAATATATTTGAACAGAGTTGTTTCACTGAATAAAGCAGGAAATAAAATATACTAAAAGTTGGGCATTTGAATTTCTATTACTGCTGAAGAATATGAAAATAATTTCAAGTTTTAAAGAAGTGCTGACAGCTTTCAACTTAAAAGTATAACTTTCAGTACTATATTAATGTAATGTGAAATTAAAAAGAATCAAACCATGCTAAATCAATGAGTAAGATTTAACTACTTTGCTGATCTCAAGTTTGGAAAATAAAATGAGAAGTATCATAATTTTTCAAGTCCTTAAAGATGTTATGTGTATATAAGAGTAAACTAATAATATTGCCAAGTTTTTTTTAATTAAAGTTTAGAAGAAATTAAATTAAAGAGGTGATCAACAACACAAATTTTGATTTTACAAAAATATGGAAATTTATGTAATACACAACTGTAAAAAAAATTAATGTCAATTGACACATTAAATACTTATCAAATTAAATCTTGGGTATAACATTTTTATTCTTACTAAATATGCTAAGCTTTCAATTATTTTTGGTTAACTAGAGTAGTTAGAAAAAATAATATATATTAACTTTCTCAAGGTCAAGGTAATTGGGTTTAACGGAGTACCTAGTGAAGTGGAACGTCTTCACTTTAACCTCCGAACGTAATCAGATCAAAACATAAATTTAGGCCTCAAGGCAAAAAGTAATCCAAACAAAAATTTAATACTCCAGCTCACAAGAGAGCGAGGAGGTGAGAACGTTCTCATAAAAAATTATGAGTAACCAACGCGTTGTCTAATTAAAGGATAATTAGACTGTAACCTTGACAATGACCATTTGGTATGGTTAACAGCATTACACAGATTCTACAACATGATGCTCATAAAATAACACAGTTAGGTAAAACAATAAGCAAAAATAGGGACTATAAAAATTGTAACTTGGTACATCAAATAAAAAATAGCAAAAGTGACAGCACTAACAAAAAGGTATGTTTTTGGTTTTTATAATTTTTATTAAGCATTTTTTCAGTTTTTTTTTATAACATAAAACAAGACGATACATTACAAAAACAAAATAAGCTAGAGCAAAGTAGCGGAATGATATGATACCCCAAAAATTGGAAAAATTAAATAAAATAAGCCAAAAAAAAAGAAAACGGTACTTCACTAATAAAAAATAGTGGAAAACAATTTAAAAGATTAAAATTTAAAAAAAAATCAGAAATATTGAAAAAATTGCTGGTAGTGGTCGTCGCCGGGGATCGAACCATCAACCGCAGGAATGAGCGGACATGCTGCCAAGCGTGCCACTCGGACTTGCATGTTAAAAGCAAAGTTGACAAACAACCAAAATTAATTAATCTCCTCTCCTTCGCTTAGAAGGAGGAAGAGCCATGTCAGAACGAAATAATAAAGCTCTTGGCCTCTGCCGAGCTAGGAACAGCAGGATTATACACAGGAAGATTGTGAAGTACAGGATTCTGAATAAAATCAATGCTACGGTGAAAGTGCAGTGCAAGTCTTTTGAACTCAGTTAGAACAGGCCTGACTTTAAGATTATTATGAATCATATCATTCCTCACGTACCAAGGAGCAGAAACACTTTTTTTAAGGACAGAATTTTGGACAACTTGAACACTAAGTAAAATTAATAATGTGCTGATTACCATAAACAAGAGACTTGAGATTTTCGCCATGTAAATAGCATGAAGCACACACAACCAGGTGATAATTTGGTTCACCGACCAATCAAAACATAGCTTACAAATTTGAGCTAGTTGATCATTGGATTAGGTAATCTGCTTATTGTGAATAAAGACTATGCCAATTTGGTTCACAGTGTGTTAGCACTGAATCTTGGATTTGCTGATCTGTTGTTAGATCATGAATCTACCAATTTTGGTGAATACAGCCCTTAAATAATTGTATTCAGATTTAATCTTTAATAAGTGTCTTAGAAACATGCTATAAAAATAGCATTTTTGAAGCTGATAAAAAATCTTAAGAATGTGTATGCATGTCTGTGATAATATTTGAGCTATACTCTTCCTTGAAATAATATTTCTTATAAAATCTAAATTTCTGACACTTCTGCTTTTTGGAACGTTAATATTTTGAATTTCCTAAACTTTAATTTATGAGCATGGCAGTCTAAATAAATGAATGGATTTTTCTTCTCACATACTTAGCCATGATTTTCTTCTAGTAGACATTGATTACTTTTAAAACTTCACACATTTCCTAAACATCTGAATTGTGACAGTTTCCGCTTTACTTTTTATGTTAGTAATATTTTGTATCTCCTAAATAACTAGTATATCAGCTAAACAGTTTAGATGAATGGATGGATGGATTTTTCCTTTCTCCAACTGAGCTATGATTTTTACTCTGAGCTGTGGATTTAAAAGAATTTCATGTATTTCTAAAAGATTTGAATTGCAACTTTTCTGCTTTTTTTATATTAATAGTTTTTACATTCCAAATAACCTTAGTATAGGAACACAATAATCGAGGCAAATGGATGAAATTTTCCAGTCCCATAATATGTCGTTCGATCAAGTATATTGTTTCCCCTACCATTATGAAGCAGAAACTTTTCTAAGTCCTACCATCAGGAATGTTCCTTCCCATATATGCTTATATTCTTGTAAATACAGTATATTGATATTATAGTTTAAGTATTCTTCCTATTGGCTACAATATAGTGAGATATGAAATCCTTCGTCCACAATGAGAAAGGTTAGATGTGAAGAGAGAAAGGGAATCCCTTTAAATGACTCATCAAAATGATGGTAGCTGATAACTTCATTCTCAAACTGAAATAACATAATTAAAACAGTTTCTTTTCATTGGAATTTCAAAACAATTTGGTCAGATGTAAGAAAATAGTAAAAGAAAAAAGATGTATTTCAAAAAAATAGGAAAGACAGGAGCTCTATAGGGCTTGCTGGGACTCAGGTTGGGAATCGTTCAACATAAACACGTGGGGGGGGGATCCTGCCATTTACATTAAAATACACTGTGAAACAAAGCTGAAAAACATGAAGCTCTCTCCCCTTAAATTACTCAAAATCTAACATTAAATAATCCTATTTTATTAATGAGTTTTTTCGTTTTATTGTTATAAAAGTGATAAATGTAATTTTAACTAATTTCCTTGATATTACTTGGGGGAAAAAACACTTGTCGTGAAATTTTATTTCTTAACACTACTGTCCTTGATTTAGCCAATCTGGATTTCTCAGGATAGTGGATATTTTGTTTGTAAATGACAAACTTTTAAGAGTTTTGTTGCTCAATCAACCCCAGTACAGCTAGATGGCTAATTTATATTAAAAACTGAATGAATGTTAAATTTAGTTAATATAACCCTAGAATTTATCTATTCATCTCCATATAAAACCTTTAACAAATAACTGCCTTCTCCCATAAACAAGAACTGAAAAAGAGTATCTTAACATAACTTTGGCTACTACTGATAAAAACATTTAAAATAATTCCATAAGTAGCATTTTCAGAACAATATCCATCTTTCATGTAATTCATTGTAGCGTTCACATTTGAGGATATCAGTTTAATTTATGTGTGTGTCAAAGAGATATCACTGCGATTTTCGGCATAAAATTTTAGGAGTATACTTATGGGGCTATTTAGAAACTTTTTTTTTTTTTAAATTAGTTATGAAAAAAATTTTACTTTAAGGATGAGCTAGAAAGTGAAGATTTTTTTGAAGTTCAAAAATCCAAATTCACTGATAAAGAAGAAAATTATTTGCTCTTTGATAATAAATACAAAAACAATGCTTCCAAGGAGTCCAATGAATTTAACAACTGTAAAAATTATCCCAAAAAATTTTTTGAAAATTTCCTTTGGAATTTTTACAAATAGTTCATGAAATATTGGACTTTTTAATGAGGCCAAAAATTTTTAACCATATATATATATATATAAACTAAAAATAAGGGTGTTATTTTTATATCTTCTTCTTTTGGGGAGCCAAACATAAATGAACAATGTAATAAACAGGAAATCTACAAAATGTGCCATAGGCACTGTTCGGTACATATCGACGTTCACCCCACCCCACCCCTTAAGCGCAATGGTTGTATCCAGCACGTTCCTTTTTTTTTTTTTTTTTTTTTTTTATTGTAACCAGAGTGTGAGCGTTCAGACCCCGTCGTGGAAGGTCGAACCGTTGTCTGCGTCTCCCCTGAGATTGCTTCTTTAGAGCCCATTGCTCTTATATATCCCCTGATATATATTTTTATTGTCAGAGCCCATGCTCTTGTATGACCCTGTCATATTTTTCTTAATTAAAGTTTTTGTTAAGTTTTTTAAATACAGTCCACTTTATTATCGTCCTCAATATTTGGTCCGTCGAGCCGGAGAGATAGAACTGAAACAATGGATTTTACTGCACTTAACCGCCATCGGGATGATTGAAATCTAAGATTGCAAATAGATCTGAATTTGTCAGTGAATATAATGAAGACCCCAAGATTGACAAAAGAAACTGAATATTATTTTAGAAAGTGATTCTAAAATAATATTCAGTATAATTCTAAAAGCATTTCGTCATTACTACTAAAATACTATGATCTCCCTGTAGACATTTCGGAATCAGTAAATTCTTTGCAGGAACTGGAAATGGAAACTGAAGAATTAAAGGTGAGTTTGAAATTTCTCCTCTCTAAATTCGATTCCGATAGTGCAACAATTTTGAACTGTAAAGAGTCTAACAAACAAAAGTTGCCCATGCAAACAACAAATTTGCAAAATTTAATTTCTAATTCAAACCAGAAAAGCAAAACTTGTTTCATATGTTTCAAGGAAAAACATCCTGTGTATCGCTGCCTAAAATTTAACACTAAACATACCAACACTTAATACATACCTATTTCTACCATCGCGGGTCAAATGACCGGACTTTATTTTTCTGATTATAAATGTATGAAATATGAAAATTGGAAGGGAATAGACAAATAAGCTTTATTATAATTTAACAAAATTGTATATTGTCAATTTTTATGTATTGCAAACACAAAGAATAAGAATTTTTAATTCATTTCCCATCGCATTTTTTACATAAACCTTATGGGTCATTTGACCCGTTATATGGTATGTTTAGTGTTAAACATTAAAGTGTGGCTGAAAGAATGAAGCTTGTTGCTAAGCACAACTTGTGTGGCATTTGCCTGAATTTTCACCCCCATTCAGAGTGTGTCGCGAAACTCTTGTTTCATCTGTGGACGTAGGGGCCATAACTCGCTCCTTCACCCCTGCGAACAATCAGTTCAAGAGGGGAGCACTTCCGAGTCCAGCAACCCCCCACAAACACAAGGAGAGTCAGAGGTGGACAAAGAGCCCTCTCTTAACAGCTCGACGCTTTTCTCCTTGGGAATGAAGAAAAGTTATGTGCCTTTTAACACCGTGACTGTGTTTGTTTACGATTTGCAGCATAAGAAAAGAGCTGTTCGCGCAATCCTAGATAGTGCAGATCAATCCAATATTATTAGCGCAGCATGTGCAAATGCTTTAGAATTAAAAAAGGAAAAAAACATGGTCCATGTACACGGATTAAATGACTGCACTACAAATATAAAATCAAAAATATCAGCCAAAATTTCCAACTCGAATGATGAATATAATTTTGATGTGGATCTACTAATTGTGCCAAAAATTACTGATTTGATGCCGTCAAGGCACATAGACATTTCAAGCATTAATATTCCCATGAATATTACTCTTGCTGATCCTGACTTTTTCACTCCCCAGAAAGTCGATATCCTCCTCGGAGCAGAATATTTCTTTCAATTTCGAAAACCAGATAAAATAGAAGTAAAAGATTCACAACTAGTCCTGAAAAACAGCTGCTTTGAATATTTAGTTTACGGCAGTGCAAAGCTTCAAAATGCTGATTTTAATCAGCTTTATGTTTGTTTTCTGTCAACATGCACAGAAAATTTGGATAAAACTTTAAAATCATTCTGGGAAATAGAAGATATTACAGAGACAAAACCTGCAATTAGTGATGAATTAGCTTACTGCAACGACCATTTTGAAAAAAGTCACTACCCTAAAATTGATGGGAGATATGTAGTAGAAATGCCCTTTAACCCAGGTATCCCAGAAGATTTTGAATTTAGAGAGTCCAAACAAATATCCTCTAAAAGATTAAATAAAACATGGAAACGTTTGGAACGGGATCCAGTCATGAAACAACTATATATGGATTTTTTAAAGAAATACAAATCCTTGAATCATATGGAACTAATTAATAATGATGAAATTTCTGACTCTGCAGAGATCTCTTATCATCTTCTTTGCAGCAAATCCCGAGTTGTGCCCATAAACACTTTGACTATTCCCAGGCTGGAACTATCAGCATGCCTTTTGCTGTCTCAACTAATGAACAAGGTTCTAGCTGCTCTCAAACTTAAAATTGACGCAGTGCACCTGTGGAGTGACTCTACCATTGCTTTAGGCTGGATAAACACTCCTCCTCATCTACTGAAAACTTTCGTGTGCAATCGGGTCTCCCAAATTCAAGAACTGACAACGAACTTTAAGTGGGGACATGTCTCATCAGAAGATAACCCAGGTGTTATAATTTCACGAGGACTTGACGCTGATGCGCTTTCTACTAATGAATTGTAGGGGAAGGGTCCAATGTTTTTACACCAAGAGACTCCTAGAGAAATTCATAGAACTTTCAGTGACTCTAGTGGTGAATTCACTTGTGAATTTAAAACTGTTTTTGATTCAGCCTTAGCTGTGTCAACTAATAATTTATTTCTAGATAATTTACTTAGTATAACCAACAGTTTCACTAAATTAATTAGTATTGTTAGTTTTCTTTTTAGGTTTGCCTATAATGTAAAAAACCCTGGGAATAAACGTCTCGGTCCCTTTACAGTACAAGAGCTGCAGAATGCGACATTTTGTTTAGTCTGCATTGCTCAGCAAAGTGAATTTGCAGAAGAAGTAAGGAATCTTACACAGAATAAATCACCATCGAGTAAATTAAAAAATATCAACCCTTTTATATATACAAACGGAATTTTAATTTCTCATCCGTTAACTCTTATCAGAGGACATTCATGATTTAGATGTCTTAACATCGGGTCACTTTTTACTCGGAAGACCGGTAACATCCATTACTGAGCCAAATTTAATTCAGTTCAATGAGAATAGGTTAAATATTTGGCAAAAAACAACTAAAATGGTTCAATCTGTCTGGAAAAAATGGCATAATAATTACCTCTCTACCTTGCAACAAAGAAGTAAGTGGTATATAGAGAAAGAAATATTAAAATTGGTGACATGGTAGTAGTCAAGGAAGATAATCTTCCTTGTTGTGAATGGCATCTTGGTAGGATTATAGATGTGATTTTGGATAGATATAACAAGGTAAGAGTTGTCAAAGTAAAAACTAAAAATATCATTTTCAAAAGAGTTATTTCAAAGATTGCTGTGCTACCATTAGAAAAATAATTTCTTTTGTATAAATGTGAAATTTTGAATTGTTTTAATATTTACAAAATTGCATAATCATTACAATTCAAAATACCTTTATTTTATAATTATTACTGTATATTTTAAGATATATTTGATTTTAATTCACAAAGTCTCTTAACTACATAATTGTTACTGCCTTTCAATTTCTATATTTATGTATTGTGTATTTAATTATTGATTTTTGTATGTTTTGATGAATTGTATATGTGTATTGAAATATTCTCAAATATTTCAAGGTGGGGCGGGATGTTCCGTACATATCGACGTTCCCCCCCACCCCTTAAGCACAATGGTTTATTCAGCGCGTTCCTTTCCTCTTTTTTTTTTTTGTATTGTAACCAGAGTGTGAGCGTTCGGACCCCGTCTAGGAAGGTCAAACCGTTGTCCACGTGTCCCCTGAGATTGCTTCTTTAGAGCCCATTGCTCTTATATATCCCCTGATATATATTTTTATTGTCAGAGCCCATGCTCTTGTATGACCCTGTCATATTTTTCTTAATTAAAGTTTTTGTTAAGTTTTTTAAATACAGTCCACTTTATTATCGTCCTCAACATGCACATTAGATGAGATGTGTAACAACGGATTTTGCAGAGTAGAAAACCTAGTGGAAGGCTTTTGTGTGTTTTATAGTATAATAAATATTACTTCTCACACAACCACATAGAGCTTATAGTCGTCTAATAGAGATCGAAATTCATCTATGGCATCCAGGACGTGCTATAGAACTCTGTAAGATTAAAAAAATAGATGTCTAATGGTCGTGTGTGATTTTAACGTCTGTTAGATATCTAAGACGTATTATGTACATCTGTAAGTCCTCCAGGTTTCGACCTTTAATAGACGTAGCCTGTAGGGTCAGTGTCTGTACCATATTTTGATATACACTTCTTATAGAGCTCTTTTAGATCACCTCTTCCCAAAGCGCCATCTATAGTCTGGTGAACAAACTATTACGCTGTATATTATTATTGAGTGTGGAGCGTAATCTTCATTTGTTTATAAATTCCTGTAAGTACTAAATAATAATTCACATTGTAAACTACACACAAATTATATTGTATTTCCTTATACTGCCTCTATGTAGAGTTGTCTTTAATATATTTTTCTGTCTGTTAGATTATTTTCTTATAAAGATTCATTTTTATAGATTTAGAAAAATTTAAAATGCTTCTAGAAGTATACTATGAATTTTTTCGAATAGACATATTTCATAGTTTTCAAAAGCCATCAGATGTGTCAGAATATTTAGCAGATTTTATTGTTGAAATTAATAAATTTATTCAAAGTGATATGAAATTGAATGTTTTATAATTGAATAGACTTTCAAGTCAATAAAAATTGACTTGAAAGCTTTTGATTGTGATGTTTACAACAGCAAGTTGATAAAGTATTTGAATCCACAAAATTTTTCAGACACGAATGAAACACTTTTTGTTAATAGTTTTAAATTAAAGGAAGAACACACTAAATGGCCTGGTGAACTTAACACACAAGAGGAGTACTAAATTTTAATTTTAAGAAACAAATATTACATTTCTAAATTAAATAATGTGCAAATTTTATGATTATACTAGAATAGATATAAAAAGTTTTGTGGTAAATCAAGGTGCCAAATATACTATAGGCAGAATGTTTTAAAAGTCTTTCAAATTTTATATATAATAAATAAAACTTTAAACTGATGCTTATGTTTCTTCGGTTATGTTTGATATTTTTCAGTTAAAGTGTATGTTGTCTGAATTCATGTTTATATTCTACATATAAATTGTTTTTATTATTAAGTACTTTCTCAGACCAGTGGCATAAGCCTCAGTGAGTTGGTATGACAATTATGTTATCAAAAATGTCAAATGAATTGGCAGCAAAATTTAGCTGGTTGAGGGCAAAAGAAAATGATGTTCTACTTTTATTAAAATCTAAAATTGTATCAATTAAATTATAGTTTTTATTTATTTAGCACTTGTATTTCTTTATAATAATTATTAACAATAAATTAATTACATGTAGAAGTATATCTAGGAATAGTCATACCACTGTTATGTGTATATACCAAGAGAAATGATTTGAAGGTACAAATGTACTTTACCAACCAAAAGTTTGGTACTTTTTTAAAGATTTATATATAATTGTGTGTATATGTATGTGTGTGTGTTTATAGGCACATGGTTTTGGTTATTTGTCTCTCTCTCTCTGTATGTGTATATATATATATATATATATATATATATATATATATATATATATATATAGATAGATAGATAGATAGATAGATAGATACATAGATAGATATAGGCACATGGTCATTATGTGCATGCATATATGGGTATTGTGGGATATGTGTGGATATTTTGGGTATTGTGTGAGTGCAATATTTTATTTATATTAAATATGTGCCTGTAAAGCATATATTTAATATAAATATGAACCATTCTTATAAAATATAAACAATATTAAGGTAAACCTAGCAATATTTTCTAAAAAAAGAAAATTATTTATTATATTTTAGGTGCAGGTAGGTGAAATGTGTTATGGAAGCATCTGACGAACCAAGAAATTGAAGGCATTGCTAAAGGCTGGTGTAAAAATTGTTAAAATATTTTGTATTCAATAAAGAATTTTAGTAAAATATTTATACTTTATTGCAGTAGTAAAAATATGTTTTTTTTGTTAAAAACAGAAAGATATGATCTGTATTCAAACAGTATTCAGTTGCAGTTTTGGGTTTTTGGCATGACAGAACATCAAAAACTGGTTTGAACTGTCAAAAACTTATGACGAATAATATCATATTTTAGATATCACATTACTTTTAAAGAGAGAAATTTATTTTCAAGCAAATATAAATGGTATTTTAATATTCAAATTAATTTTCAGTTTTAAAATGTATATTCATTAATTAGAACAATTACATTAAAAAGACTCATCTGGAAAATCTAATATTTTTTATGCTTGAGTTACTATAATTATATTACTTAAATTTATTGTAAATAATTTTTTCATAAAATTAGTACAGGAACTATGTTAAAGATCACTATTCACATTTAAATCAATTAAGGGAATTTCCATTATAGACCTTTTTTTATTGTTGATAAAGCATTAATTTTTAAATATTTACTTTTATGCTTTGAGATTATTGTTGAAAAACAGATGGTTTATGATAATGCAGATAAAATTGATAGACTAAAATAATGTTTACCAGTGTACTTGGTATTGAAAAAAGGAAATTTACAATCAAGGAAACAGCAAATTAGGTCAGTATTGGGTAGATGTCAAAGTTGAATGCATTACAGGAGCTTAATTTTTTTTCCCAAATGCTTCTAATTGTACCCCACAAGGTACCACAAATTTGTAACGAGGTTTTATAATAATGAAGAATGCATAAAGAAATCAGAAGGAAGTGTAGTCACTTTAAAACAAGTTTATGATGTTGTATAATATATTGTTGAATTTTTCTAGTAGAATATTTAAAAATTATTCTAAATATTTAAGTGCTGTATGACTCTTTGTATTTTACTGATATTTAAAAGCAGAAGAAACAAGAAAAATCACAAATAATTGAAGTAAAAGATAGGAAAGGGCTATCAAATGAGATAAAAATGTTACAAGCTTAAAATTCAAATAAAAACAAATAGTTAGCTAAAATAGAATAATTTGAGAAGTTAAAATGTTTATCATTTGGTTTAATGTTTTAATTCTTACTTATGTCTATCTGCAAAAGGGAAGTAAAAAAAAAATCTTAGTTTAATAATAAATTAGTACATATATTTTGTTGGACTTTATTAATTGAAAAATTTATTAACTTTTTAATAAATAAAAGCATATATTAAGATAATTTAGGTAAAGTAAAGAAAAGCATGAGTTTTTACTCTCAAAATCTCCTCCAAAAAATTTTTAAATATTTTTTAGATGAGCTTTATAAGTTTATTTAATTCAGTATTCAAATTTCTTTCTGAAAGTTAATTAAATTTATTTTTAAACTAAGTAAATATGCATTATATTATGTGTTATCCCAATTATCTGCTATCCCAATATTTGATGTGCTTTTAAAATCTTCCAATTCATTTATGCTAAAATGGCCATCGTTAAACTATTGAATTAGATAAAAATTATGTGTTCTTTATACATTTATAATACATATGTATATTTGCTTTTAATAATAAGCTTGATTTATTTTTAACAATTTGCATTCGACTAGGACACTTACGCGAAAATAACTGCTACAGTGATTTTAAAAGTAAATTTATGGAAGTATAATAAAATGTATAAAAATAAAGGTATATATATTATTTTAGTAATAATCGGGATGCAAACTCAAATTTTCGGGGGGTTTTCTAGGCGAAACAGTTAAAACTTTCTAGGTTTCCATTACAGTTCTTTTCATGATACAAAATAAACACACACACATATATATGTAAATATACATGTGTTTATGGTTTGTATCATAAAGAAAACTGCAATTGAAGCTTGGAGAAATATTTAGTTTTTTGCCTCGAAAAAATCGGAGAATATTGAAATGAGTTAGCACCCTGATTATTACCTTAATATAAATACCATAATTTTTTATACATTTTGTTATACTTCTGTAAATTGACTTTTATTTTTAAAATCACCGTAGCAGTTATTTTTGCGTAAGTGTTCTAATAGACTGCAAATTATTCAAATTAAATTAAGCTAATTTATTAAGAACAAATAAACAACGTTTTGCAGGGGAATAGCACGTCCTTTTAAGATCTAAAACATCTGAAATAGCACGTCCTTTAGAGCTCTAAAAACATCTAAATCGCGTACCCTCCAAGTCGAAATTGTCGCTCTTATAGACGTGCTATAGAGCGGCGCGTAGATTTCATCGACGTCTTATGGATCTCATGGAGAGCACACCTCGGAACTCCTATAGAGCTCCATAAGACGCGATCTCGATATTTTTCGACGTCTTATAGAGGAAGGCGTTTGTATGAGGTGACGTATTATAGACGTCTGATAGAGATCGGTGTGTTGTTTGGGTTTGATAACAATAACAGATTAAAAACAGTAAACGA
>CM063508.1:169879676-169897741 GCA_032207245.1 Pardosa pseudoannulata | reverse complement strand
ATGTACATCTGTAAGTCCTCCAGGTTTCGACCTTTAATAGACGTAGCCTGTAGGGTCAGTGTCTGTACCATATTTTGATATACACTTCTTATAGAGCTCTTTTAGATCACCTCTTCCCAAAGCGCCATCTATAGTCTGGTGAACAAACTACTATGCTGTATATTATTATTGAGTATGGAACGTAATCTTCATTTGTTTATAAATTCCTGTAAGTACTAAATAATAATAATTTACATTGTAAACTACACACAAATTATAATGTATTTCCTTATACTGTCTCTATCTAGAGTTGTCTTTAATATATTATTCTGTCTGTTAGAATATATTATATTCTTATAAAGTTTCTTTTTTATAATTTAAAAAAAATTAAAATGCTTCTAGAAGTATACTATGAATTGTTTCTAATAGACATATTTCATAGTTTTCAAAAGCCATCAGATGTGTCAGATTATTTAGCAGATTTTATTGTTGAAATTAATAAATTTATTCAAAGTGGTATGAAATAGAATGTTTTATAATTGAATAGACTTTCAAATCAATAAAAATTGACTTGAAAGCTTTTGATTGTGTTGTTTACAACAGCTAGTTTATAAAGTATTTGAATCCACAAAATTTTTTAGACACAAATGAAACACTTTTTGTTAATAGTTTTAAATTAAAGGAAGAACACACTAAATGGCCTGGTGAACTTAACACATGGAACTTAACATACAAGAAGAGTACTAAATTTTAATTTTAAGAAACAAATATTACACTTCTAAATTAAATAATGTGCAAATTTTATGATTGTTCTAGAATACATATAAAAAGTTTTGTAGTAAATCAAGGTACCAAATATGCTATATGCAAAATGTTTTAAAAGTCTTTCAAATTTTATGTATAATAAATAAAACTTTAAATTGATGCTTGTGTTCTTTCGATTATGTTTGATATTTTTCAGTTAAAGTGAAAAAATCAGTTTTTTCATTGGGATCAAAAATGTCAAATGAATTGGCAACAAAATTTAGCTGATTGAGGGAAATGATGTTCTACTTTTATTAAAATCTAAAATTGTATCAATTATAGTTTTTATTTATTTAGCCCTTGTATTTCTGTATAATAATTATTAATAATAAATTAATTACATGCAGAAGTATATCTAGGAATAGTCATACCACTGTTATGTGTATGTACCAAGAGAAATGATTTGAAGGTACAAATGTACTTTACCAACCAAAAGTTTGGTACTTTTTTAAAGATTTACATATAATTGTGTGTGTATATGTGTACGTGTGTATTTATAGGCACATGGTTTTGGTTATTTCTCTCTCTCTCTCTCTATATATATATATATATATATATATATATATATATATATATAGAGAGAGAGAGAGAGAGAGAGATACATAGATAGATATAGGCACATGGTCATTTGTGTGTGTGTGCATGTATGGGTATTGTGGGATATGTGAGGGAGTACAATATTTTATTTATATTAAATATGTGCATGTAAAGCATATATTTAGTATAAATATGAACCATTCTTATAAAATATAAACAATATTAAGGTAAACCTAGCAATATTTTCTAAAAAAAGAAAATTATTTATTGTATTTTAGGTGCATGTAGGTGAAATGTGTTATAGAAGCATCTGACGAACAAAGAAATTGAAGGCATTGCTAAAGGCTGGTGTAAAAATTGTTAAAATATTTTGTATTCAATAAAGAATTTTAGTAAAATATTTATACTTTTTTGCAGTAGTAAAAATGTTTGTTAAAAACAGAAAGATATGATCTGTATTCAAACAGTATTCAGTTGCAGTTTTGAGTTTTTTGTTTTGACAGAGCATCAAAAACTGGTTTGAACTGTCAAAAACTTTTGACAAATATCAAATTTTAGATATCACATTACCTTTAAAGAGAGAAATTAATTTTCAGTTTTAAAATGTATATTCATTAATTAGAACAATTACATTAAAAAAACTCATCTGAAAAATCTAAAATTTGTTATGCTTCAGTTACTATAATTATATTACTTAAATTTATTGTAAATAATTTTTTCATAAAATTAGTACAGGAACTATGTTAAAGATCACTATTCAAGTTTAAATCAACTAAGGGAATTTCCATTATAGACCTTTTTTTATTGTTGATAAAGTATTAATTTTTAAATATTTACTTTTATGCTTTGAGATTCTTGTTGAAACACAGATGGTTTATGATGATGCAGATAAAATTGATAGATTAAAAAATGTTTACCAGTGTACTTGGTATTGCAAAAAAAAGGAAAGTTACAATCAAGGAAACAGCAAATTAGGTCAGTACTGGATAGATGTCATAGTTGAATGCATTACAGGAGCTTATTTTTTTTTTCCCAAATGCTTCTAATTTTACCCCACAAGGTACCACAAATTTGTAACGAGGTTTTATAATAATGAAGAATGCATAAAGAAATCAGAAGGAAGTGTAGCCACTTTAAAACAAGTTTATGATGTTGTATAATATATTGTTGAATTTTTCTAGTAGAATATTTAAAAATTAATCTAAATATCTAAGTGCTGTATGACTCTTTGTATTTTACTGATCTTTAAAAGCAGAAGAAACAAGAAAAATCACAAATAATTGAAGTAAAAGATAGGAAAGGGCTATCAAATGAGATAAAAATGTTACAAGCATAAAATTCAAATAAAAACAAATAGTTAGCTAAAATAGAATAATTTGAGAAGTTAAAATGTTTATCATTTGGTTTAATGTTTTAATTCTTACTTATGTCTATCTGCAAAAGGGAAGTAAAAAAAAATCTTAGTTTAATAATAAATTAGTACATATATTTTGTTGGACTTTATTAATTGAAAAATTTATTAACTTTTTAATAAATAAAAGCATATATTAAGATAATTTAGGTAAAGTAAAGAAAAGCATGAGTTTTTACTCTCAAAATCTCCTCCAAAAATTTTTTAAATATTTTTTAGATGAGTTTTATAAGTTTATTTAATTCAGTATTCAAATTTCTTTCTGAAATTTAATTAAATTTATTTTTAAACTAAGTAGATATGCATTATATTATGTGTTATCCCAATTATAAATAAAATGTATAAAAATAAAGGTATATATATTATTTTACTAATAATCGGGATGCAAACTCAAATTTTCGGGGGGGGGGGTTTCTAGGCGAAACAGTTAAAACTTTCTAGGTTTTCATTACAGTTCTTTTCATGATACAAAACAAACACATACATATATATGTCAATAAACATGTGTTTATGGTTTGTATCATAAAGAAAACTGCAATGGAAGCTTGGAGAAATATTTAGTTTTTTGCCTCGAAAAAATCGGAGAATATTGAAATGAGTTAGCACCCTGATTATTACTTTAATACAAATACTGTAATTTTTTATACATTTTGTTATACTTCCATAAATTTACTTTTATTTTTAAAATCACCGTAGCAGTTATTTTTGCATAAGTGTTCTAATAGACTGCAAATTATTCAAATTAAATTAAGCTAATTTATTAAGAACAAATAAACAACGTTTTGCAGGGGAATAGCACGTCCTTTTAAGATCTAAAACATCTGAAATAGCACATCCTTTAG
The DNA here is from genome assembly GCA_032207245.1 of Pardosa pseudoannulata. Taxonomy (NCBI): domain Eukaryota; kingdom Metazoa; phylum Arthropoda; class Arachnida; order Araneae; family Lycosidae; genus Pardosa; species Pardosa pseudoannulata. Next base: position 169,894,168 of record CM063508.1, on the reverse strand, counting down.
AGATCTAAAAACATCTAAATCGCGTACCCTCCAAGTCGAAATTGTCGCTCTTATAGACGTGCTATAGAGTGGCACGTAGATTTCATCGACATCTTATGGATCTCAAGGAGAGCACACCTCGGAACTCCTATAGAGCTCTATACGACGCGATCTGGATATTTTTCGACGTCTTATAGAGGAAGGCGTTTGTATGAGGTGAGGTATTATAGATGTCTGATAGAGATTGGTGTGTTGTTTGGGTTTAGAAGTGAATGTACATTATATACACAATTAATCAGGCTCACAAATCTGAAAAAATTTCATGATAAATTAAAATATTTCTTTATATATGAAAAAACATATCAACTTTGTCCCAAACTTAAGGATAATTTTAAGTGAACTTTTCAAAGTTGGTGATAAGTACTAAACTACCCAAACAAACAAAAAATTGTGGAAAATCATGCATAACTTTTCTCTAACATGTTCAAGAGTAATAGGAAGAGAACATTGTTGTAATATGTGCAAAGATTGCTTTGGAAAGTAATAAATTTACTTTCTTGCTTATATAAAGATCAAGAGTCATTAAAATATCAGGCTTGCAACTGCCGAGGCACTTTCAAAAAGGTGAGAAAAGTGACAAATAATACAGAATAAGTGACTAAAAAGTGACTAAACATTGAAAAAAAAAATTTTTTTCTCCTCTTGATTACAGATGCTATTATTAAGATTTTTCTATTTATTTTAACTCTAAATCAAATGATTCATGCAAGACATGATTTTAGCGTCAAATACAAAAAAAGGTTAAAATTTTTGTTTAACACAACTCAACATTGCTTTTTATTCAAGAAAATCGATAAATCAGATTTGAACACATACAATACATTAATTTTATAATCACAATTTTCTGCATATATTAATGATGTTTTGAAATATGTACATAGCTTCTTATAATTAACTTTTAAAATATGTTTTAAGCATACTTACACACACTTTGTCTAGGAGACAAATGATTATCACTCCTTGAAATTTTCCAATGTGTGTCATTCCAGGATTAAATTAACTACAATTTACTGATATCCATAATAAAATACTTAAAATTTCAAAAATGCTCTACATATGTCAATAATTTGTCCTAGTAATGATCTTAAAGTGCAAACTTATCTGAAAAGAAAGTGTGAAAAGCATTCTGACCTTGGTAATGATTATAACAATTATATTGCTTTTTAAAGTAAAAATAAGAATATGCTAAACTCTGAAGAACATCCTGCTATAGAGCAGATTATTTTTTGGTTAAATCATGCAACAACCACAAAAAATACAATTTTAAAAAATAACAATTACTAAACAATAAAAAACTTTAATACCAATGAAATACATGTTAAAATTTTTACAGAATGTAATATGAAAACATGATGCGACCCATTATATATTCTAGTTATGAATCACTCTTCCAGATTTTTATAGTTTTATCATTCTCCAGAGCAGCTGATGCTATTACATTTTCAGTTGGATGACAAGCAGTGCACAAGACAACATCTGTTAGAACAAAGAGAAAATGGGCATAAAAAAATCAAAACTACAAAGCAGTAAAAATATAAATTTTTCTTTTTACATAAAATTCCATTTATAAACATTCAGTATTATTTTCAACCATTATTGGGGGCAAAATATTCACCAAAGTAGCCATCTAAATTTTTACTTTGTCTTTAAACCCTCCGATTGTTGAGGTCCAAGACAGAGAAGATGTATTTGTTTTTGTATAAATGTCTTTTTAAACAATGACTTCCTTCCTACAAAAAATTGAGGACTGAATAATGGTGTATGAACATTAAGGCAAAAATGTTACAAATTGCGATTTTGGTAGAGTTTCTGATAACTAATTCTGCCAAATTTAGCAGCAGCAATTTTGGCTCCTATTCTAGGTCTTTCTAAAACATACTAGGCTTTACAAGGCTATATAAGGGTTGTTATGGTGACTGGTGAAGACAAGTCTTCTGCAGTTGTAGAGCACAGACCTGCACTTGTTTACTCATTCATTACATTATTCACCAAGTCAAGTTACAAAAGTTTTGTTGAAGGAATACGCTTCGGAAAACAGAATAGTACATTTTTTATTAATGTTAATTTATCATTAAATAACCCTATTGTACTGTTCTGTGTCAAATCAAGTTCATTCAATCGCAAAACCCTGAACTGTTACATTATGACCTTATGAAAGTCAAGATAATGGTTTTAACAAAATATCTGGCAATATGAAAGTACACCAACCAAACTTTCAAAAGAAAAAAAAAAACATTTTCAAACAGCTCTACAATAGTTTGCCAAACAAGAAATTTAAGTTAAATTCTAGTCTATGCCTGGCAAAAAGAAAAATAAAATTCAAAGCAAAGGTTTGATCTTCATGTCAAAGCAATTTAAAAGTTGTACACTTAACCAGAACAATAATCTATGAATTCATATACATATATAGTTCAAACATTCAGAAGTCTAAGGATCAATTGTTAAGAAGGTATTAAGTCAAGACTTTGTAAATCAACTAGACCAGAACTCATTTCTTAAAAGAAATTAATTGTAAATGGTTACAAACATCAATGCCACCAGTGGGTTTTTGAATTTGATAGGATGAATGTTCAACTTTGATTAATTCAAAACTGTTATCAAATATATGTGATCATGAAATTCTCCTTTCAGGTCCTGCAGTCTCATATCTGATAAGGTAATTTGTATCCTACAGCCCATGATCACTAGAGTGTGATCTGGAATAGGAACATTTTATTTAAATTTTTAAACAACACTAGATGACAGTTGAAGTCTGTTACATTCTTAATAACATTCTACAGAGTATTAACTTTCAATATATGCAACAGTTCCAAAGTTGTTGTTTTTTTTTTGGGGGGGGAGGGGATTAGAACATGTTAATCATATAAGGGCTGTGATTTACTCCATACTATGAGCTTATATTTTAACTAAATGAGGAAAGGATAGATTACTAGCTAGGAATGGGAGTTCAATTGTCATTTACAGTTTGCTGAGGTTGCTAATGTTTTGTATATTTTGGGTCATTTATATTTCAAAATATTTCATTATTTTTTCCATCTTGGTTGAAACCAAGGTGGCAAAAAGAATGAAATATTTTAAGAGTGAGATTCCTAAATTGATGAAAGAATCAAGTAGTGGAATGGAAAGAAAGGAATTTTCCAATACAAATAACAGTGACTACTCAGATGACACTGAAATATTTGATTTTGTGAAGATATTTTAAAATGTTCTTTTTTTACCAACAGTGAATATAAATTTTTCTTACAACAAAAACATTTTCTTTGAAAACTATAATTTATTATTTTATTATAGAAGATTCTTATACTGTCAGTGATTATAAATCTATAAATTTCAGCATATGAAATTGAAGTTATGATTTTTTATGAAATTTCAGTGAATATAGGTTTAATGGGGAAAATCGCCCAGTCCTATGTGTGTATCTTTTCAGATTACCCAGGGCTCAGAAAGCATATCTTTCTCCTAATGGTGGTCCTGAACTGGCTATAAGAAATACATGATCTAATTAATTCTAATATTGGATTTTAAAAGAAAAAAGTTTACCTGTATGACCCTCTAATTTCTGGACAATTTCTTTTGTCTGCAAATTCCAAATGTATACCATGTGATCTTCTGATCCAGACACAATCCACTACAAAGGTACATTAATATATATATATATACATATCTTTAAACATATATATATTTAAATAGATATAATTGTAAGGATGATAAATTGACACAATAAATTATTTAACTCTAACATTCATTTTCCCTCTTAATTGAGTGTTGAAATTTATTCAGAGTCAAAAGCAAATAACACACAGAATCCTAAACTTTGCCTGCAAGCTCATACACATATATAATGTAGAGGTATAATGCCAGATCATCACTTTTTGGAAGTTTATATTAAGCCCTGAGGTTGTGAAAAAGTTTCTTTCTTTAAAACACTGTCAACTAAATGCCAACTTTTTTGAAGAAATATCAAACTAACTCAAGAATGTCCACTTGCTCTCAATGTCTTTGAAGACTTGCAAAATCTCAACTCAAATTTAATGGAACAATGTGTTTGTTCTATTTCTGATAAGTTGCTACTAATTTATAAAATTTTATAAACACTTAACTTAATGTTAATGAATTTCATAAAGAAAAGTACCCTTATTACTTAAATACAACAGCCATAGGTTTTGTGATAACCATTCAATTTTACAGTTTTAAAATTACAATTATCTCTCTCACTAATTTTCTCACAGTAATTTTTTCACTTCTATGAAAATGAATAGTTTTGGTAGTTAAATTAAATTTTGATAATTTATCTATTTAAATGGTTCTGCAGCAGTCAAATATTATGCTATATAAGTTGAAAGGTTCTACTATAAAGACTTTGTTACATCATATATATATATATATATATATATATATATATATATATATATATTAATATCAATATCTAAGCCCTAAAATCTATCCAAAACTATCCCTTTTCCCCATTCATTATTCTAAATCTTAATTTCTTCTCTCTATATTAATCATATTTTCCCAACCACGCAATTTGAACAAGGAAGTTTTCATTCCATCAGTCAAACCCCGAAATTCTTTGATTCTCAAAACAAAAAATGATACTGCTGGCATTTTAAAGAAGTAATAACTCTCCCAGGAAGATCTATAACAATCAGCAATAATACTCTTCTGAAACGCCACACTTTGGCAGATGGCTCCAATCAAAGGTTACTCTCTCTAAGCAATTAACAGTTGCCTCAGCATTTTCCCACGACACTAAACCACATAATTTGGTCGTCTCTTGCCAAAGGTTGGCATTAGAGAGAGTGTTCTGACACCATATGGTTCAGATGTCTCTGTATTTTGTCCGATTTTGAGAAGATGAAATAAAGATTATGTTCGGCCACGACGACTGATGTGTTTCTTCAGGACAAAGGTTCAGCTGGACTCTTGGCAGCCCAGTATGCCCAGGCTGAGAAAAAGGGGCAATTTAAAATGGGTTTCAAGTGTAAATTTTGGGGCCACTTTGTTCCCAGTCGTTACATACATATATATATATATATATATATATATATGTGTGTGGCAGACATGAAAACATTCAGAAGCAACAGCGCTTTTTTTAAACTTAACAATGTTACCTACAAATTAAACACGTATGCAATTTACAAACATAATAAACAAAACAAATTATACATAAGTACATATTTTATTAGTTTTAAAATTTAAATTGAGCAAATTGAATTAAAAATAAACACAGTAGTAAATTATAAAGCATAAAATAAAACGTGCATACAACAATGTCTTGGTAGCTTTTATAGCTTTAACAACTTATTTTTCAGAACAGTTTTTCTTGTAGCAACATTGACTCTAATTAAAATATTAATGATTCTAGAGAGTGTTTGTTCATTCAAATTTGACCTAAGTTCGGTTTGGTTTTTCCTCACAGGGCTGAAAACTCTTTCATATCCAGCATTACAATGTGGAAAGAATAATATAGTCAACATTATTTTTCGCACAACTTTGTATTTGATTGCTGATGTTTCACAGCTGTTCCAAAGTTTTGTTATTTTCCACAGCAATCTGAAGTGTTTCCGGAGTTATTAATTTTTCTCATTTCTCTGAAGAATCCAGAGTAATTGGCATAGCTGGTGTGGTATAATAGGTGTATTACCCACCATGATAAATGAAAAATGGTATCAATGCTGGATACAGTCATGGCATAGAAAAGAAATATCAAAATTAAAAATATTTCAGTTAATCGAAACAACTCGTCTTTGGTACTTCTGATGTCAGAACATGTAACATTTGGTTTTATAGTGGTATGGGGCATTAGTGAGCCAGCCAATTAGAATGTTAATATTAAACACATGATGATGCATAAAAAGCAAAACTAACTTATATAAGAATTGAGCTAAACAGAAATTAATTTGAGTATACTAAGTTGCCAAAGGTAATCTTAGGAATAGAATCCCTAGAAATTTATTTTAGAATAGAATAATAATTAAGTTAGTTTTGGGTTTACATATATAGAGAGAGATAAAATTACGCATGAACATAAAGAAATGTTTAACTTTACATCCTTGATATGTTGATATGCATTAAATAAATTTCAAGCAATAAACATTAAAAGTTGAACTTCAATACTAAAATAACTCTCAAAAAGAGGCAAAACTTTAAAAAATATACCCAGGGATGTTGCGCCCCTTCAAGCATTTCGGAGCAGCAAAACTTTAAATTTGGAGCAGGAAAAAGCATTTTCGTAGCAGTCAAAATCTTGATTTGGAGCAGGATATAGTGTTTTTGTAGCAGTTAAAGTAACGATTTAAGAAATAAACTTAAGTTTTTGAATGATTGGTTAATAGCATTCGGAATGGCCAAATATTCAATAATTTCTGATATGGTTTGTTGGTTTTGTATATGCAATATACATATATTTCTATGTAATTAGTATAATCATATAAAAGATTATAACAAAGTATTAGCAGTAAAAACCAAAGCTGGAGAATTACTAGTAAGGTTCCTTATTACAGCTTCAGTACGAATTTATTTGTTAACAAGAAAGCATTCTTTACAGCATGATGCTTAAAGAGTTATTACACATGATTACAAGCAATATCAGTAGTATATTTACTTTTCATTCACAAAATCACATGAAATAGCACTAAAAAAGGACCGGACAGGAGAGGAAAGCCATCATTTTCCCTTCAATGTAATGTAAAAGATATATCAAGTGTTTTTTGGTCACGATCATAAAGAATGTACTTAGTGGTAAAGATAATTTTATCTTTCAACGTGTTGGCTGAGTTCTGACCATGGATTAGTTCACAGAGGAGAATAATTCACAAGGTGGGAAGATGCAGATGAACATCACTACTGCATGACAAAAGACAGTACTTACAGATGAAGATACAAATGCCCTTTAAAGATTAAGAGGTGTAAATAGAAGATGAAATGAAGAGCAAAAAATAGATGAAGTTTTGTGCATTGCTACTCCAGCCTTTAAAAGTTATTTTGATGAGTTTCGTCTCTCCATTTATTGCAAAACAATTGATGAACCTAAAAATCCCAATTCCAAGTAAATTTTTTTTTTAATTTTACTTGGAAAATAAAATGATAAAATATTTTACATGAACAACTTCAGCAAGGTGATACATAAGACTTCTCCCCCTAATGCTCTTTCAAGAATAAATTACCCAGGGTGGTCATAAAATATGCACTCCAATATTCCCTCATTTCTAAATTATTTTTCTAAAATAATTGTATTTAAACTACTTTATTTTAAATTAACTAAATATAATTAAAAACTGAAAAATAATGAGACAAAATGAAGCTTTCAATGCTGATATGAGTAATTTTAGGCATCCAATTACAACTGTTATATTAAATAATTAGCTATTTAAATATTTAAGGTATCCGTCTACATTTGGAGAACTTTTTTCTTTAAATGTAGAAACTAGTTCATGTTTTTATATTATTTTTATATTATCATAGAGAATTGCACTTAAAAAATTTATTCATGGAGAAGTTTTTATAAAATTTCTAATAAATGAAGAAAATTTAGTAAAAAAAAGTTCTTCAAAAGGTCTAATCTTTTAATAAATTAAATTATTTCAAGATTTTTGATGCAACATATTTCTTATACACTGGACTAGTGAATCACCTAAAATCTTTGCTTACATTTGGCAAAAAATTTCGGTCCTTCAAAATCATACACATTGAATTTTTAACGAATTTTCATTACCTTTATATCTAACTATGAGTGTAAAATCATTAAAAATTATAAAAATTATCAAACTTTAAAGCTTTAAGATCATTTACTAGTAAATACTATCAAAAGCATTCATAATAATTTTCAACAAAATATTTTAAGAACTTTTTGAGAAATTACATTTCAAGTTTCAATATTTTATTAAAAATACCGTTCTGAGAAAAACGCATTTAAAGTTTATGAAAGCAACTTTAACTATTAAAAAATTAAAATACATGTTTAAAATTCCCCACACTTTTTTGTTTCAAAACTTTATAATTGCCAAGTTGCTAATTATTAAAAATACTGGAAAAATGTTTAAACTATTCTTCAGGAAAATTTAAAAATTTTGTCCAAAAATGCTCTTTAAATTCACAACTTCCGGTTGCGAAGTCGCTACTTCCGTTTTGTTTTGACAGCTGTCACTGATGTTTAAATAGCTGTAACTTTTCTTTAAAATACCGTAGAGACAAAACAAAAACAGATTTAGAAGCCTAAAAATTGAAATTTTACAACAGAAAAAAAAATATGATTTTTGGCAAAAAAAATGACGTTTTTAAAGACGGATGATGTATGATGATTATAGTTATTAAAAATTATTCATCTTATTTTTCTCTAACTTTATTTATTTTAATTTCGCTGTATTTTTTTAAAATTATTCAGCATCCTTTTATATCCTTTACGAGATGGTTTGGTTTGGTTTGGTTTGGAGTGCTACGGTCCACTTTTTGCAACACGAGGGCTAATGGGACCGGGACCTACAGTTTAAAGCCGATTCCGAACGGCTACGAACATCCATGCCTCAGTGGGATTCGAACCCACGAACTCCGGTTCCGAAGGCCAGCACCCTAACCAATCGGCCATCGTTCGGCTCCTTTACGAGATGCTATAATAAATTTGCATTTCACTACAGTATGCATTAAGACTGGGCGATATATCGATATATCGTGAAATATCGATAACGAGTACTCCATCGCGACACTGATTTCCAAACTTTGACTTCGGATCAAGATGTGAACGAACTCTTATATAGCTAAACTGATCGGAGAACTCTGATGTGAAATCGTCTTTCCGATATCATGACAGTATTAGAGTATACGAGGTATAGTGTTCCTAAAAGTCACGTTCCGACATATAAACATAATCTTTTCGATTTTACAACTTCTAGTTACAAAGCGCATGCGTAATAAAACGTCCTTTTATATAAACGCCAAACGACGGCCGAATGGATAAAGCGTTGCTATTCGGTACCGGAATTCGCGGTTTCGAATCCCACTATTGGTATGGATATTCGTAGTCATTCGAATCCGCTTTAAGCAGAAGGTGACGGTGTCATTAGCCCTTGTATAGCGGAACAGTAGACCGTAGCATTCCAACTAACTGATATTTGAACATCATCTGTCCGATTTTGCTACACTGAGAGAGAAACATGCGGTATATCAGGGAACAGCAATTTATCTACATCGCGAAATCGTTATTTCGTCCTAATTGAAGAATCCCGATAAACATTGGAAATAAATAAAAGAGACGCACGGAAATGAGGAAAACCTCGACGATTCACAAATACGGAACTTCAATCGCGAGAGGCTGGGTAGGGTCTGCGTCAAGATATTTTTGTGACACGTTTGTATGGAAAAGTTATATTAACTTCCGCATCCGGCCAGTGCAGGAAATTCTTGTTGTGACATGTTTGTGCAGGCTCATTTCAAACGAATTTTTTCCCGGTGGTAAAGCGCGGAAAATTGTAAATTGACTTTACAAAAAATAAAATAAATTAAAAAAAATAATTAAATCTGAATATTCTAGATTGTTCAATTTCCATATTTTCCCGATCTGATTACTATTTTTAATAGGCTCCAAACATTACGTTTCGGGAAGAGTATTGGTCCCCCAGAGGATGAAAATCTCATATCAAGTGATGATAGTCTCACCAATAAGCGAATTTCTTTCCAATTTCGAAAAAGTTAGAAATAGCAAGATTAAAAAAAAAAAAAGAATTTTCTAAAGGAATTGGAAATTCCCACAGGCGCACTAAAATTTGCAAGAAAAAAAAAAAAAAAAGGAGAGCAGAAATCGGCTGTAGAAATCAAGTAGAACTTCACCAAAAAGCGGAAAATTTCTATCGCTGTACATGCTATAAACGTATATCTTTTCTTGAGTCTGTAGTACGAAACAGTAGCAGTATGTCTGAAGAATGAAATTCTTTCGTCTTATTTCATGCACTTTTACCTGACAAAGTAAGTAGGAAAAATAAATATGACATATTCACTCTAAAGTCTACTATTCAGCGACGTTCGGCGGGAAAAATTCGTCTTAGCTTCGTAGAACTAACGTAATTACTAAACGTTCAAAAACTGCAAAAATTTGTAAAATGGCGCAGTTTCGGCGCAATTTCTGCTAAAATACCGTTTTTGGAGCAGCTGGGAGCAAATATCTGAAATCGGAGCAGTTTGGCGCAATTGGAGCAGCCGCAACATCCCTGCTAATATTATATAATTATGTAAAATAAAAAAATAATATAGTGTATTTATAAAAATATTTAATTTTTTAATAAATGTAAAAAATTAAAAAAAATATAAAAAAAATATTATGTATTTTGTAAAAAAATTTTATGTATAAATATATATTTTGATTTAATATAAAATGTATATTACTTACATATATATGAATTAAAAATGTTTTATAATACAGATATATATATTATTATAAACTTTTTAATATAAATCAAAAATTTATATATGTATATATTAATATTTTTATATTATATATATATAATTTAATATATAAGTATTTATGTTATAAAAATTTGTATATATGTATTTTTTTTATAGATATATTAAAAAAAATATATGTTTAAAATATATGATATAATATGTTTATGTAAAAAATTATAAAATATATATAAATAGTAGTTATTTAAATTTGTATTTTTATATATATAAAAAAATATAAATAAAATTATTATGTATTATAAATGCTTACATTTTAACAATAGCAGTGATGGAACAGCAGTAATAGCATTTTGGAGCAGACAAAATGCCATTTTGGAGCAGTAAATTTCGCATTTTGGAGCAATTGGAGCAGACATAGTTAGTGATTTTGGAGCATTTTGAGAATATGTAGTTAAGGCTTTTGGAGTAATTAGCGAAAGGGTGGTTAATTTTTTTTAAACATTATGCAATAAATAAAATATAAATATCAATTTGGGCTAATGAAACTTCTATCTCATGAGGTTATTCTAATAAAAAAAAAAAGAAAATTTTCAATTGTATTTATTTTTCGAGCTAATATGTAAAAAATGGTATATGTAAGTAGTTTTTAGTAGTTATATAGCACTTATAAAAAGATATAGTAATAATTCACCTACTTAAGTCCCCAATGTCAGATTGCAAATGTTAAAGTAGTCAGCATTTAAATATTTTTTTTGTTCCTTAAAAACGTGGCATTTTAATGTAATTTTTCTACTAATAAAGGTTTTAAAGTATCACATTCTTATACAATTTTTAAAAGTTATATACAATGCAGACACAGAAGTCAAAATTTTGGGAAAAAAGAAGGAAAAAAATGAGAAAAATGCAAAAAAGAGGAAGTTAATAATAATTATTAAAAATTAATATTCTGATTTACTTAATACAAAAACAAGTGCCTAAATATGAAATATGGAAGTATCTATATAACTTTTTATCAATATAAACAAGTACTCAAGTTTCCCAGTAAAAAAAATATTTAAAATAGATTCAAATGAGATGCTTCTTCCATGTGCCTAATTAAAAAAATAAATTCACCAACACAGTTGAACTTTATTATAATAAATTTTGAGGAACCATATTGTTTGTTGTACTTGAACCTTTAAGAAAAATGCTAGATCTCAGAAAATTATAACTTGTATAAGATTTACATAAGATTACATATTATCTTATATAAGATTTATAAAAATAGTATCTTTAATGATTTTAATTGACTAAAATCAAACAACTGAACGATTGAATATAGACTGACCAAAAATGTAGACAAATTCAAAACTAGTTTTGTCTTTAGTTATTGCTTACTATTTTAATACTGAATTAATTTATAATCTTCTACAGACATGATCCCAGTATTAAGATAGTTTAAGAAATTTCTTTGTCCAGTACAGCAAAAAACATTTTCTATCCTTGAGTGGCTGGACAAGATGTTATTAATTTCATGCACTTTACTTTTAATTAAATCTAGAAACATATTTAAATCTGTTTTCATAACTGCAAAAAAGTTTTATAAAAAATGAATTAATAAAAACTTAGTAAATGACTGAAAGAAAGGATCCTTCTACCTCATTCCTAAGATTCACTATAAATGTATAAAATGGAGATTCACCATTTATGGATAAATTAGCATTGTAAACAAAAGGAAAATCATGAGATCAAAAGTTTCATTTGTTATAAGCTGGTTTTTTAAAATAGGAGTTTCAACAGTACATCAATAATTTAAAAGTTGTATCAAATAGCAAAGCTTTAAAAATGCACTTCTAAACAGAACTTGAAAACTTTGTAACAGCAAAATTTGTTATTAACTAGTTTGTAAAATTCTACTATTTTTTCTTACACTGATTTATAATTAATGTTTATAAATACAGTATAAGTTTAATTTTTTTAGGACAATTTCAAAATTTTTTTTATAATAGTAGCAGATTCAGAAGTTAAATATTAGAGGAAAAAAGGAGGAAAATGAAGAAGGAAAAACAGAAAGTAAAGAACAATTTAAAAATATTTATTTGATTTACATAATGAAAAAACAAGTACCTAAGTATGAAATATACCAGAAGCTAAATAATTTTTACTAATATAAACAATTACTTAAGTCTACTAATAAAAAAATGTTCAAAACGCGATTCAAATCAGAAATTTCTCAAATATCTTAATTAAAAAAAAAAAAAAAAAAAAAAAGTCTAATATAAATGCGCATTTTAGATATAAAACTTTTAGAAGGTTTCTATAAACAAATTTTTAATTTTGTGACTGTAGAATTTCTATATCTTAATAGTTTGTAAAGATACAATAATTATCATTAGATTTAATTTTAATCAATGTCTAGAAACGCATGATTTAAATAACATATACACTGTATAAGGCTATTTTTTTTAAGTGGACGATTAAAAAAAATTTTTTTTAAATAGTAAAATTTCAGGACGATGATCGAATAGGACGAGCTTTCTTTCGGTATCTGAGAAAGTGGATTCGAATTTTACTTTAGACTAACAGATTTATAACCATTTAGTTTCATTTAGTTTGGTCTGAGAGCGCTAGAGTTATGTTACCCGAAGGCTAAAGACATCGGAATTTACTACTTAATTACTACGATTCTGAACGGCTGCGAACAAAGCAGCGGGATTCGAACCCGTGGCTGCGTCCTACCGATTCAGCTGTAGGCTGACTTTTATCGGTATTGCCGTTAAAAGTAAAGATTTTTCATTAGCAAATTTTGTCACCAACTTCAATACACATGCGAAACTTAACAAAAAAAAGTTGCGGATTTTTCAACAATAATTAACATCCGTGCATATCCAAAATTCCGTAAGTTATTTGCAACAGTGTCATTTTCTCACAGACACTGTCCATGGAACAAAAATTCAGTCAATAAGATGAAGTATCGTTAGAAATAACTATAGGAGGGATTGAAATTTTAATACTATTACCCGATATTAAAAAAATATCGATATATAAAACAGTATTGCGATCTGTATACACGCACGTGCTTTCGGGGGTAATGTATAAAGTACGTAGGTTGTTAAAACATACTTCTACCGAGAGCCCCGTACAATGATCGCAGTATTAATCCATTAAAAAATGCGCATTTTCCGGAACCGAAATCCAAAAAAGGTTGTTTTTCACCAAAAACTTACAATTACGGTTTAGCTGTACTGTTATAAATAGAACCACACAAGTTCTATGTTTCATTTATACCGCGTCACACGGCTTTTTGACCTTGAAGCACGTGTTGCGAGAATCAACTGATAACGCTTTTCTCCTGCTCTTTGTCAGAATAAAATTGTGGACGCGGCAAAGAGGTAAAAAAATGAGAAAAGGGAAGAAATCTTTCAGATTATCGTCAAAATTTAAATATATGTGAAATAAAAAAAATCGCTCCTTCCTTTATTTTTTTTTTTAATTTCCGAAAAAAATCTGTGTTTAACAATCTCTGCTTTTTGAACAAACCCACAAAAATTTTCGTATTAGAATCATCCCTGAATGAGGAACTTCGTTCGTTATTTTTTGTAATTGGAGCTTTAACAAATTTTGCTCCAAATTACATTTCCAAATCCGATGCACCTCCCCCCCCCCGGGGTGCAGCAGCCACTTCGGGTACTTATCAGTTTCTGGATACTCGCTCAAGGTCAGTTGTTGTGGACAGAAGAGCACTCCCCCCCCCCTACAGCTATTCTTTGATGATTAGCCTACATCACCTTCGACTGCTCACCAATCAATGTCAAATTCCCCCTCCCCTTTTCTTTCCTTTAACGGGAAATTACTATAAATTGTACGCTGACGAAAGATAACTAACTCTGCTTAGCGGGATCGTTGTTACAAAAGATGGGAAAATGATTTTTGGAGAGAAAAATTTTTTTTATTTTGGAGCAGTCTGGCGCAGTTTACTTAAAAAATGATAGTTTTGGAGCAGAATGGCGCAAAGATGTCGTTTTGGCGCAGTCTGGCGCAATTGGAGCAGCTGTTCCATCCCTGCAATAGCATATTTA
>CM063508.1:169862055-169879576 GCA_032207245.1 Pardosa pseudoannulata | reverse complement strand
TCATACTTAATAAATATTTATTAATGGTAGATAAGACAAAATCGTTCACACTGCAACTGTTGGTCTGTGATGCCAATTTGTACCCCCCACTACTTTAGAAAAAGTATGCACGTGCATGCTTGTGGTACTTTTGTATCAAACTGGAGTATGCTGAAAACATACAAACAATTTCAGACGGTAGCTTGTACATGGTTTCTGTTTAAGTTTAAGAAAACTAATAAAATTAAACTCGATGTCTGTCACGTATTTTTACAACACTATAAAATTTTAATTCCCTATCTATCTTTTAGCTTAAACAAAAAAATACACATGTTCTCGATTTATAGAAGAATTTTAATTTATGAAAATAAGATGTAATTATTTTCTTACCAAGTGTTTTTTAACTGAAAATATTTTTGCGCCTTCCATGGATATTTGTGCCAGAGCCACCCTTAAGGATCCAAAGTGTTAGCTTAAGTTAGTTTGTTCTCATCACTTACTCGGTAATATCTAATCTCCGGTTAAATGTGTAACCGAAATCCAGGTCTCATTTAACCACGTTTTATTTTTCTTCATTTAAGAAGGTGATGTGCGTATGCAAATTGTATATGCACGCCACATGATTACTGGGCGTTCAGGGATGGAACAGCTGCTCCAATTGCGCCAAAACGACATCTTTGCTCCATTCTGCTCCAAAACTATCATTTTTTAAGTAAACTGCGCCAGACTGCTCCAAAATAAAAAAAATTTTCTCTCCAAAAATCATTTTCCCCATCTTTTGTAACAACGATCCCGCTAAGCAGAGTTAGTTATCTTTCGTTTTCCTCTCTGGAAGGATTGGCAACAGTACTTCCTGGGCCTAGCCCTCTAGTACTGCTTTCGTTTTCTTTCGCCAGCGTACAATTTATAGTAATTTCCCGTTAAAGGAAAGAAAAGGGGAGGGGGAATTTGACATTGATTGGTGAGCAGTCAAAGGTGATGTAGGCTAATCATCAAAGAATAGCTGTAGGGGGGGGGGAGTGCTCTTCTGTCCACAACAACTGACCTTGAGCGAGTATCCAGAAACTGATAAGTACCCGAAGTGGCTGCTGCACGGGTGGGGGGGGGGAGGTGCATCGGATTTGGAAATGTAATTTGGAGCAAAATTTGTTAAAGCTCCAATTGCAAAAAATAACGAACGAAGTTCCTCATTCAGGGATGATTCTAATACGAAAATTTTTGTGGGTTTGTTCAAAAAGCAGAGATTGTTAAACACAGATTTTTTTTCGGAAATTAAAAAAAAATAAAGGAAGGAGCGATTTTTTTTATTTCACATATATTTAAATTTTGACGATAATCTGAAAGATTTCTTCCCTTTTCTCATTTTTTTTACCTCTTTGCCGCGTCCACAATTTTATTCTGACAAAGAGCAGGAGAAAAGCGTTATCAGTTGATTCTCGCAACACGTGCTTCAAGGTCAAAAAGCCGTGTGACGCGGTATAAATGAAACATAGAACTTGTGTGGTTCTATTTATAACAGTACAGCTAAACCGTAATTGTAAATTTTTGGTGAAAAACAACCTTTTTTGGATTTCGGTTCCGGAAAATGCGCATTTTTTAATGGATTAATACTGCGATCATAGTACGGGGCTCTCGGTAGAAGTATGTTTTAACAACCTACGTACTTTATACATTACCCCCGAAAGCACGTGTATACAGATCGCAATACTGTTTTATATATCGATATTTTTTTAATATCGCGGTAATAGTATTAAAATTTCAATCCCTCCTATAGTTATTTCTCACGATACTTCATCTTATTGACTGAATTTTTGTTCCATGGACAGTGTCTGTGAGAAAATGACACTGTTGCAAATAACTTACGGAATTTTGGATATGCACGGAAGTTAATTATTGTTGAAAAATCCGCAACTTTTTTTGTTAAGTTTCGCATGTGTATTGAAGTTGGTGACAAAATTTGCTAATGAAAAATCTTTACTTTTAACGGCAATACCGATAAAAGTCAGCCCTACAGTTGAATCGGTAGGACGCAGCCACGGGTTCGAATCCCGCTGCTTTGTTCGCAGCCGTTCAGAATCGTAGTAATTAAGTAGTAAATTCCGATATCTTTAGCCTTCGGGTAACATAACTCTAGCTCTCTCAGACCAAACTAAATGAAACTAAATGGTTATAAATCTGTTAGTCTAAAGTAAAATTCGAATCCACTTTCTCAGATACCGAAAGAAAGCTCGTCCTATTCGATCATCGTCCTGAAATTTTACTATTTAAAAAAAAATTTTTTTAATCGTCCACTTAAAAAAATAGCCTTATACAGTGTATATGTTATTTAAATCATGCGTTTCTAGACATTGATTAAAATTAAATCTAATGATAATTATTGTATCTTTACAAACTATTAAGATATAGAAATTCTACAGTCACAAAATTAAAAATTTGTTTATAGAAATGCCTTCTAAAAGTTTTATATCTAAAATGCTCATTTATATTAGACTTTAAAAAAAAAAAAAAAAAAATTAGGATATTTGAGAAATTTCTGATTTGAATCGCGTTTTGAACATTTTTTTATTAGTAGACTTGAGTAATTGTTTATATTAGTAAAAATTATTTAGCTTCTGGTATATTTCATACTTAGGTACTTGTTTTTTCATTATGTAAATCAAATAAATATTTTTAAATTGTTCTTTACTTTCTGTTTTTCCTTCTTCATTTCCTCCTTTTTTCCTCTAATATTTAACTTCTGAGTCTGCTACTATTATAAAAAATTTTTGAAATTGTCTTAAAAAAATTAAACTTATACTGTATTTATAAACATTAATTATAAATCAGTGTAAGAAAAAATAGTAGAATTTTACAAACAAGTTAATAACAAATTTTGCTGTTACAAAGTTTTCAAGTTCTGTTTAGAAGTGCATTTTTAAAGCTTTGCTATTTGATACAACTTTTAAATTATTGATGTGCTGTTGAAAATCCTATTTTAAAAAACCAGCTTATAACAAATTAAACTTTTGATCTCATGATTTTCCTTTTGTTTACAATGCTAATTTATCCATAAATGGTGAATATCCATTTTATACATTTATAGTGAATCTTAGGAATGAGGTAGAAGGATCCTTTCTTTCAGGCATTTACTAAGTTTTTATTAATTCATTTTTTATAAAACTTTTTTGCAGTTATGAAAACAGATTTAAATATGTTTCTAGATTTAAAAGTAAAGTGCATGAAATTAATAACATCTTGTCCAGCCACTCAAGGATAGAAAATGTTTTTTGCTGTACTGGACAAAGAAATTTCATAAACTATCTTAATACTGGGATCATGTCCGTAGAAGATTATAAATTAATTCAGTATTAAAATAGTAAGCAATAACTAAAGACAAAACTAGTTTTGAATTTGTCTACATTTTTGGTCAGTCTATATTCAATCGTTCAGTTGTTTGGTTTTAGTCAATTAAAATCATTAAAGATACTATTTTTATAAATCTTATATAAGATAATATGTAAATCTTATACAAGTTATAATTTTCTGAGATCTAGCATTTTTCTTAAAGGTTCAAGTACAACAAGCAATATGGTTCCTCAAAATTTATTATAATAAAGTTCAACTGTGTTGGTGAATTTATTTATTTTTTTTTAATTAGGCACATGGAAGAAGCATCTCATTTGAATCTATTTTAAATATTTTTTTTACTGGGAAACTTGAGTACTTGTTTATATTGATAAAAAGTTATATAGATACTTCCATATTTCATATTTAGGCACTTGTTTTTGCATTAAGTAAATCAGAATATTAATTTTTAATAATTATTTAACTTCCTCTTTTTTGCATTTTTTTCCTTCTTTTTTCCCAAAATTTTGACTTCTGTGTCTGCATTGTATATAACTTTTAAAAATTGTATAAGAATGTGATACTTTAAAATCTTTAGTAGAAAAATTACATTAAAACGCCACGTTTTTAAGGAACAAAAAAAATATTTAAATGCTGACTACTTTAACATTTGCAATCTGACATTGAGGGCTTAAGTATGTGAATTATTACTATATCTTTTATAAGTGCTATATAACTACTAAAAACTACTTACATATACCATTTTTTACATATTAGCTCGAAAAATAAATACAATTGAAAATTTTCTTTTTTTTTATTAGAATAACCTCATGAGATAGAAGTTTCATTAGCCCAAATTGATATTTATATTTTATTTATTGCATAATGTTTAAAAAAAATTAACCACCCTTTCGCCAATTGCTCCAAAAGCCTTAACTACATCTTCTCAAAATGCTCCAAAATCACTTCAAAATGCTCCAAAATGCGAAATTTACTGCTCCAAAATGGCATTTTGTCTGCTCCAAAATGCTATTACTGCTGTTCCATCACTGGGCGTGGCCCATCCGGATATATAAGCCGCAAGCTATTGCTTTTGAGCGGCTCGGAGCAGTGTACTCGGACTCGGCAGGGCGATGACGGTATACAGTTACAATTAAGAATGCCAAACTTTAATTTCACCTCACCTAGAAGTTTGTTAAATAATTTTTTATACCTATTTCTCAATTTGTAACATAAGTATTTTAGATTTTACACCTTTCTAAAGTGCAGGTAATGTTTGCCATCATTTTCATCTCTTTATTAAATCTCTGTGGTAAGCTATTCTACCGCTTTTCATTTGTGCTGCTATTTGTTAATGTTATCAATAATAATAATAAATCCTTTGAATTGTAAAATGGTCTATTGAAGGGTTAAAGAATAGTAGAAGATGTTTCCAATGTTGAATTGATAAAATTGTGAAACATAAATAATGTATCTCATTTTTTAAAAAAATTTTATTATTAAATTAGGGAAGAAATGTCTCACAAAGAGAAAATAGAATTCATCAAATCTGCTATTAGTGAAATGCAGAACCATATTGACTCTGAAGCAAAGGATATTTTGAGCATAATTGCTAAAAGCAAAGAAGCTGTTGAGAAAAGTAAAGGAAGAAAAGTTCTTTATATGACAAAGGTATGTATGCATGTTTTTTTTTTGTTGTTGTTGTTTTTTCTTGTCATTATAATTAGGAATAAAGCAGATATTGATTTTGCCAGTCACCATATTTTAGGTATCTGGTGTCCTTTGTTGGATATCGATATTCATGTCAAATATCTAGTACCAAATTATTTTTATTATACTGTATGCTTGTTTTGTGTACATTTCAAAAGGACAAATTATATGTTATATACCATCCTTTTAAAAGTTTTTAAAATACATAAAAATATAATTTGCAAAAGTTCCTATTTAAACATTTACCAACAATATTGCACAGAAAAAATATTTTTAATCTTTAATATATAATTATAAAATAGTCCAAAGATGTAAAACATTCTGTATATAGGGTATACTTCTGACAGTCACAACTGGTGTTATATTGAGAATCAGTTATCTTATAGGAATTCTATTTAATTTTTTTTTTATTTATCTAAATCCTTGTGCTGTTAAATGTGAACAATCAAGCCTAAAGCTTTTTAAGCTTCATAATTGAATCAAATGCTTTTCACTGTTATTTCTTTCTAGAAGTTTTAATTTTATCAG
The DNA here is from genome assembly GCA_032207245.1 of Pardosa pseudoannulata. Classification (NCBI taxonomy): domain Eukaryota; kingdom Metazoa; phylum Arthropoda; class Arachnida; order Araneae; family Lycosidae; genus Pardosa; species Pardosa pseudoannulata. Next base: position 169,874,035 of record CM063508.1, on the reverse strand, counting down.
ATTTTTCTTTTATTTTTAGATGAAAGAAATTGGTGCACTTTTTAAGTCTGATTGTGATGTAATAGTTGAAGCTGTTAAAAAAGTATTTCCATATGATCTTGAAGAAAACTGATGAAGTGTGTGCTAGATTTTACTGCACAGTCAATTTGTAAAAATAGTTGTCAAAATAATAAGTGGACTTTTTAAGAGAATTTTATTTACTATAACACGAATTATATGTATATTTTATTCCTTATTTCTGAGGACAGGATAAAATAATTTTAGTCAAAATATTGTGAGTTCAAAATATCACTGATCCAAAAATTAATAGTTGGCTGTCCAAAAAACTAAAACATATCTTACTGCAGAATAAAATGTAGAATTTCCCTAAAAAGAAACAGGATGGGCAAAAATCTGGCTCACATTTAAAAAATTATTTATAAATAAATTTTGTAAAATTAATTATAGACTAATATAATATCACTTTATAATTAAAAAAAAATTATATATATATATATATATATATATATATATATATATATATATATATATATAAATTTTTTCAACCAAGTTGAACCAAATAAAGTGATCTTGAATGGGATGCAAATTGCCCATCTCAATCCTATAATTTTTTATTTATTGATCGGATTTAATTAATACATAATATAACATATATTCACACATATACATACATACTTACATACAGTGTCAGTTTTGTGCTGTTAGTCATTTGCAGACATGTCAACTACTCTGGAGAAATGAGGAAAAAGGATAACTCCGGAAACTCCTGAGATTGTTCCAGAACATAACAAAGCTTTTGAACAGTTGAAAGATTACAATTCAGCAATTAAATACAAAGTTTTTCAAAAAATAATGCTGAATATTACTCTTTCCACACAGTAATGTTGATGTTAAATAGTTTTCAGTACTGTGCTGAAAAACCAAACGGAACTTAGGTAGACAAACTCTAGAATCCCTGATGATAGAAAAATGGAAATATTTGAATCAGGGTTGTGCTATAAGGTAATGTTGCTACAAGAAACACTGTTCTGAAAAATAAATTGTTAAAGCTAAAGTAGCTACTCATACATTTTTAAATGCATAAATTTTAATTTACTTTTTAAGTTTTACTACTGTGTGAATATTATAAGTTTAATTATAATTAAGAAACCAATAAGATATGTACTTATGTATAATCTGTAATTAGCATATTGAAATTTCAAATCACGCTGATGCTCCTGACACAAGTGCCTGAATGTTGGCATGTCTGCATCTGTGAGCAAGGTATTATCTAGTTACCTCCTATGCTTTCAAGATAGTACTTGGCTGAACTGTATCAATATGGATACCTAGTAGATTCATAACTTTACTATTATGTTTATGAAAGTGCTCCATATAATTATTGACTAGCAATCTAAAATTAAAAAATATACACATATATTCAAGTTTATTAAAACGTCCCTCCTATCTAACAAATTAACAAAATACACCTATAAATTTCTTTATTTGCCAGATCATCAATCTGATAACTTTAAATTTTTATATTTCTTTTTAATTTCTTCTAATATTATTGTCTAAAGTGATAGGGAAACAGTACAATCTGGTATCAAAGTTATACATCATATGATAGTTTGCCTCCTATTACAAATCTGTTTGCACTTTTTAGCTGCATTTTTGAAAATATTTTTAGTAGAAATTCCTTCTAAAGTGGCTTAATATATTTCAAGTTAACCACTCTTTTAAATAATAAGAAAATATGTGAAGAAGTATTCATTAAACACTATCCAAAGTTTATGGCAACAGTTACTCATAGAAAATTAAGACAATGAAAGAAGTAGATTTTCTCACTAAATATTCCAACCCAAATCCTGATTTTTCTCCTTCAAAAAAAGCTTTAATTAGCACATTTTAATATTATATATATGCTGTATAAATTTAGCCACCTGCATGCATGTTCTGACTCTACCTGTGTATGTGTGTGTGTGTGTATTTATATATATATATATATATATATATATATATATATGTGTGTGTGTGTGTGTGTGTGTGTGTGTAAGGAAAATTCTCAGGGGTTTTCAAAACTTAAATCAAGGGCTGAAAATTCCCTCGTCATTTTGCATTCCCCTTTTTAACCCCTAACCTAAATTGACCACTGGGGCTACAGTTTATGCCCTCAGAGAAGGGGCCTGATCAATTATAACTCTACATGGCCCTAGCGGACAATTTAGGAAACTTCCAATTAAAAAGGAGATACATGCTGTCAGAGGCAGATATTTTCCCACAGATGTTGACCCAGGAGTTACAGGTCTTGTACACAGAACTTCATGTTAGCTGACCCTTCAGTTTGTCCTGTCACTATGATGAAGTGGGAACCCGTCCTCCAACGTTATCTTAATAAAGGTCTTTAGCTAAAACGGTATCATTTTTATGGCCATGACTACAACCACTCATCAAGAAGTCCATCTCATTACATATATATATAAAAATATATATATATATATATATATATATATATATAAAAATATAATATTACTTTAAAGTAATAAAACATTTTATATAGATTTTTCGTGACTGTTTACATCTGTGCAAAGGTTTTTGTCCACCTTATATCTTTTTTCTGCAGTTCATTTCATTTTATGATTTTTTTAATATCAAGAGGTGACATTTTGCATTGGCAATAATTTGGACAGTCTATTATGCCCATAATATTTTTACCATGCACAAATAAAATTAAAGGACATTAGAGGAAATAGGGTCCTTATTTGTAGACTCTCATAAACTAAACACATTTTCATGAAGTGCTCTGATTCTCCTAGAGGGTCTGTTTTATAATAGGTGAAGTGAGCAATATTTTTGTATTAAAATGAAATGTTTATATATTCCACTAAAGTATATTTGTTATATTTCATTGTATTTTGTATTCATAAATGTATATATTACTGTAGCTATTTTTTGTAACATATATTTTTTTCTATTCATTAGTTAACTTAGAAGTAGTTTAGTCTGATTATATGTCTAATCACTGTTGAACCATTTAATAAATGGGTATTTAGTATTGAGTGTATTCCTATTGTTTCCATCTGACATAAAAAGTTATCTGAAGTTTAAAAATTTTCTTTTACTAAATTGGGTATCATCACAAAAGAAGAAAAGGCCTGCATCAATCAATCTATAAGTTATCAAATAGAGCCATTTAGCCAAGTTTCTGCAGTTCTGTTTCTTTCGTTTTTGAAATAATTGCTTATATTAGGCATACTAATCCAAATCCGGGGGGGGGGGGGGGGGGGGGGGGGGGGGGGGGGGGGGGCGGGGGGGGGGGGGGGGGGGGGGGGGGGGGGGGGTGGGGGGGGGGGGGACTTAATGGGGCGCGCTTAATATACATATGTACTAATCGCTTCAAATTCTGCCTTTAGTCTGGGTACATAAGGTTCCCAAATAAAAGGTTGAGTTTATTTTAAAATTTAAGTTTATTTTTAGAATATAGCACCAAAAGTTTTAAGAATTTCATAATTAAATAATTCTGTTTCCCAAAATGAATAACGGATTTTAATTTTCTTTATAAACTTCACACTGCATTTGGGGATTTATCATTTCACTTGGCTGAAGGGAAAGTAAATACTTTTCCTGTGCTATTATTTAAAGAGAATCAAGTTACTTAGATAAATAAAAATTATCAAGTCCCAATCTTATCTAACAAAATCAAGCCAAATGCTCTTCAATACTCTATGTTCATGGGTTCAAATTCCACTGTTGCCATGGATATTCAGAATCAGCTTTAAGTAGTAAATCCTGGTCTCATTTTCCCTTGTGTGGAAAAAGTAGACCATAGTTCTCAAATTAACCTAAGACCTATCAGAGTTTTGCTGTATCTGTGTAGTAAATAATCACTGATTATCACTAATCAACTTTCACAAAAATACACATACACATACATTGATTTATACTAATTATTATATATGTAAATAAAGGTCTTGTTTAAGGTTCTTAGCTGCTTACATGCAAGAAAATAGGCCATCTGTTATCAATACAAAGTTCTAGTAGATTTATAACTTAACCCAACCCATAATAGCTTAATTATGTTTATATGAGGGCTCCATGTAATTAATTATCAAAATAGGTATAAAGAAGTAAATACAAGTAGATATACATCTGTAATATCTCAACCTTTTGAATGATCATCTCAAACCTTTAAAATTTTTTTAATACCTCCCTTTCTGAACATTCCATAATTTGTGGCATGCAGAAGAGGGGATATTCAATTGTTAAGAAACAAAATATTTAAGTAATTTTTTCTCTTGATTTTCATACCTAATTTGTATATTTTAATTTGGTACATTTACTCCAGGAGCAAATTGCAACATTTTTGTTAAAATTTAAAGTTTATATATTTTTATAGTTTTTTATTCTTAGATAATTTAAAAACATCAAAAACTTTTTATAAATACATATTATGAATGAAACAATCAAGAACATATGTCAAAGATGTTTGAGCTTGGTTCAGAATCAATTTCTTAATTTTTGGTTCTTTCTATGTACTAAACATTTGCTCTGTGATTATTAATGGAAATTTTAAAAAATTATCCTTTTTAACCTAAATTTTGAAATTTGAAAATTTTCTGTTGTAATGCTTAAAACAATGCACTAACATATTCAAGTAATGTCATTGAGAACTGAACATTTTCAACTTCACACATGTGGAAATTTTGGCGATATTTACTGGTTCTAGTTCCTTTGCATAAATTTGTTTTATTATGTAAATAAGATAAATTTTAATTGATTTGCAATAAATTTTAAGGTTTTAAAATTAAGTTTGCATGCTGTAGCACTTACAATGCATTATTCCTGTGTTTAGTAGCACTTCCATTGAGAAATGATATACATTTTAAGGCCAAATGGTTTAAATTGCTCTGTTTGAATCACACTGCTTAGTTCTTCATAGTCATTTAAATTTAGCATAAGCCAATCTCAGTTTTCTGTAGCAAAAACAGATTCCATAGTGTAAACCAAACCACACCATATATTTTATAAAAAGTAACTGTTATCATCAAAAATAAGATACATCTATAACTGCTCTTTCCTTTCATTCTTATTTGCCAGTTCGTCAATAATGTCTAATAATTCTAATTTTTATGTACTTTCTTTACAATTGCTTAGTTCTATCTAAAGAGATACAGAAATAATACTATTTGTATCAAAGCATTTTATCTCTCATTATAACAATTATTTCCCAATGTAAGGCAAAAAAAATATATTTCTCTTAAATATTTTCAGTAAAATTGCAAATCATATGATTTATACATTTTTATGATCACATTTCCTTTGCATCATGATGCAAATCTGACATAATGTCATTTACATTCAAATTTTGTTGATTTTTGCTTACACTACGTTGTAATTACAATTTGTCATAGAATTTATACTGTAAAGTTTATTTATATATAAATTTCATTAATTGCTTTATCAGATGCATTGATTATTACTATATTAAATTAATTTTCATTTCTTATTAAATTATATTGCCGACACCAGCATAGATTTTTACAAAAGTATTTAAAATTTCAAATAATTTTGGCATAATTTACTATTGATGAAATATTTTATTTATTTTTTGTAGAAAAAATGCCCTTTTACAAATACACCAATAAATTTTCTTTTGTTAAAATATCTAATTTTTTGTTTTAGAATATTTTCTGAAATATTTTTAATTCAGGATTGTTCAGATACAATGGGTTAAGACTAGAATATTTTGTTAAATTCTTGTGGAATAGAAATTAACAGAACAAAGGAGGGATTAGACACTAAATTTCATAATGTCATTGATTATAACATTACAATGTACCTACCGTGATGGGTGTAAATATTCATGATGCCTTTGAGATTCTTTAGTTTTGATCATACTCAGAAGAAAAATTTTCTTTCAAATATTTTCTATGTTCTACAATGAAAGGATATTTAGATTCACAGATTTTTATACAATTTTCTTGGAAAGATTTTGATATTCTTTCAACATTGACTACTATGTTTAGGCACATATGGATGCTCAGAGACTGACAAAAGTTGTAAAATCTTAGGAGCCAGGAAAGATTCTTAGGAGCTGATGGCACAATTCTTTCTTCAGTTATAACAGTGTCTTTGAGTTTTGCTTTGAATTATCTATCAGTTGATTTCAGGATTGGATCTGCAAAGATGGTCCATTTAAGGTATACATTAGGCTATTTAAAGATTCTCTTTAAATTTGAATGTAGTTTGTTTTTGATGACATTCATTGTACTGAAATCTTTCACAGAAGGGTCATTTTTGCTATCACCAGGGGCATTTTTTAACCTCTTTTGTGAACCATGTGGATGCTATTTTCATAATATAGCTGTATAAAGCAATTGAACATTTGTACTAATAAAAGATGGGTGATACTTATAGCCAAGTTTCTAATTCTCAAGTTTCAACATGTAGCTCTTTTTTCATATTCAGTTTACATAGTTATTTCCTATGAAATTTAAGGTTGTGTTTCCATGATAGATCATTTTTCTATATGGACAAGTTTTTGTTTTTTGTTCCAATAGTTTTAGATTTATTTTTTTTAACTACCTACTTTTTGCAACAGTAAGGTTTTAAATTTGATGAGCTTTACAATGTCATTGGATCATGAGATGGAATTTATACAGGCGTGACTACTCAAGGGTCAAACAAGTATGTCAGACTGACACAAATGTCCTTGACCAAGCCTTTCTTTACGATATTTTCATTGCCAAAGATCAACTTCAAGTTCACTTTATGGAATTCCACATGTTGAAGTCTAAATTTGGCAGAATTCCTCTCTGGTATGGAAGTTGGTATAAAATTTGGTGGATTGAGTAGGTTCTGAACTTTTCAAAATGGCTGCTTAAATGACAGCAATTGTTTGTTAATTTTATTTTAAAAACTTTTTAAGCATATGAATGTTTTTTTTTTATGTGGAGATAAACTAGAAGGTCTAGGAAACAGTACTTTTGATTATTATTTTTTATCCAACTGGAAATTTCAAAGTTGTCTTTTGTATAGGAAACTATTAAATATATTTTTAAATATTGATATCAAGTGAATTTTTCTTTCAGTTGCTAGAAATATTCAAAATTTTAAATCTTATATAAAGGCATATATTTTGTTATTTTTACCAATAAATTTTCTAATGTATGATATCTACAAATGGAGTCACATAAATCAGGGATCCCCAATGCTTTTGTACCTTAAGCACATTTTAGAATACTGGTAGAGTCATAGGGATATACTCATAATATACGAAAGAAAAACTTAATAATTTTTGGTCATCATGCATACAAGGTATGGTTATTAAGGCTTGTACCATTCATACAAAATGTGTATGCTGAACGCTGGCCGATTGGTTAGGGCGCTGATCGTCGGTACCGGAGTTTGTGGGTTCGAATCCCAATATGGCATGGATGTTCGTAGCCGTTCGGAATCGGCTTTAAGCAGTAGGTCCCGGTCTCATTAGCCCTCGTGTGCAAAACAGTAGACCGTAGCGCTCCAAACCAAACTCATACAAAATGTATGAATAACTTTTCACTTTTAATGACATTGACAGAAACACGGCCCCTACAATTCAGTATCATGAAGTTATAATTATGTTTTATTTGAAAATTTATATCCAGTAAAATACTTTTATTTATGGATTGTGTTGCCAAGAATTTTTGCTTCTAAATGATGTAAATTTATGATTTTTATTACTTATACTGCTGGCTATCCAAAATGCAATACTAAGAAAGAAGTAACCAAAGGAAACAAAATCTGCAATATGCATGTATCACAGTGGAATATGCAAATGATAGTGATTGTTGTTTCTGGCATATTGTACAGAAAGATATGAAAAATATCAGCTCTGAGAAACATGAATTGTACTCTGTGATTTTTTGTGTGTACAGCTTCACTGTGCCTCATTAAAAAGTATGAGAGCGTGACCAAGGTAGAATCCTTGTATACAGAGATTATAAATTATCCTTCCAAGAAATCAGACATTATATAAGCCGTAGTGATATATGAAATCGGTAGATACAAGTGAGAGCAACTGAATGACTGGACCAATTACTTCTAACACGGTTCTTAGAGTATGACATGTTGTGAACAAGGCACTGTTGTAGTGTAGTGCCACATCTGCAACCATAGCATAATGTACAGTCTGTAACAAAAAAGTCAATGTTCACTTTGAAAATTTTTCATTTTTATTGGTGTTGCAGTTTGAATGGCTAGCAAGTATATATTCAATACCTAAGGCTGAATATTATCCATATTTTTAATTGTTTAGTAGTAGTCACAAAACCTAAAATATACCTTTAAAAGGACATTATTTTTGTTCAAGTTAGATATATAATTTTGAGACAGTGGGTTTTTTTTTCTTTAATATGATTTTCAGTTCAGTTAGTGTTATAAATGTAAACCATTTTTATTAAACAATCACTTGAATAAAAAATAGTGTACATTTTCTCAATTCTCTTTCTCTGATTCTGTGAACTAATTTCCTTTTAATTAAGTGAATTTTAATCTTAAGGATTTTAATTTTAACACATTAAATCTGAGGCAATTTTAAACCATAATAACCTCAGATAATAAGTATTGCAAATTATTATTTATCAGGAAATTTTGTGCTCATTTGAAATGATGCATGACTTATAAGTAATGGTATATTATTAAAACCTAAAACATTATTTTTAAATTTAATGGGTATGTTGTATAATAATATGAATGTACCTTGCTATTATAAATTATACATGTTAACGATTTATTTATTTAGTTTGCTTTTAAGATATTTAAAAAATAAAAACAACATTGAGATTTTCAGAAAGGATTTATATAGTTTCAATAAATAACATTTACATTGCAGCAATTCTTCTGTACATATTTGTACAAACAGATTCAAATAAATTAAAAACAAGAATCATTCTCAAACCGTGATATATTTCCTGTATGTGCATCTTTGGAAATATTTTTGATGGGAGATTCTTAATCATTTATATATTGTACAGGTTTCATTTAAGTACTCAAATGACTAAGAATAAATGCACCTCCTACTTACGCAATAAATTACACTCTGCTTCATTTCATATTCGATTCTTTAGTTAACAACAAAGTCCGGTTATAGGAAACAACTCTCCCTATAGTTCTGATTACAGGCCTCCAATCTGAGTCTGAATTCAGGTTTGTCGGTTTAAAATAAAACGTACTGTTCGAAGCTACTTCCTTCTGATCTGGGTGTAAAGTAGAGTTGAAAAGCTTATTTGTGTTCTCTGAAGTTGAGATATTATAAGTTTCGTTTTTTTCACTGTGTAAATTTCTGTTAATATCACCAGTATTGGCAGATTTATCCAAAGAAGACTGTTTTGTCGTGTTATAACTTCCCATTAATATCCACGCATGTTTTGTACTATTTCCATTTGAAGCAAAGATCCATGAATTGCTGGTCTTTTGGGGGGTTTCTTTGGATGTGTCGATTAATTTTAAAGAGTATGTTATTGGATCAGTCGTGATTGGCAAATTCCAGGACGTTTCATGTGACTCAGAATTATGATAATCTGAATCAGATTGATCATTTTCGTTTCGTAGTTGCTTCATTACGTCGGAAAAGGATAGGATTCTCAGTGTCTTGTTGTCTACTTTCATTTCTGTTCCAACTTCAGATTCCCTGTCATATTTTACTGTTCCGTTTTGAGCATCTTTCGATTCGTTGTTATGCGAAAGGATATCAAAAGTTTTGGAATGAGAGAATGAAGGGAAATCGCGAGATGTATTTTTATGCGTAAATTGTTCTAACATTGTATTCTGATTATGAAACGCAGATTGCTTGGTTTTATTATAGGAATTATTTACATCCGTAAATTTTTCATTTCTTCTTTGTATAAAAGAATACAGATTTGTTAAGTTTTTACCATTTAAAGAAGGTTTGGGAGTCATGACAGGAATCCAACCAGAGGCAGAAAAATTATTGGAGTTAAATGGAGAACTCCATCTTTCTCTTATGACTGATTCTTTTGGAAATGTGTCCCAGTATTTTACATCCTTCGAATGACTGTTAAAACTTAAATTATTGTTAGTTACTGTTGAATCTGAATTATGTGATATTTGAACAGTTTCTTCACCAACTGCTTTCTTCAAATTTGGGTGTTTATTATTCCATTGGCGATTCCCAACTAATATGTTTGCTGTAGCTAAAAAAAACTTGTTATTATCCATCGAGACATCATTTAATATTTCACCACTTTTGATTATTTTATAAGATTTACCTGTAGAATTATTTGCTTGGAAGTTCTTACTATTATCGTTCGTGTATTCCCGTTTATATCTACTTCTGAATGCAGGTATGTAAAATAATTGACTAAAACTTGCTTCTGTCATTTGAGAAGAAGAAGGGCTCGTTTCTGTTGCTTCATCATTCGTTTCTGCCGAAGTAGTTTCACTGTACTGGGAAAGATCTGAGTTCCAGTCAGCTTTTTTCATGTCTTCAACAGGCCAATCTTCCTCTGGGGGACTCCCTTTATTACTCCAGTCATTTTGAGTTTCATTTTTCCGAGCTCGAAGATCAGGTCGCAACGTAATTGGGACCCATCCGTTTCCAGTTTTTCCATCACTACTTATTTGTACGCTCCAGACGATTTTTTTCATTCCTGCATCTCCTTTATCATTGTTAACAGTTTTAGGTAAATTTCCATCAGTATTCCAAGGCATTGTTGGCTTGTTTCGGGCACTACCCTTTGACGATGATGTCTGGGGTGGCCTCATACTTCCTTTACTGTTGCTTTTTGTGGATCCCCAAGAGTCTCTCCCCTTATTAGAGCTGGGATTAGAGCTGTTACCTTTAAAACTCTTTGGTTTACTATCTTTAGGATTTTTATCAGTTCCTTTGCTAAAAGAATCATCTTTTCTCCAGCTATCTGATCCACTGACGCTTCTATTATCTCCTCTGGCCCCTTTAGAAATTGGTGTACGATTAGACCTCGAATCTGGTTCCATTTTTCTTCTTGTTGCCCATTCATTGTCATTTTTTGGAGAATTTTGACTTGAACCAGTAATCCCTTTTGGTAAATTCCAAGATTTATCCCGAAAATTATCTTCACTTGGATTTTCTTCTGAAAACCATTCTTGCGAATCAAGAAAAGCAAATTTCGAGGGATTATTTACAGGTATTTGTGGGTTTGGATCACCTTTTTGAGAATTCCTTCTATTATTACCAGTCATCCAAGTTTGCTCATTATCACCCCAGTCATTTTGATTGTTTGAACTCCATGATTTTGGAACAGGATTAGAGCGTTTGGAACCTACATTAGTATTTCCTTTAGCATTTGAACGATGAGATGAACGATTGGGAAACTGACTGCTACCTCCTGGTGATGCTTTGGAGGACCAGTCTTTATCACGTTTTCCACTCATTCTTCTTCTAGGATTATTTTCAGACGACCAATCTGATGATTCCTTGCTTTGAACGGCAAAACCTTTGTTTTGTCCACCCCTAGATGCGGAGGACCAGTCCTGTTTATTGTTATTTTGAGAATTCCAGTCTTTGCTACTTCCTTTAGAGGAACCTATCATATCTCTCGTATTTTCCCGATTCCAGTCATTTGAATTAACCATTTTTTGCTCTTCATCTTTCCATTTATTTTCCTCCGAGTTCCAGTCAGTTCTGGGCATAGTTCCTTTATTACTGCGTCCAAAATTTCTTCTGTCACTATTTTTTCGTTCTCGATCCATGTTCCACTGAGAATCAGAATTTCTCCAACTATTACGATCATCTGAAGACCAGTCTCTTCTGTCGTCTTCTGTTGGCTTGCTGGGTGAGAAATCAGACATTCGAGGTCCCCATTCATCTCGCCGTGGAAGTTTTTTGTCGGTATCTCGAGAGTTCATCGATGACCAATCATTTCTTCGATCATTACTCATTGAACGAATATTTATATCGTAACTTTTTTCTGGTGCCCAATTCCATTCATCACTAACTGACCTTCCTTTTGTACCTTTCATT
>CM063508.1:169853302-169855802 GCA_032207245.1 Pardosa pseudoannulata | reverse complement strand
CAAAATGGACCAAAGATTTTATAAAGAAACTTAAGGTTACACGTGAGTTTTTCTAGTATAAGAATTTACACTAATGTTTGGTAATATGAAATTCTAACGTTGAGCAAAATGAAGATTAATTTAGATACTTTTTATTAAATCATTAGTAGAGGACATAAGTGGAAAAAAGAATTTTTACTCGTCGTTCTGAATTGTAGTTCAGTATTTTCTTATTAAAAGATTTGACTAACAATGAATCAGTTTAAATTGATTACTGAATGTTCATTCTTCAAAAGCAACTAGGTTGATTTCAAATATATGATTTCAAATATATATATTTCGTAAATGATGCCAAAAACTCATTAGATATATACACAAGATTTGTAAGTTACATTTTGATATAAACAATCTATAAAGCAAATCCTAAAAGGGAATTGAGAGAAAACTATAAGCTTGTTCATTAAAAATTATTTTTTCTGTTCCTGTAAATTAAAAATAAAGGACTATCATTGTAATAAAAATAAAAAGCAAAAAGAAAAAATATGTTTTACTAATATGACATCTTTACCTGACGAATTCCATTTTCACTTCCTAGTATTAAATATAATGTTAAATTGTATTCATACACTGACATCAACATTACGGATGAAAGCTGTCATCATTAATACTAGGAAGTAAAAATTTGTGTGCCTAATGAAAGGTAATTAAAGAAAGCTTCGTGTAACTTCTTTCAAATGCGTTAAAAATAAATACTTTCCCTGTTTTTTCAACATAAACAATGCGTGAGGAAAGTCGTTATTAACCGCAACAAATTACTTTTAAAAATAGGAAGTACACGTTGTTTGGTATGTTTCGAAGCTGCAAAAGAAAGGAAACGTTTACTAAATCCCGTTTATTTAGGACATAGTGGACACGTCTTGGCCTTGTAGCTTATACGCCGTCATCCTCCGCATCGCGTGCATATTAAGCTAAAACGAGAATAACGTTTCTCTTGTCAGATTCCACAGTTCGTTAGGTATTTCTTTAATCTCTTATGACGAAGGATTTAAATCCGATAAAAAGAAAGCAAAATTTCGACCCGATATTTTAAACTATGCACTGAATGTGCAAATGGTTCCTGTAAAATTATTCGTCATGACATGGCTCCTTCAAGACAATGCTACACTATTTGTCTAAAATATCATATTTCGAAAGTATACTTATGTATTTCAACTCGGAATATGAGCTGATTACATGATAATCAATATATACAATTCTCGGTATGTGCGTTCGGTATGACTCCAAAATAACTTCGTGTTAATATCGTGTGAGCTCTGGTGAGCACGTACTTGGCTCGTCCAAGTGGTATTCGTAACAACAAAAACAGCAACATAAATAGTTCTTGTAATATGCTATCCGTTTCTTCAATATCACCGTACATAAGTAGATCCCTATGTACATCTCACACACCCCAAACTTTTTTCATGGACCACTTACTAGTGGGAATTGACCTTTGGAGGTCGGTAAAGTCCTCTTTGGATGTCAGCGCGGTAATTTGTTAAGAGATACATCTTATGTGTATACTGGTCCGATCTCTTGTTGCTTCTCCTAGTATGATTCAGTCCCTGGAGATCGGTATAGAAGACTTTTAGTATTAATGGGTTAATCAGTTAAAAGATACATATTTTGTGTATAATTAACATAATTTATTATTGTAACCTTATTTATATCCTTCATAAATTCTTAACTAAGTTTTGGAAGGTTGCTTTGATGTAAGCACTAAGGTTCGTTTTATCTTATCCGAGAGCTATAGAAACAAAGCCATACTGCTTAAGATATATCTAACATATCTGATTCCTCTCGCTCAATGTTAGCCTTTTGAAAAAATTAAATTTATCCCTAGTGGCAGAATTCTTTAACCCTTTAAAGGTCACCAAAATAAATTCATGGGGATTTAATGTAATTTGTTTATAAATGTTATCTATAAGCCTTGTATATGTAAAATATATAAATTTTCTTTACATTCCTTAGAAGGGTTTGCCTTAGAGGATACCAAATTAGGGTTTGAGAACTGGTTTAGTTGAATAACCCCTACCCTTGTACAGCTTGAACATTATGTCTTTTTAAAAGTTTAACTATACTGGAAGAACAATAAATGATAATCCTTAAACAGGCATAATAAATAAACATCTTAACAACTTAAAAGTGTTGTTTGTATAGATACTTTTATTTGAGGTCATAAGTAAGATAAATTGAATCTGACTTCTCAAGTACAGAAAGTTTAAATACATATATTTCAATAGAAAAAGATATAAATAAGTTGAAAGTAGAACTATCATCTGTTATATATTTAAAATATCAAAAATATAATATGTATATATAAAATATATAAAATATAATATAATATATAAAATGTATAATATATATATATATATATATATATATATATATATAATATATATATATATATATATATATATATATATATATATATATATATATATATATATATATATATATATATATATATATATATATATAT
>CM063508.1:169840802-169850802 GCA_032207245.1 Pardosa pseudoannulata | reverse complement strand
TTAAGGTTGATAAAAACAGCGGTACCTACTCACAAAACGATTGAATGGCAAGCCCCTAAAACAATCGATAAAGAAAGGAACCGTTAAATCAGCTTTTTCATGGCTTATGTAATCGCTTATCAATACATGTTCGTAAAAAGTTCAAGGCGGCTCCATACAATGTCGGTTATTCGAACACAGTTAAGATTAAGATGTCACCTTGAACTCCAACAGAGAATATTTTTTCCTTCCCCAAACAGAAAATTCGCCAGGAGGGGATATCGAAAATTCAGTCACAGTGTCAGATAATTTTGACAGGCGAATAATACGTTCAGACACAGACAGGTAATAATTTTCGGGGATAGAGAAATGTCCTGAAGCAGAGTAAGTTAAGGATGTGAATATTCTTCGAAAGGAGATATAGAGCCTATAGCTAAGTTGTCTCAAAAGCGTCACTTTATCCGCCTTCCTTTGAAAGAAGTTAAACAATCTTTTTTAAGAGAAAACTTTTTCCAAAGAGAAAACATGCTAATTCCGCATTGCAATTGCCATTTAGAAGTTTATAACTAGTTAACAATCTCTTTTGTAGAAATTGCTTTTAGAAGAAAATTGTTGATACTTAAGAGATAATGAACTTTTGTAGAGATGATTATAGGCAGCTTCTAATTCACTTTTAGCAATTCCTTTATAGATGAATTAAAGGTTACTGATAACTTCCTCACGGGCAAAAGAAATTTTCTTTCACCTTAATGGATCTGTAGTACCTTTTAACAGCTGCAAAAATCTGACCTCAATTTCAACTTTCCTTAACCTCTGAAGGAGACAAGGGACTTCCAAAATGACAAAATTTGACTGAAAAAATAGCACGATTTTATTTTATGAAAAAATCATGTAAAGCCTAAGCTTCATTATCAAAAGACATTTTTTGAATAACACGATTATTTTACTGCAATGAAACATCTTTTTTGTTATACATTCTTATTTTAATCTTATAAAACTATTAATTTCCAATTGGACGGGTTTTGTATCGAATTGATGATTTCAGGTATATTAATTTTATGTATTTCACATTAAAAACTTTGGAGATTGCCCATTAATGTGTTTATCATAAAATTGGATATGCTTTTGAAAATTGTAAATTATTTTCTCGAGTTAGAGGATTTAATCAGGGCCTGATTAAAGAATGGGCCGACTGGGCCCAGGCCCTAATTTTATTCATATAAATAATAATTCTATTCATATAAATAATATAATAAATAATAATTCTATTCATATAAATAATATAATAAATAATATTTGTATGAATATTCTAATAATAATATTCATACAAATAATATTTATATAAATAATTTCTAGGCCCTAGGTACCTAATTTTAGGGCCCCCCTAAAATTTGATACTTAATTATTAAATTTTAAATAATTTAATTAACAAAATTTGAAAATGTTTTTTGTTAATGCTTCAAGTAATTTTTCATGAAACCTTATTCAGAAATTAAATAAAAAACAGTTGTAAATAAATGTTGACAATTTTATCTAAAACACACTCCAGTTTAAATATCTACATCCTTGAGGATATACAGATTTTTGGCATTCGACTGTACAACAATGGCACGTAAACATAAAAAAAATTACTTTCCTCCAAAAGTATTCGTTTGTATCCCTTTTTATAATCTAATTTTTTTTTGTCTTGAAAGGAGAGAGGGGGGGAGGGAGGCGAAAGACTACCAGGCCCTGTGCCCAACTTTGCCTTGTTCGGGCCCTCGATTTAATGCCATGAAACTGTAAAAACAGTTGCTAAAACATTGTATAATTTGAAATAATTATCATTTATAAATAGCATTTAACGTAAGTAAAAATCGATACTCAGTTTTTTTTTCTTCAGAAATTTTAAAGATAAAAAGAAAAAAAGTAAATCGATTGGTTTGTATGCTATGCACTAGGAATATATTTAAGTAATATTGTTGGACGACTCAATTTTTATCAAACGGTATTTTAATCCAAAATTATTTTCTAATAGATTTGGGTCTTATATTTTATATACGGTTATTATGCATTCTCTTTATAAATAATATAATTAAAATTTGAAAATAAAACACAATTTAAATTAACACGTCCCTTGTACCCCTAACTGTGTGATTTATTTCAGAAAAATGATTCAGATATAGAAATGTTTTCCTTGCTTATTTTGAAGCAATATATCAGTAATATATCCATTAGTAGATAAGAGAATTTTAAATGAAGGGCATAGTTTCTATATTTAATACAGTGGACTTCGCTTAATGTGATCGCAGTTAATGTTATCAATCGCTTATTGTTATCGAAATCACATAGTCCCGACTTTCTCCATTCATTAGTATGTTAAAATTATCGCTTTATGTGATCGTTACATCGGTTAATGGGATCAGTTTTAAAACCTCATTTTAACTGGCAAAGAAATATTCACAATATATTCAGAAGGAACCTATTATTTTCCAAAAATCCGCCGTGTTCATTAATCTCAGCTGGGACATGAAAAATAGGCTAGTGGTCGCAATACTAACGCATTCCACAGTGTTTTAAAATTTTACTTTTTTCAGTGAGCCACAGAAGTTCATTCGACAAGGTAGCGGTCTTAACCGGATGATTACGAGATCGATTCTCAAGCCGACCAAAAATCCGCCGTGTTTATTAATGGCGGCTGGGAGATGAAAAATAATTTCGTGGTCGCAATGTTCTCCAAATTTTTATGTAGCCTCCACACTATGGCCAATTGTTCACCACTCCAGTACTAGTCCTGATGGCGACCTTGAACGATGGTTCACGGGTTGCATCCACACACTGGGTCACTAATCAGCAGAGAGCGTGTATACGTACATAGAATCTACTGCACAATTTGGTAGCGCATACTGGTTGTCTTTGATCTTTGGAAAAAAACCGCTTCTGAAGCCAGTCTTCGCCAAGACCATTTTATCGTCTGCCACCATCGACCAAGATAAGCCATACCCCCTCCAGACTGTGGTTGCAGTGGAGCATAGTGCAGAAGGGTCTTTAAACGATACCTCTGGAAGTAGCAGCCTCAGCCTGGGGGGTGTCTTCTGTTTGATCCCTGCTCCTAAATTCGAGGATTCACGTCACGAGGAAGTCGTTCCCTCGCGGTGCTCATCAAACAAAAAGCACACCTCTTCACCTTAATACGAGTATCCTCTGATTTGCTTGGTTCGTCATAGCGGCATTAGCACCTGCAAAAACACTTTTGTCAGTTTCGTATTTTACATACGTTAATAAAAATGTGTACTGAATTTTACATACTAGCACAAAAAAGTAGAAAAATCGATTATTTTTTTTTAAAAATTCCTTACTGTTTTCTTTAGTTTCACACCCGTGTGTGTGACAGTCAGTGATCCGTAACATTATAAAGAATCCGTACTAAAAAATGCTTATTTTTATGTCAAACAAAATAAACATTAGTTGAGATAAATTTAATAGGAATGAGAGAAAAAATAAAGCCCGTGGGACATTTGGAAGCAATGTAAACAAGACGTTAAAACTGAAACATTAGTTGCAGCTTTTCGTTAGTATTTGTTTTAATACTTTAAAATCGTCGTTACGGTGTTGATTAACCAATGAGAAAAGTTTAGAGAGATGATAGGGCAACGTTTATGACTCACTGCAGGTATTAAATTTTATGTAAGATGATGAATAAGGAAACCTGACCGGACAGAAATATTGGTTGAAGATTTGGCTTTCGCAGAAGGATTACTATAATTTAGAAATAAAGTGATAATTATAACTAAAGTTGTCTTTTTAGGCTTAGAATCACCAAAATGTTTTTAAAAATAATATGCTATATAATTATAATGTTGGCTAATTTGGTTAAACTGTCATTGCATATACACACACACACACACACACACATATATATATATATTATATAAATCCCCCATTGACCTCTATTTAATAGTATTCTCATCGACTCACAGGTAAGATAATTTTGCTCTAAGTCCGTATTCTTCAATAGTGGTTGAAAATAAATTTACCATGAACTTACCAAGTTTCAAAGATAAAGATTGGATGAAAGTAACTTATAACTTTTCTTTTACCAACACAAGATTAAAACCTAAAAAAAAAATTCAAGGTTTTCATTGATTAAATGTAGCCTGAAATTAAAATCAAAGCCTTCTACTGAAAACACATAATAATAGTAGTTCTAAGTCTTTTTAGAATCCATGAAGCAAAATTACAGTACAGACATATTTTAAACTGGCTTTCAAAGACACACTGGAACCATTCTTCCCAGTTTCGCATAAATTGCACGGTTTCAAAGCATTGAAAAATTTCATGTGGTAATTCAGTCTTTAAACTAAGCTAAGGAGGTGAGTCAAATCGAGCCATTTGCAGACCTGTCTTCAATGGGATTAACAAATCTTATTAAACGGCCTGTAAATAATTCTATATAAGAGGTCACATTGCCTGTTAAATGTGAGCCGTTAGATTATTTTGAGGAAAAAAATCAAGCTTTCAATTTATCTTGAAAAGTAGTTGTTGATTTTTGTCTATGTATGCTATATGTCTTCCAAAGGCTTGATGGAAAGAGTTACATCTTCTGGAGCTTGATAACTGTGGAGGATTTGTTCTGGTTTGGTAAGGCAATTCCTCAGCTGACCCAGGCCCATACAGCAGCTTTCACTGAAGACCAGTCGCCACGATCGCAACCACAACAGCTACAGAGCTGCTGCTGACCTACGCGAGGTTCCGTCTTGGCTCTAGGATTAATGTGATCAACCCCAGTAAGGAACAAGCACTACAGAGGCAAGTTTAGGACTACCAGGGAAGACGAAGAATACTCAGGTGACGAAGATCACCCAGGTGAACCCCGGGCTCGTGACACCCGTGTATATGAAGGAGGTATACCCCTGAAGTTGTCTCTCATTTAGCACTACCCGGAGGGCACGTACGGCTTGAAGCTCGTGGCCGCGGAAGCGAGAGACTTTGCCCCCCGTTCTGGTTTGGTAAACCAATTGGAAAGGTGTGGTTATAGGGGTTTGGTAGTTATAGATATGGTCTGGAGAAGCAGTCGCCAAATGGTGGTCCAAGGACCACCAGTGGTCCGTGAAAAAATTTTGATGCCCCCCCCCCAAAAAAAACCCCGGATGATTTTTTATCATAATATGCAACACAACTAATAAAGAATTTCATTAACATTCAGATTAAAAAATAAAAACTAACAAAACCAATGATGAATGACGCTTTTAATAATTTTTTTTTAAAAATCTTAAACATTATTTAGGTATTATATTAGCGTAATAAATAGTATCTAATCTTGGATTCCAAACTGCTGATTCTTTTTCTTCTTTTACAGACTAAAATAAAAGAGGTAAAAATCCCAAAATTAGCGAGAAAAAAATAGTATGCATTAAGTATTTCTTTAGTAAAACATAAATCAACTAATGAAAAAAGTAATACTTGGTGAGCTGATTATTGAATTCTATCATGCGGGTCCGCCAAATAAAAATTATATATGTAATGGTCCTTAACCCTCTGACTGCTCAATTTGTAAACCCAGATCTCTTTAAAAATTGCGTATTTTTTTGTTGCATAGTTTAAGTGTATATATAAATTGGAGAATTGAAGTACTAATTATTTTTTTGCAGAAAAGATTTTTTATATTGACTTTTATCATGAGAAACTAAGCTTTCAGAAAAACTAATTTCAGATATTATCACATAAAACATTTATTTTTTAATGAATTTTAATTGAAATACAGTTAATTTCTATTTATAACATACTATCTATAATTCTATTATTGTAGAAGGACGAGGCTCTTATTTCAAAAGACGTTTTGAATTAATTTAGTCATTTTTTTAGGAACCATTTTTATTTCCTTTCAAAGTTCCACAACACTGAACACAAAACAACAAAGAGCACAAAACACACTCTCATAGACCACTGACACTATATTAGAACACACTAGATGGCTTTCTAGCGCCACCTATCGTAAAAAAGGAGAGGGGAAATTGTACCCGCTACATCCTCACCCTACACCTCCAAAGACCGTCTCGGCGAGGTGGTGGGATTTTTGATTTGTTTTCGGTTTCCACAGAAACAGAAGGGGGCTGTTTCGGGGGTCTAGCGGCAAAAATCCCTGTAGAACAAACACACAAAATTTTTCACATCGTGTTAGAGCAACACATGTCGAGATGAATCGATACTTTAACAGAATTTTACTATTTCCCAGGACGGGAAGAAACATGGCATGTGTCTGGATGACACTTTTCCATTCTTTCAAAACTTCACGTTGGGCACCACTGTAGAAGGACGAGACTCTTATTTCAAAAGACGTTTTGAATTAATTTAGTCATTTTTTTAGGAACCATTTTTATTTCCTTTCAAAGTTCCACAACACAGAACACAAAACAACAAAGAGCACAAAACACACTCTCATAGACCCCTGACACGATATTAGAACACACTCGATGGCTTTCTAGAGCCACCTATCGTAAAAAAAGGAGAGGGGATAATTGTACCCACTACATTATCTAATATAACTATAGTTCTAGTCATATAATTCTATTTATTACCAAATTAAATGTCTAATATTGTATATAATTTATTCCACTGGTTAAAGGGTGAAACGGCGGAATGTGCTTCCTAATAAAAGGAAAAAAAACACATACCCGAGAAAATCGCGGGATGAGCAATTTTTGCTACATTTGAATTGCCCGTGGAAATCGCGGGATGTGCAGTTAGAGGGTTAAAGGTTTAAAGTTTGCAGACCGCTGGTATCGATAGAGTAAGTGGAGTTCATGGACAATTTTTGTACGTGGAATAGGATCTAGTATTAACAGGAAATATTTTTACACTTTTACAACAGCCGGTACGTAGTCTTGCGATTGCAGACTATCGATTCTAGGACAATCAAGATGTGAGATTATTGCCTTTCTAAATCTCTGATTAAAGATCTTTCGATAGGCAACACATTTCTCCAAGTGTGAAGGTGAGAAGTGTTTCTAAATTTCAGATAAATAGTTAAAAAATATTCTGAATTATATTCTGAAATAATATAAGGGGACATAATAGATTTCCAGCTGTAACGTCTTCATTGTAACAGCCTATTTTGGATTTATATATAATAAAAAGTTCTGCTGTGTTTAGAATAAAATTTCTCCTAGACATTTAAAAAGAATCTAAATTACACATATATAAAACTATTTAGTTTTTTTTATATGAAGCAAAAAACACATGTAAAAAGACACATGTAATATATACAGGAAGGGAAAAATAATTCACCCGCAAAATAACTTTCATATTTTATAAATTAGAAAATAACTTTTTATATCAAATAGAAATAAATATCTTTTTTTATTTGTGAACCTCAATTCTATTAATACGAGTGATATATGTTCTTTCATAGCATGAAAAAGTTATTATTTTTATTTTCAATTTTAAAACAGTTATTATTTTTTTTTTCTATTTTAGAATGCCAGATAAATTAATAGTGTTAGGTTTATAGAATGAAAAAGGAATTTGTCTTGAATTTAATATAGATTATATTTTCTAAAATACTTATTTCAGAAGTGATTTATACGGGGAATTTCCCTTTTTTTTCATTTGATGTGTTTTATTTTTTAATCTTAAAAAATATAATACTTGATATGAGGAAATCTAATATCTCTAAAGTTAAAGTGTTATTCAAGAACTAGAAAAATGATTCTAAAAAGAGCAGAACTTTTATTTTACGAGGCATTTAAAAAATGTAATAATGAGATTTTAAGTTTGGAAAGGTACTACATCCACTTAATCATACGCTAAACGATTTTTCTTTTATATCTAAATTTTTCTCACATATACTCAAGAGCTAAAACATTATAGCTACCTGTCAATAACGAGTTGGCCCACCTTTGGAGCGCAACACAGTTTCAACCCGCCTTGGCATGGATGCCACAAGTCCTTAGTAGTTGGCTGGAGACAGATTGTACCAGATGTTTAAGCAACGGTTACGCAAATCCGAGATATTGCGAATTGGTGGTCTTTGAACTCTGAGCTGCCGTTCCATGACATCCCAAATGTGTTCTATCGGATTGAGATCCGGTGAGTTAGGCGGCCAGGACATTAACTGGAATTCAGCATCATGCTCCTGGAACCACTCCAACACAATTTTAGCCTTGTGACACGGGGTATTGTACTGTTGGAACATTCCATTTCCAGCTGGAAAAACAGAGGCCATGTAAGGGTGCAACTGGTCCACAATGATGTTCAGATACCCTGAAGAATTCATGGTCTGCTCAACCACAACCACGGGTTCGAGAGACGTCCAAGAGAACGTCCCCCAAAGCAGGCTGAACAGTGTGCTCCTATGCTATTCTACATGGCCCTGCATTCCATTGGGTTGTCGGCTCAGCCACTGTTTGGCTCCGGTTTTGTTTCACAGTCTTCGAGGACCTTTTTCTTTGATAGCGTGTGGACGTCCAGCACCATGTCGTCTAATGCTGATTTCACCGTCATTCATTCATTTTGCATAAGTTCTAACAACTGTAGATCGCGAACAACCCAAAGTCATGTTGCTATAATTATAAAAAAATTTACAGTTTAATTTGAATTTGACCAATTACTGCCAAAAGAACCCCAAAATTAGGATTTTACCATGCGAACTTATAAAAATGGTTTCTCTAATTGCTTCCCATGGTGTACAATGGTCGAAAAGGAAGGGTCCTGCTCTTCGGTTCCGGAGTTCCTGGATTCATATTCGACTGTTGGCATGGATATTCGTAGCTGATCGGAATCGGCTTTAAGCAGTAGGTCCCGAACTTATCAGCACCTGTGACACCAAACAGTAAACAGTAGCGTTGAAAATCAACCAAACCATTACTCCATACAAACCTACGTATACACTTACGTTTTCGATACAAAAGATTTACACCTTTCCTTCGAAGCTGCAGTTTAACATTCCGATAATTTTTAAAAGATATTCAACAAAATACATAATTCTTTTTTAAAATTTCGAGTACCAGAATATTAATAAGATATCAAGTTAATCAAACGAAAGTTTCTGGAAAAGAATTTTTCTCTCTTTTCAAGTAAAACAGCTTAATTTTTTTAGGTATATTTTTTTCTAGGTCCCAAACTGGCTATCGATATGACACAAAGGAATACCTGAAGCAGCATCGCGTAGCGACCTTGTACTGCAGCCATCGGAACAGACACTAATACATAAGGAGGAGTGAAAAAAATGCAAGTCACACTCAAACGCATTCAATGAAACCGACAGGATTATGGAACACCCACTTCCGAATTAAAAAAAAAACTAGACTAAAAAACTATTTTTGTTGAATTGTCGTTTAAATAAGGTATTTCCCGCAGTGAAATCCTTACTCGGTATAAAAAGGAAAACTTAGCATACGAAAAAAATATGAATAATATATTTTTATTACTACGCTGTTCAAGCAAATGATAGGTTTTAGCTACACGGAAACTATTATGCGACTTTTATTTAGTTTATATTACTTAATTTATTGAATATTGAATGAAAAACTCGTTTTATGAAAATGAGTATTTTATTTTCAAAATTATTCGTACTAATTTAAAGCAAAATCCTCTAAAACCCAATTTAAACTTTGTAACCTTCATTTGGGACCCTTAGCTGGACCGAAGGATGGGTGTATAGCGTCCAGAATAAATACTCACATTCATACAAACACACGCACGCACGCACATGCATACATACATATATGGAAGGAAAATTCTCAGGGGTTTTCAAATCTGAAGTCAAGGGCTAAAAATTCCGGCTTCCTTTTGCATCCACCTTTTTAACCCCTAAACTAAATTGACCACTAGGGTTACAGTTTACGACCTCAGAGAAGGGGTACGACCAAATATAACTCTACATGGCCCTAGCGGACAATATAGGAAATTTCCACACAAAAAAGGTGATGCACGCTGTCGGAGGCAGATTTTTCTAGATATTTTCCAGACAGATGTTGACCCAGGTGTTACGTGTCTTGTACATATAACTTCATGCTAGCTAACCATTCACTTTGTCCTGTCC
>CM063508.1:169805802-169835802 GCA_032207245.1 Pardosa pseudoannulata | reverse complement strand
AATTGGTTCATAAATTCAAAGACGTTGTTTAAGGGAACATAGTACCTTTAGAGATTTAAAATAGATATTACAGCTTTTATATTTTTATACATCATGA
Source organism: Pardosa pseudoannulata (assembly GCA_032207245.1). Lineage (NCBI taxonomy): Eukaryota > Metazoa > Arthropoda > Arachnida > Araneae > Lycosidae > Pardosa > Pardosa pseudoannulata. Next base: position 169,835,705 of record CM063508.1, on the reverse strand, counting down.
AATATAAAATTATGCCCTATTTGGAATGCATTTTTTAAGTTCTTTAAGGTATCCGTCTACGTTCGGAAAACTTTTTTCTTTAAACGTAGAAACTAGTTCCTGTTTTTAGATATTTAGATTTATTTTTTATATTATCATAGAGAATTGCACTTAAAAAATTTATTCCTGGAGAAGTTTTTTTAAAATTTCCAATAAATAAAGAAAATTTAGTAAAAAAAAATCGGGTTTTTCAAAAGGTTTAATTTTTTAATAAATTAAATAATTTCAATATTTTTTGACGCAACGCATTTCTTATACACTGGACTAGTGAATCATCTAAAATCTTTGCTTAATTTACATTTGGTAAAAAAAATTTGGTCCTTCAAAATCATACTTATTGAATTTTTAACAAATTTTCATTACCTTAATATCTAACTGTGAGTGTAACATTATTAAAAATTATCCAGATTTAAATCTTTTCGATCATTTACTAGTAAATACTATCAAAAACATTCATAACAATTAGTTATACTGAAAAACTAGTAGTTTTGGATGACACAACACTAATTACTGTGTATAATACCTTCACCTGATATTTATGTCAAAACTTTCTAAGGTCGACGAGTAAAAACGAGACTTTTGTTGGCGCACGGCTTAAATTTGCCCTTTGAAGTTAAAATAACACGATACGAACTCTTTAGCTTTGTTTATACAAGATTCAGAGCATTGAGTGATAGACATATATAACCACCACGGACTTAACAGGGTGTAACTAAAGCGCACATTTCTCTCCTATATTTGCCATGGTTGCGAAGACTTTCCCATCACTGAGCATAGTTTGTAAGCACACAAATAATCCGGAGCCATTTCAAAAACATATATTTTTTTCTGTCTTTCCCCTCTAAGAATATCTTTTAAAAGATTTAAAGTCGGCTGCATCGCTTCGTTGAAGACGGCTCTGACCCATAAATAGTCAAAATTACTTCGACTATTATTCAACTCTTTTTTTTTTTCAAAGCCTCAAAGAGAAGACAGCTATGATGAACGCATTTCCGACGTGAGTCTGCAGAATGGATGGTTCTTAAGAAATCTCTTTAGGGATTTATTAAACGCTAAAAGCCTTATTTTTTAAAAAACTCGGCTTCCGCATCTCTTAGTGGTTTTTTTTTGTTATCTTACGAAGATACAGACAGGCCAAACAAAAAACTTATCTTTCTTTTTCGTGAAATGCTTTAGAAAAATTTTGGAGATTTAAAGGAAAAGAAAATCAAAAACTTTCCATCGGTTAAAAATGTCATGAACATTTTCTTTAGCTGAAACAGTTAATAAAAACCTAGAATTTGCTTTTGGGTTGAACAAGAAAGTATTGCTAATTCATTTGCATTTTTTGTAAAATAGCTTTTAACGATGCATTAGGGGGCATATATAAATCTACTTTATCTTTGACATTTTTTGGGAGGCGTATGCAAATTTACGGAGTAAACACGTAAACAGTGATTGTAAGGTGTTCAAAAAATTTAACTGAGCTTTTTCAAACCAGCCGAATGTTCATTTTATTATTTTACTATAAATTTAAGATAAAATATTGCAAAGTAATAAACCAAATTTAAGAAAAGAGAATAATCATATTTTCCTACTTACTCTCATCATTTCAACATATGGTTTAGATTATTTAATTTTTTCGAATAGGCTAATTTGACTTAATCGGCTTAATATTTATTTATATTATATTGCAAATAGTGAAGATAATAATAAAAATATTATATTTAATATATTTATATAGTTCATATTAGTGTAATATAATTTATTATATATTATAAGATAAATTTTTTTACATACATACAAGGCTATATTTGACTATACGATCTATAGCTTTAAATATTCTAAATATATATATATGATATAGATAGAGATTAAATATATTATATATTATATACAAGATATATATATAAATATATATATATATAACGATATGTTTAAAATATATATAAGAAAGCTATAAATATACGACATTATATATGTTATATATATTATATAAAATATAAAATATATATATATATATACAAAAAAATATAAAATATATACAGGAATATTTTTTATAAATATATATATTATATATATATATACATTTATACATATAATTTAAATATATATATATAGCAATATATATTATACATATATTATAATATATATATATACAGATATATTATATATAATATGTTATAATATAAAAGTTAAAATATATAAATATATATAAATAATATATATATATATATATATTATTATATATATTTATTTATATATAATATTTATATATATATATATATATATATAAATATATTATATATATATATATATATATATATATATATATATATATATATATATTATATATATATACAATATATATATATATATATATATATATATATATATATATAAATATATATATATATATATATATATATATATATATATATAATATATATATATATATATATATATATATATATATATATATATATATATATATATATATATATATATATATATATATATTATATATATATATATATATATATATATATATATATATATATATATATACATATATATATATATATATATATATATATCAATTAGTATATAAATTTCGATAAAATATTTTAAAATATATATATATATATTATATTTATATATATAGCATTTATATATATATTCGTGGTCACAATGTCATCCAAGTTCTCCGACGATACCTCTGGGGGTAGCAGGCCAAGCCTGGGGTCTTCTTTTTGGTCCCTGCTCCTAAATTACGAGGACCCAGCGGGGGTAATGTTACTCGCCGTAGCATACCTTAAGCTACACGTGCTCCTCAGGTGGTTTTAAATGAGTAACAGGTTCGGAGCCTTGTTAAGACGTTAGGATAATGTCTGTATCGCCTGCTGCTTTGGAAAAAAAATACTCATCTCGAAGTTTCTTCAGTTTTTGTCAGTTTTGATATTATTTTCCTTCTATAATTCCTAACTTTAGTTAAATTTTCTTATCTTTACTAGCGGCATATCTTGACATACTACTTCTTTTCTCAACACGCCAAAGAAAAAAAAGATGTAAAGGTACATTTTTTACAAACTTTCTAAACAGGCTGTAAATCCAAGAGGTTTCTGCATAACAGTACATACGAGATAAAAAAAAGGGAATTAAAGAACAATTTCTCACGAGATAGACTCCGACCACAATAGCCTCTCCGAATTTTGTCAAGAAAGTGGAACGAAACGAATTCCATTATGATTAAATTGTCCGTTTTTACATGCGCTGATGATCACTTCCAGGTCAAGTGGTTTTAAATGACTGGAGAAAGAAAATGTCTGACCTGTGTCCATACTAGCAGATCTGTCTAGGCTACATCCAATTTCGTCAGAGACAGGAAATTTACTTTCGCATTCGAACGTAAAACTGAAAAACAAGAAAGTGAACTATTTCGGTAATCGTTTAAGATAAAACGGGATTTTAGTGTTAATGACATTCCTGGCTCGTCTTCCATTTTATTCGAAGACATCCTGGGCTTCATCTGCAGAGCGTACAGTGGTATTAAGATTCAGAGCAGAGGATATGTCCCTTGAGATTATTCGGATCTCATGAGAGTTTCAGTATTACGTTAAAGAGCAATTATAGATTAAAAAAATTAATTTAATATTTAATTTGAGATAGAAAAGTTCAATTTTATTTTTTAAACAAAAATATTGTAATTGTTAGACCCCATGGTTAAATCTTATCTCTTGCAGCATGTCTTCCCCAAAGCGTCATTCTGGGGCATTTCTATTTTCTTTAAATACAGTGTTTTGTTTGCTTAGCCGAGTGGCTTGCTCGTTTGTGTATCGTGGAGGTAGTATTACTTTTGTCTCGTGGCTGGTTCATTGTTTTTAAGGTGAAGGCAAAGATCGAGTTACCAGAGGATTGCGGGATAGAGAATCGATCTTTCAAAAATCCGCCTTGTTCATTAAGTTGGCGACTGAGGCAAGTAAAATAGATTGGTGGTCGCAATATCCTCCAAGCTCCCAAGCAATACCTCTGGAATTGACAGGCCAATCCTGGAGGTCTTCTGCTTCTAAATTACGAGGATCCACTGGAGCAAAGTCAATCTTCCACACTAGAGGGACTCATCAAACGAAAGTCTAACCCTTTCGTGAGGTTTAGTCAGTCTTTAGTCCTCGTGGTTCCCCTATTACCCTTAGTCATGGACCAGTTGCATATTGCGATGAGGTCTATTGGACCTGTATAGGTTTTCCTACAACAGGGGTATGGGTAACAATAACAATATAAATATCATCTTAAGGTGTATAAAAGGATAGCTGTTCCTAGTGAGAAAGAAGCCCAGTGGCGTCCACGACACAGGTCCGAGGTTCGATCCCCGGGCCGGGCAAGGTTGACTCAGTCTTTCATACCTTCAGTTGTAGATGAATTGAAAACCAAGGATGCTTGGGAACTAAACACTGGGGGTTCCACGTAAGATTGACAACCTAACCAGAACATATGCTTCATACCCCAAGGCCCTTGGTCACGTAAATGGAGATTGGCACCGTAGGCCTTGGCCCCCTAGGGGGTGTTGTGCCGAGGAGTTTAGTTTTTTTTAAAGTTTAGTTCCTAGTGAGGGTAGGTTATATTAATAAAGTTGAGTAAATTTCATTCTTGGTTTGCTCTGTGTCCATAAGAACTTAGATGTGAGATATCCATCGAGATATATTAGACAGAAATGATTCAGTCATTAATGGGTTAAGAGCTCAATTATATTTGAGATTCACTTTAATAGTTTAATTACAGGTGTGGGTATACTGTCAGTTGAACTTCGCTGAAGGTCACGTTAAATTCATTCATTTCACATGAACATGAAGAAAATTAAATTTTTGTTTCTATTTAAAACTATATACACAAGAAGTAAAGATTGAATAAGTTGTATTTAAAATAAAAATTACTTATTTTAACAGTTCGCAAACAGAAATAGTTAAAACAGTACATTAATTATTTTTACAGCGTCTTTTTATGAATAAATGAGAAATAATTTATAACCTATTTTAAATTTGGTTAATTGGTTTGGTTCAGACCACCATGGTCTACATATTTTGCTACGAAATGGCTAATGACACCATGACCTGCTGCTTTAAACCGATTCAGAACGAATATTCATGTCGGCAGTGGGATTTAAACCCACGAACTTCGGTACTGAAGAGCAGTGCCCTATCCATCTGGCCCTCGTTTAGCTTTGGTTAGTTGTGATATGTTTAATATTTAAAATTACATTAAAAGAGATCTATGCGTGTTAATTCATTAATTTAAAATTTAAAATGCATTGTAAGTTATAAAAAGTTAATTAATGAATAAAAACAGTAAAATGCTAAAATACTAAAGTTCTAAAAAATTTAAATATTAAATCTCTTTTGATGCCTAAATTTAAAAGCGAGTCAAGCTATGAAATATATATATTCATTTACTCAGAGAAAACAATACACAGTTATGAATTAATTTAAGCGATAAAGGGTCCTATACAGTAAAAGGATGTAATAGAATTAATTCGAATCATATAATTCTCAAAGTTCCGGCTGTTCGGTGTCCAGTAATAAAAATAAATTTATAATACAGCTCTGGGTTGTCAATTTTTCGTTTCCTAACCGACAACCTGTTCGGTGAATCCCCCTCTTTCATCTTGGGACGAACGACGGCCAATTGGTTAGAGTGCTGGCCTTCGGTACCGGAGTTTGTGGGTTAGAATCCCACAATGGCATGAATGTTCGTAGTCGTTCGAAATCTGCTTTAAGCTGTAGGTCCCGGTCTCATTTAGCCCTCGTGCTGTGTTACAAAAGAGTAGACCGTAGCACTCCAAACCAAACCAAACCTCTTTCATCTTGAATTCTTAAATTTCTGTTTTAACGAAAAGTGATTCTACTTTCTTGGTCAATAAACCAACTTAAAGTTTTCCTTCCTTGTGAATTTATTGTATTTATATTACTTTAATTTTCTTCTTTAGTCTACTTTCCACCTCTTGATCTATAGCTCCTTTTCAGTAAAAAAAGACCATTAAAAGCCATTTAAATGGTAATTTCTGTTTATAAATATTTCACTTCCGGTTTGGTCGTCAGAACGAAAGTTAATTAACTTCCGTTTTTATTATCAAAACATAAAGAAAAAATCCTTTTGGACGCCTAACTGCATCTTTGTCAAAAAAGTAATAAGTGTTTCCCCCTAAATTAGTCATTTAAACTCCTCAATTTAGCTATCCTAATAACTCATCCCAACGTTAATTACCGTTTTAGATTGCTTGGTTCGAAAACGCACGACCGCTTTCCTTCATACGCGATTAATTTTTCCCAAATAAAAATGACCTGCATTGATTTTTGCGTGTCTTCTATTTTGGACAGAAGTGAGGAATTTATCTGTGAAAAAAAGTAAGGTCACTTTCATGATTTGCGAGAGGCTTCCCTTGTCGGTCAAGCGTCAAAATAATTGATTTCGTACTCGAAACAGATGACCTGATGTGGGTCAAAATTGCGACTGAAGAAGAAAGAAAAATTTATCCCTTTTTGCGGAAAAACATACTGATCGTTTTAACTTTCATTTAAATTATGTTTACAATTTGGATTATTGGAAAAGTTTCAAAATCTCCATAACAGATATCCACGACATTTGTTCAACTTGCATTTATTACAAGAAAAGTTTTACAGGGATGAAAACGTTGAAGCTTATTAGAAACCCTCGATTGAAAAAAAGACTTCTCCAGCCTTGCGAAATTGTTTTTTTTTAAATTGTTTTATTTTAGTCTACGATTTAGTGGACTCAGTACAAATAGTTTAAGTATTTTTGACACTCTTCGATAGATTCATTTTCTGCTGAGAAATACATGGCAGTGTTTTGTTTCCTAATTTAGATGCTGCTTAGGACCCAATCGTTTTCTCTACTAATGTAAAATTTGAAAATTGTGAAAAGTCCCCTTTTAAAATAAGCGGTGTCTTTAAGATTTTGTTTTCATATTTTTTTAAACAGTAAAATTATATAATGTGCTAATGTTAAAATGTAATGTGAGCTCATATCAGTTATGATATATTTTATTTAAGGATCAGTGACGGTATATTCCTTTGTCCCATAATAATATTATGATCTCGAATCATGGTCTGGGGGTGTTTCTCCTGGTATGGACTGGGAGCCTTGGTCTCCATTCATGGTAAGCTCAAAGCCGATGCCTACTGCACTATTTTGGATGACAATGTGCTTCCTACGTTGTGGCAGTTTTACGGGTTAGACCCCTGTTATTTTCAGGACGATAATGCCACTTGTCATGTTTCGAGGTTAAACAAGGCTTGGTATGGTGCCAATGGAGTTCATCGAATGGACTGGTCTGTTCAGAGCCCAGACCTGAACCCTATCGAGAATCTCTGGGACGAGTTGGATCTTCGAATTAAGGGGTGCACTAACAGTCCAAAATCGGTGAAGGAACTTGTATGTCTACTCCAAGCCGAGTGGAAGACAATACCACTATCTGTAATACAAAGCCTTGTGGAAAGTATGCCCCGGAGGGTTCATGCTATAATTCCCTCGCGTGGAGGCTCTACCAACTATTGATTTTGAATAAAGTTAGTTTTTCTTTACTATCACAGATCTCCAAATACTTATTGGTAGACAGTGATATCAGCTAAAGAAAAAAATAGAACGAAATATTTATTATAAGAACACATATTAATTTAAATAAATTTAAAACATTTATTCCTAATTTTTATTTTAAATGTCCAGGTGCTTTCCAGATTTTTCAATGATTTCGTCACTGCATTTTGAAGATGTCGGTAGGATCCATTAACTGTGAAACTTTTCTTTTCTTTTACCTATTGAATAGTCACGAACTCGACAATCGAAACTCCAACTGGAAAACTCTATTTTATTTCTCTTACTTTTATGAAAGGTAGGTATTCAACTGAAATAAAACAAAGGATATCGATCAACGGATGAAATAAGGAAAGTATATTCCTAATAATTAGGTTTATCTAAAAATTGAAAGAAGTGTCAAAACAAATGGCAGATATGATATCTTGAAACATTGATTGAAGGCCTCACAATTTTGCACCGCAATGTTGAATAATTAATTATTCAACATTAAGGCTGTAGTCTGCAATTATTTCCGTTTAAATATTTCCCTTTTACTATTATTATGAGACACAGGAGTATAATTAACTGATCATCAAAATATAAACGTGATTCTTAGTGAACCCATTAGATTGGCACTTTTTGATAGAAATTTTACCGACAGCAAAAGGTATCATTCTGAAAATTCGTTGTGCAAACGCATGTTTAATGATAAAATTTTTTTATGATGGTAATACTAATGGAGGTTATTTGGTGCAAAAGATAATCACTTTCTAGTAAAATTTCTAAGCTCCAGAGTTTTTCACAAGATGCTACTGTGAAATTCGCAGCCTTTTCAGATGTTTCTATAGATACCGCATTCCGAAGGTTCGAATTCCACGCCTGGCATAACTGTTTGCAACTTATTAAATCTTATTGAGCAGTATGTTCCACAATAGCTAATGTTAGGGTAAAAATGTAATGATCATAGGATCCCAAATCATACTGTATGCTACTACATTGTATTGAACCAAACTGACTCGAAAATGATCTCGCATTTCTAAAACGCACTCTGAGTTTATTTGGTTGGTTGGTTGGTGGTTTGAGACATTCCTGTCTATTGATTTGCTACATGAGGGCTCATGAAACCGGGACCTAAAATTTCAGAAGATTCCGAACGGCTACGAACATACATTCTAGAAATGGGATTTGAGCCCATAAACTCCAACTAAGGTACCGAAGAGGAGCACTCTGCCCATTCGACCATCGTTCGATTCAATCCTAGCTGGAAGGTCTTAACTATGATCTTAATCAGAATAAGTTAAAAATCAGTTTTAATGTAGGCATGGAAGAAATATTGCAAAACTGAATGTACTGAAAGCTAACATTTTGTATCATCTCACGCCTTAAGATTCTATTTAGATTTATTCTCTATTAAATACTAGCATCTGCATGCTTAGTGTTCGGTCTGGAAATGTATATATCAATGATATTACGTGTTGTGGACTATTTTCATTTCTGAAAAGTTATATCGTATTAAGTTAAGGTCAAAGCTTTTATTGCTTGTAATTAGATCCTTGATCTCATCATAATTTAAATTTCTAAAATCGTGTAAAATTTGGTAATATACGTATCCAGGCGCACGGTAGGCGCATCCAGAAAGTAAGTTTCTCTATTTAAAAGAAAAAAAAAGAACTGACACTTTCACGGACATATTTATTGGCAACAAGTACAGCACTGTTTCGGTTATTTTTCAACATAGCCTCAACCAGAACTGAGACACTTGTCGTATTGTGGGATCCACTTTTGTATACCTCTGTCTTAGAACTCTGCCGCCTGTGAATGGAACCAACCTTCCCGTCCCAGAACACAATGCACATCCCTTTCCGTACCGACAGCGTCTGCTTGAATTTGGTCCTGACCGAAGATCCACTATGATGCCAATGCATTGACCGCTGCTTGGTTTCTGGGGGTAAAGTGCGAAATCCAAGTCTCATTGCCCGTGACGATCCTGTCGAGAAACTCGTCGTCGTCGTCGTGATACCGTAGCAGAAATGTCAGTGCTGTTCCTAAGCGTTGAATGTTGTGTTCGGGTGTGAGTTTCAGCTCATAGTCCTAACAGATCTGACAATGAATTTCAATTGGCGCAATGCTTTGCACATTCAATATCACCGACCTAACCTTGCAGGCGGCGTGAGAAGGAAGTAGAGTTTCCATTTCGGGCCACGGCTACCCCGGTACTGGCATGAATAGGACTAGTCCAGTTGGCATATGATTAATACGCCTTAGATCTGTTACACAAGAGCTATTAACACGGCTAATTACGTTTACTTTAAAGGGGAAAACATCGGGAAACTCACTTTCTGGATGTGTCTCGTAATTTAGAAATTAAAAGCCAATTTTCTTAGCTTTATATGCCACGTATATATAGGGAACAAAGTGATTATTTGATCTATGCCGATGGAAGAAATTGTGTAAACAAGACCTACTAAACGGCCAATTTTTCATGGCAAGGATTTTTCGACTCATAGACCTAACGGTAAAATAACCTGTATCAGCGGCCACCCGACCCCCTCTAAACGGCCACCAAGTGGGATCGTCCATTCCATTTTTCGGGAATTTCTACTTACTACATGCTTTAATTTTGAGAAGAAAAACTAAAGGTGAGGTTTATGGTCGGATATAAGACAAAGGAATAACTTGAAAAGTACATTCCCGCGGTCCCCCTTTCTAAGAAAGATTAAATGTGTTATCTCTTTTGAATTCTCCCCATACACTTCAGAAAGGGAATCCATCCATAGAAACTGAGGGAGGTACTGGACAATCAAGCATTGAAGGTGTCCTAGGGCCTTTGTTTGAAATTCCAATGGGTAAAGTTAAGGAAGAATTGCACCTCTGTCAGCAAAACTTTCAATCACGCCAGTTTTATTTCATTAGTTGGTCAGTGATCTAAGTTGCAACGATGTCGAAACGCGTTTTTCTAAGTTTGGAGCAGAGTATTGAAGTTCTGCGAGAATATGAGAATGGCAAATCGGCAAAAAAGTTAGCTGAATTTTTTAACTGCAGAAGAACGCAAATCAACAAAGTCATTAAAGAAAAGAATTTGATTTTGAAGGGGTACGAAGACTACAGAACAAACAGAACAAATTGTAGCCTTTTAAAAAAACTGTAAAGAAGCATGAAATAAAGTACTATTTTCTCTTTAGATAAGTTTTAAATTCCCTTTACATAAAGAATATATGTCAGACTTGTTTATATTACGCTTTATAGTAATTATCTTATAACAGTAAATGAAACACTTCAGAGCGGCCATCCCTTCTAAGCGGCCAAATATTCTTGGCTCGGTAGAGTGGCCGCTCAGAGAGGTTTTACTGTATTCATAATAGTCTAATAACCGTATTAAAAGCTTAAATTCATTCTATTTAGTATCCTAAATTCATTATATTCATTCTATTTATTCTAAAATAGTTTTCACATCATAATAACTTATTCGTCTAAGTCAGGATCCTTTAAAAAACTTGCGTCGTATCCCATTATAAATAAGACTTCAAGAATCAAAATGTATTTCTCACTTACACTGTGATGAGAAGCATGCAAAAAAGAGAACAAGCAGCTGAAAACGAGAATAAATTTGTTCCATAAACTCTATGTACACATACTGAGTAAAGAGCAAATCCTTTGCTGTAATGACCAGTTATGTAGAACAGATCTAATGAGGGAAAAGCAGATTTAAAATCTTTTTCCTTCCGACTGGAGATCTAGATTTTTGTGTTTGACAATCCTTTAATGATTTACTTTTGTTTCAAATTCATTTTCAAACGAGTTATACTTATTTTGGAAGTAGGAGGGATCAGATCTATAATTGAGTAAAATTTGAAAATTGGCATCACTTTTAAAACTTTTTTTTGTTTCTAGAGCGTTTTGAAAAGCAGATTAGAGGAAATTTCCCCTGCTACTGCTATTAGAAGATTAATACGTTGTTTTTCAGTTTAAATATACACTCAAGAGCCAAAACATTATGACCACCCCTACATTTTGTAATGAACTCACCTGGATGACGTGGAAGGCACGTGATCAGGTGGAAGGGGTATTTAACTGCTGCTATAGAGTCTGAAAAATCATTCTTCCACTTACTTCTGTGTGTGATGGGAAAGACTGCGGATCTAAGCGATTTTGAGAGAAGGCAGATTGTAATGGTTCGAAGGCACGAAACAAGTATTGTCGAAACTGTACGACTCGTGGGTTGTTCGCGATCTACAGTTGTTAGTGCTTATTCAAAATGGAGAAAGACGGTGAAACTAGCAGTAGACGACATTGTGCTCATCACGCCGATGTCCGTGTTAGGATACGCCGTCTTCCAGACCAACAGTTGCTCCTTCATGTACAGTAGATCGTACACAGACTGGTGGTGGCGGTATTATGCTTTAGGGGACGTTCTCTTGGGTGTCTCTGGGACCCGTGGTTGTGGTAGAGAAGACCATGAATGCTACAGGGTATCTGAACATCATTGCGGACCAGTTGCACCCTTACATGGCCTCTGTTTTTCCAGCTGGAAATGGAATGTTCCAACAGAAAAACACACCGTGTCACAAGGCTAAAATTGTGTCGAAGCGGTTCCAAGAACATGATGCTGAATTCCAGTTAATGTCCTCGCCGACTAACTCACCGGATCTCAATCCGATAGAACGTATTTGGGTGTCATGACGGCAGCTCAGAGTTCAAAGACCACCAATTTGCAATTTCGAATTTGCGTAACCGTTGCTTAAATATCTGGTACAGTCTGTCTCCGACCATCTACCAAGAACTTGTGGCATCCATGCCAAGGCGGGTTGAAGCTGCGTTGCTCGCCAAAGGTGGACCAACTCGTTATTGAAAGGTGGTCATAATGTTTTGGCTTTTAAATGTAGAGTAGATGTGAAAAATTCAGTAACTTTTAAATGCCCCATTATGATCGACGTTAAAGAAGTATATATTAGTTCTTTATAATTACAATGAAATTTTAAAATTAGCATCACTAATCAAATTTCTTTATTTCTGGAGCATTTCGGAAAGCAGAATGGTGAAAATTTGACTGGTTACTACTATTATATGATTAATACGTTATTTTTAAGATTAAATACAAATATATAGAGTAGCTATAAAAATCCATTAAATTTTTAAACACCGCATTATAATCCAGGTTATGATCAAGAAGTAATACATATACATTTTAAATTTGTAATAGATGCAATTATAAGGACTAATATAGGAAATTCCCCCCCCCCTAAATAATAGGTATTTATGGCATGGGCCTATTTGGGAACATTACCGTGTTGAAAAACAAATACATGTAATTTTGTACAGTGAAGGATGTCTATGTTTCTTTTTGAGACCATGGATATTTGTTTTGTTTGAAAAACATATTCCTTGATATTCCCATACCTAATTTTTTATCATTAAAGTGGTATCAGTGTAAGTAATTTAATTAAATTTTTAATCAATGTTATGCAAAATATGCTGTAAAAAGCTGCGTTTTAGGAATTTCTGCACTTTATAGAATTTATTTCCAGAGTGTAATTTTCATATAAAAATAAGACATATCTTTAAATAGAATTAAAATTTTAGAATGCAATTTTAATAAAATTGAGTTTTGAAAAATGAATTCTTATGTTTTGATCCCATATGGGAACATAAAAATACGTATTTAGTAAATTTTTGGTGGATACCCGCTAACCACCACAAATATATTAAATACGTAAAATTATACGTGTGACATTATAGGCGTGTTGTTTGCGTTGCTATGCAACGATTTGCATTTTTTCTTTCCACAAGTTATGATTGTCGAGTGACTCGGTCTTTTGTTGCGTTATTTCGTCTTCAATCGAATTCCTAGCTCCAGAACGTACAAGTCGTGTTTTGTCCATTTGAAGCTTGGTTTTTTATTGTTGAATACAAAATTGATAAAATGAGCCGTTGTGACAAAGAGAGTGATGAAGAAATAGGCGCTGACAGATTATCGGACTTTAATTTTAAAAATCGTTTATTTTTGTGATTTCGTAAAAATATTGTTTTTTTTTAAATAATCATACAGTATATATTAAAGTGTAAAATAAAAAAAAGTTTCGTTCATAAAAACAAAGTAGTTTTCGATTGACTGCGATTTTTCAACTCCTCTTCTTAGCCCACTCTCCTGTTTCTAATCATGGATCTTGTTGGTGCTTCAACCACATTTGGCGAAATTGGCGTGCTTGCAGCTTGCGTGCGTGGCGTTTGAAATCTGGCGAGGGGATCGTAACTCAACAAATTGATACATAAACAAAAACAACATTTTGAGGAAAAATTTTACAAAAATTGAATATTTAAAATCTAATTGAATTAACAAAGGAAACACATAACATTCATACTAAATAGACTGAAACATTCACTTAATCACAAATTAAATAAACTGAGTGTGATTTTCATCACAAATTTGTGATTTAGTGTAAATTGTAAAATTAATTTAATTTTGATTCTGTATTTTGAGTGGAGGTTGAAGAGGAGTTGTAAAATTGAAAATTTTTTTTCAAATCTCTTATTCTGAATAACTAAACTTTCGTGCGATTCACGAAAAAACGGCAGCTGCACGCGTAAGTTGGAGGTGAAGTATACCCGCATGCCAAGTGTTAAAACTTGAAATGAGACGCGGTTCTTTAAATCCAATTATCTGTTGTCCGTACCACACACACACGTCACAGTCTACCTTTAAAACATTAAAATAGACTTTTACTACATGTTTTTCTTGCCACTTTTTAAAAACAGAACCAATTGTACCGTAAAGCATTTTATACCTCTCACATAACGAGGTGAGTGTATAACCGACTCTTATAATGGTTTGTACTCGTGCATGTATGCGTACCTAGACTGTACTTATTCGCCGAATCAGTAAATTGATTCTTCGAAAGTGCAGTTTATATGACAGGCAGAAACTCGATACCTGATATCTTTATCCGCTCAATGACAGTTATCCGTGTCGCGCTTGAAGTGCAGACGAATAGTTACCGTAGTAATTCAGTCGACAGATCTCTGCCTTATTTGAGTAAACTACTGGAATATTTCAGGACAATTTCAACCACATGGTATTCTTACACGAACTGCTGACGGGCAGAAAAATTTACCACTTGAGATATTTTTTCAAAAAGTGTTTCCTACTGTTAACATAAATTTTCATATTCTCCTTTAACCCTCTAAGCGGTTCGCACGTACAATTCCGCCGGTAGTGACGTACAGTTTTCGACCTCCAAAAACATTCCGAAAATGGATGCATTGTACATTTCTGCCAGTGCTTTCCCCCCATGGATTTTTGAGGTAGGAAGGTCAGGTAGATTTTTTTAGAACTGATGACTGAATTTGATGAACTTTTTGACTGAAATTTATTGAGGAATGCACCCCTACTCCATGAGGCACAAAGACGCTGATAGCTTCTCATGGTTTTGTATAAATCTCCATTTCGAAGAATTTCATTTGCGGTAACAGATGTATCTCTAATTGCACCACTTAAATATCTTGGATGACTTTCTTAAAAAAATATAAATAATTCTCTTAAAAAATATTTTTATTCGTACTTTTAGAATCCATTATTTCTTATGGGATGATCTTCGAAACTTGACGAGCTTTATGTGTATTTAAAATTAACAATCTATAATGTTTATTTATATATCTATGATCGGAAGTAAAGGGACAATAACGAGGGTGGGTTTCCCGTATTCCAATCTAGTCGACAAAGGGTGAAGTAAAAAATCATAGAACACTTTGGTCCCTGACACAATAAAATGTATTTTTGGAGACTTTTTTTCCTCGGTGTGTTCCAGTCGGAGGGTTAATCTGTTACAAAGCTGCATTTTACATAGCGATATATTTAAATTTGTTTTGAATTGAGACTGATTGAAGAAAAATTTATTTAGATTATTAGATCAAATTCTGTTGATATTAACTTCTAATTTTTGACCGGAAATATGCTACTAAATGGTAGAGTATTTTATGTGTCTCATTCATGATATTGTAATTCATAATATTTATAAAGCATATTTTGCAAATGCTACTTTGCTAATTAAGCTGGTACATACTACTTAAAATTAACTCCGGAAAAAAAGAAACATCCCGACCATTAATGGGATTTAAGCCTAATGACAGTTCTATGTCTGTTTTTTATCACTCAGCTTCGTATGGTTTTAAAGTCATAACTTCGACTGAAAATTACTATAACCTCCTCTAATAACTAAATAAAATGAACTTACACTGATTTTTGTGCACCACTTATTTGTTCTAAACATGTTATCACTCATTCCCGTGGTGTAGGAAAGAGTACACCAGGTCCAATACACCCCGTTGCAAAATCTAACTGGTCCATGGCTAAGAGTAGTATGCAAATTCAGTTGAACAAGGAATTACGAGGGCTGAAGACTGACTTAACCTTAAAAATGGGCCCTCGTTATTTATAAGTAGGGAAAAAGCAGAAGACACCAGGCTTGGCCTGTCACCTCAAGAGGTATAATTTTGGGAACTTTAAGGGTATTACGACCACGAACATACGAGGTGCATCCAGAAAGTAGGTTTCACTATTTAAAAGAAAAAAAAAGAAATGACACTTTCAGGGACATATTTATTGGCAACACGTGCAGCAATGTTTCAGCTATTTTTCAACATAGCCACCAGCAGAATTGAGACACTTGTCGTATTGTGGGATCAACTTTTGTATCCCTCTGTCGTAGAACTCTGCCGCCTGTGAATGGAACCAGCCTTCCTGTCCCAGAACACCGTGCACATCCCTTTCCGTACCGACAGCGTCTGTTTGAATTTGGTCCTGACCGAAGATCCACTATGATGCCAATGCATTGACTGCTGCTTGGTTTCCGGGGTAAAGTGCGAAATCCAAGTCTCATTGCCCGTGACGATCCTGTCGAGGAACTCGTCGCTGTCGTCGTGATACCGTAGCAGAAATGTCAGTGCTGCTCCTAAGCGTTGAATTTTGTGTTCGGGTGTCAGTTTCGGCTCATAGACCTGACAGAGCTGACGATGAATTTCAATTGGCACAATGCTTTGTGCATTCAAGATCACCGACCGAACCTTGCAAGCGAGAGAAGGAATTAGAGTTTCCATTTCGGACCACTACTACCCCACTACTGGCATGAATCGGGACTTGTCCAGCTGGCATATGATTAATAGATCGTCATATATATGTTATGCACGCACAATTGGCACAGCTAATTACGTTTACTTTAAAAGGGAAAACATCGGAAAACTTACTTTCTGGATGCTCCTCGTATTAAAAATAAGCAACTAAGTTTTGCCGTTAAAGTTCCCGAATTTTCAACAGCCCACGTATGAAGAATACTTTAGCTCAATAACTTCAGTTGCAGCTGTGATTCTGCGATATCTGTCACACCTATATTGTTACAATTACAAAAATTTTGGCTAATATAACCTACCTTACTTAGTAAATTAAAGAGACTTATCAGAGGATTTTTCATGTTCCTGAATAGAATACTGGACCATTTAAGTAGTTTTGAATTCAGTTGAATTCTTCCGATAGGAAATGTTCCCTGAAATACTGCTGCACGAAGAAGAGAAAATCATGTATTCCCATCAATACTCGGTAATTTACTTGTCTATCATTAACTAGTCAAGAGCTGTTGGGAAATTTCACAACAAATTTAAACAAAGACTCACGGAGCGTGCAACTACAGCAGAATTCTGTGAACCAAAAAGATAAACTGTTCATTTGTAAGGCTAATAACTAGCACTTTTTCTATGTCTGCTCCTCGAAAGAATCAATCGTCTAAAGAGGAACTAAATGAATGTCAGATTACATAGGAAGAATATGTTTTACTACTTATCGCTTCAGAGCATAGATGCAATTGATAGTTGTTTTCAAATAATGGGTTATTTTTTAAAAATAATAAAAGAGGAAGAATTTAATGGTAGGTTAGAGATAGTTTGAATTAAAGAATTTATAAAAAAAGCAAAAATGGTTTAACACTTGAAGAGCATTTTTACTAGTTTGAGATTAAATAGAGAGGCATACTATAAATAAGATAAACATTTTCCACATCAGTTAGAACGTTTGTACCATTTATCCATACAAACACACACATGTATGTTTATATTTGTACTTATATATACAAAAGCCCCAAAAGACATACGTTGCTTTTCTATTTTCAGTTTTTGAAGCACAGCTTGTCGAGATTTAATTTCTAAATTGAAATACTTATGTTATTTGTAAGTGAAATAGTGTTTATTTGCAATTACATTTTTCTAATAGAAGTTAAAACTGTATTGCACAACGAAAACATTTCATATTTCACAGAAGTAAAGAAAAATCCAATTTCCAAGCTGTATTACACGTTATGTTTTTTATTTAGTTTTCTTCTTTCACAATGTGCCACGGAGGAAAAACGAATATAAAATAATATTTTTAAGAAAATGTTTATTTTCTTGAAATAAAACCGTATATAGGGTAATTTCACACAGCAGGGCTCATCTCAATCTAAGGATTTTGGGTTTTGTTTCAAATTTAAGGGCAGCACATTGGTTGCCTATTGGCTATTGTACACACGAAAATTAATGAGAAGGGCATTGAATTAGTTCGTGACGTTGCATGATATCCCTCTATTAGTAGATGTATTAGTAATGATTAAACAATATTTAGATTTCAAATGACCAGTTGCAGTCGACAGGAGACTGTTACAAACACTCACAGATACGTATCTACAGATCTCCAATGTGTGATTGTAAACCCAGTGCATGACATGGCGATACTTGTGTTACCTGAAAATAGTGGTGTGAACTTTTTCCCGAGGCTGCGTTCTAGCAATCTAAATGTACCAATGGCTATTAACACCAGCAGTCATTGAAACTTACATTCGTACCGTTCTTTTTTTAATAAATTTCAAACTGTCGTAAACTATATAATTAGTTACTAATCACACAAGAATAAACTTTTTTTGAACAGCTTACATACATTAGAAAAATATGCAATTGGCTTTTACCACCAATAGTTACTAAAGGTTACATTCATACCGTTTTTTATTTGAGTCTTACTTCAAAATGTCTATTCAGAGAATATTTAACTTGTAATATATTCGTCTTTATAATGAAATATTGATTTATACAAGTTCTAACTATGAGACTACACAAGAAACTTACAAAGGCCTCATGAGGCTTCAGGACGGCACGTTCTCCACCTACGGTATATACCAGGGATGGACAAACTTTTTCGGCCGTGGCCAAAAATCAAAAGAAAATAAGTTTAGCGGGCCAAGATAAATTTTTCTAAAATTTTGTAAACAATATACAAGTATTATGGTTTAAATATGTTAAAGAAATGAATGAAATTGTGAGTTCATTTATAAAAGTTCCTTATACTGAGGTTCGAAGTGAGATGTACTGATTTTAAGGAACGATGTTAAATGCTCATCTGTCAGTCTACTTCTGAAATTATTCTCTCTAAGGTTCAAAGTTGAAAACACTTATTCACATATATAAGAAGAAGCAAACATACCGCTGATCTTCTGGGTGTGAGATAATAAATTTGGGGTATAATATTTAAGCAAAGGAGAAAAGGAGATGGATATATAATGTATAAATATATATTTATTTTAATTGGCCTTAGGCCGGCAACTTAAAATTCTAAGGTCGGATAAAACCTTCCTGCGAGCTGGAGTTGGCCCGCGGGCCGTAGTTTGCCCCTTCCTGGTATATATTGTATGCACATATAATGCCCTGGAGGTATGTATATCTTTGTATAAGTATAGCGATTGTGCTAGAATAATTTTGAAGAATATAAAGATTTTACTCCATTGTTAGATTTTTTTTATTCTATTAACATTTACATTCACAGTTTAGTTTACTTTACCACAGACACTGCATTGACAGTCTTGGAAACACTGGTAGCATATTGAATTGGAAAATATAGTATAACAGTTGATACAAGGTTGGTATAAAGCGTAACAGCTACGTACTGATTAAAAACTATCCCTGTAGATTAAAAGTTTGATTCAATGAACTATCAGTCTTTTCGTAGCATCAAAACTGATCAAGGAGAACAGAAAATGAAATATCCAAAACTTTTCTATCACATACGGGCAAATCAGTCAAGTGATTTAGTGACTAATGAACTATTGAGTATCAAAACGTTACTGCAATTTCCATTTCTTCCGATAATCCATTTAAACAGTCCCATTCCTCCGATGCAACTACTTATTTTCGATAAAACACATACAATCACTTTTGCTTACTACATACCACTGATTGTATTTCATAAAATGCTATAATAAAATGAAATTACAGGCATAGGAAAACATTAAGACAATGGCAATGAGAAGAAAAATACTTTAAAAGGTTTAAACAGTTATAATCCGATCGTTTAATTCAATATCACGAATTATCTTTTCTTCATCTGTTAGGGTAAAATACAGGAAGCAAGCTTTTGTTTTGGAAAGTTATCCCTTTTCCTTTAATTTGTTTTGTTTATTGTCATTCAAGTTTTTCTTGCGCTTATGATGTTTTAATAGAACTCAGTATGATTTCTGAATATTGTATTAGGCAGAAGATTATTCTTTGGGTAAAGTATGAAAATATTATAAAAAGAATTTTATATGTCTTTTCTGAGCGATTTTTTAATATTGGGGCGTCGCTACACCCCATTGGCTTCACAAAGAGATTTTGTTAAAGCCCAGGGCAGGGCGACACTCTGTCTGGGTTTTTGACACTACACTAAAAAGGGTTTTCGCTTCGACCACGTCTTAAGATGTCCGAGATGAATTGAAAGGTCGGACGGGACAACAAAATGTCAGACTGTGAGACGCCACCAAAGGAACCAATCAGAGGCTACCACTGAAGGAAACGACGGCGACGTGGAAAGAAAAAGCCAATGGGAAGAGGCGAAAGGTGACATCACGCGGCGCTAGTTTTTTCGCCGGAGAGTTCCCAGGACGAAAAATGAACAGAGGTTAGACTTGTGGAGGTTAGTTTCTTTGGAGAGCTTTTCTCCAGCTTTGTGTGGGACTAAAGGAGACCCAGTTGTACCGCATTACAAGGTAACTGTCGGCACCTGTCCGCAGATTGTTTTTTCAAGTTCGCCTTGAACCTGGGACTTTTAGGTCCGAACCAGCCAGCCTGAGCCCTGTGATTTCCATTTGGAAAATTTGTACATACTAAATTTTAATCAAGAGTAAACGTTGTTATTATTTCTAAGCTGTACATCGTGTCATAACCAATTCGACACCCACACGCTGCCTGAGGATGCCGTTCCATTTCGGACCACTGTTACCACGCTACTGGCAGGATTCGGGACCTGTCCAGCTGGCATATGATTGATACGTCATAGATCTGTTACGCATGCGCAATTGACACAGCTAATTACGTTTACTTTAAAGGGGAAAACATAGGGAACTTACTTTCTGGATGCGCTTTACATTTAATTTTTTTATATTTCTCTGACAAGCGATACAAACAACTCCTTTAATATCTTTCTTTTAAACAATTTCTAGATTTTACTTTATATTATTCCAGTCAATATCGGCAAATTTCCAAAATTGTATGTCCGGCATTTAGCGACATTCAAAATATTGGCCACCGTTAGTACGGCCAGTATATTTGTGATACCTAGTAAGGTCTACTTTTTTGTTATACTATGGCTAATCACACTTCGGACCTACTACTAAAAGCCAATTCCGTTCTGATTCAAGGACTCATGCCTGCCGCGGGATTCGAACCAGTGGACTCATTACCAATGAGCAGTGGCCCATTCATTCGGCCATCATCCAAACGAAGTTGAGTGGAATTTAATCAAGTACTTTTCCGCTTGTTATAACAACAAACTGGATGTTCTAACATACTGTAGATAACCATTTACTAGCAATACATTTTAACAAAATCTTTTTTTGAGCTTGAATCATGAGGAAAAATATGGCCGAAGCTGAGTGGAATTTAATCGCGAAGCTTCCAGCTTATTATATCAACAAATAGTCCATGCTAGAATACTGCAGATGTCCATTTCTTAGTAATACACAAAGCTGTTTATCAAAGTCTTTTGGATCTTGAATGATAAGGGAAATGCTTTATTTTGGTATTTGATCTCATTATTAACACAAGTAGAAGGTTCTATTAGATCAGTTTCCTAATTTAAAAAATAAACGCCCTTTACAAAAGTTTCGAGTTTTCGAGCCAGTAAATAGTACAAAAAAAAAAAAAAAAAAAAAAAAAAAAAAGAATATTTTTCGCTTTGGTAAAATACAATTTTTATCTCAGTATTCATAGAAGCACTAATAATCAAGTAAAATTCATATATACCCCTAAAGCAAACTATTCTGTTCCGAATGAACGTAGTCCAGCTAATATTACTATGAATTCAGTAATGTAAGATTAGAACTATATTTTACATACATGTAAATTAAATTAGTGGCATCTGGGTAGCGCTTTGTGCTCCCACGATACAGGTGTGAGGTTCGATCCCAGGGTTGCGCAAGATTGACTCAGCCTTTCATTCCTTCAGTGGGTAGATAAAGGGAGGACCAAGCATGGTTGGCAACTAAACACTGGGGGTCCCGCGTAAAGTTGACCACTTAATCGGAACATATGTTTCGCTCCTCAGGGCCCTTTGTCTAGGAAATGGAGATCGGCACCGTAGACCTTGGTCCCCTAGGGGTTGTTGCACCGAGGAGTTTAATTTAGTTTTTAGTAACTTAAATCATGAAATGCGTTTACGGTCAGTGATTATGGTTTACATGTTTTAAAAGTTAATGTATAATAAAAGAAGGCAAGAAATTCTATTACAGGTAAGTAACATCTATTTTCGAAACACTCGAGTGGTCGCCGCTTAATCTGAAAAAAAAAAATCACAATTTAAAAAATTCAAGTGGTTTTTAATCTCTTTGATATAATTTTTCTTGTATAAAACTTACTGAACCTTTTCAATGACACACAATTTTAAACTCGTTTAAAATCTCTGAGGAAACAAACATGGACATTTTCTAAGTTTAAAAGAATAAGAGTAGAAAATACATTAGTGTAATGCATTATTACTGGGCATTTGTACGGAATGCCGACACAGTATCTGTTTGTTGTAGAGACGATAATTCGCCTTTTAATTTTAACCAGTAAACACAAGGTCTGTCCCATAAGTAATGAGAAAATTATTAGATAAAATATACAATTGTACTGTCAAAGAAAAGTAGTTAATATCGTTAAAGTATGGGCCGTGGACAGCAATACCAGCTTTGGCCTTCCGCCTCTAGAAGTATCATTTGAACTTGGAGGTTATTGGGACCACGAACCTATTTTACTTACCATTGATAAACAAGGTGGACCATTGGTCGGTTCGAGCTTCAAACTCTCAACTCTCTGGTTAAAAGGCCAACACCTTTGCCAACTGAACTATCGTGGCTCACGAAATGAAATTAATAATGTATCCCCAATATAATAATAGCCTAAGTATTCTCTGGAGGTTATTGGGACCACGAACCTATTTTACTTACCATTGATAAACAAGGTGGACCATTGGTCGGTTCGAGCTTCAAACTCTCAACTCTCTGGTTAAAAGGCCAACACCTTTGCCAACTGAACTATCGTGGCTCACGAAATGAAATTAATAATGTATCCCCAATATAATAATAGCCTAACTTATCTGTCCGTCTGTCCTCCAATTTATGAAGTGGTTGGACCTGGAATGGATAGCGGTATATATATTGGATTCTTAATGAGTTAGGGTTAGCAAAATTCAAACTGTCGTCTTTAAAATGTTCGAAATCCCCCCCTTCACACCTTTTCGATCGTTGAATGCCATTACATCAAGACCCGTTTTAAGAGCAAGTGATTAAATTTATCAATTCATCCCATAATAAATAGGTAAAAATAACATTTTTTCTAGCATTATGACGTCATTCCTTCGTTTAACGATCCAATGATATGATTAACATCTCATCGAATCATTTCTTATTTTAACTTATTTAAATATCATCTGCATTATTGTCATACTTTTTATCACTGATCGTAGATGCTACGTAAATAATTTTCTTTTATATTTGGTTTAAATAATAGATTAGGTACATATGTGATAGTTTTAAATTTAATCATCGATTATTTTTTGTTGCAATGAAAATTTTATCACCGATATTAACAACAAATTCTTTTCATAAAAGTCTAGGAGTCTATTTTACGGGCTAATAAATACGGGTTAACTTTTAAGCTATCTATCTTTGAAAATTAAGAAGTTTGTTCGTATGTATGTTTGATATTTATACATACCCACACTGTTTGCAATCGATTTATCAAATTTTGGACATCATTCATATATACCGCCAAATAACCACGGTCAATATTAAAACCTCCGCTGTCCATCCTATCATGTAATGTGACAAGATAAATTAAAGTTGTCAACTAACATACGGCCAGGAATGTTTTTTACTGATCCCGTCATATGACGGGCTATATGCTAGTTTAAAATAAAACTAAAAGCAAGAATACTGTAGAAGGCGAATTGAGGATGATCAACGGCTTCAACCAATATATGGATGTCTACCAACACCTCTGGTAATGCTAATCTCAGATGATAAAGCAAAAATGAATTTTCTGGCAGAGCTCTGTACTGAATTTTAATAAATTTCATAAAAAATTGAAGGAACTATAGTGTCTTTTAATCAAAAAGCTTTTGTGGAAAGCCAGTTGGAAAACCCTCATTTAGAGCTAGACAGACATACAGTGCTTGTTAAATAAATAGGTGTAAAAATATATCCACACTTCATGGAAGCTGAATAAAGATGAAAAACTTGCAAATAACAGTCGAAAACGGAACACTAGTATATAACTTAATAACATAAAAAAATGAAATATCACCAATGCCTATATATTCTATTGTGAATCGAGGGGTAAAATAATAAAATGTTCAGAAAATATTTAAAAAAAAAAGAAAAATTATAAAAAGTAGTTTTGAAATTTTAAATATTTAATAAGGCTCAATTGAACTTATTTTTCTGTTGTTAAACACTGACCAGCCACAATAATACATTTTATTTTTCATTCCTTTGTTAAAATTCTCAATGCCACTTTTGCATTTTTAATTTTTTTTTCTTTAACGCCAGCAATAAACTGTCATTTTATTTCTTCCCTCATAATTTGATCGCAAATGAAAGAGTAGACAGCGTTTAATCTATCACGAAGGAAACCTCCCACCTGGCAACAATGGTACATTTGCTAATGAAGGGGAATTCCTCATCGAGCTGACAGAGTTCGGCTGGGAAAAAAATATCTGGCGTCACAGTATAGGAAATTCTTTTGAATTCCTTTTATTAAACGAACTACTACGGACTAAACACATGCTAAGAACTGAAATATCCAACTAAAATATTTTAAAGGAAATACCAAAAAAGTGTATTTAAGGCTTAACGGGATAAGGACCTCGAATCTCTTTTTAAAATATTCTATTTTTACCTGTCTTCTTATCATGCACATAAATAATGGTATTACTTAAAACATATATTACACCAATATCTATTAAAATTGAACTTTCGATTAAAATATCAAAGTTTTTCTAAAAAGTTGAGTTGTCAAAAATATTTATAAACATATTTTTAAAATTTCAAAACTTTTTCTTATCTATCTATTATCATTATTCTTTGTATAGAGGTTATAGAATCATTTCAATGACGAGTAACTTTAAATTTGTTTGAAATCTTTAAGAAAAAAAAAACTTGAAGACTACAAAATTTAAAAAGTGAAAGATAAATTCGTGCGATGCATGGTCATTGGGTGTTTGTATGAAATACTGCCAAAGGATTATTTTATAAGGGAGAAGAGGGGGCACCACGTCTCTCGCGTCCGTGGTCAAGCCACACGTGTTCTCTGGGTACTGTTAATGAGACACAACCTCAGGGGTATACCTCTTTTTGGTATACACGGGTTTCATGCACCCGGGGTTCAGTTGAGTGATCTGGGTCTTCAGTTCTTCCTAATAGACGAGTTTACCTTTGTAGTGTTTGCTCATTATCGGGTTTGACAACTTTAACACGGACCATGACGGGACTCTCGTAGGCCAGCAGTACTCAGTAGCTATTGTGGTTGCTGTCTTGACCTCTGGTCTTCAGTATGCAGGCTGATGTATGTCTTCGAGGTGAATCAGCTTAAGGTGAGAAACCGTGCATCAATTTTTATTTATGGTAAATTATATAAGACAATTATTTCTAATTATTAAACTGTGTTAGCTCATTCGGTAAAGGAAGATACCTCATAAATCGAAGGGTTGTGGGATTGAAGCCAGAGGAGGCTTAAGATCCACCGTATTAGGTAAAATATGTTCGTGGTCACAATGTCCTTCAAGTTACCAAATGATATCTTCTTTGCAGGTCAAGCCTGGGAGTCTTCTGATTGGACCCCGTTTGTAAATGACGGGGACCCACTTGAGCAAACTCGTTCATCGATACTAGCTATGATCATCAAATGAAAGACGAACTCCTTTTTGAAGTTTAATCTCTCAAGTGAAGCTGCATATTACTCGTAGCCATGGACCAGTCTCATATTGCGACGGTCTCTGTTGGTTAGTTCCTACACCGAGCGAATGTGGAACAACATCTCAAATTATCCAGTGCTTCAGAATATTTTCGTGGTATTGAGTTTACTGATTATGTTTTAAAAACATAATCAGTTTTCTGACAAACAGATTAACTGATATTGTCCAAACATTTGAGAGAAACTGAGAGAAAAGTAATGCACCTGTAACTATTGTCGCTAATTTGATATCAAAATCGTCAAAATTGAAAGTATGATTTCTGAATTTTAAAATAAATAGTATAACAAAAATAAGATTTTAGTGAAGCAAAATAATCATTCAATTACAAAATTTCCATTCAACTTTAGAGAATATCCTTAGCTTGATTTTTTTTAGGATAAAAATTTTTTTTGGTCAAATTGTATTATTTATAATATTTCTTGGTACCGTAAGATCACGCGGGAAAATATTTCAACGATATTTTAATACAATTTAGGAAAAGTTTTTTTTTATAAGTTTGAGGCATGTATTTATGTCTGTACATTTTGTTGAATAAACAGCATCTTAGGTCGGAACCTACAGTTTAACGTCGTTTCCGTAAGACTACAAATAGGTACGCTAGCATCGAGAATCGAACATTGTCATAGAAGAAGAGCAGAATCCTCCCTGTTCAACATCGTTCAACGTTGCTCAAATTGAAGATTTTTTTCCCTTCAATCTCTGATGCATATAGCGTTGTGAACTATATATCCCATTCTAAAGATAAAAATTGGGTACCTAACATAAAATTTAGGAAATAATTTTAAAAGAAAACTGAAAAATAACAACAGCTATTTTTTTAAACAATTATGAAAAATATTTTCAATTATTTAATATTTATTGCTGCATATATTTTCTAACAGAATCATAAATTTTTGTTTCATTCATATTGGAAAATTATACCCTAAATAAAGCGAAAATGAAAAATAAAAATAAAAATTTGTATTATTATCTGTAACTGTAAATTTCATTCTGCTATACTAACAAATTCTGCTTATAATAAAAAATGTAATGTGAAGCCAATCCTTACATATTTAGCATTTAAAATAGAAACAAATTAAAACATTTAAGAATGGACGTATTAGGATCTTAAAGTTTTATTTATTAATTCTAAATAACCAAGATAAAACTATGCGAATTTCGCATATTAATCGATCTTACACGAAAAATAGTCTAGACTTTATTTTTTAAATAAAAAAAAATATTGACGATTTTTTTTTCTCTAACGTGGCTGTGTAAAGAACATTTTAAAACGCCTATTTTCCTGTGAAGTTTATTGACAAAATAAAATGACTGAAAATCATTTAGAAAGTAATTTACAGCACTGAAGAGTCCAAATCAGTGATTACAAGTTTTGGTCTCTTCATTGTATAAAATAAAAATGATTATTTTATAATTTACTATTTTTAACCTTGAGATTAATCTTTTTCAATTTTGAGTTTAAGAATGTTCCTCAGATAGCCAGTTAGTGAAGATATTCCAAAGTATTTTTTAGAGGGAAGAGAACCATTAACTCCAAAGGGATTATAATGGTTTAGCTCTTCGATTATATAATATTGCATATAATATAATGCTGTATATTATAGATATTAATGTTTATTCATTTAGTTTCAGGAAGCCGTTAATTAAAAAACCCGCAGCATGGAGGAGATAACATTGTGATTATACTTTGACCTCCGGAAGGTAAGAAATACTGCAAGAATTGTATAGAGCAGGAGTGGCGAACCGGGGACTCGCAGGTTTGCCACTCCTCGCAGATTCATTTATAATCACATTTATGTTATACTTTTAAATCCTAACCAAACCAAACCTAATCATTTGTCCAAATGAAAGTCAAGAAATTTCAGCTCTTCATAACTCACAATAAGATATAAAAATGATTCAGATGATTTTTGCAACCACTGCTGCAGATAAACTGAGACCGACTTATTAAGGAGAAGAATTTACGGCATTTCTCCTTTACGTAGGTCGAGTCTAAATAATGACGAGCAATTAGACTGCGCGGGAGAAAGGATCTTCCTGCTTCTTTTTAAAAACAAGGAGTTCAGTTGTTATTTATTCCTGCAGACAAAGAACCGCGACCGATTATTGTTTTGACGTCAAACAGAACCTTCTATCAAGTTCCTCATAATCAACGTTCTCAACGGAATGCCCGCACCAGGAGCAGCAGATCGGTATCGCAATCTTGTCAAAAAACTGAATTAGATGTGTAAGTACAGCTTCACGGTCGACCTGTCGAATCCAAAAGCATCCGGAGACCATTTAAATGCCACGCGTCGATTGAATTTTCTTAATCGATTTACACTCGGTCATTACGGGGGCCCAGTGAATGGACAAGAATCGCCATCCCTTGAACTCTCTCCCTATCTTCGCCTAGTTTTCACACACCTTGAACCTGAACTCCGGCGGACGTTTTCTTCGGGAACAAACAGGTGGGAGACGCACACAAAGGGGAAAAAATGGACATATGCAATGAGATGAGGGGAAAAAATGCAGGTCATTACGACCAATGGAGTGTGCTTTGAATCTAGACAACACCAGAAAAGGTAGGAATGCTGATACGGATAACGTCGCTTTGGGGTGTTGTGGAGAAAGAAATAGTCATTGATGATGTTGTTATTGACTCTGAAAGCCATTTCAAGACAAAGAAAGATGCAATATACCGTTATTTCTTATATGTCAGTATTTATATATAAAGGAAATGACCAGGTATATTGATGCCTAAAGCAAGATGTAAAATCGTATCCACTAATGTTTTTCTCTCAGGTTATTTGAATTCATTCGATTGCATTGGACGATTTTAGTGCCATTCTCGATGACGGGTCTCAAATATTTTGTCTACGACTTTTTTTATCATTTCGCTTTGTCATGTAATATTGACCCGCTTTATCCCAAATTATTTATTATGTTCAAATATGAGAATAATCGCACTTTCTGAAGTATATTACACCTAAATAGACTAAACATAACATAATTTGATAATTTTGAATTTTTTATATAGGAAATGTAACCCGTCCTCCACATAGGACAAACTTGTACAACGTATATATAATACTTCGTTATTCACTTTAAGAGTTCCAATTTTAGTCGAGTATAACACTAAACTTGGTTGAAAGGTCTAAAGCAAGCCTGACAAAGTATTTTACCGCATTTCCTGCAGTATGCTGTTATAGTTATAAAACTGGAAATAGTGCATCCATTGCATGTGTATCATCCCACTAAATATAATGCACTGCAATTAAGCTATTACTATTAAAACTTTAACTAACCACCAGGATGATAAAGAAAAAGTACTCTTACGTACAAAATACCCAGCTAAGTGTCTGAAGCAAACTGAAAAGGAATTCTGCAACCGCAAAAAGATAAAAACTATGCTCACTAAAGCGGGAAATAAGAAGAGTTTCTAGACTGTTGTGATGGACAGGAGGTACATAACTGTTTCTAGCAGAAGCTTAAACGTACCTCTACATATTCCAGCTGATAAAATATTCGCAACAAATAAATACTGATTTCCACTTGCTATTTTTCAGCTGTCCTCTGGATAAGACAGTGAGTTAAAATGGGTTAATAAGCAAACACACTTGGTGCTGCCCGGGCAAGCCCTCATGTAACACCACATATTTTTTTCTATACTCTGAAGTGCAAGTAGGTTTCATTTGACTTCAGGATCATTTTAACCATGGTAAACGAATAGACTAACAACATGACAAATTTAGGTATTCAGTTAAATCTCAATAGATCGAAAATTATTTAATTTTTTAACCAACTTTCCGTATCTTATATTGAA
>CM063508.1:169750802-169800802 GCA_032207245.1 Pardosa pseudoannulata | reverse complement strand
GGTTTGAAGATCTACTATCTACTCTTTTGCTCAAGAGGGCTCCTGAAACTGAGACCTACTGCTTAAAGCCGATACGAATATCTTTCCAGCAGCAGGTTTCGAACCCGCGAGCTCCAGTACTGCATATGGATGTTAGAAACTAATAAATAAATATGACTTTAATTAACGTTTTGCAGTATAAAATCAAATGCAAGTCGGATTGTTACTTTCGTAGTTCATGTCATTCAATCTCAGGTTCAACTTTTCTCATTCAAAGATAAAATTAACGCTTAAGCAAAATTTATTAAGCTTACGACACAAATAAAATGTTAAGTACTTTTATTCTGCAAGTGATTAATCGCAATTTACAGATATTATACTATAGTAAAAACCTTTTTAGGGTTCATCCCAATTATAGTACATTTTTTAGGCAGTATTAATCCATCCATTTTGGATTTTATGGTAAAGAATTATACATTACAAATATACATAAACTACTGTATTTTATTCACATAGGTTTTAATAGTGGAAGGATATTAATACCACCCTATGCTGGTGCGTACGTTTGCGTGGGACCTGCCGTGGGACAGTTTACTGGGGCAGGTATGTTCGTCCATCTTCGCTTTGATGCATGGAATTAGAATAATTCCTCCAAAGGCTTAGACGTTTAACACACATTTTATTTACAAGATTTAAGAAACATTAGAGTAAAACAAAATGTCATATTTAGAACCTCGGAGCTTGCATGAGTCAGAAAAGATAGACCGAACATTTTTTTTAAGTCCAAACATAAAACCGTTGCCGTGTTCTCTCACATAGATCCGAGAGATGTCTCCAAGTCGCAGGCCGGAATCCAACTGTTTTCTTCCCATTTCCTCCCTCTTTCCTCAGGGGTAGTAGTATCCGCATTTCTCGCAACTTGATCCCTGCCGAAAACAGAAATGCTCTCGTCCAGATGTACTGCTGGCCTGCAAAAACACAACCGAGCTCATCCGAAGAACCTTATCCACCCACTCTTTGCCGTCCATCTCCAATTTCAAGGAACGCCGAGTGGAAGGGTTTGTAACGTATTCGCGTTACATTAAATTTACAGATACAGACTGATCTACTACCGTGAGAAAAACCGGCCTAACGTAGAAGAATAGCAAACGTGCCTTTTGTAAGCACTTGAACTGAGGTCTTCTTTATATAGTGAAAGGATGTTGTTTAGCGCAGAATAGGATGCTGAATAGAGGATTCTTAACACCTAGGACCATCTCAATCATTCTGTCTGAGAAATGCATTGGGATGCTATCGAAGTGTTTCCAGTGTTCGTTTCAATGGCATCCCAAAGAAAGATTCTCACAAGACAGCAATCCTCTACATTGTAAGGGACGCAGCAATACTTTCTTCCAAGGGTTTGTCCAGAGACATCGATTAATGATCGGCGAGATTGCTCCCGATTACCGCAAATTTCCTTGGCGCCTGTCTGGCGAGAGCAAGTCTATAAGCGGTTTCCCCACCACGTCTTCAACCAGCTGTCCGATCAACTGAGATGGACATTTTGCGGTCAGACGACGATATAAAAGAGCAGAGTTCGAGGCCCAGAGAGAATTTTTGACCGATCGAGTCTCCTGTGAACTCATCGGCCCAGAACGTCGAGGGAGCGACTGAGAGAGTCCTCCCCCCTTTTCTCTTAGCAAGCTGATTCCTGCAACGATCATCATTTCATTTGTAGATATTCATCGTTTCATCTCTATGTATCATAACTTCAAGATTGTGTTCCTAAATAAATATCATTAGCCTGTAAGTAGGCCTCCGCTATCCATTTTCGGGATTACCTAGAGTCCCAATACGCTACAGGTTCAATGAGGGCGATTTTGCAGAAAACAAGAAAGGCATATACATGTGAAATACTGGTCGTGGGATCTACATTCCTTACAGGGTCCAATTACTTTCTGAAATACATTATATAATATACTATTTTTAATTTTAAAATAATAAGCTTAATATCCAATAAAGTATCTCTATTTATAAAATCCCCCTTTTTTGTATTATATGCAAATTAACGTGAAAATGTATCTATGTATGACTGTTCGCTATGCATTCTAAAATAGTTGGGTTAATATTGAAGAAATTAAGTATTGTCATTTACCCTATGAAGACTTTTAGGCAGGTCAAACTCATTGCGGAGATATAAAGATTTCTTTTAAATCTGTTTTCATACGTGAGGTAACGCCAGCTACCCTAAAGTAAATAATAATAATATAGAAAACGTCGGAGGTAATCAAAGACTCCGGACCTGTAAAAAATTTTCAAAACAACTAACGCTAAGAAAAAGAATAAACGAAAGACTAAACAATTCTGAATAAACGAAGTACCCACTTCTAATATATATGTTGAATATGAAGCACGCATCTCTATTTCAAAGTTTTACTTACAGTGAACCAAAAAAAGTTGGACATCAAGGAGAACCCCCTTTGTAGTGAAATATTTTAAAAGAGAGTTCTACTTTTAAAATGAAACATTTCTTTTTTCAAAAAATGGTAATATCTTCCACGATTGAGATGACAGGTTAGAATTTCAATAAAACACTGCATTTAATTTTAAACTAATTTAAAGATGAAAATTATTAAACGATGAATTCCGGTAACCTTACTCTCCAAATATTTGTTTGGTTCACTATATATACTAATAAAGTGCGTCAAGCAAGACTGCATTAAGTTACTAGTGCCTTTTACTTCCTGGTATGATGCATCATAATTATTACTATTTTATGTACATATACATTTAAATATACGATACTTTAAAGATGTTTTTTGTAGTAAATTTAAATGTATCTTTAAGTGCTTTTTTGGAGATTTTAAGGAAATCACAATATTTTGATTTAACAGAAAAAACACCATAGCTCAGTTTTTGGATGGTAAAAAATAAACTGATATTGACATTAGGGAAGAGCTGGAAATTATTTTGAAAAGCATGAATGCTTAAAAGAAACCTGTTTCAATCAAATCGTAGTCTAATGCTCCTTAGTGAGTCACAAAGTTTAGAAGTTGTGATTGCTTTTTACTTTTTCCCAAAAAAGGTTTGGTTAATGACCTCTTCCCGTGTTACTAAGTCAATTCTACATTGTAGAAGTAGTTTGAAAAAATTAAATATTTATGCATATATAATAATAATGTTTTACCATAAATTGCAACAGTAAATAAAAGGCGTTGGCAACTTTGGGTATTATGGCTTGATATGTTATATCAGCAAACAAATAAAATTTTGAAACAAATCTGCGAGAATAGTATACAACAAATATCAAAAGAGTGAGCACTCATTTCATTCAGAATTTTAAGCTCTATAAATTTTATATTGAAGCGGTTTTGATAGCGTTAATTTCTTTGCAATAATTTTAAAGCTCATATTTTTTGAATATAAATAATTACTTAGCACCCAGTAGCAGGAGAAAAAATTAGTATGTTCATTAAATCTAATCTGAATGGATTAAAACAGTTTCCATCCCAGTTTCATCATCAATTTCCCTTATTAATTCCTTATAAGGCTTATATTTTTACTCCCAAACCATAGGCCTAATTGAGCTGTGAGCTTACTTTTCAACACATGTATTGATTAACCTTTTCAGAGGGTCTGGGACAGCATGTGTCCCGCAGATGAATTAGTTTTACAGAGAGCTCCTTTCAAAAGGCTAAGTGGGTACTCATTTTGTTCAGAATTTTAATTTCTTCAACTGTTGTATTTACACCTTTTTTTGATAGCGCTAGTTGTTACTCAGATATTGTCATTGGTGATAAAAAAAATCTTTGCTTTTCGACTTTAAATCGTTACATACTGGCTAAAGGTCACCAAACAGGAAAAGGAAAACTTAGTACGTTTACTGCAGACCTAATCAATACTGATTAATGAAATTTCCAGTTTTATTCTAATTGACTCCGTATTTGATCCTTTTTTGATCATAAACCCCTGGTCTAATTTGAGCATGCTAGGGATATATTATCAGCATCTGAGGTTCCTTTAAATCAATATTTACTGTTGACCAAGATCATTGAAAAAGAGATTAAGGCACTTGTTTTAAACCCTTATTTTAATAATCAAATGAGTAGTTATTAGAGACACTCAGTTTTTGAAACTCTTAGAAATCGGACAGGGCACTGCCAACCCTGAAGTATGTGTTAGGGGCTTACTCTGGACGTTGCGAGTCGTTTCGAACATTCGTTGTAACATCACTTTGACGTCAACTTGAGGACATTATGAAACGATCAAGCTGACGTCAAAGTGATGTCACAATGAATGTGTGAATCGACTCCCAACGTCTAGAGTAAGCCCCTTAGGCTTTTAGCGTAAAGTTTGTCCAGAACAACTAAACCCTAGCGCAAGCAATCCAGTATCAACATTTCTGAACAGACCTGGTTTATTGCTTTGCATGTGCTGTGTTGTGGGATTGCGTTTTTATTTTTTTATTAACCTTTCCCAAAATATGGAATAAAGACATATGTTCTTCTTCAGTAGCATTAAAGACCTAGATAGGCCCTAGCCTTCTCCTTATTCGATACCAGGCAGTTCTGTTTCTGGCCTTGGACTTCCGATAGAGTCCAACCATTTCTCTTCCGATAGAGTTCAACCATTTGTGTCTAGTACGTCCTCTTTTCCGGGTGCTTATTGGTTTGACCAATGAAAACATTTTTTGTGGATATGTAATCATTCAATATGATGATGTGTAGTGCCCATCTTAACCTTTGATTAAAGAAATTTACTATATCCAGATTTAAAAAAAATTGTATTATTCAAAATTTTGTCCTTCATTATTAATTGGTAAGGAACAAGTGCTTAGAGCAACAATAGAAAGAAATAGTTTGCACGATGGTGTGATGAAAATGGTAATGACATTGACTAATGACAATTTCTAGTACTTGTTCTGGAGACATATGTTCTGATGGCAAAAGTAACAATTCAGAAGAAATGCACAAAAAATAAAATAGTGACATAAAATTGAATCTACTGTAAGGGTAACACAAAAATGTCTGAACTTAAGTCAGCATTCTGTACCTTATATTTTAAAATAAGATATCTTGCCATTTCAAACTTACAATCAGTCACACCAACGAATCAAGAGTGAGACTTTATTGTTCGAAAAGATGGCATCTTTCGAACTGAGCCTCTGGTTATTCGTCCAACACACTCGGAAAAGGCCAATTCTCCAGGCTGCTTTCGAACGTCACAATTAAAACTGCTCTCTTAATGTTGTCGAAAGGTGAAGGGTAACAATCAGTGATGAAAGTCAGACAAACATGTCCGGTGCATAATGGGCATTGTAATCACTTATTTCTATTTCAAACAGTTCCTTGATAAAGTGGGCTCTATCTGCGCATATTGTGTGATGCTTTCGAACGATATCAATTTAAAAAGGTAATAAAGTTTAATTGCAGACAGAAACAAGGAAGACTGACTTCTTTAATTGGATTTGCCTACATTGAATTCTATCTACTAATCATGCCGCAGACATTGTTCGCGGTTCAAAGATATATTTTCAAATATCAGATTCTCAATTAGGTTATTGCTTTCCCTTCCATTGCCAAATGTAAAATAGTCAAAGAAATAAAAAGCGAAACATTTTACTAATGTAAAATCTTACGTTGAGATATGCTTAATGGGCTTTTGATAATATTCTGCAATGTACAATGTCGCCAAGATATTTAACAAATTGTTAACATTGATCATAACTTTACAAAGAGTTACATTAATCTTTAGATATCGGTTGAATATTCTTGATTTTTACTTGTAACACACACACACATACACACACACACATATATATATATACAAAAACAATATGTATAAATATACATATTATTATTTAACAATTTATATATATTATTATAACTTTTACATACATATATTTACATATAAAACATATATATATATATATATATATATATTTATACATATATATATATATATAACATTTATATACATATATATATACAATATATACATACATACATATATATATATATTATATATATATATATTATATATATATATATATATACATACATATATATATACATACATACATACATACATATATATATATATATACATACATACATGCATACATACATACATATATATATATATGTGTGTGTGTGTGTGTGTTTATATGTGTCACAGTTTATTTCTGTTGAGATACAGGAAATCCATACAACAGGCAAGAACTTTTACAACATCGTGCGCACAGTCAATGTGATCCTGCTCACACACACTTTTCAAGTAGGGATTTCTCAGGTAAAAAGACTACGAATAATCCCTAGGCGCAATTGATCACGTAATAAAAAATACCCATGTTTAAAGAGAAAGTGCTAATTATTGGCTAAAGTAGTACAGACGGAGGCTGAATTAAGTCTATAGCGTGTCTGGAGGGAAAAAATCAGAATTACCCCCAACGCACTTTATGAACAAAAGTTATTAAATTAATATTAAAATATATAAATAAAGGATTTAAATATTACACACACACATACACACACACACAGACACACACACACACACACACACACACACACACACACACACACACATATATATATATATATATATATATATATATATATATATACAATATCATTATCATTTCTTAGGTTCATCTACATTGAAAAACTAATTGACGAAATCGTGTAACAACTTTTACCAATACCTTTGTTTAAAATGTTATTTTCGATTAAAGACAACCTTTTTTACTCGGCTTATAGAAAAATATCTAGGGAGGGGTACAAGGGTGTTTGGCCTTAGCCTAGGCATGCATCATCGAGTGTGGTTATGTGTATATATATCTACCTGAGGTAAATGTTATTAAATATGCTTTATTTATTTCCAATTACTCTTAATATCATTACAATCAAGGCCTCTCGTATATATTGAGTTTGATTTTGAGGTTACACTCAAGTTTTTACTACACTAAGAATAATTAAACAGGGATTTCCTGATTATAGACGATTTTGAAAGACATTTATGACAGCAACAGGACTCGAAAATTTACACTTTCTATCGAAAAGAAACGGGTTCGTATTCAGCTATCATCTGGCCATTTCTCATAAGAAGTTTTATTTCCATAGCTGCAAGAACTGGATAAATTTACTTAACCAATTAAGCAATGGTGCAGTTTTCCATTCTTTTGTGAGGATGATGAGGCACCGTATCTTGACCAACCTTCTTGGAAGGCAATAGCCAGAGCTTTTTTTACCTGGCATCTCAGAAAACTCAAAAACCTTTTTCATTTTCAAACACAAAACCAGCTTAAAGTACAAGATGATTTTACTATCGAGGAAGCAACGAGAGTTCTTACTAATAGAGCAATTTGTCACAACGTCACGAACTACTATAATGCCCTTCCCATTCATTTTCAGGTTTACAACAGCCAATAGACAAACAATAAACTGCCTTTCCGTTTGAAACCAAAGCCAGAACTGTCATAAATTGAGATTTCCCCACTGCGTGAAATCGCCTTATACTATTTTAGCCACCCAGACTATTTAATGGGACGTAGTACCTTTCGAGATATAAGATCTTCATTATAATAGCTTTTTTCCCAATTAATCATAAAATAAAATTATCTGTTCATTTTAAATTGAGTTTTTATAACCTATATAACGACGCTCTAATTTTTAAATATTATTTAGTTTTATCATTTCCAGAAGTATGTTTTTTTAAAAGTAAAAATATACACCAAACCGAAAAAACTGAAATGCACTTACCCGCAAGATAAATTTTGATATATGATATAATCTAAATTTTTATTTCAAATCCAAGCTAATTATTTTTATTGTATAAATATAATTTCTCAAAAGTACTTGACATTTTAAAGTTTAAAAAATTCTCAAGTTCAAAGAAATTAAAAATAAATAAATAGCTTTATCTTGCTATAAAATGAAATATATCATTCGTATTATTATAATGGAGGATCACAGAACAAAATGTATAATTAACTTAGGTTTGGTATAAAATTGTAGTTTTTAATTATATATTCCAAAATTATTTTACGGGGAAGTGGATTTTCATTTTTAACTTTGGTCTATATACGGTTTTTAAAAAGTCATTGTTTCATTTGACAAACTAATTATTCTTTCAACAAACAATCCTTATTAATGATCTAGGAAAAAAATTTAAGCGGAGCAGAATTTTTCATTTTACATTATATTCAAATTAACCTGTTATAATCAAGACGTTTCTTCTACTTAATAACGTTAATCTACTTTTTAACACTGTTTTAATCTAAAAATGTAGATCAGTCAACATAAAATAATTAGTAGGTTGCTAGATGTTGCAATTTTGTGGAAAAAAATTGCTGATAAATTGAGAAATAATTTTTGCTTTTATACTCTTTCATTATTAAATAAGGATTACTGTAAAAATCTTATTAAATTGTGTCTAACAAAACGTATTAAGTTCCATTGATTTAAAAAAATTACCAAATCAAGCAATTTTTTAAAAAGCGAATGAAAAGTAATATGTTCTTTTTTTAAGAACTTGATTTTATTTTCCAAAACTCAATTAAAAGTACTGCTCATTAAGCAATATTATAGTTACTAACATGTAACATGATGTTCAGGAATAAATGTTACTGCAGAAAAATAGTAGGATTGATTAAACAGGATGTATTAGAGTGTGCTACTGAAATTCCGAACAATAAACTCACATTAAAATAAAAGCTCATGGAAGTACTTATCAGTTTTTCATACATCATCTAGACAATGAAAGAAAGTTCGAAATAACGAACATCAACCCAATTACAACGCAAACAAGAATTTAACCGCTGTAATTATCGATTCAAAATTCTAACTATCTACTCAGCAGTATGTTATTTATTGATTAAATCTTAGTATTCTCTTAACAAATAAAACCTTAACTGTAGTATGTCGTGAAGGAAGACAATAAATAAACTTTCATATCTCTGATTGACTGAAAGTTAAATCTCTTATCTGCACAGAGATGGTTACAGTTATCCATGAATGAACAAGGACTGAAAAAAAAGTTGCCTAGGCTTTTGAAATTAGCGGTTACCCTAGGTTTGAAGAATAGCTTTTAATTAGCCGCTTGAGGGTGACCTGCCGTACCCAGCAAGTCATGACGGGTACGTTTCGAAATGCTCGGTGACCCAAAGAACGCTTTGTTTGGGGCGAAGATGACGTTTTCATGGTCAGTAAATTAAAATTCCTTCTAATTGTGGGTTTTACGAGCGAGTGTTCGGAAAGATATGAGTTAAAGTAATTGGGGTAAAGTGTAATCGGTTTACAAAGGACGGAGTTAACAGTGTGTTCAGACGGAATTGATTTCTGAAGAATACTTACCTCAAAAAACGAACGAAACAGTGCTTAAAAAAGCGTCATTTGACTAATTACATTTATCTTCAAAGAGATGCTTTTGGATTATTTTCCTACCGACCTTCTTACTATGCAATGCTGTTTTTTATTTATAGTCTTAAGGAAAAATGCTTACCAGGGTTTCAAGTGGAAAAATAATTTTAAAATGTTAAAAAGAAAAAAAATGAAGCGTTTACATCGGATTTTTGATTTTTTAAAGCTTATTATGAACTTATGTTAAGCTTGGTTTAAAATGCTGTTATCTACTGTTTTGCTACCAGGGGGGTCAATGTGACTGGGACCTACAGCTTAAAGCCGATTACGAACGTCTACGAACTTGCATAACAGTAGTGGCATTCGAACCCACGAGCTCCGGTACCAAACTTTTTTTTTCCAATTTTGTATGATTCATCATCAGAATGCTCATTACCCTTTCTCTTCAAAATTCAAGGTTTATTTCGTTTTAAAGATTCATGAAATGACTATTGCTGCTCTTCTACAGGTCTACACTCTTCCGTATTCTACAACCTTCCGTGTGCCAATTTGTTTAGTTATGAAAACATTTTGTGGATTTGTAGTCATTCAATAGGATTATATGTCCAGCCCATTTTAACCTTTGAATATTGATGACATTAACTATATTTGGATTTTTATGTTTTCTATAATTGAGTATTTGCCCTTCTCCATACACTATTTACCTGAATCCCCCTCAAGGCCGAACGATGGCCGATTGGTTAGGGTGTTAGCCTTCGGTACCGGAATTCGTGGGTTCGAATCCCACTGTGGTATGGATGTTCGGAGCCGTTCGGAATCAGCTTAAAGCTGTAGATCATGCAAAAATGTAGACCGTAGCACTCCAAACCAAGCCAACCCCCCCTCAAAAATATTTCTTAATTTTTTTTTATAAACTGCTAGCTTTTCTTTTCTGACAGAGCCCCTGTTTCTAGATTAAAGAAACACCTGTTTTAACTGAGTAAGTTAAAACAGTTGTTATTAAACTCCTATATATTGTTAATTTGTTTATTTTTAAATGATATTTCACTTCATGTACTCCTATAGCTCTTTATACATATGACAAAAGGGGATCAACTCGATTTATTAAGATTAACAATAGAATAAAAAAATAGTTCATTCAATGATAATTTCTCAGAAAAAAAAATTATTTTTTTCTCAGAGAGAAAGTAAGTTTTTCACCCTCCAATCTCAGCTAATAGCTAAAGTATTATTAAAAATCATTACTTTTTAAATGCAAAAACATTTTAGTTTTCTTCAAAAAAGTGCAATTTTCTAAAACCGTGTTGATTTACTTTAAAAAAGAGAGTAAATATATAACTACCTTGATCATATTTAGAATTGCAACATGGAATAATTGTAAGATGAAAAACTCTCATTTATATATTTTTAACAGAAAAAACCAATAATCAGATAGGCTGAAATCGACAGTGATTAGTTGCTATGCCTCTTTATATCGGGGAATTGCATCGGTGATAAAATTTATTAAATCAGATCTTCAATAGAATAAAAAATAACTCATTCAATGATAAATTCTGAGAAAAAATAATCTTTTTCTCGCGGAGAAAGTAAATGCAAACTTTCATCCTTAAATCTCAGCTAATGGCTACTACATTATTAGAGATTATTACTTTTTAAGTGCAAAAACATTTTACTTTTATTCAAGAAACGTGAAATGCTCTGAAATCCTGTTGATTTACTTTAGAAAAGAGAGTGAATACCTTGATCATGTTTAGAATTGTAACATGGAATAACTGCAAGATGAAAAACTCTCATTTATTTTTAACAGAAAAAACCAATAATTAGATAGGCTGAAATCGACAGTGATTATTTGTTATGCCTCTTTATATAGGTGAGAAAAGTATCGGTGAATTGCATCGGTGAAAAAAATTTATTAAATCAGATCTCCAGTAGAATAAAAAATGATTCCTTCAATGATAAATTCCGAGAGAAAATAATCTTTTTCTCCTGGAGAAAGTAAATGCAAACTTTCATCCTTAAATCTCAGCTAATGGCTACAACGTTATTAGAGATTATTACTTTTTAAGTGCAAAAACATTTTAGTTTTCTTCAAAAAATGTGCAATTCTTTAAAACCGTGTGGATTTACTTTAAAAAAGATAGTGAACATGAAACTACCTTGATCATATTTAGAATTACAACATGGAATAATTGTAAGATGAAAAACTCTCATTTATTTTTAACACAAAAAACCAATAATCAGATACGCTGACATCAACAGTGATTAGTTTTTATGCCTCTTTATATAGGTGAGAAAAGTATCGGTGAATTGCATCGGTGAAAAAAATTTATTAAATCAGATCTCCAGTAGAATAAAAAATGATTCCTTCAATGATAAATTCCGAGAGAAAATAATCTTTTTCTCCTGGAGAAAGTAAATGCAAACTTTCATCCTTAAATCTCAGCTAATGGCTACAACGTTATTAGAGATTATTACTTTTTAAGTG
Source organism: Pardosa pseudoannulata (assembly GCA_032207245.1). Lineage (NCBI taxonomy): Eukaryota > Metazoa > Arthropoda > Arachnida > Araneae > Lycosidae > Pardosa > Pardosa pseudoannulata. Next base: position 169,789,003 of record CM063508.1, on the reverse strand, counting down.
CAAAAACATTTTACTTTTATTCAAGAAACGTGCAATGCTCTGAAACCATGTTGATTTACTTTGAGAAAGAATGTTTTTCCCCTCAACTTTCACAATCTCACGAACTTTCAGTTAGAGAAACGAGGACTACTTTAATGTGGAATATTTCAGAGGATTATACCTCGGTCACGCATTACCGTTTACTTTAAGATAGTCTACTTCAAATTGTGAATCCAAATCTTTCTCAAGAGATTCCTTTTATGTTATTCATTTATAGGAAGTCGTGTTTTCATTTTTATCTACTTAGTATGATGAGGTTATATTCGTTGAGATCATTTGGGCCGTGCCGGAGATTATGACACACTCCTATTCGCGTCTGCTTAATGAAGCGAAAAACTTTCCAAAATCGTAAACAAGAATGATTGTTTGACTTATCAACTGGATATACTTTTAATAGAGTTTGTAATTTTAAAACTCTAGAGGCAACATTTGTGGGGATTTTGATTCTTGAAAGGCGTGCTTTTCTAAATGACGACAAAACCTTTTATCTTAAAATTAACATACTAATGATGAAAATTATCTTAACAATGTTTTTATCTCCATGGTTAGTTGCAAATTTGTTATTGCCATCGCATCTCTTGACTTGTTTGTTTATGATGCTCTTTTGCAACATTTCCGTATCATTAACACGCTGTTCCTATTTTTTCTTTCTCCTTTACATTGTATAGTAATCTTTATATCGGTATCGGTAAACTTATTATCGGTATTGTAATCTTCGGAAAATTCGACCTTGAGATTTTGCTTGTCCTTTTATATTTTGAACCTCCCTAAGTTCGAAAATATTATTTTTGGAATTATGTCTTTGTGTATAAGAACACAACTCGAATACGTTTTAAATTAAAGAAATGAAATTTTGAAATGTACATTTTAACAAAGTTATAATTTTCTATTGAATTTTCCATTACTTACAGCAACCGGAAGTAGCAGTTTTTTCCGCCACTACTGAATGCCTACATCCGGTTACAATTCAGTTTCCGATGTTGGTATTTATCAGTCTATGTTGAAAACGTCATTTTTAGCTCAAAATCAAATTTTTTTTATTTCTCTATTGTACAATTTCAGCTTTTGGGCTTCTAAATCTGTTTTTGTTTCGTCTCTATGACTTTTAAAGAAAAGTTACAGCTGTTTAAACATCAGTGATAGCTGTCAAAACAAAACGGAAGTAACGACTTCGGAACCGGAAATTGTGAATTTAAAGCCTTTTATGCTAAAAGCCTTTTAAAGAGCATTTTTTGGACAAAACTTTTTAAATTATCAGGAAAATTAGTTTAAACATTTTTCTAGTATTTTTAAGAATTAACAACTTGGCAATTAGAAAGTTTAGAAGCGAGAAATTGTGGGGAATTTTAAACCTGTATTTTAATTTTTTTAATAGTTAAAGTTGCTTTCATAAACTTCAAATACTTTTTTCTCAGAACAGTATTTTTAATAAAATGTTTAAAATTGAAATGTGATTTCTCAAAAAGTTCTTAAAATATTTTGTTGAAAATTATTATGAAGGCTTTTGATAGTATTTACTAGAGAATGACCTAAAAGCTTTAAATTTGGATAATTTTTAATGATGTTACACTCATAGTTAGATGTAAAGGTAATAAAAATTCCTTAAAAATTCAATGTGTATGATTTTGACAAAATTTTTTAACCAAATTTAAATTAAGCAAAGGTATTAGCTGATTCACAAATCCAGTGTATAAGAAATGTGTTGCATAAAAATATTGAAATAATTTAATTTATTAAAAAATGAGACCTTTTTGAAAATCCCAATTTTTTTTACTAAATTTTCTTCATTTATTAGAAATTTTATAAAAACTTCTCCAGGAATAAATTTTTTAAGTGCAATTCTCTATGATAATATAAAAAATAAATAATTTTAAAGGGTAAAAACATGAACTAGTTTCTACGTTTAAAGAAAAAAGTTCTCCGAACGTAGACGGATACCTTAAGTTCATAAAATAACGTGTTCGCGTAGCTAAAAGCATCTATGTGATACTGTTCATATACTTTATAAAAGTTAAAAAAAGATATGACTAACAAAAATAGTTACTGTTCTTTCCTATAGGAGAAAATCCGGCTGTCGATACTCTTGAAGTTTTCAACCCGTTTCGTCACGTATCTTTTATCTTGATATTAAACCATTTTACACATAAGAGCTTGATCAATGAAATAGGAAGTTTGAAAAAAATCTTGTTTAAAATGCCATCTACATAAAATTTATTCTACAAATAGCATTTTATTTAGATAAATTATTTCTGATAATAAGACAGTTTCTTAGTTTTATTTGCATTCATCGATTTGCCACTCAAACATGTTTATTTTACCATGGGAGCACCCTATAGCCGGTTAACATTATTATCCTCTATGTAATAATAATCTAAGTTATCTGTCCGTCTGCCCACGAAATTAAGAAGCGGTTGGACCTGGAATGTATAAAGGCATTCATATTGGATTCTTGGTGAGGTAGGGTTAGTAAAATTTAAAGCAAATAAAGTTTATTTTCTCCTAAACTATCGATCCCATTCTAAAATAAATTGGTATAAATATACTTCATATCACAACACAAAATACTGTCTCCTTTAAAAAAACGTTCGAAATCCTCCCTTTTCGAGCGTTTAATGCGACTATATCAATCCCCATTTTAAGAGCAGGCGATTAAATTTAATCACATAATAAATAGATAAAAATAACATTTTTTTCTAACATTATGACCGTTTAACTATCTCATTTAATCATTTCTTGTTTTAAATTATTTAAATATCGTCTGCATTATATTCATACGTTTTATCACTGAACTTAGATATTACGTAAACAATTTTCTTTTATATTTGGGTTAAATAATAGATTAGGTACATATGTAATAATTTTAAATTTAATCATCGATTATTTTTTTGTTGCAAGATAATTCTCAGCCAAAAAACAAGCCATTATTTTACCTGCGTCATAGGGTGCATTACAGTTCTAGAATATTAAAACTTTTACTGATCCCGTCATATGACGAGCTGTATGGTAGTCTATGAAGAAACAGATACAAAATTCATTTTTATTTGGTATTATACTTCATTTGGTGGAAAAGCTTGCCTCTATCCGCCATACACTGGAAGCGATAGGCTATAAATAAGTACCTTTATTTTATTTACAGATTTCAATAACTTATATATAATAGAGTATGCTATTATTAATAAGGCATAGGCAAGTTCCAGTTTAATCTCATAATGATATCTTTGAGTCTCAGAGACAATTTGTAATCATATAATAATCAGTTAAAAGGTGAAAAAACTTTTATGTGCAAAGGATTTTTAAAATGGGAATATGTATCACTTGCATTTCTTTGATTCAAAACAAAATTTTAAAAGTTGTCTTTCTGAAGTAATAATAGTAACAACGTAGGATTGGTTGGTTGGTTGATTGCAGTTTAGTGGAGCTAAATCCTTTTTTGATAAACTGCGCCAAACAAGATGTGGAAACAGAACAAAAGACGAAATTTGCAAATAAAAATTTTGATGGAAAAATAAAATAAATAAATAAATGAAACGTTCAACACAAAAACACGTATAAAATTAAGTTACATACAAAGAGATAGGAATTGAAAATTAAGGGATTGGTTTGGTTTGGAGTACTACGGTCTACTTTTTTCAACACGAGGGCTAATGAGACCGGGACCTACAGCTTATAGCCGATTCCGAACGGCTACGTACATCCATGCCACTGTGGGATTCGAACCCACGAACTCTGGTACCGAAGGCCAGCACTCTAACCATTCTGCCATTGTTCGGCGAAATTTAAGTGAAGAATTAAGATATCAAAGAATTAAAGATCTAAGAGTTAACTGAAGAAAAACAAATTGAAAATTGAAAGATTAAAAATTGATTAGTTGAAAGTTGAATAACAAACAAAAATTTAAATTTCGAAATAAAAGCCAGTTCGGCGAAGAAAGGGGAACAAGTTTGGACGGAGTTTCCCCGATGATTAAATTAGTATTCGGCGATGGATTATCAAATAATTTTATATACATAGATTTAAAACAAACACAAAAGGTTAAAATATGTGCGACTGTGTAAGGCAGTACGCACACTGTGGAGTAACAACGTTTGACAAGAATGCTGTAGGGTTAATGAGAACATCGAGTGTAAAAGATTACTAGATTACTATTAACTATTGCGTTTTCTTCGTAATACAAGTAATTGCTCGGGAACGTTCGTAATTTAAATATTTTTCTGAAACACTTATAACTTAATAAAAATTAAATAGTTGTTTAATATTAGAATTTTATGCTTAACTGCTCTTAGTCTGAGCTTTACTGTGCATCAGATACTTAATACTTAGATTTACTGATTTGCGGACCATCCCTGTATTTAACATTGAAATTGTTACGAGACGCATCCAGAAAGTAAGTTTCCCTATTTAAAAGAAAAAAAGAACTCACACTTTTATTTATTGGCAACAAGTACAGCAATGCTTCAGTCATTTTTAAACATAGCCACCACCAGAATTGAGAAACTTGTCGTATTGTAATATATTATTGCAGTTTTAGATAATTTTGGATTGAATTTTAAATATTAAATACATAGCTGACGAATTTAAAATATTAAATACATAGCTGACGAATTTAAAATATTAAATGTTCATTTTAATTTGAAATATTAAGTAGGCTTTATTTAACCTTAAAATTTTCTTTTATGAGCGAACTGCATTCTGTATAAAAACTAGTGTCTTCTTACTGCTGAATACTAAAAGTTCTTGCAATATCCGATATCATCAGCATTTGAAAGAGATTACACTTGCAATACACTTGTGATAAAAGGAAGACCTAGAGTTCATATACCAATTATTCCTTTTTGAATCGAGGGCTAAGCATTTTGATAGTCTCCTATAGTTCCAATAAAGTCCCTATGACCTGCTAGTTTAAATGTTTACTCCAACCAATGCCAACTGTCCTTAACGATCAAGCTATTGTCACGAGTTTGGCACAATATAAATCAGTGCATCGCAAGGGACATTATTTGAATTCAGTCGACGAAAGTTTTGCCCTCCTTTCTCAATTTCAGATAATGTGATAGTAGCCGAAAGTCACATTCTCTTATGACCGTAACCCTGAAAAGGAAGAATTTGCTCAATGATTCAGCTTGGTAGTCACCGGAATGAACCGAAACAATGAAATCAATTCGATCAAAACCATGGACAAAAAAACAAAAGAGAAGAAACTCACACAGTTCACGTTATTCTCTTCTTTTGGCTTCTTCAGTCAAGTAAAAAGATCGAACTTATTTTTCACATGCAACAATAGCTTTCTGTCTCCAGTAGTAAACTGTCTATATATTTTTTACATTCTGAAAAAAATTTAGATATTAGTATCCAATAAATTTAAACGCAATGTACATTGATACCTGGGATTCTGAGTTTGGGATTCTTGATATGGTAGATTCTGAGGCTGATTAAGGATTAAACAGACCCTAGTCAGTGCTTAAATAAATTTTTTTTAAATTAAAATTTTTTAGTGTACAGAATATATTAATACAATTTATTTATCATTATTAACCATAATTTATTGACCATAACAATTTTTATTACTCACTGACTATTAACCCTGATCTTTGAAATTTTTAAAACTAAAACTGAAATTATTTAAATTTTATGAAAAAATATTTAAAGCTTGTGTACACGTGATACATTTTGGGAGTTTACATAGTGACTTATTAAATGACACATTATTATTCAGCATAGATGTTGGAAATTTTAAAACTTGGCATACGCTATCAAAGGCGCCCACTATGTTGTTACTCATTTCCTGGTGAAGGTTGGTTGGTTGGTTGGTTGGTTGAAATTTAGTGGCGCTAATTCCTCTTGGGACAAACTGCGCCAAACATGATGAAAAACCCAATAGAACAACACAACTTTGAAACAACAATTTTGAAAAAATCAATTTTGATGAAACGTTAAAAAAGAAAGATGCCTAAAACTAATACAAAAAACGTTTAAAAACAAATAAAAAGGTAGATAATTTAGAAAAAAAATTAACACGATAAACAGCAAAGTTTGATTAAAAATTAAAGATTAAAAAATGTAAAACAGAAACTGAATAATTGAAAAAAACGTACAGCACAAAAAGGAAAATTATGAATTTTAAGATTCAGAATTAATAAAATATTAAAAATTGAAATAAGGGAATCAATCGAAACAAAAAATTAAAAAATAATTTAAAATAATTTAAAATTGAAGAATTAAAAGATTAAGAATTAAGTATTATAAAATTGAACATCAAAAGTTAGAGAACAGAAACAAATGAGATTTCAAAGAATAAGTCAGTACGGCGAAGAAAAGGAAATAAGCCTGAATGCGGCATTTCCCCAATGATTGAATTGACCCTTTGACAATTTCATTTTTTTCCAGAATTCGGTCAAAAAATTGTCACATTTTTTATTGCATTTTTTTTGTTTATTTTATATTTTTAAGTAAAGATATGTTATTAAAATTAACATTTCTAATATTTTTACACATTTATTACAACTTTTTTTCTTTCTATGAAAGCATCATAGAACTGAAGTTTACCTTTAGTCTCATCGATATCCAAGTTAATTTTTGGAATTCCAGTGAAAGCAAATCTAGGAGGCGGATCCGAAGGATTATCACAATTAATTTAAAAAAATTGTCTTGCTTGACTGATTCCATCTGTACTACTATCAGAGTCACTACTATCCAGGTCGTCTAGTAAACTTTCGCTACTATCATTTACAGATAATTCAGTTTCTCATTCCGAGTCACAGTTCGAATCACAAGAAATTAGCTCCATACGCTCTGAATTATCCATTATTTAAAAGTAAAAATATATTATTCAACTCTTACATCAATAAAATTATCAGGCGGTTAGTAAAATATAACCAGAAAGCTATACACTGAAAGATAACAATTCGTCTTCTAATACAAAACATGCGAAAAAACCCGCTGTTTTGAACCAATCAGAGTAGAAAATACAATAAACTGCAAACTATCATTTACTGCACATCTATACGAATAATTTGTTACTAAAATTGGAAAAAATACAGCCGAAACAGTGCAAGCGAAATAGAAATCAGATTGCCCGTACGCCGTACGGACAAATCAGTAAAGGCCCGAAAGCTGTGCCCGTACGGCTTACGGGCAAAACAGGGGTAAGATTAGGTGACGAATTTACAAAGAATTTTATGTACAGAGATCTAAAACAAATACAAGACGTTAAGACATGTGCGACTGTATAAGTAGTCTTACAATACGCACACTGTGGAGGAGCCTCACCAAGCAAGAGATGTACATGTATGAGTCGGCAGTGACCCACCCGTAGACAAGTGATAATCCCGTCATATCTTTTAGAAGGTAGTTGAGGCCACTTAGAAAATTTTTCTTTTACATCTCGCAATTTATTTGACAATGTGTTAACCCAAGAATGCTGCCATTTAGAGTGAACTAAATCTTTGATGTAGATTTTCAGTCCTGGTGCAGGAAAACCTACAATAGATCCAAAAGACCCCATCGCAATACGTGACTGAACCATGGCTAAGGGTAAAATGTAGCTCTACTTTGAGCGAGGATCCACGACTGGCTTCACCTCAAGAATGTTTGCTCGTAATTTAGAAGCAGGGACTAAGCAGAAGAAGCCCCAGACTTGGTTTGTCACTTGTAGAGGTATCATTTGAGAACCTAATTCAGACGTCATTATTGAACATGACGGATCTTTGGCCGCTTCTAACCCCAGTCCCGCTTACAAGATCGCTGCCTTTTTCGTGTGAGCCACCGTAGCTCTGCATACTATGCTGTAAGTCTTAGCTCAGAACTGTTGCTCCTATATTTTAACATTACCTCTTTAATAGGTGTTATGAAAAATAATCTTATAAAGGAATTTATTGTTCTGATAAGACCTTTGACTATTTTACTAGATGCCGTTCTATAAATGTTCCATTATTAAATAATACTTTTTCAAATAATTTTATACAATGGTAGAAAATACCATGTACATTTTGAAAAGAAATAAATGTATTTATAATATTGGTAATTATTTATTGCCCAATAGTTAACTTTATCATTAATCTTATTCATATGTCAATGAGAGCCGAACGATGGCCGATTGGTTAGTGTGCTGGCTTGCGGTACCGGAGTTCGTGGGTTTGAATCCCACAGTGGCATGGATGTTCGTAGCCGTTCGGAATCGGCTTTAAGATGTAGGTCCCGGTCTCTTAAACCCCTCGTGTTTCAAAAAGTAGACCGTAGCACTCCAAACCAAACCAAAACCATATGTCAATGAGACGGATTTTATGAATAACATTTTCCTTAATAGAAAAGTGCAAAATATAATATACTATAAACTATTGGAATAATGATTTCGCTATAAGTTAAGGTTTCAGTAAGAGTTATCTATAACGAAGTCTGTTTAACCACTGCGACTGGTACTTGAATTAAAAAAATACAGAAAGTTTTGTCTTCAAATTCAGTTTTAAAATAAAAGATACTATGGCTTAAATCAAGCTAAAAGTGTCAGGAAATAAATCATACTAAATAGACTACAAACACAAAGAAAAATTTCGCAAAATCTAACTATTTTCTACTAAGTATAGATATCTGCTACTATCAATTATGTAGTATTTTAAATAGCATTAAACAGAACAGTAGACAATGTATTTCAAATTTATCACATATTCTCCAATTTAAAAGATTCTCAAAGAGTTTACAACTGTGATCGCCAAAATTATAAACATTTAAATGGATAATGGAAATAATTTAAATGTATTCACACCACAAGTAAGCAGAAAATAAATAAATAACAAGATCTTGCTTAAAATACCACTATGAAGCATTATATTATTAATCACAAGCTAACTCAAGAATTCGATGTTTTAGTACAATCGGATAACAGTATAGGTTCCAAAATATTAAGCGTTGTTCAATTTCTTTAGTTACTCTTTCGTATGATAGATCAGCAGACAGGTTAATGTAATGCATCGGAATAATATCTTTAAGAGGTCACAGTTCATACGCCCTCAGTGAAATCTAACTATAAAAATGATCAGACTATCTGAGCAATTTTAGAGATGCGCCCTCCCCCACTTTGGGGGAGAGGACAATAAATTCGGGTATTAAACTTTAATACCCGGGAATAATGCATGCGTCTATCACTGCGTCGGGTTATAGTTCCTACTCACTCACAGAGATGCAGACTGATAGAACAACCGGGTTTTGTGGACCATCCGCATACAAGGGAGCACTCTAACCTCTTGACCACCTCTGACCTCACTTCCTCCACAGGGACAGAGGAAAATAACAGCTTTTACCGTTGCTTTTTCCCCGTTACGACTGAATCACACAATCAAAGCAACACCTATTAAGTTAAGAACCTAAAAGTGCAGACGGTGGCATTTGTAGTCACGCCCAACATACATATTGTTGAATCAGTACCTCAGTTGTTGAGTCTGCGTGGTGTATTTAAATATTCTGAGAAGAATGAGGAATTTGTATGAGAATATTATGAATAGAATTACTAGTTTCTCTATGTAATTTCTCGTCCTATCGCGTTGATTCAGTATTAAATAATGCTAAGGTATTTATGGTGATGGTATATTATTTTTTTTTCTAGAATAATGTAAGCAGTGGAGAACCCAGGATTATTGTCATTTCTGTTGATTACTTCCCGATTCATAAAGAAGTAGTAGCTATTGCACGGGCAACTTTTTATTTTCTTAGATTTCCTCTCATGTTTATTATTTTACGGAGTTACAGCATTTAAATACAATTGAATATAATAGGATATAATTAAGGTAGAAGATGTAAGATGATTTAAATGTTGATTAACAGGGAATTGATAAAATTATTTTTTTATTCTCTTAACTTAAGAGGATGGTGAACAATACAAAGTTCTCTTATAAATTATTAATTTAATTTCGAAAATTTATTAACATTTAAATTGAAACATAAGTAAATTAATCGCATTAACTATTTTTCTGAAAATCAATTAACATTTTTTTGTATAACTCAAACAAAATCTCTACGTAACATTCCTAGCCTATATTAAAATAAATCTAGATTTCCATTTTAAACTTCGAACTTATTTAGATTATTTAATAGATTAAATTTTGGAATACCAGATTTTTCATGAAAATTCTACTTACAGAAGTAAAATTATTTCACGTAAAATAAGTATCCCATCTATACACAAAATAATACTCAAATATGTTTGTAAGATACTTGTAAGAAATAATAAAGCAAAAATAAAACAAAAAATTGAAAATTAGTTTCTAAAAACCATTTTAAAAATTAGCAAAATAATTTAAAAAACTGAAATTATTTAAAAAGTTATGATATTTAAAGTAGTTTAAATGTGATTATATTTTATTATAATTATTTTATCATAATATTTATTTATAATTACTTTTAATTTAGTTATATTTTCTTGTATGTGTATACAAATTTCCTGTAACGTCCATTGTTCTTTTAATGAAAATCTATTATTTATCTCTTTGGAACAAATGTTGATGATGAGGGAAACACGAAAAGTAAATGCATTTTATTTTTCAACAATTTTTATACTTCGGAACCCGAATTTTTTATGAAAATTCTACATATATACAAAAAAATATTTCTTGTAAATTATGTATCTAATCTATACACAAAATAATAACGAAATATGCTTGAAAGATATTTTAAGTAATAATGAGGCAAAAATAAAATTAAAAATTAAAAATTAGTTTGCAAGAACCATTTTTAAAATCAACAAAGTGAAAAATAAATTTATATTTAAAAAAAAGTTTTCTGATATTTAAAACATCGGAAAATTTTTAATTTTCCCATAATTAGTTTTTTAATTTAAAAATTTTTTTTATCGAAATATTTTTAAATACAATTTTTATTTCTTATTATAATCATATTATGATAACATTTATTTAGAATTAATTTGATTGTTTAGTTATACTTCCCTATATATGTATACAAAGTTTCTATAACTTCCTTTGTTCACTTAATCAAAATCTATTATTTATTCCGTTGAAAAAAATATAGCTGATTATTCCAAACACAAAAAATTAATCCATTTATTTTTTGGAAATTTATTTTTCATCAATTTATGCGTATGAAATTCAAATTTTCCATGAAAATTCTGCGTACAGACGTAAAAATATATCTTGTAAATTAAATATGTAGTCTGTACATAAAATAGTAACCAAATATGTTTGAAAAATACTTTTAAGTAATCATAAGGTAAGGACAAAATAAAAAGTAAAAATTAGTTTGAATGAAACATTTTAAAAATCCACAAAATCTTTCAAAATAAATTGAAATTTTTAACGTTAAACTTACCGATGTATTATATATACCTATTTCTAAGAATAAAAGTCAAATGACAGTTTTTCAAATAAACATTATTTTGAGTTGATTGTAAAAATTACAGAATTTAGCATTCCTCTGATTAATTTCTTCATCTATTTCAGAGCAAAGTTCCTTTATTTACTTTTTCCACCAATTTCAAATGCATTGACATTTTAGAGCTAAATTTTTGAATTTGTGTTAGAATACTACACCAATAATAAAATACAATAATTAATACTTACTATTTTTTATTTATTTTTGTTTGTAATTATACAATAAGTTTGTAGCTTATTGTATTATTACTAAAAGGACTAATCACTTTGAAAATATTTGTAATGCTCTAATTTGAATGACCGTGATTTTGACTCGTGGGTTACTAGCAGTCAGTGCTCTGTAGTCACCGTAAAACAAACTGTACAATAATCCAATAATAAAATACAAAAATTAATACTTATGATTTTTTTATTTATTACCAAAAATTTGTAGCTTATTGTATTATTACTAAAAGGACTGATCACTTTGCAAATATTTGTAATGCTCTAATTTGAATGACCGTGATTTTGACTCATGGGTTTCTAGCAATCAGTGCTTTGTAGTTAGCATAAAACAAACGTTACAATAAACCAATAATAAAATACAAAAATTAATACTTACGATTTTTTTATTTATTACCAAAAATTTGTAGCTTATTTTATTATTACTAAAAGGACTGATCACTTTGCAAATATTTGTAATGCTCTAATTTGAATTACCGTGATTTTGACTCGTGGGTTACTAGTAGTCAGTGCTCTGTAGTCATCATAAAACAAACTGTACAATAATCCAATAATAAAATACAAAAATTAATGCTTACTATTTTTTATTTATTACCCAAAGTTTGTAGCTTATTGTATTATTACTAAAAGGACTGATCACTTTGCAAATATTTGTAATGCTCTAATTTGAATGACCGTGATTTTGACTCGTGGGTTACTAGAAGTCAGCGCTCTTTACTCTGCATAAAACAAACTGTACAATAATCCAATAATAAAATACAAAAATTAATACTTACGATTTTTTTATTTATTACCCAAAGTTTGTAGCTTATTGTATTAATAAAAAAGGACTGATCATGTCGCAAATATTTGTAATGCTCTAATTTGAATGACCGTGATTTTGACTCGTGGGTTACTAGCAGTCAGTGCTCTGTACTTTGAATAAAACAAACTGTATAATATACCAATAATAAAATACAAAAATGAATATTTACTATTTTTTTATTTATTACCAAAAATTTGTAGCTTATTGTATTAATAAAAAAGGACTGATCATGTCGCAAATATTTGTAATGCTCTAATTTGAATGACCGTGATTTTGACTCGTGGGTTACTAGCAGTCAGTGCTCTGTAGTCACCGTAAAACAAACTGTACAATAATCCAATAATAAAATACAAAAATTAATACTTACGATTTTTTTATTTATTACCCAAAGTTTGTAGCTTATTGTATTAATAAAAAAGGACTGATCATGTCGCAAATATTTGTAATGCTCTAATTTGAATTACCGTGATTTTGACTCGTGGGTTACTAGCAGTCAGTGCTCTGTAGTCATCATAAAACAAACTGTACAATAATCCAATAATAAAATACAAAAATTAATACTTACTATTTTTTATTTATTACCCAAAGTGTGTAGCTTATTGTATTATTACAAAAGGACTGATCACGTCGCAAATATTTGTAATGCTCTAATTTGAATAACCGGGAATTTGTCTCGGGGTTTAACAGCAGTCATTGCTCTATACTCAGTCTAAAACAAACTGTGCATAAACACATGGCATACTTCTAAACTCTGTCGAATGCAAAACTTAAAATTAGAAGTAAGTTTCAGATTTCATTGCAGATAATTTTATAAAATTTCATATATTTTTCAGCCATCAAAAAATCGCTTACTGTTGATAACGGTAGAGTACGTATGATTAACAGAAAAATCGAAAGAAGATTATAGATAGATATTGAAAAATAAATTTGCTATATATTATTGAAAAAGATCGTAAACTAAACTACACTGAAAACCTGAAATTTAACAATTTTGGATTCAAGTCTCAAAAGCAATAATTTGACTGCTTTGGTATGTTTACAGCTAAAAAAGTTATCTTATTTTAATTTAAATATTTTTAAACGCAATTTATATTTTTTTATTAGAATTGTTTTATTATAGTATTCATTTATAATTATTTTGATAGTTTAATTGTATTTCCTTGTACATGTACGCAAAGTTTCTCTAACATCCACCGTCTCGTTAATGACAATTTATTATTTTTTCCCGTTGGAATAAATGTTGCTGATTATGCCAAAGAAGAAAAATAAATATGACGAATTGAAATGACTTGTGGAAGTAAACCAGTGCCCTCAGAGGTTATCACTAAAAGAAATCACGTGGGTCACGAGAAAACAATTTTATTTTAAAACTGCTTCACGAAAAAGTATTTGTAGAGTGGAGTAGTCTTTTACTTGAGACAATAAGATACGTTGTTAGAATTACAGTTTTCAAAAGCAGATACCATATAATCTTGTTCTATGTATGGTAATTTTTTTTATGTAGCTGAAGTTTTGTTTATCTGTGTTTGCCTATTTTTTGGCTAATTATAGGATGTTCAGTGTAGTGAATATTGAATATATTTGTCCCTTTCGTAATTTATACTGTTGTATTATTCATTTTCAATATCTATTTGGGAGTATCAATGATCTTTGTTCAAAATTATTTTCCCAATTATACTTAAGTAAATTTGGCCACAAATAAGAATACCCTATATAAAAATAGCCTAAGTTATCTGTTCGTCTGTCCTCGAATTTAGAACCTGGAATAGATAGGGGGCATCCATATTGGATTCTTGTGAGTTAGGGTTAGCAAAATTCAAAACGAGTTCGGAATCTCCCCTCCCCCCTTTTTGAGTGCTTAATGCCATTATTTCAAGCTCTATTATCCCTGGCTAAGAGCAGACTATTAAATTTATCACAAAATAAATAGGTAACAATAACATTCTTTTCTAAAATCATGACGTTATTCCATTAACCATCAAAAACATTAATGACGTCATAATGTTTTTGATGGTTACATTAATGACGTCATAATGACAAACATTATGACTTCATAATGTTCGTCATAATCATTTCTTATTTTAAATTATTTAATTATCATCTGCATTATTTTCATGCTTTTTATCACTGAACTTAGATATGACGTAAATACTTTTCTTTTATATTTGGCATAAATAATAGAATAGGTACATATGTGATAGTTTTAAATTGAATCATCGATTATGTTGCCATGAAAATTTTATCGACGGTTTTAACAAAAAAATTTTTTTATTAAAGTCTAGGAGTCTATATCACAGACTAATAAATATCTAGCTTTTAATTTATATATATATTTGAAAAATAAGAAGTTTGTTTGCTAGTTCTTTTTTTTTTTTTTTTTTTTTTTTACATAACCACACGATTTGACTAAATGAATTCAACGTGATTATAAATTGCATTCACAGTATTGGGAGATTTTAGAGAAGTGTGAAGATAAACAAATTACTGAGCTTGCGCCAGATAATTCTCCGCCTAAAAACAAACCATTTTTATTAACTGCTTCATAGGGAACTTTGCAATTCTGGAAAATTAATTTTATTAATCTCGTCATATGACGGGCATCATGCTAGTAGAATATAGTTTGGAAGCACCTTTGACAGAAAGGTGCCAGAATCAATATGTACTCTTTGTCTAATCTTTATTTTGCACTCCTTGATAAAAGGAAATAGGATTTTTTTCCAAAAACAGCTATATATCTAAACATGAAGAATTGAAGAATAGAATATAAAAATATGGGGTCTATAAATGAAAATCTTATTTGTTTTCACGAAAATAGACGCTTCAATTTAATGTATTTGTTTTCACAGACGCTTCAATTTAATGTAGTCTCGGGCCTTCAAACTGAAAATCTTATTTGTTTTCACGAAAATAGACGCTTCAATTTAATGTAGTCTCGGGCCTTCAAACTTAAAAATTGGACAGCAGTAACTAAATGTACATAAATAAATATTTAATTCCATCCAATACAAAGTCGCAGACAGATTTTGTTTGGAGCATTACGATCTATTGTTTTGCTCACGAAGGCTAATGAGACTGGGATCTACTGCTTAAAGCCGATTCCGAAAGGCTACGAACAAAAGAAATGATCAAATGAGATGGTTAAAGAAAGTATAGTGATAGAAATAAAAGTTTCTTTTACCTATTTATAATATGATAAATTGATAAATTTAATTGCCTGCTCTTAACCGGGGTAAAAAGAGCTCGAAATAATGGCATTAAACCTCGAAAAGGGGGGGAAAGAGTGGATTTCGAACGTTTTAAAGACAACAGTAATTTTCGCTGTGATATCAAGCCCATTTATACTAATTTATTTTAGAATAGGACCGATAGTTTAGGAGAAGATAAACTTTACTCTCTTTAAATTTTACTAATCAAGAGTCCAATATGGATGCTTCTATCCATTCCAGGTCCAACAGCTTCATAAATTCGAGAAAAGACAGACAGATAACTTAGGGTATTATTATATAAGGGATGCTTTATTTTAAGGTAGAGACAACAATATTGTAAAATGTTTCAAAAGTTTTTAGAGATTTACTTACAAAAATTTGTCTTTGATGCCAACAGTTTTAAAAATATCTTATTCAGTTTCTTCAAACAGTCGTCTTTAATTCCCTTCGTAGTCGTAGTCGCATGTTATAAGTACGGGATTTTCTTGCCTGTACAGTTAGAGTCTCATGTCATGCAGTGAAGAGAAGAATTTATCATTGAAAGTGTAGTCATCTCTGCTTACACTTTTCGTTATATTTCGCAAATGTTTTCTGTATTAAAAAAATAAGAGTAGACAAAAGATACTATTGTAAGCGGTATGATGTGAAACTTTGCTCTAGCCATTTTTCGATTGTTTAAACACAAATGGGGATAGCTGTTAGATTCGGTTTGGTTTGGAGCGCTACGGCCTACTTTGCTTCATGAGGTCTGATGCAAACGGGACCTACTACTTAAAGCCGATTCTGAACGACAACGAACATTCGTGCCATAATCGAATGCGAACTTGCGAACTCCGGTTTGAAAAGAAACGCCTTACTATTCAATCATCGTTCGGTGGGTACCTATAAGAGCTTATACTAAAGAAACGATAAAATATTTTTCTGATATTTATAATGGAGATTTTTGTTCCTCGATAAATATAAAAAAGGAAATAAGTTTAAAATGATTTCAAAGTGATTTTTACTTTCTCGTTACAAAAAAATGTTGTAAAGCTGTTTAATCCATAAAGTTGCAAAACCATTTTTCCAAACATTTTTATGTACTTAAAAATGTTTTCATATTGATATATACAAGGCGAATCCAGAAAGTAAGTTCCCCGATGTTTTCGCCTTTAAAGTAAACGTAATTAGCCGTGTCAGTTGCGCGTGCGTAACATATCTATGACGTATTATTCATATGCCAGCTGGACAAGTCTTGATTCGTGCTAGTAGCGGGGTAGCAGTGGTCCGAAATGGTAACTCTAGTTCCTTCTTCCGCAGCGCTCAATGTTCGGTCGGTGATATTGAATGCTCAAAGCATTGCGCCAATTGAAATTCATCGATTGCTCTATCAGGTCTATGAACCGAAGCTGACACCCGAACACAAAATTCAAAGCTTAGGAGCAGCACTGACATTTCTGCTACGGTATCAAGATGACGGCGAAGAGTTCCTTGACAGGATCGTAACGGACAAAGAGACTTGGATTTCTCACTTTATCCCGGAAACCAAGCAGCAGTCAATGCACTGGTCTCAGAGTAGAACTTCAGTCAGGACCAAATTCAAACAGACGCTGTCCATACGGAAAGGGATATGCCCGGTGTTCTGGGACAGAAAGGCTGGTTCCATTCACAGGCGGCAGAGTTCTACGACAGAGGTATACAAAAGTTGATCCCACAATACGACAAGTGTCTCAATTCTGGTGGTGGCTATGTTGAAAAATAGCTGAAACATTGCTGTACTTGTTGCCAATAAATATGTCCGTGAAAGTGTGAGTTCTTTTTTTCTTTTAAATAGGGAAACTTACTTTCTGGATGCACCTCGTATCTTATATACCACAAAGCAATAGATCTGATAAAAATAGAATCAGAAATGTACTTTTAAATTTTGGGTCTAACTGTAGGGAAAACTGGAGATAGTTGAACAATATATCACACGTAGGTCCCCCAATATATCAAGCAATAAACTGTTTACTGTTCAAAATATTTTATATTTTTCACTTCAGTTAGAACATATATTAATTTTTATTATTTAAAATAAAAACGTTTTGGAGGACTGGAAAATCGGAAAAAAAAATCGACTGGAGGAATGTAAATTGAATAGATAGTAAACCTTGTCTAAGGGGATACATTTTCTGAACTGTCTAGATTAAAGTGTTCTTGAAACTCTTGAAGCTTCTGTCATGTTACTGTTTGATAAAAGTGTTACACACACACAAAATAATAGTTCCGCTGTATCCAATCCTCTACAGAACTGCTTCCGAGTCAAACCTTTCCGGTCTTTTTGTACCAAACAAAACGAAAACAAAAGTAATAATTTGAGGCTCCTATTTTTAGTTTATTCAACAATTCACTTATTTACTAATAAGCTCGTTAAGTTAATTACATGCTCTTCAAATCTTGCAGCATCATTGTCTGCAATAATGCTCGGACAACTACTGTCTCTTCTGAAGAATAATGGAATGAATATGTTGCTTAAAAGACACATAGTTGATTACGGTAACAACTCAGAGGTCATGCTGTCTGTAAATAAATGCGATCCAGCTATTCAGAAAACACAATTCAGTGAAAGATTTTTTATTGTGTGCATTCAAGACAGATAAGCGTATGTTTAAAGAGCAAGTAAAAATATAAGACTGAGATATAAAAAAATTAGCATTTCTTATGTCATACATATGACATTTTTATAAAAAACATCAGGATTAAACAATTCACAAAGCAAAAAAAAATATATTCTTCAAATAAATCTATTTAAAAATTCTGTGATTTAAATCCTATTTTATATCAAAGCCTTATGAATAAACCATCTCTGTTTATTTAAACATTTTTTTTCACGTTTAGTATTATTTCAGGTATATCCTCCTTTTTAAACACCTTTATTGTTTGAAATTCAAAGTTGTAATAAAAATGGAAATAGATTTACTAGCTAAGTAAAATAAATCGAATGTACAAAAACATTTCTTTTCAAAGAAATCACTACCATATGGTGATAAAAATGTTCAAAACCTATTTTAAGCTGAAAGGACCTTAAAGTACAATCTAAACTTCAGTTCAATTTAAAGTTTTAAGACGAAACATTTTTAAAACGTATTCTAAAGTTCAGCATAAATATTTTTTCCAATTTCTACGAAAGAAAAAATTTCTGGATAAATTTTACCTATTTATACACACAAGGAAAAGCATTTAAAAAGAAAATATCTACATATATCTCTTATGTATAGTGTTGTAAAAATCTTTATTTTTAAAATCATACTAATCAAATTTTCGTTTTTTAAAATTAAAATTAGGTTTTTGGACATAAATGAAATGTTTAAAAAAATTTAAAGTTTTTTGCAAATAAATATTGGAAATGGATTTTTTCAGTTAGGATTAAATTTATTTTGATTGATGATTAATCTTTCATTATCCCACATCTTTCCCTAATGTGTACAGTATTATATTTTTACCAGACAAACAATGAGATAAAAGCATGATATATTACTTTTGCATTCCTTCTCAACAAACTTTTTAAAAAATTAGAACTGTTTATAACTTTTCTAATTTTTTATTGTTTTTAAAAACATAAAAAGATATTTATTAAATCAGTTTTGGAAGCAATAATATTTAAATAAATTCAAATAAATAAATAAATAAAATTAAAAATATTATAGACTTGATATCTGACTAAGAAAAATTACTGAAAGGAATCTGAATTGGCCAGAGATAATCATTAACAAATAAATGATATCTAAATCTTTTTTATTCCTTTGCAAAATCTAAAACTGTGTTACTGAGCCTTTTAACGCTACTGCCCTTTATTCACCAATAAAAAACATCAGGCTTAAACAATTCACAAAGCAAAAAAAATATTCTTCAAATAAATCTATTTAAAAAACCCGAGATTTAAATCCTATTTTATATCAAAGCGTTATAAATAAACCATCTCTGTTTATTTAAACATTTTTTTTCACGCTTAGTATCATTTCAGGTATATCCTCCTTTTAAACACCTTTATTGTTTGAAATTCAAAATTGTAATAAAAATGGAAATAGCTTACTAGCTAAGTAAAATAAAGCGAACGTACAAAAACATTTCTTTTCAAAGAAATCACTACCACATGGTGCTAAAAATGTTCAAAACCTATTTTAAGCTGAAAGGACCTCAAGGTACAATCTAAACTTCAGTTCAATTTAAAGTTTTAATACGAAATATTTTATTCTAGATGTTATTTTACCAGAAAAATAAATTTTTTAGTAGAGAAAAATATATCTTTTCAAATCTACAGTTTAACAGAGCGAATTGTCTTCCGAAATGATAAACAACGACGAGGGTAAATCCGTCACATTCATTGAAGATGCTTAACCCCTTCCGGTAAAATGACGAGTCTAGCTCGTCATTGGTTTTTCATTCCATACCGCACAATGACGAGCTACACTCGTCATGCGACTAAAGTTACTGATAAATATGATAATTAATTTAGTTTAAAATTTCTAGTGTACTGAATTTAGCAACACTTTTGTTACTTGTGGAAATCCCAGGTCACTATTACATATTGTTTATTTAAAGTTTCTTGGTACAAGTCACTGCCAAATTGATGAGTCAGAATAAAAGAAAACCTACTAAGAAATGCCGTGTGTGTTACAAGAATCAAATTAGAAGTGAGACTCCCTGGCGATGTAAACAATTCAGAATTCCTTTGCACTTTGTTTTAAAAAGTACCACTAGCTTGAAGACTATTATCTTAATTTTACCGTTTCTGATACCGTTTCTGATACTTAGAAAGAGTGGAATAATTTTTTTTAATTAAGAATATGTAAGAATTGTAAAATAAAACAAGTTTTTTAAATAAAAAATAAATGGTTACTTCACGCACAGTTTTTCATTATTAAATCGTACCGGAAGGGGTTAAATGGATATTTAAAGTCAACACAACAGTACTAAATTTCCTTAACTTGCGGAAATTCAAATAAACTACATTTTTTATGTGTGGAAATGTGTTAGACAAGAAATTACGGGATATTTAAACAAGTAATACTTTTGGGTATTAATTTTCTTTAATTTATTAATGATCTACACAAGACTCCGCGTAATGTGATCGCTGTTAATGTTATCAATCACTTATTGTTATCGAAATCACTTGGTCCCGATTTTCTATATACATTTCTATTGTTTTTGTACTGTGATCGTTTACTTTTATATTATTTTTAACTCATTTAACTTAAAATATATTTTAATTTCATTGACAAATCTTAATTTCTTCAACCCTATTCAGACTTTAATTTCATTAATCACCAAAAAGAAAAGGAAAAAAAGAATTTATTTACATTTACCTTGTACACAAAATATTACTCAATTGTCACTGTTTAAAAATAGTAAAAACAGATAAGCAGAGAAAAAAAATCTTGACTCGGTAAATAGTATCACTGAATCACATCAAAAAAGAAATTTACTGCGAAATATTAAAAAAATACTCTTCTCTTTTATTTCACTATCTCCATTCTATCTATTTATCTCTCCATTTTCGTAAATATATCCTTTACACTTTACCTTAGCCCTTCCTTTAGTTGCATTGAAAGTCTTGAAAACGGTGGTCAGTTCTCAATGATTTTTCATTGGATAGTACCCATGCTCGTATTTAATTTATTTGCAATATTATCAACTTCTTCTCGAAAACATGCCCATCTTGAAAACGTGCTCTTTTAATCATTTCTTTTTTTTCCTTCTCGATATCTTTGTATGCTGTATGCAAAGGGGTATAAAGTTATAAGCGTTCATATTTTAAAAATACTTTTAATTCTTAAATCTAATTTACTATGTGCGGTATCAATTACATGGCTTAAATTTCGTTCAAATCGTGTTTTTCAATAGCGGTTTTGTATTTTACGAGCCGGTTTTCTAATTTTGACCACAGTAAAATTCGGTGACTGTCCTTTCTTAATTTCATTACCTAGTATTTCTATTAAAGGGGGGGTGTTTTTATAAATTTTTCTTTTTCTCTACCAGATGTTGTACTAAAATATACCAACCTTCTTTTTGGATAAATTTCTAACGTTTGTGAACAACATTGTAAAAAAGCTTATATACGGTAAATACACCATAAAATACCACATATTTGCAAGAAACCTAAAAGAAAGGGGTTAGCTAGAAAAATAATTACTTTATGTGATCGTTAAAGGTTGTGTTATCAGTTTTAACTCATTTTAACTGGCAAAATTATGCACAATGTATTCAGAAGAAACCTATTCTTTTCTTTCCATTGTTCTTGTTTTATTTCCGAGAACTCTTCCATCAGGGAAAAGGAGGAAAAACAATATTATAATTTAATTTTTCAGAAATATTCATTTTTAATAGTTGTCAGATAAGCAAAGGCAACAAATTTTATTCGTAACAAAATATTCAATTTTATGCCTTGCTCGCTAAATGCATATGCATAATAAAGAACGAAATATTTAACATTAAAACTAAATTCAATTTTAAATAGTTATGACAGGTAATTTAAAAAAATGAATTAAAAAGACCAACTAGACACTTAGTTACTTTTTGTCTGAATTGCATTGAAAGAAACGTGGAGAAAGGCGATGACTTAAAAACATTATAATTACGAACGTTTTCGTTTGAGCTTCTAGGTGAAAGAATGAGATAGTAAAATAACAATTATTTTTATTATACCTTTATATATTAAAATATTTACAGTACATATATAAATTTCATTTTTTTAATGTTTGTGAATTAAATGGTAAATTTACAACATATCGTTTATTTATCAATTTATTTTATCAAAATCATAAAACGAATTTAAGAGCTCACTGTATTTTGATTTAACAGGACCGGCCTAAGCGTTTTTGCCACCGTAGGGAAATCAAAAAGTACCGCCCTCCAAGCTTCAATATAACTTTAATTAAAAAAAACGTGGAATTATAAAAAAGATTTTAACTAGAAAAACTGACACATATTGTTACTGTTGTCAATGCCAACTGAATAAGCCAAGAACGGGAGAAAGAGGCAATAAGAATTAAAACAAAGGGTTGTGTCTTTCGTTTGACGAGCACCTCTAGGGTGAAAGAATGAGGTAAAATAACCACATTTTGGTTTTATATACCTTATATATATCCACATCATATTTACACAGTATTATAAACATTTAATTTTTAATTTTGTTTTAAACGGTAAGTAATTCACAAGTTCTATATAAATTATACAACATAAAATTTTCAAAATTTCATTGATAAATTTAAAGCATAATAAAACGTAAAATATTTAATAAAGATCTCGAGTCAAACACTTGAATTAAAAACTTTAATTAAGCTTTAATTAAATAAACCGCGGAATTATAAAAAAAGATTTTAACTAGACAAACTGACACATATTGTTACTGTTGTTTTGAATGCCAACTGGATGAGCCAAGAAAGTGAGAAAGAGGCTATACGAATTAAAACGAAGGGTTGTGTCTTTCGTTTGACGAACACTACTAGGGTGAAAGAATGAGGTAAAACAACTACATTTTGGTTTTATATACCTTATAGAGATCCAGACCATATTTGCACAGTGTTATATAATTTCATTTTTAATTTTATTTTTAACGGCAAATAATTCACAAATGCTATATAAATTATACAACACAAAATTTTTCAAAATTCATTGATAAAGTTAAACCATAATAAAACGTAAAATATTTATCTAAGATCTTCAGTCAAACACTTCATATTCTGTGTAAAATTTGCTAAAACCGTCCGCAAAAGTTCCGTAAGGTAAATGGTAAAGTGGGAACGATAATTTGATTTTACGAAATTCATCATGAGCTACAAAGATTCACACCAAAATTATATTAACCCCTTCCGGTAAAATGACGAGTCTAGCTCGTCATTAGTTTTTTATTCCATACCGCACAATGACGAGCTACACTCGTCATGCGATTAAAGTTACTGTTAAATATGATAATTAATGTAGTTTAAAATTTCTAGTGTACTGAATTTGGCAACACTTTGATCACTTGTGAAAATCCCAAGTCACTATTGCATATTGTTTACTTGGTACAAGTCCTTGCCAAATTAATGAGTCAGAATAAAAGAAAACCTACTAAGAAATGTCGTGTGTGTTACAAGAATCAAATTAAAAGTGAGACTTCTTGGCGGTGTAAACAATTAAGAATTCCTTTGCACTTTGTTTTGAAAAGTACCACTAGCTTGAAGACTATTATCTGTATACCTTATTAATGTTTTGCTTTGATATTTTCTTAATTTTACTGTTTCTGATATTATTTAACACTATGTAAAAAGTGGATTTTAATTAAGAATATGTAAGAATTGTAAAATGAAAGAAGTTTTTTAAATAAAAATTAAATGGTTATTTCATGCACAGTTTTTCATTATTAAATCATACCGGAAGGGGTTAAAAATAGACAGCAAGTTTCTCTCTTTAAATGCAGATATTTTGATTCTAGTAAAAGTTTTCAAAACTAAATTATTGAGGTAGATTTGTGACATATTTGTAATTTAATATTCCGAATTTCTTAACCAGTTACCCTTTCACTCTTTCAATAAGTACTATTTCACGAATTGATGCTTAATCTACAGTAATATCGGACATAAATGGGTTTACAAAATAAGCATGAGAGTCGCATTGAACTCAAATTGTATCATACACTCCCAAGAGTTGCTGTTATCTACCGGTTAATTAAGGCAATGTTAATTGAAAAAGCAAATTTTTAACTAATAAAAGGGCTTAAAAAATTAATGGGAAGAGTCGGAAATAGAGACAATTCTTAAACTCCAAGAAGAGATGGAGTGACATTAAATAGCGAGAGACTTATTGCAAGACAAAATGAGACTCAAAACATGATAAACCTCGCTAAAGGGACGATATTGAGAAATTTAATTCAGAAGCTCAATATCAGGCTGCAGATGGGTTTTATGATAGCATTTAGCAGAGGAAGAAATATGTCAGTAAAAGATAGATTTATTCTACTGCTAGAAATTCTCCTAATGTACTTCACCATTCATCCTGATGTTCCCTTCTTGGCCTAATGAAGTAATTACTAAGGGTTAAGAAGGTCGAATTCTTTTTCACCGGTAATCACAATAGAGTCCTTCTAAGATTTAAAGTAATTACAGCTTTAGTTATTCAGGTATGGCATATGTCTGTGGGTCTTGGGAGTCCTTCTTTGTATTATCTCAATTCTTGTAACAAAATGAAAGAGCAAAAAAATTCACCAACATGTAAACTCTAAAATACATAATGTTTACACCCAAATATGTAATGCTTTCCGATGTTCAATACATATTTCCTTTACAAAATCTATATAGATTCTACCCACAAACCTATGTACCTTTTTAACCCTTAATTTGACAAGATGTTTTTTCAAATATTTTTTTTAATTTAGCTTCTGTTATTTTCCCATCTCTGTATAGACATTAGGATCTCTGTAAAATAAATAAAAAAAAAATATCACTTTCCATTTTTGATATAATGTCAGCTGTGGCGAACCCTGATAATTATGTTATATAGAAGTTATAAATATACATGTCCGGTGTAGCGGACTAAGCCAAATTAAGGGTTAAATTCAGTGTAAGTAGAAATCATCAGTAGGAAATAAAGATATCAATAGTGATTGTTCCATAATATTAGAAGAGCTTTTAAACGTATAAATAACCCTGATTAAAAGTAATATAGAAATAATATATAGGTCCTTCTTATATTTCTATTCCTTTTTTAATAATAAATTGATTTTGAGAAAGAAATGCATGATGGATAAAATTGTTAGAAGATTAATGGTCTAAAATATAGAACTTCTTAGAACCTCTAGACCAAATTCAGATCTAATTCTTATTAAAAAATTCCCTGCAAGTAAATCTAAGGGGGGTGGTATGGCTGTCTTATCCATTAGAATTTTTTGAAAAATAATCGCATGTGGTGTTAGATGCATATTTCCCTCTGAATGTATTCCTTTTGAAGTTTTCCTTCTAAATGTACCACCAAACATGCATGATGGATAAAATTGTTAGAAGAATAATGGTCTAAAATACAGAACTTCTTAGTTTGTCAACCTCCGGACCAAATTCAGATCTCCAACTTATTCAATAATTCCCGGCAAGTAAATCTAATGGAGATGGTATGGCTGTCTTATCTATTAGAAATTTCTTGAAAAATAATCGCAGGTGGTGTTTGATGTGTGTTAATCAGCGAAGAGAAAAATATGATATGCTATCTGTTTTGCTTTAGCGACACAGTAATATATCTTTTCAGGGACGCTATGTAAAATTCTAACATAGGTCTATTAGTGATAACCATTTTCAGGCAAATTTAAATCTAGAAATTAGTGATATGGAAGTTTGGTATGATGAAATGTTATCTCAGTAAATTTTTTTTCTTCAAATCGCAATAAATTTCCCCCATTTTATGATAAGTTCATTAAAAGTATTTTTATTTCCTGTTAAACATTTGTAATAATGTATGTAAATAGCATCTATGTAAAGATATATCTTCTTTATAAAAATATCTTTTTATTTAGATTTATGAGTAAGAATACCTTTTAAGAAGTATACTTATTAGAGTTTTCAACCTGTAGAACTTTTTCAACGATCTGGTACTGTTTTAAAAATATTTATCCACCTATAGTTTTCTGGTTAATAATAAAGTGTAAATGCTTTAAACCATTAAAAATACGACTTTATAGTTTAATTTTTTCTGAATTATGAATGAAATATTAAACTATACTGTCGAAAGCAAGAAGAAATTTTGCTTGATTAATGTTTTGCAAGGCAGAAATACCTTAACTTTCACATCAGATAGTGTAGCTTTTTGCCGTGCTTGGGTATCCGGTGTAATTGTCTGACAAACAGTCTTGGAAGCCTGTTAAATACCTTATGACAATTAGATGCTCGATTTGTAATAGAATAAAGAATTTACTACAATACTTAACACATCAGAAGAAATATAGAATGAATTAACTATATACAACTAAAGTTCTCGCAAGAGACTTGCTGGTAAATTTTCAAACTGTATCAACAGCCATTGTCCTTTTGGTTGCAGGTAGTATAATAGCTTGCAGTTCTCTGACACTTACAGTAAGTAAGTAGGTTCTTTATAGGAAGGCCATTTTAATTTCGTGAATATTAGTGAGTACGAAATAATGTAATTATGTACGAGGTTCATCCAGAAAGTAAGTTTCCCTATTTAAAAGAAAAAAAGAACTCACACTTTCACGGATATATTTATTAACAACAAGTACAGCAATGTTTCAGCTATTTTTAAACATAGATACCACCAAAATTGAGACACTTGTATTGTGGGATCAACTTTTGTATCCCTCTGTCGTAGAACTCCTGTGAACCGCTGTGAATGGAACCAGCCTTCCTGTCCCAGTACACCGTGCACATCCCTTTCCGTACCGACAGCGTCTGTTTGAATTGGGTCCTGACAGAAGAGCCACTATGATGCCAATGCATTGACTGCTGGTTAATTTCTGGGGTAAAGTGCGAAATCCAAGTCTCATTGCCCGTGACGATCCTGTCGAGGAACTCGTCGACGTCATCTTGATACCGTAACAGAAATGTCAGTTCTGCTCCTAAGTGTTAAATTTTGTGTTCAGGTGTCAGTTTCGGCTCATAGACCTGACAGAGCTGACGGTGAATTTCAATTGGCGTAATGCTTTGTGCATTCAAGATCATCGACCGAATCTTGTATTCGGCGGGAGAAGGAACTAGAGTTTCCATTTCTGACCACTACTACCTTGCTACTGGCACAAATCGGGATTTGTCTAGCAGGCATATGATTAATACGTCATAGATCTGTTACACACGCGCAATTAACACGGCTAAATAATTTTACTTTTTATGGGAAAAACATCGGGAAACTTACTTTCTGGATAAGCATCGTAATATTTGACTTGCAGAATAACTGAAAAAATTGCAAAAACAAAGATAAAAGTAAACCACATCATTATAAAGCAAGATTAAGATATCATTATTCATACAGTTTTGGTCAATGGTTCATTTAACAGTCGGTGCTGAAGATGCGGACCGATAACAAATGAAACCTTTTATAAGCAAATGTTTCATTTTTTTCGACGCAAAAAAATAATTTTACAGTTACTGGTTAAAGAATTAAAAGAATTCCCGCTATCAGTTTTGCGGTCTGAATCTTTTATGAAAGAAATGCCATACTTTTATTATTATTATACTTGGCTTTGGAAAGTTCACTTTTTATTTCCCTCTGACCATCGATAAGAGATTCCAGCCCGTCCCACTTCTTTTCGTCAATTTCTACAAAGCTTCTCGAGAGTTCAAAATTAGTTCCGCGTGGATCCGTATCAGTGTCCACTTTGGTTTTCTCCTCTGCCGGTTAAATCTTTCGCACATATCATTTTCGAGTCATTTTGTTTCGCCTTCGATTCGTATCTCATCTGTAGGAGGTGATACTTGGCAAATAATAATAGATTTCCTGTTCCCGGAGCTCATTTCGGGGGAAAGAAACGAGACCGTTATTATGTGGGAGCAATTGATTTTCAAAGCAATTTAAGCGAGGGAACCTTTACAAAAGTAATGATTTTCAAAGATGAGCACTTAAGTCATCCGATTGACCCTCTTGATAGCGTTGTGTAAAGTTAACCGAGTACGGCATTTTGCAGTGCAGTAATGGTAAAAAGAGAAAATAACTCAATTGCTCTTGTCATTTCCTAAAGAATTTAAGCTTTTGTTTAGTTCTTTCAACTTCAAATGAGCCGTTGGCTATCATTGTAACAGCCATTTTTACAATAATATAGATACTTCATCGTGGAATGTTTTATATCCAAGTATCGAATCATTATAAACATTTCATTATCGCCCAGAATGTATAAAGAATAATTATTTCCCTAATAGCTTGTACATATTTTTTGGTTTATCAGAAGTCTTTCCAGGTAAAGTTTTAATACATTGTAATGAAAAAACTTATTTCTGTGCAAAACGTATCTTTCTAAATGATACTGTAAGGAATTTGGACCGCACGACCAGTGTTCACATGTATATTCGTTATTTGTTTTCGGCAAAATCGCCTCCATTGATCCCTTCCACTCGGCGTTCCTTGAAATTGGAGATGGCAGGCAAAGGTTGCTCATAAGGTTCTTCGGATGAACTCGGTTGTGTTTTTGCAAGCCAGCAGTACATCTGGAAGGAAGGACATCTCTTTTCGGCAGGGATCAAGTTGCGAGAAATGAGCAAACCCACACCTCGGAGGAAAGGGAAAGGAGATGGGAAGAAAGCAGTTGGATTCGGGCCTGCGACTTGGAGACATCTCTCGTTTAGATGTGAGAGAACACGACGACAGTTGTATTCTGGATATGATACGCTCAGCCATATAATCTGGATAGAATAGGCCCACAGAGACTCAGAAATATGTCATTCTGATTTTTCTTTAATTTTTCGTCCATTTTATTTCGTAAATAAATTTGTGTTCTCCGTCTAAACTTTGGAGGATTTATTTAGCCTATGCGTCCCAACGGCGATCTAAGAACATACCTGCACCAGTAAAGTAAGCGGGTAGGTCACATGCAAGCACCAGAACAGTTTGATGTTACAATCCTGGCCCCCCGGATTGGGGTGGTTATTATAGATTCACTGGATAATATTAAACCTGTCCAAAGAGACAGGGTTAAAGACGATTTAGAGGTAACGTGTGTACATAAGGAAAACTGCTTAGTTAAGAATATTAGATGGAACAACATTCCCTTTATCTTAGTTTTCTGGATAATAAGAGATGCGAGTAATGTATATTTTCTCATGTAATTTGCAGTATTTCGTTATTTACTTTAAAAAATTTCAGTAATACCTTTCCTTCCAAAGACTGGTTACGATTTATGATTGTTGTGCTTTCTCATGGTCATATACAGTAGCGTACACAAACTTATATTTTATGGATGGGTTTTAGACGACAAAGAGGTTTATACGATGGGTTTAGACGCAACAGAGAAAAAAAATTGTATATTAACGACATTTTGACAAATTATAATATAATACAAACTATTCATTTTATTGTGAATTGGCAAAATATCTCTGCTTCTAAATTACGAGGACCTACTAGTATAAAATCGTTTTTTCTCCTTAGTGGTGTCCGTCAAAAGGAAAGACATCCCGTTTTTATGAAGTTTAGTCAGTCATCAGCTGTCGTTGTTTCTTGATCAAGTGAAGTTGCATATTTCCCTCAGACATGGACAAGTCGCACATTGCGATAGGGTCTATTGGACCTAGTGTAGGTTTTCCTACGGTATGAGTAACAGCACTATTTATAAAATATTATGTAAGTTTCATAATATAATATACAAGTGCAGAAGCCCAGGCGTTATCTTTATGTAAGAAAAGAAAAATAGGCACTTTTCCAGTTAATTGGTTTCTGGGAGAGGTTTGAACACCCGAATCCCACTCTAGTTTAGGCCACTGGACACACACAATATTATAGGTAAAAGATAATAAGTTTTATAGCTATATATTGTGCTATTTATATATGTATGATTCAAACAATAAACAAATTAATGCAACCGAAAAATACCATTAACTAGATGCTGAAATTATTCAGAACTGTATACAGTTATTTCTCAATTAATAAACGCATCAAGATGAAATTTCCGTTCAAAATGGGTTGTTTCGTGATATGTATTTTATCCTTATAATGTTTCTCTTATCTAGTTTTTCAAGATATTTCTTTGTTAAAATTTTATATGATTATATATGAAATGTGAACAGAATGTCAAGATTGTAAACAACTATTTCCGATTCCAAACGAAGGTATAAAAATGTTTACTAAAATTACATTCTTCTAGCAAATTGATATTTCTTTTGCACTTCATCCCTCGACGTTTCAGAAAATTTCATCTCACTCCTTGTCCATGAAAAAAGAAAGAGCCCCCCTTACATTTCATCCTTTCACGGTCCATCGCGCACAGAGGTTTCACTGTTGGCAGTTGTCTAATTTCGACACCTTTCCGTCTATATTTACGGGAAGCCTCCAGGCATCCAGTGGAAAAATAAAAAGGGCAAAACAAAAACTAAAAACAGACTCTCTGTCGAGATGAACCTGCCACTGCTTGACTTGCACGGCCTTGCAAAGGCTGACCTGCTTTGCTGATATAAAAAGAGACGGTAGCAAGGAAAAAGAACTGAACGGGATACTTCGTCTGAACTGTAGAACAAATTACACGTTTTTCATTTGAAAGGAAGGAGGTAAAATCATTTGTTGCTCAAGGAACGCCCAACAAGTCAAAAAAGTTTTGAGAGTTGTCAAATGTCTAAACCTTAAAGTTTATGTTATAAGAACATTGCAACAATGATCTAAAAAAGAAGCAAAAATTACTGATTAATAAAAATGAATTTGTAATCACAGTATTAATGATGGCTTAATATATTAATTTAAAAATATTAACATAATATAAATCGAATATTGAACGTAATATATTAACATAGAATATATTAAATTACACATTTATTCATTTTCCACAATGAAAATGTACTAAACTTTTATTTCTCTGATCCCCAACAATCTCTGATATAAAAGTAATTTGTAATTAGTATTAACGATGAGTAATATATTAATTTAAAAATATTAATTCATAATATAAATCGAAATATATTAAACATAATATATTAACATATTTATCGTATATATAAGATTACATTAATATATTAATTGTTCACAATGATGTAAATTATTCTTATAATTCTCTGATCCACCTTAAAAATTACTGATTGATAAAAAGTACTGAATTTGTAATCATAGTATTAACGATTGCATAATATATTAATATAAAAATATTAATTCATAATATAAATCGAAATATATTAAACGTAATATATTAACATATTTATCGTAATATATTATTAATTATATATTAATTATTACATGAATGTACTTACTTCTTATAATTCTCTGATCCACCTTAACAATCTCTGATTGATAAAAGGTACTGAATTTGTAATCACAGTATTAACGATTGCGTAATATATTAATTTAAAAATATTAATTCATAATATAAATCGAAATATATTAAACGTAATATATTAACATATTTATCGTAATATATTAAATTATTTATCTTAATATATTAATTATTCCACAAATGAAAATGTACTAATTTTTACTTTTTATAATTCTCTGATCCACCTTAACAATCTCTGATTGATAAAAGGTACTGAATTTGTAATCACAGTATTAACGATTGCGTAATATATTAATTTAAAAATATTAATTCATAATATAAATCGAAATATATTAAACGTAATATATTAACATATTTATCGTAATATATTAATTATTATTAGTTTTTACTTCTTATAATTCTCTGATCCACCTTAACAATCTCTGATTGATAAAAGGTACTGAATTTGTAATCACAGTATTAACGATTGCGTAATATATTAATTTAAAAATATTAATTCATAATATAAATCGAAATATATTAAACTTAATATATTAACATATTTATCGTAATATATTAATTATTCAAAAACTGAAAATGTAATAATTTTTACTTCTTATAATTCTCTGATCCATCTTAACAATCAATGATTGATAAAAGGTACTGAATTTGTAATCACAGTATTAACGATTGCGTAAAATATTTAATATATTAAAAATTGATTGATTCATAATATAATGAATTTGTAATCACAGTATTAATGATGGCTTAATATATTAATTTAAAAATATTAATTCATAATATAAATCGAAATATATTAAACGTAATATATTAACATATTTATTGTAATATATTAATTATTAAACAACTGAATATGTATTAGTTTTTACTTCTTATAATTCTCTGATCCACCTTCCATCCCAATCAGTGATTGTTAAATCACTGATTGATAAAAAGTACTGAAATTGTAATCACAGTATTAACGATTGCGTAAAATATTAATTTAAAAATATTAATTCATAATATAAATCGAAATATATTAAACGTAATATATTAACATATTTCCCGTAATATATTAGCTTAAAAATATTAATTCAACTGAATATGTATTAGTATAATGAAACGTAATATATTAACATATTTATCGTAATATATAATTATTCCAAAACTGAAAATGTATTAGTTTTTACTTCTTATAAATCTCTAACCCACTAAAATGGGAAAAATTATAAAATATCATTTGAAATGCTGATAGGGATAGCATAAATAATTAATAGTAATATTATAAATAATTTACATTTATTATGCAAAATATCCCAAAATTGAACGTATTTGATATTGGAATGCAAACACAAATTACTTACATGTTTTTTAGTTTCGTAGAAAGGCAATTTAAGACTACTTTACAAAATAAAATTTAAAGCATTAAATAACTTCCACATGAGCTCCGTGTGTTGCAGAAAAATATCTTGCGGATATTCATTTTCACTGCTTTAAGTGTGTTTTCAAGCATTTTAAAAGGTATACCTTCAATGACTTTCCGAAGGATAGTCAAATGAGTAGGGCGCTGCTCTTTGGTATTGGGGTTCTGGGTTCGAAATCCCTTGTTGGCATGGACGTTTACAGCCTTTGGAAGTCGATCGTAATAAAAGCAATAAATCGAGGTCATTCTTTAGCCATCGTGTAGCAAAATAATAGATTGTAACGATTTAAACCAAACCAGTATTTCAATGAATTCTGTGATTCGTTATTTTAGGTCACCGGTTTCCGAAACTTTAGTTGCGTATATTAGACTCTTAACAAATCCCAGAAGAGGTAACGTGAATGCTTACTTAAAACACATAATTTTACATTTAATTAAAATTTTTACGTGGCGTGTAGCATTTGAGGTTTGTATTTTAGGGCTAAATGCCAACCATGGCAATGTAAACTTGCAAAGAAGCCGAGTAAATATGTAAATCTTAACACTAGATTTACGGATGTTGATCATATACCTATTTTTACTGAAGTGAGCCAATTTGACTCATACAAGAAAATTGAAGTTTTTTGCAAAGAAAATAGTTCCACATTAATTTAAATAAAATGTTTATTATCAAAAAATTCACGGTAAACATTTTTTACATATAAAATCTGTTCTTGAAAAATATTTTCTGCAAACATTTCTATTCCATTTAGCACAATGGTTTCTACATCTGTTTCTTTTGCAGGATTGCTGAACTTGACAATTCTTCCGTGCGTCAGTAGCACGAATTTCTGTCATTGGAATGGAAGTGTTCTCGACTTCTTCTCTATATTTACTTTATATACCTTATAGTTACTTTATACTACATTTATTTATTTTCATATACATTTTATGAGTCAAATTGGCTCACAACCATGAAAATAGGTATACAACATTTGATAATGCGAAATGAAGGGGTCTGCGGGGAAGAGGAATGAAAGTTTACATATATTTTATTACTTAACTAAAAACCAACGTATGTTTTTGAAAAGGGATATTAAAGTTTTATATATATATATATATATATATATATATATATATATATATATATATTATATATATATATATATATATATATATATATATATATATATATATATATATATATATATATATATATATATATATATATATATATATATATATATATATATATATATATATATATATATATATATATATATATATATATATATATATATATATATATATATATATATATATATATATATATATATATATATATATATATATATATATATATATATATATATATATATATATATATATATATATATATATATATATATATATATATATATATATATATATATAGTGATAAAATTTTTAATGAATCAAATTGGTTCGGTACGTAAATTAGTGTTAAGTGTATATATTAAACGGTGTATGGTTGCTGTTAACCCATCATAGTTTATCCTAATTCAAAGACAGGTACGTAAAAAATCAGTGATCAGGATTTAGTTTTTTTTCCCTTTTTAAATAAAACTTTCAAATTTTCCGCTTCAACAAATGAGTGCAATTTATTAAAATCTTGAAAAGGCCCATTTCAGTTTCGGTAATGTTTTATTCAATGAGAACAATTTAGAATTGTTCATCTCATTATGTCCTGAAATTTTGTTTCAAATGTAAATTCAGTTTCATGTTGAATTAAACGATTCTTGGAAATCCGTTAAAAAAGGTCACCTAGTAATATACTTTAAGCTAAAAGAAAAATCTCATTAGAACACACACACACTCACATAAAAAAGCAGTTTTCTGAAACAGATGATGAAAAGAAAATTCTCAAAATTGCATTTATGTATTAATGCTCATACATCTTAGAGTCGCATTCTTTTTTGGTCACTGATTTTTTTGTCTATTAGAAATAAATAAGAACAGAAACAAATGTGCTTTAGTTGACTAAAGGAATTTATCTGATTGCGAACAGCATTTTTATGATAATGCACAATTTTTAATTCAACATTTTTATGATGCGTTTTTAAACTGACGAAAATAGCTATTTCAATGGCAAAAAAATTTAATATAGCAAAATATAACACCTAAATTTTAAAAAATCTATAAATTTTTTATGAATTTTTTTGTGACGAATGGGCCATATACATCTATAGTTTATATTAAGTTGTTTCAGTTTTAGCAAAGAAAATTATGTATTTTTTTAATAAATATGCAAAGGGGTAAACAATTAGAAAAATGGAAAAAATTAAATTTTGATTATTAAATTTATAATATTCTTCATTTATTATAGTCTTAGTGTATCAAAGCTTGTCAAGGAATAAAAATATAATTTATCTAAAATACAGTGACAGCTCGATTAGACGAAACCATTTAATAAGAAATTACGCTTAAGACGAATGAAAATATTTTTCATTCAGTTGTATTGAAAAATAACCTTATCGGTTAATACGAGTATGAAGATAAACTTCCTTCGGTATAAGACGAAGTAAATGTCACGCCAAGGGACAAAAAGCTTAAACTATTTTCTCTGAATACTTTCAGCCTAGAAACAAGTTTATCAATTTTCCAGATTTTTCAGACAAAAGGAGATAGTTTCTAGAAAATGTTCTAGAATTGTTTTAGGAAATCGTACGTATCGCTGTGTCATGTTATTTGCCACGTGACCTTGTGTGTACCGTTGTTAGAAATACACTTTTATTTATAAAAATATTCATTAACCCTTTACCGGACAGTGATTGCACAGCAAAACCTCATGTTAAACATTTTTTCTCTAATTTTTGGAAAAACATGAGTGCTTTTATCAATTTTTTTTTTATATTTTTGATATTTAAAACTTACAATACATGATAATACTGCATTTAATTTATTTTTTCTTCTGAAATATATATTTTTATACTTGCTGTAACTGGCAAGTTAGCAATTCGATTTTTTTTCACTTAAGACCTCAAACAAAAAATATGTATTTAAACAACACTTATAAATTGTTGAACTATTTATTATTAAACCTTTTAAGAACACTTATTTATTGTTCTTAGAATATAATTATAATTTTAAAAAGTATTGTGTTCACGCTGTACAAGGGGGGGGGGTTACCAGAACCCCCCCCTCAATTTCTCCTATGGTATCCTTTCTAGGCAACCCCTCTAAGGAGAGTAAAAATTATTTTTAATCATTTTGCATTTATAAAGCTCACTTATAAACTAATACTTATAAGCTAATTTAATTAAATTCCAAAGAATTTATGTAGGTAACCTTTAAAGGGTTAACTTAAAAGGACCGTAAAATATTCTACAGGTCACACAAATACTTTAATTGCTTATTCTTGCAGTCATTCCAGGGTACGTTACTATATGGATAGCTAATTATTTTTTACATTAATTTTTAGTAAGTTTCTTATTTAAGTTTTCAACTCATTGCAAGGTTAAACAAAATATTCTAAGAAGAAGACAATTAATATAATTACATTTTTATGGCATAGCATAAAATTTAAATTTGGTTGAAAATACCTTAACACGGTCATTATAATAATAATAATGCTGTTTAAGTAGATGTTAAATTTTTTTGTATAGAGAAAACCTTGAACTGGCAGAAAATTGACCGAATGTGTAGTGTGCTGTGCTATTCTTCAGTACCGGAGTTCGTTGGTTCAAATCTTCCACATGACATATATGTTCGTAGCCGTTCGGAATCAGATTTTAGCATAAGATTCCTGTTCCACCAGCCCTCGTGTATCATAAATGTAGTCCGTAGAGTTACAAATTAACCAGTTAACTATGAATCATATACTTACAAAAACAGTGACTGAAATTACTGAGATTTCATTTGTATAAATACCTAAATTTACCAAGCTAACTTTATGAGTTAACATAAACTACAAAATAACAGGTGTGTAAAAAATAAATTAAAGCGTTTATTATGATCTGGTTTACTTTAAAGCAATTACAAAGTTTTTAAAGGATTATTGTAATTTCTTGTTCATGCTCTGGTTACACATTTATGCAAATCAATAAAGTACAGTTCAGATTTGTAATTACTGGGTTGACGGCGTTTGAAAAAACTTTCTATTACCAGTCATGATTTTCTAGGGATGGTAGAATCATTGTCGTGTTACAATTTAAATAAAATTTTGTAGATTTTCGACATTGACTATAAGTAGTAGACCATTGTCTATTGAGACCTCAATTAACAGAACAATTCACCGATGCTAATAATTGTGCAGAGTTTTGTCATCATGGTGTAATAGAGTTAATTTTGTAGCTATGTTTTTCTTCCTGTAAATAAAAATTCACCAAATTCATGAATACTTTGAGTCTGATATAAATCCAAATGTTTTCTTTTCTTTGATTTTAATCGCTTCCATGAACATCGCCGATTTTTTTTTTTTTTGAGTTTAAAATAAATAACTATCAACCCTGACGCAGATAATTTTTATCAGAATAGTTATTCAAGCATAAAAGAGTCAACATATTGCCACTGTATGTTTTAAAAGTTTAACCCCTTGCCTGTTTTGCACGTACACCGAACGGGTGCGGTTATCGTGCCTTTAATGATTCGCCCGTACGCCTTACAGGCAATCTGATTTTTTTGTCGTTCCCACTATTTGAATTTTTAATGTCAAATTAACCGTATAGATGTCCACAAGATGTTATTTTTCGAAGTGTATTCTTTTTGGTTTAAAAGCAGGGGTTTTCTGATAGGTTTTGTATTACTCCGCAAGTTTTTATCTTCGAGTTTTTGGATCGAGTTTTTGGGAAACTGAACCAGAGACTCTTTAGAGGTAATTCCACCTACAGACAAAAAACTAACACCTGCAAACCAGTGCTATGTGTGTTCACTGAAAAACAATGACAGCGGCAAAAGAATTAGAAATGACACTAGGTATTTTTGTCCGGAATATGACTTTGGACTATGCCTCTTGCCCTCTTTCAAGATTTATCGCA
The DNA here is from genome assembly GCA_032207245.1 of Pardosa pseudoannulata. Lineage (NCBI taxonomy): Eukaryota > Metazoa > Arthropoda > Arachnida > Araneae > Lycosidae > Pardosa > Pardosa pseudoannulata. The sequence continues at coordinate 169,751,065 of CM063508.1, read as the reverse complement.
CTAAATCTGATCTTTGAAAAAAAAAACAGGTTAAGTAAATGTATTTGTATCATTTACATTCGAAAATAATTGTTCAGTAACGGTATTTGAAAATATTTGTATTTTTTATATGCAAAACCGTAAACATAATTCCCTGTCTGGCGTATACAAGAAAAAAGACAATTGTTAAGTCGTAAGTTGTGATACATGCTTAAAATAATTAGAAATATTACTTTTAATAATATAATAATGAAAAATGAACAAAAACATGTAATAAAATAATA
>CM063508.1:169740802-169745802 GCA_032207245.1 Pardosa pseudoannulata | reverse complement strand
CACTTGCGCTAATTAAAATAACTTTCCAGCAAAGACATGTTCAATATGACAGGTATCATTTTTAGATACCATTTTAAATCGTAAGATATTATGCCCTACAGTTTACCACAGCGTTTCCAGGGAAATACTGATAACGTGTCGTGAAATGCTGTCTTTCAGATCAGGTATAGTTCTTGGCATTCAGAACTGACTAGAGATTTAAATACCTCCAAATCCAAAACCCAAGATGGAGCTCCTCCATACATTAGCTTCTCTGCTAAGAAAGTAAATCACCCTACCGAAGAAGAAGTCATCTGAGGCCACTTTCCTAATGTGTGATCACCTTGAACCCTAGACCTCATCCCGTGCAATTTTCCAACTTTTTTGCTTATAAGAACACATTTGTTTGGATTTTATTTAGTTGGTATTCCCCAAGTTTAAGTTAAAACTCTTTTTAAAGTGATATACTGGAAATAAATTTTTAAAATAAATTATGAACCAAAATTTATGACAATAGTTATTCCCAGACGCAAAAAGAAGGAGAAAAGTACGTTTTTCACTAAATATTTTCAATGAAAATTATGAAATAAATTATAAATTAACTGACATAGCAGTTTGTACCCAGAATAGATCCGAATAGATTTTAATAGTAGGTTCTGGTGCATCAATCCTCGTTTTAAAAACAAATAATTGTCTAGATCCATATGAAATGTTAAATGATTTTCTGAAAGAACAAAAGTAATACAAATACAACGAATTACTTTAGCTTACTTAACAGCTTTTAATAGGGATGTATGAATTTCTTTTTTGGTCATTCAAAACCTGAAGTAGGTAACTTGCATATTTGATGTATAAAACTCTGACTCTGCACCACCAAAAGTTCTACCAATTGACTGGGTAGTAGAGAGAGATATTTATTTTCTTTCGGACAAAATTTAAACTGAGAAGACTCTGGGTGCATAAAAAATTAATCCACACAAGATGTCCATAATTAAATTTTCTATTTTAAACACTATTTAATTACTTTTATTCTAAATCTCTCCTTGATATCTTGTAACAGCTTGCGTACAATAACATTAAAATCCTGTTCCGGAAACAATACGTGTTATGTAAACTTATGAACCAGTCATAGAGATTGAAATATAGGTAATAAAAAAGAAATATCAGTTTAACATGAAGATGTTTGTACTCGGGTTATGTGTTTTTCCGCAAGTTCTAGTAAATTGCATAATTTATGTGTCAAAAAATGAGCTATAATACAGTGGAGACAATGACAGGTCGGATCTACTGGTTAGATATTCATATTATCTTCGTTATTCGATCTCCTCCCAGAGGCTGCGTGTTTACGTGCGGTAAACACCCGGTTTCAAGCGCTGGCAGATTTTCGCCTTCTAAACAGAATCTGTAAAACGTCGGAGTCAAGTCAAACAAATAGCTGTAAACCGTAACCCTCCTTGCGTCCCTGAGCAGGGAAATACCTGCGGGCTCTCTAACCAGGATTCACCAGACCATAAACGACACAGAATGAAAAATACAAATCAAATCACATCACGAGTTAATGACATTATAGTCTTCCGCTCCAATCTACCCTTAAATACTGTCGCCATCCAAAAAAACACGTTTTTTTTTATACCTCAGTGCAAGGTATCCATTGAAAATATCTAGTGGAAAACAGCACCCCTAAAATACCGTCTGTCCCAAAATATAAGCTATCTGACATCCAAAACTTGATTCTTATAACTGACGCGATTTTCTGAATATCAATGTATTTCTAAAAATAAGCCATTATTTTTTATTCATTTTCAAGATTTATCATGTTCATAGTTCATTCTGATATTTATATTTGAAGTATATTTATGAAATATTATTAAATGTGTAGTTGAATCTCACCTTTCTAATAAAATGTTCTCAATACCTTTAAAAGCTTTCAATTTTTATTTATCAATTTTATTAAATTTATATTTATATTAATTATAAATATTATTTATTATATTAATATTATAAATATAAAAAAATAATGTATAATTAATATAATAATATAATAATATAATATAATATTATATTGTTATAATAATTATTATATTTATATTAATTTTTATATTAGTTTTCTCAAACTGAGTATAAGCCCTCCGGATTGTATAGGGGTTAACGTATTGTGCTCATACCGGCTGGGTAAGGATGCGGGTTTGATATCCGGAATGGATATATTTGTGTGTTGTCCTCTTATAGGGAGCTATGTTGCCCTACCTATATTGTGTTCCCATATGAAAAAGGGAAAAAAACATCGGATTATATGGTAAACTCTTAATAAAAAGAAATGCCCCTCTTTGAAAAAAAGGACATTGTATGAATAATTTCTTTTAGAATTTTAATAACCAGTGATAACTTTAAAATTTTTTTCAATTTTTATTAATCAATTTTATTAAATTTATATTTATATTAATTATAAATATTAATTATGAAATTAATATTATAAATATAAAAAATAATATATAATTAATATAATAATATATTATAATATAATATAATATAACATAATATTATTATATTACATTATTATATTAATTATTATATTTATATTAATTTTTATATTAGTTTTATCAAACTGAGTATAAGCCCTCCGGATTGTATAGTGGTTAACGTATTGTGCTCCCACCGGCTGGGTAAGGATGCGGGTTTGATATCCGGAATGGATATATTTGTGTGTTGCCCTCTTATAGGGAGCTATGTTGCCCTACCTATATTGTGTTCCCATATTAAAAAAGGGAAAAAACATCGGATTATATGGTAAATTCTTAATAAAAAGAAATGCCCCTCATTTGAAAAAAAGGACATTGTATGAATAATTTCTTTTAGAATTTTATTAACCAGTGATAACTTTAAAAGCTTTCAATTTTTATTAATCAATTTTATTAAATTTATATTTATATTAATTATAAATATTAATTATTAAATTAATATTATAAATATAAAAAATAATATATAATTAATATAATAATATATTATAATATATAATATAATATTATAATTATTATTATATTATATTATATTAATTATTATATTTATATTAATTTTTATATTAGTTTTATCAAACTGAGTATAAGCCCTCTGGATTGTATAGTGGTTAACGTATTGTGCTCCCACCGGCTGGGTAAGAATGCGGGTTTGATATCCGGAATGGGTATATTTGTGTGTTGTCCTCTTATAGGGAGCTATGTTGTCCTACCTATATTGTGTTCCCATATTAAAAAGGAAAAAAAACATCGAATTATATGGTAAACTTTTAATAAAAAGAAATGCCCGTCATTTGAAAAAAAGGACATTGTATGAATAATTTCTTTTAGAACTTTATTAACCAGTGATACCCATAAAAGCTTTTAATTATTATTAATCAATTTTATTAAATTTATATTTATATTAATTATAAATATTTAATTATTAAATTAATATTATAAATATAAAAAATAAAATATAATTAATATAATAATATAATAATATAATATAATATAATATTATATTATATTATTATATTATATTAATTATTATATTTATATTAATTTTTATATTAGTTTTATCAAACTGAGTATAAGCCCTCCGTATTGTATAGTGGTTAACGTATTGTGCTCCCACCGGCTGGGTAAGGATGCGGGTTTGATATCCGGAATGGATATATTTGTGTGTTGCCCTCTTATAGGGAGCTATGTTGCCCTACCTATATTGTGTTCCCATATTAAAAAAGGGAAAAAACATCGGATTATATGGTAAACTTTTAATAAAAAGAAATGCCCCTCATTTGAAAAAAAGGACATTGTATGAATAATTTCTTTTAGAATTTTATTAACCAGTGATAACTTTAAAAGCTTTCAATTTTTATTAATCAATTTTATTAAATTTATATTTATATTAATTATAAATATTTAATTATTAAATTAATATTATAAATATAAAAAATAAAATATAATTAATATAATAATATAATAATATAATATAATATTATTAAATTATATTATTATATTATATTAATTATTATATTTATATTAATTTTTATATTAGTTTTATCAAACTGAGTATAAGCCCTCCGTATTGTATAGTGGTTAACGTATTGTGCTCCCACCGGCTGGGTAAGGATGCGGGTTTGATATCCGGAATGGATATATTTGTGTATTGCCCTCTTATAGGGAGCTATGTTGCCCTACCTATATTGTGTTCCCATATTAAAAATGGAAAAAAAACATCGAATTATATGGTAAACTCTTAATAAAAAGAAATGCCCGTCATTTGAAAAAAAGGACATTGTATGAATAATTTCTTTTAGAACTTTATTAACCAGTGATACCCATAAAAGCTTTTAATTATTATTAATCAATTTTATTAAATTTATATTTATATTAATTATAAATATTAATTATGAAATTAATATTATAAATATAAAAAATAATATATAATTAATATAATAATATATTATAATATAATATATAAATAATATAATAATATATTATAATATAATATATAGTTAATATAATAATATAATAGTATAATATAATATATTATTATATTACATTATTATATTAATTATTATATTTATATTAAATTTTATATTAGTTTTATCAAACTGAGTATAAGCCCTCTGGATTGTATAGTGGTTAACGTATTGTGCTCCCACCGGCTGGGTAAGAATGCGGGTTTGATATCCGGAATGGGTATATTTGTGTGTTGTCCTCTTATAGGAGACTATGTTGTCCTACCTATATTGTGTTCCCATATTAAAAAGGAAAAAAAAACATCGAATTATATGGTAAACTCTTAATAAAAAGAAATGCCCCTCATTTGAAAAAAAGAACATTGTATGAATAATTTCTTTTAGAAATTTATTAACCAGATCATTCTATATTGTTTTCATTGCTTCATTTGTTTGAATATATACGTATTTTAAGAAATTTATATAAATATATATATATATATATATATATATATATAAATGTATATATGTATATAAATGTATATATATATATATATATATA
>CM063508.1:169723302-169733302 GCA_032207245.1 Pardosa pseudoannulata | reverse complement strand
AAGTCATTAACCCTTTGCCTTAATACAACATATGGGAGACTTGATCGTACTGTTGTGCCCAAAATGAGAATCTCGTATCACACAGGTGATGATTCTGTCTGGTCAAAAGAGAAAAGCTCGTGTCATACACGTGATGATTGTTTCTGGCCTAAAGTGAAAAGCTCGTATTAGACATGTTATTGTTATTAGGCGGTAAAGTTTTAGTTTTTGCGTTATTATTTGTTACAGTTGCAATATAAGGGTTGGTCGTTTATTCTTAGGCGTACCTGCAATAGAGTATTATATTATATGGAATAAATAATTAACTGTTGGTGCTTAAAAAAATTCTTTAAAAAATCTAAAAATTTAACCTAATGGCAAAAAGGAAAATTGATACTAATAACGGTGCTGGAAAGTGTCCTGATTACACCTTAGAAACTGAAAAAGATACCGATTAAGATACATTTGAAGATGCATTGTAGTTTGTCCTGTAAAAAAATGTGTGCAAAATTTAGTGATGAAACTGCTTCTGGTCACGACGCATGAGAAAAGCTTTCATCGAAAGTGGCACACACAATCGTCGCTCGATTCATAAGGCAAGAGGTTAATAATTATATTACTGTTATGTGAATTTAAGTATTTCAAATTACTCAAAACAAATCTGAAGTGTCCCGAAATTGTTTTTTGATTTCCCATTGATCATAGACATTTACACTAAAACCTATTCTAACTTCTCCAAGAAATTCTCTCACAAACTAAAGGTTTAACTTTCTTATCTTTCTTTCTTCTTTAATCTTCTAAGCTGTTGTCTCTATATTTCTTTCCCAAAATGAGAAAAAGAAGAGGTTTTTAGGAGTTAGCCCCTGAGGGATTTAGATTACTGCGGTCATAAAACGGTATCTCTTTTTCACAGATCTCAAAGCGGATTGTGCTTTCAATTACTTTATAATGCCGGGATATAAAGAAAGTAACTTTCATTTAATAACAGATATTAATATAACAGCACTTTAAAGCCACATTTATTGGAATCTTAGATCTTGTTCACAGTGTATTTTTCCATATATTGCTGCAAAAAGCTCCATTGGTAAGGACAGATTCACATTCCTGGTACATATAACGTTAATTTTTGTTGTTGTTCAGACCATTATTACAGCTGTTTATATCAATTTAATTTCCATTTAATAACAGATATTAATGTAACAGCACTTTAAACCATATTTATTGGAATCTTAGATCTTGTTCATAGAATATTTTTCCATATATTGCTGAAAAAAGCCCCATTGGTAAGGACAGATTCATCTTCCTGGTACATATAATGTTAATTTTTGTTGTTGTTCAAATCATTATTACAGCTGTTTATATCAATTTAATTTCCATTTAATAACAGATATTAATGTAACAGTACTTTAAACCATATTTATTGGAATCTTAGATCTTGTTCATAGAATATTTTTCCATATATTGCTGAAAAAAGCCCCATTGGTAAGGACAGATTCACCTTCCTGGTACATATAATGTTAATTTTTGTTGTTGTTCAGACCATTATTACAGCTGTTTATATCAATTTAACTTCCCTTTAATAACATATATTAATGTAGCAGCGCTATAAAGCCACATTAATTGGAATTTTAGATCTTGTTCATAGCGTATTTTTCCCTATATTTCTGAGAAAAAGCTCCATTGGTAAGGACAGATTAACCTTACATACAACATCAATTTTTATTGTTGTTTAAACCATTATTACAGCTGTTTATATCAAATAACCATGAAAATATTAGAACGTGAACCAGTTTTAACTTCCGTTATCACCTATAAAAAATGAAACTAAAAATATAAACACTGCGATTGTTATACAAATTCTTACCATGATATCTTAAGAATTTTATTGTTGACATATCAAAAAAGGTACTTTCCGGAGTTTGACCAATCAAAATAACAAGCGTCTGACAAAGCGAAGAAAAATTTGTACCTTTGTTAATAAATGCCAAGGAAATCCGTTCATTTCCTTCAATCTAAAGCACAACCATTTGTATGAAGACAGCTTGAAAGAGTTCCAGAATCAATATTATTCTGAATTTAGATTTTTTTATGAATAAATTTGCCTTGAATATTTTTTTATGTTTATACACTTAAGAGCCAAAACATTACGACCACCTGTCAATAACGAGTTGGCCCACCTTTGGCGCGGAACGCAATTTCAACCCGCTTTGGAATGGATGCCACAAGTCTTTGGTAGACAGATTGCCCGGAGACAGATTGTACCAGATGTTTAAGCCACGATAACGCAAATCCGAGATATTGCGAATGGGTGGTCTTTGCACTCTGAGCTGCCGTGTCCCATGACATCCCAAATGTGTTCAATCGGATTGAAATCCGGTGAGTTAGGCGGCTTAGATCCGCAGCCTTTCCCATCACACACAGAAGTAAGTGAAAGAATGATTCTTCAGATTCTCCAGCAGTAGTTAAATACCACTCCTACCTGATCACATGCCTTCCACGTCATCCAGGCGAGTTCATTGTAAAATGTAGGGGTAGTCATAATGTCATAATGTTTTTGCTCTTGAGCGTATGTGAATAAAATTTCTGTATATGTATATCATGTTTGATTTTTTTTATGTTTTCTGCAAATCTCTATAATTACTTACACTTAAATATAAAGAAATTGTAGGTACCAGAAATTGTAACTCAAATGGGTACAGCAGAAATACCAAATATAGTCGATGACAAAACCAAAAATACAAACTGACGTTTATGTAATGTTTTAAAGTCGACATTCGATCTCAGCCAAGAAACAGACATTTTTTTACCTACCTCATAGGGTACTTTACAGTTCTGGAAAATTAAACATTTTACTGATCCCGTCATATGACGCACTATATGCTAGTCTGTAATAAAAGCTTCACCCAAGGGAGGATTCGAGCAATCATGCATTTCACTAAAGTCCCATATTTCTGGCATGTATAGATTACTGTAGATATCATAGCGTTATTTGACCTACAAGCAAAGTCTTATTAGCATTTACGAATGTTTTACTACAACTATGGTATTCGCTGCAGAAAAGAAGCTTTATACTATCGTACCAGGAAATTAGATCAAATTCATGATCAAGTGAGACTCCCGATCGCATATTAAAAGTAGTATATAAACAACGACTTGATATAAACAACGCGATAGTGAGAAACACTCAAAAGTGGTAATCTATTTATGCATGCATGTACTTGTAACCCATATTGTATTGGTTCAAACATATATAGAAATGCGTCTCAGTAAAGCCCCTAAACCTCTGAACTCCGCGTCAAGGTCTTGTTCGAGTCTAAAGCAAGCATGTCTCGGCATTCGAATGAAGAGTTTCTATTGTTGAAAGGAATTTTTGTTTCCGCACCGCGGGTCTGCCTCTTATCTGGGCCACTCTAGACGTGGACCGGAAAATTATGGAAAAATGATTTTTATTACAAGAGAAGGAAGGAAGTCAGTGGGCGAACGTGATGAAACTCTTGTAACAATTTCTGGTAGTTTCTCAGAGGTTCACCGCTTTCCAGGTGAGAATATAGAAACCTTTCAGGGACGACCCTGATCTCAGAACCGTTGTTGACAACCAATTACTGTCAAACGAGGCGTAGAATCTTTTTTTCTTTCGGGTGCCAGACTTGCAATCTGTGTGGGTTAAAACTGCGAAACTGGGGAAATGAGACCCTTTACTGAATTAAGTATCAACTGTTTTCTTATCTTTGTCTCTTAACTGCGTATTATCTGCCATTTATTTATTTGTTTTTCAACAAGCACAAAACTTTACGAGTAATGACATGCCAAAGGCAGAGGGGAAGGATGCAAAGGGGCATTTGAACCAAGATTTGAACAAGATTTTTTCTCAAAGTTAAAATATTCCTAGATGATTTTTATTGTACTATTATAGATGTTCTAAACTTTAAAAAACTGAACTTTCTTCGTCATAAAGAGGAACAAATTTATTTCATTTAAACCAATCCACAGAAAAGGAATAGAAAAGTGTTTGATTTATTTCTTCACCATAAAGAGGAACAAATTTATTTCATCTAAATCAATTAATAGAAAAAGAATAGTCTCACAAACTAAAGGTTTAACTTTCTTATCCTTCTTTCTTCTTTAATCTTCTAAGCTGTTGTCTCTATATTTCTTTCCCATAATGAGAAAAAGAAGATGTTTTTAGGAGTTAGCCCCTGAGGGATTTAGATTACTGCGGTCACAAAACGGTATTTCTTTTTCACAAATCTCAAAGCGGATTGTGCTTTCAATTACTTTATAATGCCGGGCTATAAAGAAAGTAACTTTCATTTAATAACATATATTAATATAACAGCGCTTTAAAGCCACATTTATTGGAATCTTAGATCTTGTTCATAGAGTATTTTTCCATATATTGCTGCAAAAAGCTCCATTGGTAAGGACAGATTCACATTCCTGGTACATATAACGTTAATTTTTGTTGTTGTTCAGACCATTATTACAGCTGTTTATATCAATTTAATTTCCATTTAATAACAGATATTAATGTAACAGCACTTTAAACCACATTTATTGGAATCTTAGATCTTGTTCATAGAATATTTTTCCATATATTGCTGAAAAAAGCCCCATTGGTAAGGACAGATTCATCTTCCTGGTACATATAATGTTAATTTTTGTTGTTGTTCAAATCATTATTACAGCTGTTTATATCAATTTAATTTCCATTTAATAACAGATATTAATGTAACAGTACTTTAAACCATATTTATTGGAATCTTAGATCTTGTTCATAGTATATTTTTCCATATATTGCTGCAAAAAGCCCCATTGGTAAGGACAGATTCACCTTCCTGGTACATATAATGTTAATTTTTGTTGTTGTTCAGACCATTATTACAGTTGTTTATATCAATTTAACTTCCCTTTAATAACATATATTAATGTAGCAGCGCTATAAAGCCACATTAATTGGAATTTTAGATCTTGTTCATAGCGTATTTTTCCCTATATTTCTGAGAAAAAGCTCCATTGGTAAGGACAGATTAACCTTACATACAACATCAATTTTTATTGTTGTTTAAACCATTACTACAGCTGTTTATATCAAATAACCATGAAAATATTAGAACGTGAACCAGTTTTAACTTCCGTTATCACCTATAAAAAATGAAACTAAAAATATAAACACTGCGATTGTTATACAAATTCTTACCATGATATCTTAAGAATTTTATTGTTGACATATCAAAAAAAGGTACTTTCCGGAGTTTGACCAATCAAAATAACAAGCGTCTGACAAAGCGAAGAAAAATTTGTACCTTTGTTAATAAATGCCAAGGAAATCCGATCATTTCCTTCAATCTAAAGCACAACCATTTGTATGAAGACAGCTTGAAAGAGTTCCAGAATCAATATTATTCTGAATTTAGATTTTTTTTATGAATAAATTTGCCTTGAATATTTTTTTTATGTTTATACACTTAAGAGCCAAAACATTACGACCACCTGTCAATAACGAGTTGGCCCACCTTTGGCGAGCAACGCAATTTCAACCCGCTTTGGCATGGATGCCACAAGTCTTTGGTAGACAGATTGCCCGGAGACAGATTGTACCAGATGTTTAAGCAACGGTAACACAAATCCGAGATATTGCGAATGGGTGGTCTTTGAACTCTGAGCTGCCGTCTCAAGACATCCCAAATGTGTTCAATCGGATTGAAATCCGGTGAGTTAGGCGGCTTAGATCAGCAGCCTTTCCCATTACACACAGAAGTAAGTGAAAGAATGATTCTTCAGATTCTCCAGCAGTAGTTAAATACCACTCCTACCTGATCACATGCCTTCCACGTCATTCAGGCGAGTTCATTGTAAAATGTAGGGGTGGTCATAATGTCATAATGTTTTTGCTCTTGAGCGTATGTGAATAAAATTTCTGTATATGTATATCATGTTTGATTATTTTTATGTTTTCTGCAAATCTCTATAATTATTTACACTTAAATATAAAGAAATTGTAGGTACCGGAAATTGTAACTCAAATGGGTACAGCAGAAATACCAAATATAGTCGATGACAAAACCAAAAATACAATCTGACGTTTATGTAATGTTTTAAAGTCGACATTCGATCTCAGCCAAGAAACAGACATTTTTTACCTACCTCATAGGGTACTTTACAGTTCTGGAAAATTAAACATTTTACTGATCCCGTCGTATGACGCACTATATGCTAGTTTGTAATAAAAGCTTCACCCAAGGGAGGATTCGAGCAATCATGCATTTCACTAAAGTCCCATATTTCTGGCATGTATAGATTACTGTAGATATCATAGCGTTATTTGACCTACAAGCAAAATCTTATTAGCATTCACGAATGTTTTACTACAACTATGGTATTCGCTGCAGAAAAGAAGCTTTATACTATCGTACCAGGAAATTAGATCAAATTCATGATCAAGTGAGACTCCCGATCGCATATTAAAAGCAGTATATAAACAACGACTTGATATAACCAACGCGATAGTGCGAAACACTCAAAAGTGGTAATCTATTTATGCAAGCATGTACCTGTAACCCATATTGTATTGGTTCAAACATATATAGAAATGCGTCTCAGTAAAGCCCCTAAACCTCTGAACTCCGCGTCAAGGTCTTGTTCGAGTCTAAAGCAAGCATGTCTCGGCATTCGAATGAAGAGTTTCTATTGTTGAAAGGAATTTTTGTTTCCGCACCGCGGGTCTGCCTCTTATCTGGGCCACTCTAGACGTGGACCGGAAAATTATGGAAAAATGATTTTTATTACAAGAGAAGGAAGGAAGTCAGTGGGCGAACGTGATGAAACTCTTGTAACAATTTCTGGTAGTTTCTCAGAGGTTCACCGCTTTCCAGGTGAGAATATAGAAACCTTTCAGGGACGACCCTGATCTCAGAACCGTTGTTGACAACCAATTACTGTCAAACGAGGCGTAGAATCTTTTTTTCTTTCGGGTGCCAGACTTGCAATCTGTGTGGGTTAAAACTGCGAAACTGGGGAAATGAGACCCTTTACTGAATTAAGTATCAACTGTTTTCTTATCTTTGTCTCTTAACTGCGTATTATCTGCCATTTATTTATTTGTTTTTCAACAAGCACAAAACTTTACGGGTAATGACATGCCAAAAGAAGAAGGGAAGGATGCAAAGGGGTATTTGAACCAAGATTTGAACAAGATTTTTTCTCAAAGTTAAAATATTCCAGGATAATTTTCTTGTACTATTATAGGTGTTCTAAACTTTAAAAAACTGAACTTTCTTCGTCATAAAGAGGAACAAATTTATTTCATCTAAATCAATTAATAGAAAAAGAATTGAAAAGTGTTTGATTTCATTCTTCATCATAAAGAGGGACATATTTATTTCATCTAACCCAATCCATAGAAAAGAAATAGAAAAGTGATTTCTTTCTTCATTATAAAGAGGAACAAATTTATTTCATTTAAACCAATCCACAGAAAAGGAATAGAAAATTGTTTGGTTTCTTTCTTCATCATAAAGAGGAGCAAATTTATTTCATTTAAACCAATCCATAGAAAAAGAATAGAAAAGTATTTGCTTTCTCTGAAGGGACGCTGCGCAACCTGAATGAAGAATACTATAAACATTTTTATATTTTATACTTATATAAAATACATCTATAAGTGAAGAAGTCTTAAATATTTTGTCAACACAAAATAAAAGAATAAATAATTATTTGTAAAAAATTATATTATAGACCTCTGCATTTCATTATACAAGCATCTTTTCAATTATTTTTTAAATTCCACCAATTCTCATAAGTTGAAAGATTTATTCTCAGTGAATTTATTAATTTCTTAAATGATCTTTAATTTTGAAAAATTTAATGTTAGAATTACTATATCAATCTTTGAATAATCTTTGATATAGATCAAGATTTCTTAAACATTTTAGTGCGGTAACCTCATAATATTTACGAAAATTTTGTGGGACCCCATAAGCATTGGGTAAATCCAACACATGCATCAGTGAAACTGTCAGCTTCTTCAAGTGTGCTGCAATATACTATTCCAGTTTTATCTCATTAACTTTAATTTTTAAGTTTAACAAATATAACAAAGGGAAAATCTTAAATAAGTATCAAACCTAAAAATATAAAATTAATTAAAAAAAAATCCAATGACTCACAAAAATATTTAATGATAATAATATTGTTGAGAAAACAACAGGGTCTTGTTTAAAATAGATAACTTATAAAACAAAGTTTTATATATTTGCGGATAAAACGAACAAAACAACGATGGCAAAAGAATTTTCAGATATATTGTATAAAAATATTTGGTAATTGTAAAGGTAGTATAATAAGTTAATGAAATATAAAAATTGAAAAATATTTTGGTAAACTCTGATTTACTCAAAATTTAAGAAACTCTGATATAGACTAATCTTTAAATTCTATCAGTTGGTATTTCTAAATTGCTTCTTTCTCGACAATGATGATATCCACCACCAAAATTAAGTTTTAAATACGTCACTACTCACGTGCAGAGAATTAAGTAAATAATTATTTAAAAAATTATCCGTATTTTACCAACGAATAATACTTGTGTCGGCTCTTAATTAAGCACTTTAATAAGGTCATTTGGATAAAACGTAAACTAACGAACCTACCATATGTTAATATTAAGTGAATGTTGAGTGTTACAAAACGTTTTATTTTAAGTAAAAGTTATGAAACTTAGTACATACATTTAAGTATGAATACATAAATCGCATTAAAATTCTATTTTTTAAAACCAGGTTATTATGGCAATTGGGGAAAGTATTGCATTACAATTGCAGTATTTCAAAACTATAATTTCACACTTGGTGACTTTTGCTTGAATGCCGGCGATATGTGGGTCCTAAAGTAAATGTACTGAGACAAAAGATCTGAGACATTTTAAATATTTAAAATATTGATAAAACTCATAATAAATTAATCTTTTGAAAAATCTTTTGAAAAAAATTTAATCGTCAACATATTAAAAAAACTCATCGAAATTTTACAGTAGAACGTAAGTTGGACCGTTGTACACAATATATAATGTGTCCGTATATTTAAAATATTCATTTTATAATTTCATTTTATGTTTTCATTCAATATTAATTTTTAATATGGTTTTTGATAGAAAAAATTTCATAGATAATTATAAAACATTTATTTGACACTCTTAATTTAAATGAAAATACATTTGATCCTTAACATTCTGACTTCATTCATGTTATTAAATTCAATTATAAAGTAGAAATGTTCAAATGCTCCATGAAATTAAAAAATACACATACACACAAAAGAATACTTCCTATAGTTTAACGATTCAATAAATGGACTAAATAGCATAAAATATTAAATAATATTATAATTGGATTAATATTGTTTCTCTTTCCAGTCACCCTCAGGACACAATGCATTTCTTTAAACATTTGAGAATTTTGCATATTAGAGTACCATTTTTTCTCTTCTATTATGTAATAAAACCACCCATCCCCCTCCATTTCTTAAAATTGAGAGATTTATCTAAATAGAAAAATAAATACATTGAAATATGGAAAAAATTAAACCGATTAATTCATTTTTTTGAAAAATTTTTACTGATAGCAATGAAAATTGTAGTCTTGAGAAAAACCCGTAGAGTTAAATAATTTGTAATGGACACATTATACATTGTGTACAACAGCCCAACTTACGTTCTACTGTAAAATTTCGATGCTTTTTTTTAATATGTTGACGATTAATTTCAAAAGTTTAATTCATTATGATTTTTATCGATATTTTAAATATTTAAAATCTCTCCTCTTTAATGAAAGAAGAAACTTTTATCCCAGTGCAGTTACTTTAAGACTTGCATATCATCGGCATTCAAGCAAAAGTCACCAAGTGTGAAATTATAGTTTTGAAATGTAGGCAATTGTAATTCAATAGTTTCTCCAATTGCATTAATTGAAATAAAATTTATTTGAGAACAAATCGTCAGAACTTTATGACACTCTTTAATGACAAT
>CM063508.1:169703302-169715802 GCA_032207245.1 Pardosa pseudoannulata | reverse complement strand
AATAAGATAGATTTATTCGTTCATTTGTTTGCTAAAAATTTTTAATCGGGCGTTTAAGGGTTAATTATACATCCGTTTATCTAAAAACGCTTTCTCCATAAAATATAAAAATATTTCTCTGAACAACTATCATCAATTTAGTTTAAAAATTTTTATACTATATCTCGTCTGTATTGTCTCGTCTGTCTATATTTTAATATTGTAACGTACTGGTAAATGGATCCAATATATTCTCCTATTGAATGCTAGCTTTACATTTTATAGGGTAAAATTGGGAGGAGATTTCAGGAATTTTAAACCTTTTTAAAAAATGGCAAACTAATAATTACAAAAATTTACAAAAAATTATTTTTTATTTTAAAAATTCTCAACACATTAAAAAACGTAATGCAAAATTCCTTATAGAACTAATTACCGACAAAACCACACATTCCATCATCGATCGACCGTTTGCAGATGGATACCAATATCCCTGCCAGCAGTGAGATCCAAAATCTGCCGACTCCGGAACTGAATGGCAATAACTAACTGTTGTTCATTATATTACTTTTCAGACAGATTAGTTGGTTGTTCTACTTTTTTGCTAGATGGGGGCTGATGAGACTGGAGTTAATGCTTAAAGTCAATTCTAAATCGATGTGCATATACATGCCAGCAGTGAGATTCGAATCCACGGTTTTTCATAGAAGAAAGGATTATTTTATTGTAAGCAGTTTAGTATTTTAGAGTTAAGTTACCTGTAATCAGAAATCGAACTAAAATGTCGTAAATTAAGACGTTATCTCGTTTTATAGAACCATCCTCAACTTATTAAATACTATACTTCATAAACTACAATTTTATAATATTTTTTCATCTAACGTTACATACCGTTTTTTAATCCTAGATACTAAGTTTGAATTATCAATTTAAGAAAATAATTACAGTAAAACCCGTTTAAGAAGTTCTCGCTTAAGAAGTTTATATTTTCGGTACCCATTTCTCCCGCTATTCATACAATGTTAAAATAACCCGTTTATAAAATTTCGTTCCAAACTCTTTCCCGCTTAAAAAGTTTTCTTTCATTTCTAAGTTTACTTACAGAACGCGTTTATAGCTGCCTTTCGATTACTGTTTTTTTTCTCCCCTCTCTCTGTTTGTAAAGGTCAATGTTTATGGCTGAAAACGATTGTTGTCATTTTTATTTAAAATGTGCCTGAAGAAGTTTTTAAAAGCTTAAGACAGCTGGACTGTTATCAATTACAAATTGCCGATAAAAAACAAAAACAAAAAACTATAACCGATTTTTTCTGTAAAATCGATTCCAGTGGTGTTTAAAGCAAAATTTCTTAGCTGAATTAAAGATATTCTAAGGTAATTATGTTGTTTTCCTTTATTAGCTGATTTTTTAAGTATGCAAAAAATGTAAATTTTTGAGAAAAACCAAACCTACTGTTTATATATTATTTTATAAAGAAAAAAATTTCTCCTCATTATCTATGTGATTATTTTGTTTTTTAAAAAAAATTAATTTCGTTTAAGAAGTTTTCTCTTTCCATTCCCTTAGAAAACTTCTTAAGTGGGTTTTACCGTATATATATTTATACTTATATAAACCAAATATATATATAAACACACACATACATACGCATAAATAATGCTTATTCCCTGATTTCCCGTTTAAGAAGTTTTACCGCTTAAGAAGTTTTAATCAGTTAGGCCCTTGGAAAACTTCTTAAGCGGGCTTCACTGTATTACAAAAAATGTACTTATTACAAAAAGGGTTCAATTATTTTCATTATACGCTAATACAAACCTAAATATCTAAAACTGCATGCACAGTCATGTGTAATTAGATATTATTATAGCTATTAGAATTTTATTTTGACACGAAAAAAGTATTTTTCGAGGTTAGCGGATTTTCCTTAATCGTAGCGCTATGTAATCGAATACATAACGTATGTTTGCACGACATTTGAATAAATTAATTTATGTCAACGGAATAATGTATTTATCAGTAGAATAAAATACACCATAATCTTTGGCGGTTTTTCTTGATTAATTTTAAAGTCTCACCGTATTTGTATTCATTATAATAAATTATGGCAAACATTCTGAGAAGTAATGACTGGAAGTGAACGCAGTTAAGGGAATATGAAATTGCTTGAGAGAAATGCGGTTGTCATTCAAGAAGATTTAAGATTAATATTTGAACTAAGTCTCTTTTGCCATGACTTCAACATCCGAGTTTATTAAGACCTTTTAAAAATATTCGAACATAATAAAGTCATTCAGTTGAAGATCTGAGATATAGAAATTGTTGATAAAATTACCAAATCTCGTGAAGAAGAGTATGTCTCAATTTTTGCGACGTGAAATCTCGTCTGCTCTCCATCATAAAGGAGTCTGCAATGTAATGCTTCCATTAAGTTTCATGGCACTTCTAATCTTTTCCAGTATTATGTAACGTAAATGAAATTAATCGTGTTCACCAACAAAACTACTGTCAAACGTTTTTTGATAGATCAATTTGAATTGACTTTCCTGCTTTAAATTGTTCTCGTCAAAATAAGGATAAGCAACTTGCTCTCAGGTTTTTAAGGATGAGGCGTGCTTCACCAACAGTTGCTCTGAATTTCTGGGCTCCAGCGAATTATATTTCGAGATCAAACTTGCAAATGCATACACATTTATTCAATACATGCATTATGTACTTCGTAATTTCAATTTTTCTTTTTATACAGACTATATAGATCACTTTCTGAATATATAGAAGTTATTTATGGGTATAGAGATAACGCGAGATCATTCCAGAATACTTTTAACTTTAAAGCTTGTGGTTTTGCATAGTGCTATTGTTGTTGTCACTCATTCCCCTAATTTAGGAAAATTTTACATACAGATTACCAACAGACCCCGTTGCCATATGTGACTGGTTTCTGTCTTTGGATAATATGCAGTTTCACTTTTGAGCGAGGAATCCACAAGGGATGAAGATTGACTTAACCTCAAGAAAGGTCCTCATAATTTAGAAACAGGAAAGGAGTAGACCCCAGACATAGTCTGTCACACTCTAAAGGTATCGTTTAAGAACTTGGACGATATTGCGACCACCTATTTTACTTGCTAAATCCGCCATTACTGTATACGTTGGATCTTTGACCGAGCTCCTGCCTGCATCCCGCTATCTTCCGTTTACGAGGCCACTGCTTTGTCGACTGAGCTACTGAGATTCATATAATGGTATTTTAAAAATTCTAACATTAGCATTTTTATTTTATGTACCGTATTTACGCGAATCTAATGCGCATCGTTTTTGGTCAAATGTAGTATTCAAAATTGGGGTGAGCATTAGATTCGATGGAGCATTAGATTCCAGTGCGTCAGCAGTTCGCCGATGACGTTAACTAAATTTAAATCGTAACAATGGATTACTTGTATTTCTCAACTACATTTACAGTTACATTTATCGTTGACACATTATTGCATAGAGGATACAAGCTCATGGCTCCGAAATGTATGGGAACGCTGTTCCGGTGGGCTGTCCAATCAATGCTTTGTCTGGACGCTACTTTATGTATAAATCCATTGTTGTATAAAATATGATATCTAAATTTAAATAAAATTATCATACCATTGATTGACAGTTTATATACAAATCTATTATTGAAATAAGATTCAATAAATTCCTCATACCATTGATGCGCATTACATTCGCCAACAAACAATTTTTTTATTATTTAAAATTTTAAAATGGGGATGCGCATTAGGTTCGCATAAATACGGTAACCCGCGCCTTGAGAAAGCAAGCCGTTCTATGTGCTGGGCTACCTATTTGTATTGTAGTGTACAGCACTATGTCCACGTATATGAAAGTGTCGTTAACAATGCGTCACCTGCCTAATGGCGATTTTCAGCTAAAGAAATTTTGCAGCTATTTTTTTAACCGACTGTGTTTGTGTCTTCAATCTTTATATTTCACGAGTGCCTTAAACAAGTAGTGTAAATCCTGCTCACATATTTGAACACATCCATCGCACACAGAGTGACATCCATGGGCATACATGTAAATGCTACAGGCATCTCTTTGGTTCAACGGACACTCTCGGCTAATTACAATCCTATGCATTTTCCCTTTCATCGCAAACGCCCGAGGACGAAATGATGACAGTTGTCGACGAGCAATACAGGGAAAACATATTCACTTTCTAATATGCCTCATATAACTTTGTTTAGGATTTCATAATCCGACGCGAATTGGAATGCTTTTACCGCATTTACTCGATGAAGCGTCACCAATTCAGGAGCAGTTCCTCTCTGGAAGGACGTGCCTTTCTTACGGTCTTAACAGGAGAGGTGACATTACCGTACTTAAGCCTCAGAGCTATTAAAAAAAGGCATTCGCATGATACGCGATTCATTGAACTGAATACTCCACAAATAACTTATGGTCTTTTTAAGGATATTCGAGGAGAAATCTTCTCTGGAATTCTTTTGTCTCGTCGCCAAGTTATTTAACGGTGCTTTTAACTTATTAAGACAACACCTGAACTGTTCGCCTGCTTCTCTTTACGCATAGTAATTCTAGAAGAATGACAGAAGAACCTCTTAAATTGCCACCACTTTTTTCGTATAATCTTGATTCCTTTTGAAAGACTTATTAAGTTAAGCTTCCTATTCAATTATTTATTTTCCATTAGTTCCGTGGAATTTGGACTTTATAGGCTTTTTTTATTTATGCGGCGGCTTCCCAAACATGCTTCTAATTTTCAACCACATAAATATTCCATTACCAATTATATATAAGGAGAATTAATTATGAATCTCAGTTTATTTTAAAATATTAAATTTTAGGTATTATGTAGTGAATATAAATGATGCTATTAAATAATAAAAAAAACAGAAGAGACTAAAGTTATAAGGGAAGAAATTCGCATACTTTTCAGCTATTTGCATGTCCCCATATATCTTTAATATTTATAAGGAAACAAAACTGGGTATATATTTTCATTTAAAATTACAATTTACAAATACAATTTAAATAATAGAACTATCTCAAATTTAGCAATACTTTAGGTAATACAGTTTATATAAAATAACTATTTCAAATTCAGCAATACTTTAGGTAATACAGTTTATATAAAACAGCTATTTCAAATTTAGCAATACTTTAGGTAATACAGTTTATATAAAACAGCTATTTCAAATTTAGCAATACTTTAGGTAATACAGTTTATATAAAACAGCTATTTCAAATTTAGCAATACTTTAGGTAATACAGTTTATATAAAACAGCTATTTCAAATTTAGCAATACTTTAGGTAATACAGTTTATATAAAACAGCTATTTCAAATTTAGCCATATTTTAGGTTTGGCTTTTTGGTTTTGGAGTGCTACGGTCTACTTTTTGCAACACGAGGGCTAATGAGACCGAGATCTACTGCTTAAAGCCGATCCCGAACGGCTACGAACATCCATGCCATAGTGGGATTCGAACCCACGAACTCCGGTTCCGAAGGCCAGCACCCTAACCATTCGGCCATCGTTCCCGTATTTTAGGTACTTGTTTTGTTGTTTCAAGTATTAAATTATCAGTCACTAGTTTTCTTATGTGTTGAAAGCACACCCAGTGTATCTGTGACATACAGGTATACAGACGATGACCTAAAATTATGAATGCATCAATTTCTTGTTTTGTTGCATTTTAGTAGTCGGCTACCGGCAGTAATATACGTTATAAGGACATTTTTCGTTGTATAAAGTGAAAATTGCATTCAAAAGAGAAGGCGCGTAACTAGACGTTAGATTAGCTCTAAATACAAAATTGCAACATTGCACGGGTAATACGGCTGTTAAAAAACAGACTTCTTAGTAAAACTAAAGTAAATGCTGCCTAGTTTCAAAATCAAAGATTAGATTTTCAGTATAGTATGTTGATCTAGATTTAAAAGTGAATACTGTCGAAATCATGTTTGATCAAAATGAGTATTTTCATCGAAATCTATGCACTGAATTTTTTCTCGATTGCAATACTTCCTCTACATCAAGGAAATAAAAATATAAGAGAGTGTTGTCAATATTTATCAGACTAGACATTTTAATTACATTTCAGATGCATAAAGAATATAACGTCGTTTTAATAAATTAGTACATAGATTTCTTTTTGATACATCTATAAACATATGTAATTTATTGATATTTTTCTTCGAAATGGGTTTTGAGTGAGATGTAAAATGTATTTCATCAATAATGACATTCACGATAAAAATTAATAGTGCTATCGAATTATAAACAAGTTATTTTGTGAACTAAATGATTAAAAACAGTTCAAACATTACGTGTGTTTTGAATTGCATGAATGATGTAAACACTCATAGTGCATCTACCGTCAAAGGTAGATAAGAAGTATAAAGAAGAAAAGAGAGAAGAAAGAAGTAAAGGTATAAAGAAGGTATAAGTTTTCCCGAATATGATATTTTAAAAGTGAAATTTTTGACACATTTTTACTTAAATAACAAAATTATTAACATATGTATTTGCACGTACACTTAAGCCTTACACAATATTTAAAATAAGTAGCACCTATTTAGATGGGTATGGAAAAAACAACGTTAAAGTACATTTTGTACACTATACAAATTTGTTTTCGAAAACTTAATAACATGATAGTTTCTGTCTAGTACTTGGTTGAGAATAATTTATGTTTCCTAAAGAGCTTATCGTATTTTTCACATTTAAAATTTTAAATTAAACAAAAAAGTATAGATTAGTGTACTTTAATTCACTGAAAAGATCTAGAACATTTCCAGTATCTTTGTGTAGTATAAACAGAGTTAACGGATCTAAGATGATTTTTTGGTTTTGGTTTGGAGCGTTACGGTCTACTTTTTGCAACACGAGAGCTAATGAGACCGGGACCTACTGCTTAAAGCCGATTCCGAACGGCTACGAACATCCATGCCCTAGTGGGATTCAACCCACGAACTCCGGTTCCGAAGGCCAGCACCCTAACCATTCGGCCATCGTTCGGGGGGATCTAAGATGAACTGAGATATTAAAACTAAGATATTAAAACAGATACATATACATTAAAAACTCGATATTTCAAAATTTATTTTATCTCATAGCTAATGTTTTCTTTATGTTGCGTAAAAAAACATGCAAAAAATATTCAGCAAATTCAAATTTTGATAAATGAAAATTTTGTAGAATCTAGTAGCATTTCACAAATAACAGTAGTTTAAAGCGGATATTACTCAAGATGTGGTTTTCGTGACTTACGTGCATATTTAAAATATTTTATATATATATATATATATATATATATATATATATATATATATATATATATATATATATATATATATATATATATATATATATATATATATATATATATATATATATATATATATATATATATATATATATTAGAATCTAGCAGCATTTCACAAATAACAGCAGTTTAAAGATGATATTACTCAAGACGTGGTTTTCGCGTCTTACGTGAATATTTAAATATTATTTTAACACGTTGACTGCTAGACGCATTTTCGATGGTTTTCCCATGGCGCCGACGTGAACTTTTCATTATGCGATGTATATGTTATGCTGAAATATTATTTGCAGCAGAAAAAAAAGAGTTATAAAATCATACTTGAAGCGATTTTCGTGGTGAGGGTCAACATTGACCCCCATGGCAGTGAACGTGTTAAGCATAAATTGTGATTCAGTGCACTTTGTTCAAAAACAGAAATGAAGTAGAACTTATTATACAAAAATTTTAATTTTGAAATTTAAAACTATATTTTCACTTTAGCACTTTGTTGGGTATCATCAATGTCTTTTAACGTATTTTTCCTTTTGTTTTTTCGTATTTATCACATTTAAAATCTCAAACGGAACATCGAAAGCATAGTCAACGAGTTTTAATTCATTTGATCTTAGGCGTTAAAAATTCGTGATGCGTGTAGTATTTCTAATCGTAGCTTTCCTGTTTAAATAAAAATATAAAACCAGTTCATTCAGTCTATAAAGGTATAACGAAATTGCCCACACATTTCCCTATTCCAGCAGATAAATGTAAACAGCCATTTACATGACACCAGTATAAAGTTTCTTACACTTTTAACCTAAGCCGAACACTTTTTTTTAAGGCTAATCTGGTTCACACGTCAGTGGTCTCCAGTGAAGTGCACCAAACAACGTCTTAAAAAACCCCTCGACATTGAGTGCCGTACCCGAACACGGAGTGCTTAGTGGAATATAAACTTAACGCAATATGACAGATATAACACTTTTTTAAGCAAGCTTTATAAATTGTCAAAGGGGAAGGTAACATTCTTTTAGTAAGTACGTTAAAAGTTCTTTATAGTAAAGAAAGAACAAATATCAACGGCGAGAACATAGTTTTGTAGAATATATTAATAAATAATTAACTAAAAGAAGAGCTGGCACTTAATCCATTATAACCAAAGTTAATACTACCGAATATGTATATGTGAATATCTTAAAGATGTTATAATCTGGAGAGAGTAATCCAAATATGAAATTTAAACAACTTTGAATGTTATATACTGACCCTATTAGTGATCAGTTGCCATTTTAAACATGCTAGTATGACATTTAAAAAAACAGAAAAACTTCATTATTCGATATATATTTGGTATCGCATGGGAGCACAGTACTGTAAGAGTAAACTTTATAATATATAAAGATATTTGCAAGTCTTTATAATTTAGAAACAGGCATCAAGCAGAAGACTTCCCTAAAGCTTGGCCTGCCACCCCTAGAGATATCGTCGGAGAACTTGGACGACTTTGTGACCACGAACATATTTTACGTGCCCCAGTCATCTTTAACGAACAAGGCTTAAATATTGTTTGGTTTGGAGTACTACGGTCTACTTTTTTGCAACACGAGGGCTAATAAGACCGGAACCTACTGCTTAAAGCCAATTCCGAACGGCTACGAACATCCATGCCACAATGGGATTTGAACCCACGAACACCGGTTCCGAAGGCCAGCACCCTAACCATTCGGCCAGCGCTCGGCACTAAAAATTGTTTAAAGTAGTTATTAGTAATAAATGATATAAATGATACGTCTATCGAGGTAATCTTTATATGAAATATAAGGTGAAAACGAATTACCTTTTAACTTTTTACCTTCTTCATTTCTAAATCTTAGCTGTTTCGTATTTTAACACATCGTATGCTGGCCACGTGCTAGTACATTTTCTTACGACTGAAACTTGAGCGAAGGGTCACGTACTCGTACGGGTTAGTGTAACAACATGGTTTGTTTGTGGATACAAAAATAACGGTATATATACTAAAAAAAAGCCGAATGTTCTTGTCTAAATACATAGATTCTGGAAAAATTGAGACAAATAAAAACTAGTTTTTACATTATTAGTTACTCTTTTCATTTTTTTATAATGTAAAAATGTTTATATATAACATAATTCGAAAAAATTAAAACTATATACTACTATTTCTATTTGATTTTTCATATTTACGATACTGTTATAAATTTATCAACTAAAAAATATATTTTTTGTTTACAAAATACTTATGGTTGTTATTTATATATATTTCTATTTATATTGTAGCGTATCCGGTCCCTGTTTCAGGTGACACAAGGAAGAATCAGGTGTATCTTGAATAATGAATTTATTACACTTCTGCTATATACACCATTTCACAACTATAAAAAAAACAATTTCTAATCACAGGTAAGTGATTAGTACACATAGACCTGAGTAGAGACGGGTACCTAAACTAAATTCAGTCTCTGCCGAAATATGGGTGATTAGACGGAAGAAACAATTCGTAGCTCTCTCGAAAGTTCTCTGAAGTACAGGTAGGAGATCTAAGCACAGTTAGTTCTGAAGAACTGCAAACAATCCTGAAGAGGATTATATTAGAAAAAGGAAACCCAAAGCACAGGGTATCGCTTCAATCTCAGCAAGAGATATATCCCAAGACGGGATTTCGCTAAATAAAACTCTCCGATGGAGAGACTGGTCGAGGAGACCTCCGAGTTAGCCGATGCGGGCTACTCCTTAAAGAAAAGATCCCAAGGCGGGATTATAGCAAAAACTCTCCGGTAGAGAGACTGGTCAAGGTGACCTCTGAATTTCTTCTCTTGTCTCTTTCTAGGGGAGGGGCCTCTAAGAGAGGGGCCTCATCCAAAATTTCATTATTGGGTCACCTAGTGATGACCTCACCTTCGATCAACTGGATTGGTCCAGGTTAAACAATCATCGGCCTCAAAGCCAGGGGTCCCTGGAATTCTTAGCGGCTACATCTGAGTAGCGGCAAATCCTTTGTAGTTCCCGCGATCATATTTTTGGCTGTCAGTGAAGGTGCCGTGTTGTCTGGCATATTGTTCCTTTACTATATGGCACAACAGTGTAGACATTGTGGTGGCGGGGAAAACAGTCCTTTTGTATCCACACAAGTCCATCTCTCAAAGCAAAGTTCTTTGATGACGATACACCGCTAAATCACGCTGTTACAATATATTTGTTTATATATTTCAATGTTAAATACGAAAAATTGGTTAAAAAATTAAATAAATTTCGATCTATTGAGATTTAACTAAATAACTAAATTTACGCGCAAAACGCCAGCTCCCGGTACAATTCCGCTGCGAAATGTACCGGCACACAATGTGTTAATGACATAGAAATTTCAAATAAGAAATTTTCAGGCAAATTTCGCCCAGATGAACGACTACTAAAACCGTAAATCCATCTATGTACAACACAAACGAGTAATGCATAGATCTGTTTTAATTTTTCAGTTCAAGGAGAATGTAATTATCATAAAGATTTGATGCCAAATCAAAAGTAGTTTTGTAGGAAAAGACCTAATTATTTTTAACATTTATTCACTGTTCAGATGCATTCATTAAAGCATCATTACGTATACTTCTCGTTTATAATATGGGAATCTCCCCTTGTTGAAAAAGAAGAATAGGTGATTAAATGAATTTTAAATAAACAAAATATCTCCCTCGAAATGAATTATTCTCTACAAATGGATCGTGGATGTTGTTAGCAATTAAAAAGATTAGAAACGTTACCAGAATCTGAGTTTTTTTTTATGTAAATCATTGTGCTGTATGTCTGGGTAGAGCATTGTCACGAAAGTGTATCCGGCTGGAAGAATTTAATGAGAGCGAGTATTAATATGTACATCGGAGCTAAACCTTGTTCTTAATTCAGATGGATTGAGGAAATGATCTTCTCATGGAAACAATTTCCCATGTCTTAGGTCCCTGCTTAGCAAGCGCAGTTCCTTGTATTAAAAGCAATACCGCATCACTTTTTTTAAATTTTATGCAAAGGTGTTATAATTCTATGCATTTGCAACAATGGAAACGGATATAGTACCTTGACAGATTTTCGGTGTTACGTTTTTAATCCTTCGGTGACAGAATTTAACCTTCTTAATCCATCAATTAAAAGCCAGAAAGCATTTTTTCCCCATTAAACGAAACATCTTGTCCACATAGGGGGTAGCTAAAAAATAATTACTAGTTTGATTCCAAATACATTTAGCAAGAGGAAATTGAATATTTTAAAGCTTTATCTAAATTTCAATATGTTTATTTTCCCGAAGTTTTGGGTTTAACCCCTTCCGGTATGATTTAATAATGAAAAACTGTGCATGAAATAACCATTTAATTTTTATTTAAAAAACTTGTTTCATTTTACAATTCTTACATATTCTTAATTAAAATCACTTTTTACATAGTGTTAAATATATCAGAAACAGTAAAATTAAGAAAATATCAAAGCAAAACATTAATAAGGTATACAGATAATAGTCTTCAAGCTAGTGGTACTTTTCAAAACGAAGTGCAAAGGAATTCTTAATTGTTTACACCGCCAAGTAGTCTCACTTTTAATTGATTCTTGTAACACACACGGCATTTCTTAGTAGGTTTTTTTTTATTCTGACTCATTAATTTGGCAATGACTTGTACCAAGAAATTCTAAGTAAACAATATGCAATAGTGACTTGTGATTTTCACAAGTGATAAATGTGTTGCCAAATTCAGTACACTAGAAATTTTAAACTAAATTAATTATCATATTTAACAGTAACTTTAATCGCATGACGAGTGTAGCTCGTCATTGTGATGGAATAAAAACTAATGACGAGCTAGACTCGTCATTTTACCGGAAGGGGTATAAGGTGTGATCTTTGTAGCTCGTGATGAATCGTAAAATAAAGCCCTACCTTACGGAACTTGCGGAGTATAGCAAATTTTCGAATATGAAGTGTTTGACAAGATCTTATTAAATATTTACGTTTTATTATGGATTAAATATCAATAATAAGTGTTGTATATAATAGCAGTGAATTATTTACCGTAAAATTATTTACCGACTCGTCATTTACCAAATACCGATCAAAAAATGTTAGAGATTTAGCTTTAGACCTGAAAAATCTTCAGTATGTAATATGGATTCAATAAAAAATATAAATTTGAAAATATAACGTGC
>CM063508.1:169693302-169698302 GCA_032207245.1 Pardosa pseudoannulata | reverse complement strand
AGCGAATCCAGTTTCCGTTTCAAAGTATCTCGACAGTTTTTCTGATTTACTGTTGCATTGAAAAGCTTTGATGTTTTACAGCTACTAAAGCAAAAACATGGAGAATACGCAAATTGTAAGAGAGATCTGTGTCTATTTCTGGAATAACTAGTAAAATTTATAAATCAGCAAGCTTCTAGTGTGATACGTAAATCTACCAAGTAGAAATGGTAGAAACCAAATCGATGCCATCAAACCGATTTTATATTTATATTTTTTATTTTATATTTCTGCTTGGAAAGATAGTTGAAATACATTTCACGTTCAAACTAATACATGATTAAAGGACTTATGAAATAATTGTACAGTCAGTCAAAGAACTTACCAACAAACAATTTAAAAAAATTAATAAAACATATTCAAGATATAAGTATATATATATATATATATATATATATATATATATATATATATATATATATATATATATATATATATATATACTATGTGTGTGAGTATAAATATATATATATACATATATATATATATATATATATATATATATATATATATATATATATATATATATATATATATATATATATATATATATATATATTAATCTGTAGTAATATTTATAATAATGTTATAGATTAATATTATTTAATTATTATAAATTAATATCGTACAAACAGCAAGAAGTTGTATTTGTCAAAAGCAAAATTTGTATAAAACTTATATAAATTTCAGATCTTATGCAAAATGCTAGAAGTTTTTCCTATTATATTTTCTACGGCTTTTAAAAATCTGATAAACAGGGTTAAATAATTATAGTTTTTATGTTGGTAAGGAATAATTATAAAAAGTTATCATTTAATAAATAACATTAGAAAATTCTGCACAATGTCTGAGTAAAAACCTAGTTTCTATTAGTATATTATAGGATTTGAACACAAAACCATAAGAAAATTTTAAGAACCAACAGTTAACTAACACAAATTGTAATGAAAGAAATATATTTATTAAAATTCTTTGAAGTATCAAGATGAAAATAGATTGATTTAGATGAAATTTCTCCATTTTTTAAATTATCTTAATAAAAATATAATGATACTGAGATCCACTCCATAAGGCCGATTCCGAATGGCTACAAACATCCATGACATCAGTGGGATTCAAATCCACCTGAATAGCAGTCCCCTACATATCCGTTTAGTACAGCGGCTAAGGATTAAATACGTTACTTTACTCTTGTTATAAATTTAGAAAATAAAACTACTAAAATGTTCAGGGACACATACATTCTTGTATAGGGCCCCTAAAATATAAGAATGTATTATAATGTGTTATATCACTATGATTACTCATTATAACAACCGATAAATTAAAAGCACAATACTGTAGAAGATATAAAATTCCCAAAGTAGCTTTACCTTTTTTATTTTATTGTTATTTTTACTAAAAATTAGTAAAAGTGGTGTACGAAGACCTTTGACTTGTTTCTATCGTTTGCAAGAGTTTTTCTTTAGGTAAGACACTCTTCTTTTCTCTGAATGAATACTGCTGCTATTATAAAGAAATGTTTAAGGATCATGCTTCACTTTTATACAGTTAAACAAAGAAAGTAATCATTAAAGTAGTGTATCTACTTTATATCAAACTAAACAAATAAACGCCATTTTTTTAAATACATATTCTCTTATAAGATAAATGAGATAATAGCTTTCATGAAAAGTTCCAAATAAATGAGATAATAAATGTAGATTTCACTTACAAATGTTTAAATTGCTGAAGTATGTACGTATACGTATCTTGAAAGATTTCACTCTTCAGTCATAATTTCTTTGTTCAAAAACTTTCGTTCTAAGATCTGAAGGTAAAAATGCTACGGTTGGTTTGACAGTGTGTTAATTACTCGTAAATGTCTACATAAAAATAATAAAACAAATAGTGAAATACGAAATATATATCCATTGTAATCAATCCATTGTATCCATTGTAAAAAATAAACTTTATTTAAAATTTATTTTCATGTAATATTTTAAATACGTGTTTGTATTTTTCCCTGAAAGCAGTTAGCATGCATTTGAGATTATTAGATGAGTATCAATCATTAACCCCTTCCGGTATGATTTAATAATGAAAAACTGTGCATGAAATAGCCATTTAATTTTTATTTAAAAAACTTGTTTCATTTTACAATTCTTACATATTCTTAATTAAAATCCACTTTTTACACAGTGTTAAATAATATCAGAAACAGTAAAATTAAGAAAATATCAAAGCAAAACATTAATAAGGTATACAGATAATAGTCTTCAAGCTAGTGGTAATTTTCAAAACAAAGTGCAAAGGAATTCTTAATTGTTTACACCGCCAAGTAGTCTCACTTTTAATTTGATTCTTGTAACACATACTGTATTTTTTAGTAGGTTTTATTTTATTCTGATTCATTAATTTGGCAATGACTTGTACCAAGTAAACAATATGCAATAGTGACTTGGGATTTTCACAAGTGATAAAAGTGTTGCCAAATTCAGTACACTAGAAATTTTAAACTAAATTAATTATCATATTTAACAGTAACTTTAATCGCATGACGACTGTAGCTCGTCATTGTGCGGTATGGAATGAAAAACTAATGACGAGCTAGACTCGTCATTTTACCGGAAGGGGTTAAATGACAAAATGCAATACATACGCAACCACAGAAATAAGACCTATGTTTAGCAATAACAAGGATGAGTAAACATTCTGAAAAGCTATAATTTAACTAAATTCTTTGTTAAAAAGATAAACATTTTCAAATTTAAGAGATTTTTATAATTTTTTTTAATTGCTACAATTTCTATAACTATGGTATTAAATAAAGTAATTTTAACTTTCTATTATACAGGACAGGAAATATTGAAATCCCGAAAGAATTTTGGTTTTCTGAATACCAATTTATCAATGGAAATATCTATTGAATCTACATGAAAAATATAACTTGGAATACTTAAATATTAATTTTGACTATCCCTGTATGAATCTTGTTTAGTTTCGACATGCATCTCTACATGTGTACATACATCTGTACGTATGTATAGCCCATAACACAAAAACAATTATCCGTAGATTGTTGAATTTTATATTTGAAAATGTTGTAATATCTATTTTGTCAACTCCCTTTTTGGTTTCATTTTGCACCTTATATACATAAAAATCTCTATTACGGACATTAACGCTGCCGGTCTACAACAATTCAGCCGAAACATATCCACATATTCACACGCAATTTAAATCCTTTTAGACGTTTGGAACATGATATTTAAGTACACAAAATTGATATTAAGTCCACAAGTTAAACACAAAACTAATGCTTTTACTTATAATAATAATAATTTTATTGTTTTATTAGGTTCTGGAACTGAGTGAATAATTGTAATTCTGAAAAATTTTGGTTTGTATAGAAATATCTATAAAACGAAAAAATATTAATGTAACAGAATTCAGTGTTGCCGGTAGCCACTAGATGGCTGCACTTGGGATCTACTCAGACAACACCGTTATTTCGAGAAACGAATCTTGTTTAAACATTTAAAGCAATATACAAATGACCAATCAAATAACCGTCATTTTCCTTTGAATGCCTATTTTCTTATAAATATGAGATAATATCTCTCATTCCATAGAGAGATACTGAACATTTAAAACAACACACAAATGACCAAAGGAATTAATACCGCCTTCTTTTAAAATACATTTTCTCTTATAACATAAATACGAGATAATAACTCCCATTCTATACAGAGATATTGAACATTTAAAGCAATACACAAATGACCAAACAAATTAACGCCACTTTCTTATAAATGCATATTTTCTTATAAATGTGAGATAATAACTCCCATTGCATATAGAGATATTGAAAGCAACACACAAATGACCAAACAAATATATATTATCTTAAATATAAGTACGAATATAGTAACTTTCATTCCATATAGAGACATATTGAACATTTAAAGCAATATAAAAATGATCAAACAAATTAATGTCATTTTCTTTTAAATACATATTCTATTATTATATAAATACCAGATTTAAATTCCCATTCCATAAAGAGATATTTAACATTAAAAACAATACAAAAATGACCAAACAAATTAATGCCATTTTCTTTTAAATACATAATATTTTATTATATAAATACGAGATTATAATTCCCATTCCATATAGAGATATTAACCATTTAAAGTAATACATAAATTATCAGAAAAATTAACATTATTTTCTTTTAAAATATACATTCTCTTGTAATATAAATACGTGATAACTTCCCTTCCATATATATTTTATTTTTACCGGATGCAAATGTAATAGTTAAAAACTTATCATAAATCAAAATTTTCATACAGCTGCATAATTTACTATGGCAAGAAAGTGGCATTAGATTTTTTATTATAGTAGAAGAGGTATCTTGCATATTATAACCATTTTTCGTATAAGTCGTAGTTTTACGAGGCTTCTTCTTCAGTAGAAGAAAGACAAATAAAATGTAAAAGCTAGAATTTTAAGTCAAAACGTAAGAAACAATGCTTTGCCATCTTAATTTTTTTTTAAATTCTGTTTTTATCTTTTGAAAGGCGAAATAACATCTGAACGAAAAACTTCCATCCGCAGTCATGTCTGTAAGACTACAATTTCTGTAAGACCACATCTGCACTTGAAGTTTAACACAAAAATTGTACCAGTTTTCCTCTAGCACTAAAATGTGAAATAAAACTTACATCGTTTTGTCAAATCATTATGTACCATTTTTTTTTGTTAGCAGCATATTAATACACGTATTCACTACGCATTTTACAAAAAATATTTAAGCTGTGCCGCTTGAAACAAAAGACCAAAACGGTCATTGGCCTACAACTTAATTGATATTTCTTATTTTATATAAGCGCAATCTATATGTAAAAATATGGATATAAAGACGGGGTTTAGGATTTCAAATGGTGAATCTCTTCTCGTTTAAGCACGTTCAA
>CM063508.1:169645802-169688302 GCA_032207245.1 Pardosa pseudoannulata | reverse complement strand
TATATATATATATATATATATATATATATATATATATATATATATATATATATATATATATATATATATATATATATATATATATATATATATATATATATATATATATTATATATATACATATATATTATTTAATAATATTTAAAATATTAAATAATATTTATGCCATTATATATGCCATTGTAAAATTAATATAATTAATATAATTAAATTAATATAACTTTAACTACTCCGAAAACTTAAAATGTAATTTATATCTATTAGCGAAATGAACCAAAAGCTTGGGAGATTCAATGTCTTAAGAAAACAGTAAATTATGTACTCAGAGGAGTTTGATTAATTATTTAACTCAATAAAGAAAACTGAACTCTTCTTCATTTTTATTTCGGATTTAAACAGTAGGTCATGGACTAACTAGCGCTCTTATTGCAAGAAAGTGATCGTAGACCTGCTAACCAAACCATAACCTAAAGCCTAACCAGTCAAGTAATGCTTAAGGCTACAGTAGACAATTAGTTAGATAAAATTTGATATTTCTGTCTAAGTGAATTCTGAAATATAACTAAGAATAAGAATCAAAGAAGTTGTTTTATTATTCATCACCATATAATTAATATAAATATTAACACTTCAGACAATATGGATATTAATAATATAAAAAGTTTTAAAAAAATAATTTTCAAAATTTATTAGTATTTGAAAACCTTTAAGTGCATTTCTAAAATTTATAAACAATTTATCTGGTGTAGTATAAAATAACAGTCACTTAAAATTAATATATTTTGAACAGAAAAAGAAGTCTATACTTATTGAAATGAAAAGAATTAGTCTACATAGTGCGGAATTATAGATATTTAATGTATTTTATAGACTATATTAGAATATCAAATAACAGATTTAGGTAGAAAATAAAATAATATTTATAAAAGGATACGCATAAGAATGCTTCAAACATGTTCTTTGAAGAATAAAATGAACTTTTGAAATAAAATACATGAATGCTATGAATGTCATGAATTTGCCATGAATTATAAATAGATGCATAACGAATTCAAACATGCTTCTTTTGAAGAATTAAAACGTTAACTTTTCAATTAAGATAATGCTATGAAATGTCATGAAATTGTCCATGAAATTTCCATAAATTGAATAATAGATGCCATGAACGAATTCAAACATGCTTCTTTTGAAGAAATTAAAATGTTTTAAACTTTTCAAATTATAATGACATGAATGCTATGAAATTTTAATAAATAAATGCCATGAACGAATTCAAACATGCTTCTTTTGAAGAAATTAAAATGTTTTAAACTTTTCAAATTATAATGACATGAATGCTATGAAATGTCATGAAATTGTGCCATGAAATTGTAATAAAGAGATGCCATGAACGAATTCAAACATGCTTCGTTTGAAGAAATTAAAACGTTTTAAACTTTTCAAATTATAATGACATGAATTCTATGAAATGCCATGAAACTCTAATAAATAAATGCCATGAACGAATTCAAACATGCTTCTTTTGAAGAAATTAAAATGTTTTAAACTTTTCAAATTATAATGACATGAATTCTATGAAATGTCATGAAATTGTGCCATGAAATTTTAATAAATAAATGCCATGAACGAATTCACACATGCTTCTTTTGAAGAAATTAAAATGTTTTAAACTTTTCAAATTATAATGACATGAATGCTATGAAATTTTAATAAATAAATGCCATGAACGAATTCAAACATGCTTCTTTTGAAGAAATTAAAATGTTTTAAACTTTTCAAATTATAATGACATGAATTCTATGAAATGTCATGAAACTGTAATAAATAAATGCCATGAAATTGTAAACATTTTTACATAAATATAGTGAATAAAATATTAGATTTTCCAGCAGATCGGTCAATAATAAAATAAATCCATTGTTTCCTTAATGGAAGATTGATTAACAAGCTCATTTGATTAAGTTATTTTTTTAATCACGTAGGAGCTATTGTCATTTAAGCATTCGCACATACAGCAACGCTAATGTTATTGACCATTTTATCATGGAAGCACCCTATAGACTGCCATTATTATTCCAAAAGACCACAGAAACAAAGTGAGTCCTCGCAATTTAGAATCAGGGACCAAGCAGAAGACCCCTAGGCATGGACTGTCACCCCCAGAGTTCCCGCTTGAGAACTTGAAAAACATTGCAACCACGAACCTATTTTACGTACCGAAGCCATCATTAATGTACACGGTGGATCTTTCGCCTGGTGGAGTGTTGATCCGACAAACCCCAGGTTATGGTTTGATTTGGTTTGGAGAGAAATATTTGCAACAGACCACCTACTGCTAAACATTAACGGCTACGAACATCCATGCCATAGTGGGATTCGAACCCACGAACTCCGGTTCCGAAGGGCAGTACCCTGATCAATCGGCCATCTTTCAGCTCCCCAGATTATAAGATCGTTTCCTTCGCAGACTGCTATACACATTTCATTAAATTTGATTAGCATGCTTAATTCTTATAATAGAATAGAATTATTAACCCAGGAAACAAATTTAACGTATTGTATGGTGTTCAGGCACTTACACAGTATCTCTAACGATCGCAGCAGTTAAATCAAAAAACAAAAGTTACTTCTTGAGAATAACCACCTATGATTAGAATAACGGAACTCATGCTGTAATGTAGGAAGGTATAAAGTAAAAAAAAGGTTGAATTCCAATCCTGATTATGTTCCTTCGTGAACCTTGAACCCTTTCTCCACTCTACTCTTGTTTTTATAGAAAGTTCAGGATTCGACCATCTCCCACCACCGTACATTGTCTTGTCGAGGCAACAATGAAAGGCCGTGTTTTTATTGCACCTCGGAGGTTATCGTCTCCCTTCGGAAACAATGAGGCAGGCGGAAGAAAATAACGCCTATGGATAGTTAGGCGCTACATGCTAGTCACCCTAGACGCTTCATTTCTTTTTTTGGGTGTTCTAGAAAGTGATCCCAGACGTAGTTTGTTATGCAAAGTGAAGTCAGAGATTTGACAACATACAGACCATAGACAGATGTTCTAGAATTATTAAAGATTTCCACCAAACATCTCAGTATACGAGGTGATTATAATTAAAGTCCCACTTTAAAAATAGTGTAAAAAAAACAGAGAATCACTGATCAGAATAACTTCAAATTTGGACTGGAAAAAGTGGGAAACTGCATAACATAAGAAAAAGTTCCAAAGCATATCAATAGATGCTGTAAGTGGCATAATGAAAGAGGATTCGGCTATAAATAGTATTGAAAATAACGCCTATGGATAGTTAGATGCTACATGCTAGTCATCCTAGAAGCTTCATTTCTTTTTTTGGGTGTTCTAGAAAGTGATCCCAGACGTAGTTTGTTATGCAATGTGAAGTCAGAGATTTGACAACATACAGACCATAGACAGATTTTCTAGAATTATTACAGATTTCCACCAAACATCTCAGTATACGAGGGGATTATAATTAAATTCACACTTTAAAAATACTGTAAAAAAAAGATCACTTATAACTTCAAATTTGAACTGGAAAAAGTGGGCAACGGCATAACATAAGAAAAAGTTCCAAAGCATATCAATAGATGCTGTAAGTGGCATAATGAAAGAGAATTCGGCTATAAATAGTATTGAAAATAACGCCTATGAATAGTTAGTTGCTACATGCTAGTCACCCTAGAAGCTTCATTTCTTTTTTGGGTGTTCTAGAAAGTGATCCCAGACGTAGTTTGTTATGAAAAGTGAAGTCAGAGATTTGACAACATACAGACCATAGACAGAATCGCTAAAATTATTACAGATTTCCACCAAACATCTCAGTATACGAGGGGATTATAATTAAATTCACACTTTAAAAATACTGTAAAAAAAGGATCACTTATAACTTCAAATTTGAACTGAAAAAAGTGGAAAACGACATAACATAAGAAAAAGTTCCAAAGCATATCAAAGTAATGCTGTAAGTGAAAGAGGATTTGGCTATATATACTATTTTGAATTGAAATAAGACGGCATTGGCATGAGATGCATAGATAACCAACTGTGCTGTTGGATGGGCAAAACTATTTCGCATGTTTGACGGAAAAAATGACATCTAAGTCAGTCCACACTTGTGTGCACCGTTAGTGGATATAACATACACCCCGCTAGGTCGTACAACATCGGATGGGAAAAGTTGGTTTTTAATTGATTAACTTTTTTTTCTTATGACACACCGCTTTCTTCTTTTTCTAGTATATTCAAATTAAATCTGAAGTAATTCTGACAAGTGGTTTATTCTTGAATTTAAAAGGAGTTAATAAAAGTTGTTGGAATGAAGTTTTAATGAATCATTGTAAATTATTGTCATTGGGATAGTACCACTAGTACAATTAGATATTTTTGCTGTGGAAGTATATTAATCAATGGTTGTTGTTAATTACATAGTAAATTTGATTGCAATAGGGAATTTTGCTATTTTAAGTATAACATATTTTAGTAAATACCTATTATTTGCACCAAGCATATTTTCATGATAAATATGCCAGGTCTTTAACACTAGATTTACGGATGTTGATCATATACCTATTTTACTGAAGTGAGCCAATTTGATTCATACAAGAAAATTGAAGTTTTTGGCAAAGAAAATAGTTCTAAATTAATTTAAAGGAAATGTTTATTATCAAAAAATTTATGGAAAACATTTTTTTACATATAAAATCTGTTTTTGAAACACATTTTTCGTAAACATTTTTATTCCATTTAGCACAATGTAGGAAGATGCGAATGGTTTCTACATCTGTTTCTTTTGTATGACTGTTGAACTTGACAATCCGTGCTCCGTACGTCAGTAGCATGAATTTCTGTCATTGGAATGGAAGTGTTCTCGACTTCTTCTCACTTTTCACTTTATACTGTATATTTACTTTATACTATATTTATTACTATATTTATTTATTTTCATATACATTCTATGAGTCAAATTGGCTCACAACCGTGAAGATAGGTATACCACATCTGATAATGCGAAATGAAGGGGTCTGCGGGGAAGAGGAATGAAAGTTTACATATATTTTATTACTTAACTAAAAACTAACGTATGTTTTTGAAAAGTGATATTTGAAAAGTGAAGCTTTATATATATATATATATATATAGGGATCAAATTTTTAATGAGGCAAATTAGCTCGGTCTATTGTTAGTCTAAATCATCGGTTGGGGAACTTTTTTAATCTTTACCCCAAAATATTTTTGTGTAAGTTGATATTACCCCATGGCAAAGAGAAAAAAAACGAAATCGCCTCTTTTTAGTATCTATCATATTAGCCGAAATAGCCGCGTGTTTAGTGCATGTCTCTTGATAAAATTTGCAATCTTGATGATATCATGCATGACAGCTTCCAGTGTAGGTTCTAAATATTTGACCATAAGGGCCTGGCGATGGATCATACAGTGAATAACTTCAATATTTGGGTTATTTTTTTTTTTTTACGAAAGCCGAAAAACCGTTAATATGACCCAGCATAGCTGGAGCTCCATCCAAAGATACAGAAATACAGTTTTCCCATTTTAAACTTTGCGCTATGAAGTATTCATTTACTTTATTGTAGACATCAATTCCACGAGATCTCAACTCGAGAGGAGAACAAAACAGCAATTCCTCTTCAAAATTATCTGCACTTTTGTAGCCAACATATACCATTAGCTGTGAATTGCTACTACAATCAGTTGTCTCATCAAGCTGAATAGCACAATATTTAGCCTGTTTTAATACGAAAATAATCTGTTCCTACACATTTTCTGCTAATATAGAAATTCGTTCTTTCACAATTTTTGCAGACAAGGACACTGAATTCAGTTTCTTCGCTTCTTTTTGACCATACATAATCTCTGCCATTTTTACAGCAGCTGGTTTAACCAAATCTTCACCAATAGTGTATGGTTTTTTATTTCGAGCAATCAACCAGGCTACTTCAAAGCTAGCAATTGATGCTGAATGCTGATGGAATGTACCAAACAAGTTGCTATTCAATCTTTGTCTTTTAACAAATATTTCTAAATTTGTAAAGTATTCTCGCGGTTTGGAAGACAGGTGTGAATGCAAATTATCTAAATGTTTCTTCAATTGACCTTTTTTGAAAGATTCTGAAGTCAGTACCTTCATACATACAACACACTGTGGTTTCATTGTACCATTGTCTTCTATTTGTGTAAAACCGTAATTAAGGAATTCTTCTTGATATGTTCTTTTTCTATTTGCTGCCATCTGAAGGGAGACAGAAAATAATATTTGTAAAATATTTAAATTAAATTTCTAAATTGCGGCTTACCTTCATCGATATATCGATGGTTAATGATAAAATCAGCAACTAACTAATAAAAACTCGCTCTCTGACTTGTCACTTTATTTGTACTGAATTTAAAGTAAAATAAAATGTGCTTTATTGCGCAAAGAGAACACTTTAGTGTGGTGGGTAGTGAGATGGCGTGGCCTGCATATGTCGCTAAATTGTTTAAGTTGAAAAAAATACTAACAAGTTTATAAAATAGGAAATTAAAAATATATACTTTTTACTCAAAAAAGTTTCATTTTTACCCCCAAAAATTTTTATTTTTACCCCATTTGGGGTAATTTACCCCGGTTCCCCGACCGCTGGTCTAAATCTAGTGTTAACAATTGAGGTTTCAAGGGAAAGAAAATTTGCAAGGGCAACGATGAATAGCACCTTTACTTTATAGATATTAATGGTTTGGTAAAATTTATATAAATCGTCGAATCATTGTTATTCTTTTTTACCACTTTACAAGTTCGCTGGCGGTACTTTGGTAAAATGTATTGCCTTCATTTACTGGATGCCCGGGTTCTGTTCCAGGTCGTAGAATTTTTTATTTCCTGGTACAAAGTCAAGAAAGTATTATAATCGTGAAAACTTTCAAAATTTCAGTGTATCCCTTTTGACAATGCTTTCATCCATTTTCACCAATTTAAGCGTTACGTTTATACGTACTTAGATGAAATTTTAATTTTGACATTTAGAATCCTCATTGGAAGTGTGCATTTTGACCATCTCTGAATACAGTATGATTAGTTTAGGTGACACGTATGTACGTAACTCACCTAACTCAAAAACTATTCACTGTGAAATGTTGAAATTGAGTATTTAGGACTTAATGGCTACACAAACCTCAACACCCCTCAATGACCCCTCAATGACCCCATAAAGGGATTATGATTGAGAAAGTTAAAGAAGTGAAGAGTCAATCTACATATGGGTAAATCCCTGTATAGACGAATTCTATTGCAAATCAGTATGCAACAAAGTCAAAATGTATAATATTTTTTACACAGTATAACTTCTTTAATAAAGTTGAAATGTGATATAGATTCGATGTTTACAGAACTATTTGAGGGCTGATTTCTTTTATTGAAACTCTGAGAAACCCCAAAAGATGTCGAACTACGTATCCTGGGTTCTTCCTGGCACAGTAAAGGACATATTACTAAAGAACTATTACAATAAAATTAAAAATTATTCCCAATATATATTTAAAAGCTGAACGTTTTACACAGTATTCAAGAGTCGAAGTTTCCTTTATTTTATTTTTCCTAAAAGCATTTTGCCGAAAGATGGCCGAATTGTTAGGGTGCTGGCCTTCGGAACCGGAGTTCGTGGGTTCGAATCCCACTATGGCATGGATGTTCGTAGCCGTTAGAAATCGGCTTTAAGCAGTATGTTCCAGTCTCATTAGCCCTCTTGTTGCAAAAAGTAGACTGTAGTGCTCCAAAACCAAACCTAAAAGCATTTTTAGACCTCATGTAGCAAAATTATTCCGTAGCTCTCCCAACCAAACTATTAACATTTTTATGATAATTACATGCTGTTTTGAAAGAAAAATGTCAAATAACCATTCATTTTTTATAGATCTCCTTTAGAGATGAAAGCTTTCATTGGAAATGTGAGGAATGTCGAATGATGCCTCAAGTCGATTCAGACTTGTTTGTGGAGTGGGACAATACATATTATTAAGTACTAAAGGGCTAAATATTGTACTCAATATAATGGTAAACGAACATT
Source organism: Pardosa pseudoannulata (assembly GCA_032207245.1). Taxonomy (NCBI): domain Eukaryota; kingdom Metazoa; phylum Arthropoda; class Arachnida; order Araneae; family Lycosidae; genus Pardosa; species Pardosa pseudoannulata. Next base: position 169,680,229 of record CM063508.1, on the reverse strand, counting down.
AATTTTCAAGCGGTATTCAAGAGGGCAGTGTTTAACTAATTTCATTTTTCATAATAACCTTTTTATGGGGATATACACACCATACTTGATATCATCTCAATGGGAAATATCGTCCAGTTTTTAAAGAGATGTTTGAGTACTGAAAGTCCTTCTTGAAAATCTTAGGTACTCTGAATGAGGCCTCAACTCGCATATATATTGATAAACGGAACATTAATTTTCAAGCGGTATTCAAGAGGCAGTGTTTAACTAATTTCATTTTTTATAATAACCTTTTTATCGGGATATACACACCATATTTGATATCATCTGAATAGGAAATATTGTCCAATTTTTAAAGAGCTGTTTGAGTACTGAAAGTCCTCCTTGAAAATCTTAGGTACTCTGAATGACGTATCAACTCGAATATATATTGATAAACCGAACATTAATTTTCAAGCGGTATTCAAGAGGCAGTGTTTAACTAATTTCATTTTTACTAATAACCTTTTTATGGAGATATAAACATCGTATTCGATATCATCCCAATGTGACATACAGTCCAGTTTTTAAAGAGCTGTTTGAGTAAGTCGTCCTTGAAAATCTTAGGTACTCCGAATGGCGCATCAACTCGTATTCGGTCTTGCTTCTGGGAGAGAAAGGAGATATTTCTACAGACTTTCGATGGATCCTCCTTAAATATATGTATGTACAAAATAAAGAGAAATGTGCCCAAAGCGTATCGGATAATCTGGTCAAGTTCGAATGATATCGTCTGAGAGGCTAAAGATTCGCTTAATTTAACTGCCGGATGACTTTTCGATTTGACAAAAGTCTTCCCCGCTCGAGACATCCAATGAAACCGGATCGCTTATTCTTATCATAGTTTGCCCGACGCACGTTTTTGTGTGCCGCATAAAAACAAACATCGGAATTATCCCCCTGCCAATCACGCCACCCACCTCCGATATAACGGACAAATTCTGGCAAAAAAAAAGAAGAAAAAAAAGAAAAACGGCTCCCGAACATCTTAGGGTGTCGCCGGTCACGCTGCAGTGAGGCCAAGCAGAGCGCCAAGTGAACCAGTACACTCGATATACAATCCTTCGGAAGATGCTCTTTTCATTTCACGCTTCGATCGTCCCGCGTATAAAAGCGGCCAAGGTCTCTAGAGCTTCTTTACTGACTTCCGCACCACGGCACGGTCAAGTTCAAAGCTCCTTCTTCCATCAACGGTACTTCTCTCGCCTACTATGCTGAGCACCTCTCGGACTTATATGTAGCAACACTTACTCCACTTAGTGCTCTCCAACACACACTTGGGACTTTGTGTTTTATACCCTCGAACGTGATAGCTGGGGATCCTCTTCAGTTTGCCTTCTGTGATTCTAGAGAGGTGAGTTCCCTTTCAAATTGTACATTGCTCAGTGAAATAAATATTTTACATTTATCTCTTTCTATCAAACAATAAAATTCTAATATTTTAGTTAAGAATTTTTTACTTTGCCGTATGTTCTATGACAAAAAGGTTTTACATTTTACTATAAAGTTATACAATAACAAGTACAATTTTTTATATTTAAGAATTATATATCGTAAAGTACTGTTTTAATATTTTAAAAATATAATAAAATATTTTAAAACGTAATAATTTTTAATACCTTTACTTTGCTCTTTTATATTTTAAATTTCTTTCTTTCTATGAAACTGAAATTTTACATTAAAATTCTGATATTTCACTGCTATCTAATATTTTGATAAAATTCTTTTATATTTTGTCTTACGTTTCATTTAAAAATATTTTCATTTCTCCTTTCTTGTAAAATTTATCCAAATTAGCAACAGCATGTATTACTCTTTTATGTTCTAAAAGCATATAATGTAAAGTATCAATTTAAAATTTTAAAATTTGTATACCATTAATTCGGAAGTTCGAATAACCTTACTTTACTCTATCGTATGTTCTATGAAAAAAATTTAATTTTTACTATAAAATTTTTCAATAACAACTACAATTTTTTATATTTAAGAATTATATATCGTAAAGTACTGTTTTAATATTTTAAAAATATCATAAAATATTTTAAAACATAACACTGAAGTTTTAATATCATTACTTTGCTCTTTTATATTTTAAACTCCTTTCTTTCTATAAAGCTGAAATTTTACAGAAAAATTCTGATATTTCACTATCTAATATTTTGATAAAATTCTTTTTCATTTTGGCTTACGTTCCCTTTAAAAATATTTTCATTTCCCTTTTCTTGTAAAATTTATCCAAATTAGCAATAGCATGTACTACTTTTTTATATTCTAAAAGCATATAATGTAAAGTATCAGTTTAAAATTTTAAAATTTGTATAACATTAATCCAGAAGTTTCAATAACTTTACTTTACTCTATCGTATGTTCTATGAAAAAAGGTTTTACTTTTTACTATAAAATCATGCAATAACAAGTACAATTTTTATATTTAAGAATTATATATCGTAAAGTACTGTTTTAATATTTTAAAAATATAATAAAATATTTTAAAACATAAGACGGAAATTTTAATATCTTTACTTTTCTTTTTTATATTTTAAATTTCTTTCTGTCTATGAAACTGAAATTTTGCATTAAAATTCTGATATTTCACTACTATCTAATATTTTAATAAAATACTTTTTTATTTTCTCTTACGTTGCATTCATTTAAAAATATTTTCATTTCCCTTTTCTTGTAAAATTTATCCAAATTAGCAATAGCATGTACAACTTTTTTATATTCTAAAAGCATGTAAAAGCATGGAAGTTTCAATAACCTTACTTTATACTGCTCTGTAAAAAAATTAGATTTATATCTTTCTATCAAACTCAAATTTTACATTTAAATTCTAATACCGTAATATTCTATAATATTTTAATAAAATAACTTTTATTTTTTTCTTATCCTAAACAAATAATTTAATTTTTACTTTTATCGTAAAAATTATGCGACATAGCAATAAAAAGTACTTTTTTATGTTTAAGAAGTATATGTAACTTAAAGTACCGTTTCAGTACTTTTAAAGTAATTTAAATTAAGTTGGAACTTTTAATAACTTTACTTTGCTGTTTTATATTTTACATTGCTCAGTAAAATATTTTACATTTATCTCCTTCTATCAAATCAGTATTTTACATTAAAATGCTAATATTTTAATAACAACTAAAAAGTTCATTTTACTATTCTAAGCTATGATATTTTACATTTACCATCTATCAATATGAAGTTTTACATTACATTATTAAGATTTCAATAGAAACAAAAAAAAATTACCTTGTCTTATGTTCTATGAAGAAAAATTTTATGATTATAAAATCTATGCAACTTAGAACTGGTAAATAGTATTTTTTTGCATTTAAGAAGCATACAACTCAAAATATTATTTTAGTATTTTCAATTTAATATAAAATTAAGTTTGAAGTTTTAAAGACTCATTACATAATATATTTACAACTGCTTGACATTCATATTAATAATATAGATTAATGGGATGGAAAAATACATCCCAAAGGAAATTAACGAAGTTTTTTCTTCGGATATAGAAAGATTAAATAAAATTTTAAACAGGAAAACGAGTTGAAAATTGTTTTAAAATTTGTCCCCCTAGTGGCAATAAAGTATATTTACAATGTATCTTAAATTATTTGGAAATATAATATAGAATACAATTTATTCATTATGTCTTTGGGTTTTATCTTAAAATTATAATACATATTTTGTTATATTATGTATATATATTTATTTAAAAATTTTTGAACTTTAGAAAAAGAGTTTGGATGTTGAAAAAAATAGCTATATAAAAGTATTAATAGTGCAAAAAAATTGAGAAAAAATTTATAAATTTTCTATTTCCTATACAGTTAGCATATTTACCTGTAAGTTATTAATCTTTGCATTTAGCCTTTTTAATGTCATAAAAAAGAATTTGGTAGATTTATAATCTGGTGTATGTCGCTTCCGAAAGATAAATTTAAGGCTACTTTTTAAATTTTGTGGCAAATTCTTTAAATTTTAAAATTTTAACATTATAAACGAAGACAGAATCTTTATAAGTATTGGAATAGTAATTGAAACCACTTAGTTACATTGCTTATAAATGTTGATAATAATTTACTTTATATGAGAAAAAAAATTCCTTAAGTATTAAGATATATAATTTTCCTCCGTTTTATTTTAAGTTTACAGTAATTCAAGATCAAATGTTTAAATTATCGTAAACTAATTGTACTTCATGTAAGATTCAGGAAGGTACAATTAGAGGTATTAAAATATTTAAGGGATAGATAACGAAATATAAATTACTTAAAACATTCAAAGGAAAAATATAGCTTTTAACAATTTACAAGAACTGAGCGAAGACATCAAAACGGAGAAACATTGAAATTAAAGGGTTTACGAAAAACAGCTCTTCTGTAACAAGAAACTATCCATGCAGATAATTCCCATATGAATATATTCAGATTTCGGCTAGTTAATACCTTGTAAGATTATAAAAAACACACAAAGTTACGCATGCGATAGATTTTGTTTCTACTCGAATGCTTTTCTTCTTTCAATTTTAACAATAAAGTAAAATAAAGAATGATTGATGAAAAATAAATGCACAATAAAAGTTACTATGTTGAATAGAATTTGTAATCATTTATTTTCATGCATGAAACTGTCTGAATAATATTTAATTTTATTGATGCAGTGGAAAAATATTTTTCAAATGTTCTTGAAATAATGTTTCTTAACCAAAATTTTATTTAGTACACTTTTATACAGAAAATTCAATATAAATGTATGTGCTCCATATTATTGAATGAATTTAATATTAATATTTTGTTGTTTATTTTATTAATTATTGTATAATAACACTTATAAACATATATAGTTTATGGTTAAGATAATTCTACGAAAATGATAGCTGTTTAAAAATAAAATTTCTTAAACAGAACTTTTTTTCAGTGTACATTTCTACAAAAAAATTCCATATAATTTTGCATGTTATATATTGTTGAGTGGATTAAATGTTATCTTATAGTTTTTTTAATTATTCTACAATAAAACTTGAAAGTAATATAAATATATGAATAACATTTTTCTATGAAAACAATAGTCTGGTGTTTGAAATATATAAAACTGTTGTAGAGACTTATTCTCAAAATTTTCTCCGACGGCATTGAGACCGGAACCTACTACTTAAAGCCGATTCCGAACGGCTACGAACATCCATGCCAACAGCGGGATTGGAGTCAGCGAACTCTGGCCCCAAAAAGCAACGCCTTAGGCCTTCATTCTGAGAAACTTAATGCTAATTAGATATACAAAATATACTCGCACTGTGCTTATAATACCACAGTAAGTCTTTCAAGAGTTATAATATTAAAATCCCCGACAATAATTTTTAGAGCTAATAGTTTAACTTATTCCATACATTTTTCGTAAATTCGCCCTAACTTGTTTTCTGAAATTTTCTGATTGATTAAAGTAAGAAAAAAAAAATTGTTTTTCCTTCTTTTTCTTTAAATGCATCGTCTTAAAAATGTATCTAATATTGTTCAGCAATTCCATCAATGAATATTTTTTTTATATACGACATATTATCAAGTAGGATCAAATACATTTCTTAACCCCTTCCGGTAAAATGACGAGTCTAGCTCGTCATTGGTTTTTCATTCCATACCGCACAATGACGAGCTACACTCGTCATGCGACTAAAGTTACTGATAAATATGATAATTTAGTTTAAAATTTCTAGTGTACTGAATTTAGCAACACTTTTGTTACTTGTGGAAATCCCAGGTCACTATTACATATTGTTTATTTAAAGTTTCTTGGTACAAGTCACTGCCAAATTGATGAGTCAGAATAAAAGAAAACCTACTAAGAAATGCCGTGTGTGTTACAAGAATCAAATTAGAAGTGAGACTCCCTGGCGATGTAAACAATTCAGAATTCCTTTGCACTTTGTTTTGAAAAGTACCACTAGCTTGAAGACTATTATCTTAATTTTACCGTTTCTGATACTTAACACTATGTAAAAAGTGGATTTTAATTAAGGATATGTAAGAATTGTAAAATAAAACAAGTTTTTTAAATAAAAAATAAATGGTTACTTCACGCACAGTTTTTCATTATTAAATCGTACCGGAAGGGGTTAAAGTGTAATAAAATACATCCTCTTATCCTCTTAATCATGTGGAATTAGAAATATATATTTCTACCAGACCTATTTTAGAATAGAAGATTAATAATTTGTTTTACTTTCATTTAATTGAATACCCTTACTTTCCTTAAAAATGCATTAGGATTTTTTTTTAAATAAAGTAAGAAATACAATCCGTTGCCTTAACATTCGTGTACTTAACAATTTCGCTATGTTCTGTAAAGGCAGTTCAGAATTTCATTACTTCCATCCTGAATAAATACAAAAATCAAATATTCGATTGCATAGCTCAGTCTTCTTCAAAAATAATCAAGATTAGTCAATACGCATAACTAAAAATCTCCTAATTTATCAACGTGCAACGATAAATACTAACTTATACATCCACAGCTGATAACTGTTATATTTGTTACCAGTTAAGTCATCTCTATCATGTAGAATCAGATAAGTGCACTCCCCTTGTTTGTTAAACGTCAGTCACAATAACGGGATTTCGTTACACTGCGCTTAAGTAACTTGGTCACGCTGTAGCTCTCAGGTAGCATTTCGGAGCTTCACATTCTTGTGTGCATCGGAGTGAGCGAAAACATGTTTTTCTTTCTTTTTCGGGCTGTTTCATTGTAATCACACGGATGCGTTTTGCTTCTCTGCGATCTACAGATATTTGCACTCTACACTGACATCTTAATGCGAACGCAACATGAAGGCAGTTCTTGAGATGGTTATAACCCTAGAAAAATAATTAACAGAGAAGTTTTAACTATGGATTCTAAATGGTATGTTTATCTATGACTACCTGAAAATGGCAATCAAAGCAAGATGTTCAATCATCCCAACAAAATGGAAAATGTTAACAAGGCTTAATTAATTATATTCTGTTAGTTTCTTGTATCTTTTCAATTACGATAATACTTAAAAAGTAATATTTTTGAATAGCTTGAATTCGAAATCTTATATTATACAATCGAATAATATTACTTCTTTTTTCTTGCGTGCATCCGAGTAGATAAAAATATGTTTTTCTTTCTGTTTCAGGCTGTTTCATTGTATACACACGAATGCGTTTTGCTACTCTACTATCTACAAATAATACTTAAAAATAAACTTTAATAATACTTAAAAATTTATGTTTTTGAATAGCTTGAATTCGAATTCTTATATTATACAATCGAATAACATTGCTTCTTTTTTAAGAATGTACTAAAACTTGAAGTAGATGAGTGGTCATAAATACAAAGTTTTAATATTAAAATATTTTTCTTACCTCTTTTGAAAAATTAAGTCATTATAGACAGAATATTTTACATTCCATCGTATTCATTCTTATAAAAAATTTGCTATCGATTCAACATTTCTACTGATAGCAAAATACCAACGTTACTAATATAGAAGGTGTTCTAAACCGGTTACCCGAAGGCTGGCCGATTGGTTAGGGCGCTAATCGTCGGTAACAAAGTTCGTGGGTTCGAATCCCATTATGGCATGGATGTTCGTAGGCGTTCGGAATGGGCTTTAAGCTATAGGTCACGGTCTCATTAGCCCTCGTGTGCAAAACAGTAGACCGTAGAGCTCCAAACCAAACTAAACCGGTTACTTAGCAAACTTTAAAAGTTATTACAGTTAATAATACTTCAAAATTCCTACAGTTATGCTTACAAGATATAAAATGTCGTATATATATATATATATATATATATATATATATATATATATATATATATATATATATATATATATCAGGTTTAAAAATGGGGGTTAAGAATTAAGCGAGTTATAATTAAAAATAGTTAGAACTCATTAATGATAACGTAATAAGAGAAAGATACACCCTCGAGCGGAACTATGCAGAGTAAAAAAGCTGACGAGGAAGTAGACATAGGAATTTGCATAGACAGCAACGCCAAAAGAGGCAGTTCTGAGTGGGAACTCGGGCTGATAACACACGATTGCAGGGGAGAAATTATGAAAACAAAGGATTTCTAAATGGCATAGCTATGGACAGAAGGATTACAATAAACTCGTCATGTCATATATATATATATATATATATATATATATATATATATATATATATACATATGTGTGTGTATTTAATGAGTGTTTTTGACCTATTACAAATTAGAATGGTATATGCGGGACATGATGCAGTCTTGTGAAAAAAAAAAACATGAAAATTTAGTAAATAAAAATGTTGATTATTCTGACAATCTATCTTTTTACTCTACCGCCAAAATTTACATTACTTATACAGTGTTAGAGGGCACAAGTCAACCAATCAGATGTTAAGATCAGAGTGGGTGTGTGTGTGTGTACAATTTTTTTAAAATTTTGTTTTAATTTTTAAACAAAATTAACAAGATATTAAGAAAAATACCTTTAAAAATAACAAGCTCAATTTTTATATCATTGAAAAACATTTTTTAAAGTTTAGAAATTAATTGCAAAAAAATGTTTTTTAAAAGCGTTGTATAACCACCAATCCAATTTAGATAAATTTGATCCTTTTTACCTTAAATATTTTTCTTTAATGAAATATAGTATAGTACAAGGATATTGATATGTTTTACTCTTTGTAAAGAGTATTAAAATTAAATACATAATGAGCGTATGGTATTTAGGATTTTTCTTATATACCTATGAAATATTTTCTTAAATTTTAAAAAAGTAAAAATAAAGGGATATTGAATTCTGTGTTGTTTGAAAAGCTGTGGAAGAATTCCATAATAATAGATTAATGGTTACAAATACAAAGTTAAATCTTCAAATCTTTTTATTATTTTCTCTTTTAACAAAAATGATATTTTTTTTCTTTTATGTTAGCAAAATATGATATTGTCACGTAGATATTTGTGCGATAGATCGAAAAATAGAATATCAGGAGAGTAAATATATTTATCGCTAACATCTGATTGGTCGAACGATGACAATATAAATATGGCTCTGTTTTTTCAGCATCAGATCTTTGTGGATTAGAATACCTTTGACGATATGAATGTTCATAGAATCGGTTTTAAGCAGTAGGTCCCAGCCTCGTTAGACGTCGTGTAGCATAATATTAGACCTTAGTGCTCCAAACCAAACCAACCCTTGATTGATAGAATCGAGAACTGACTAACATATTAGGCTACGTATTATTTTATATAATAGTATAATATCCTAGAATAATGTTACAGTAGAGTAAAAAATGCTGTCGTAACTTCGAGTTATTAACAGATAAGCACAGGTAATTGAATTAAAATTCTGCAACGCCTGTGGAAGATTCGAAATAAAGACCTTTTGCGTTGAAACCAAATATGTTAATCTGTTTGTCAGAGAAGGCTTGACAGAAGAGTTGCAAGCGGAAATATTATTCATTCACAAATTTAACACAACTTATAAAGTAGATACAATAATTAGAAACAAATTAATAAATTACATTTTTTCAACATTGCTTTTAACACTTGGCATACGGGTATACTTCACTACCAACTTACGCGTACAGTGGGTTTTTTTTCGTGAATCACGCGAAAGTTTAGTTATTCAGAAAAATCGCAGTAAATCGAAAACTACTTTGTTTTTATGAACGGAACTTTTCTTATTTTACACTTTAATATATACTGTATGATTATTTAACAAAAAAAAAAAAACAATATTTTTACGAAATCACAAAAATAAATGATTTTTAAAATTAAAGTCCGATAATCTGTTAGCGCATATTTCTTCATCACTATCTTTGTCACAACGGCTCATTTTATCAATTTTGTATTCAACAATAAAAAAACCAAGCTTCAAATTGACAAAACACGACTTGTACGTTCTGGAGCTAGGAATTCGATTGAAGACGAAATAACGCAACAAAAGACCGAGTAACTCGACAATCATAACTTGTGGAAAGAAAAAATGCAAAGCGTTGCATAGCAACGCAAACAACACGCATATAATGTCACACATACATATAATTATACGTATTTAGTATATTTGTAATGGTTAGCGGGTGTCCACCACAAATCTACTAAATACGTATTTTTACGTGACCCGAGCTCCAGTGACAAACTGCAAAAAACGTAAAAATACGTTACGTGCACTCGAAGTGTTAATTATTGCAAACTTTATTCCTTTAGCAAATCATTACCATATCGAATTAAAATAGAATGAACTTAAAATTATAAAACTCAACTAATGAATATAATCTCAATTTAATCTAATCTTTATTAGTTTGAAATAAACAATGTTATAATTACATTTCAAAAGAAATAAAAAAAATAAAATTTCTAAATACTTTATTTCCGTAGCTTTCTATTACTAAATGACCTGCAAATGAATACAATGTGTCTCCATACAATGAAGTCGAAACTATTCAAATCGTTTTTTACTTCATTTGATTTTATATCAGTCGGTCGTTCTGTTTCAGCAAACACGCGGTTGTTAACAGAATAAAAGAACGCGAGGTTCAACAAAATAGTCATCCCCGCCACATTAGAAGACAATTCTTTGTTACTTCCTCGAAGTCTCCTGTCTCATTTTCCAGATCAAGTCCTCTCACACCCATTGGCCCATTGAAAAGACTTGTCCCACAGACTGCAATTTATGAGCCGTTTCAACGCGTTTCTTAGGTCCAGTGACGTCATACCCCTTTTTTTGCTTCTATCTGTGAAAGAAAAAGAAAAAAAGCCTATATGTCGTTAGGTCAGGAGAAATTCGGTGAGCGTGTGTGATGACCTGAAAGGCGATTCATCGAGGTGAAATTCCAAGCTTTTTTTTTATATGTGAATACTTGATATATCGAAAGTTTTAAGTTTTATTTGGACATTAGTTGAGGAAGTATAACATAATATAGGTTAATAGGGAAATGAATGTATATAAATATTCTTTAGACTTGATTCTTATACATTTCAACAATTAGCACAAAAACAAATAGTCTAGAATCTTACTAGGTTTGATATTTATTAGGAATTCCATCATATGAACTTGAATAAAGACACTCAAGAATTTTCGCTATCACATGAGTTTTCCATACATCCTGCCGAACGATGGCCGATTGGTTAGAGTGCTGGCATTCTGTACAGGAGTTTGTGGGTTCGAATCCCCCATTAGCATGGATGTCCGTAGCCGTTTGGAATCGGCTTTAAGCTGTAGGGCCCGGCCTCATTAGCCCTCGTGTTGCAAACGAGTAGACCGTAGCACTAAAAACCAAACCATACATACATCCTTCATTGGGAAAAGGTTTGGCTTGAAGTGCTACGGTCTGCTTTTTGCAACACGACGGCTAATGAGACCGGGACCTACTGCTTTAAAGCCGATTCCGAACGGCTACAAACATCTATGCCACAGTGGGATTCGAACCCACGAATTCCGGTTCATACAGGAATCATAAACCAAAATCGTTGCTTTTTCAACGTTTTGTGGTTGACGTACAATAAGTCATTTAAACTCAATTCTTATGATGCGCGCATACAAAATATTTTAATAGTAAAGAATATGGAATTAATGCTCATAATTTGAAAGCTTATTTTTATAATATAATTTTACACTTCATAAAAATTTATTAAATTACCCATAAAATTTTCAAAAACCTTATTTTAATTAAAACCTTATTTTAATTTTAATAAAAATTATGGTTTGGTGTGCTACGGTCTACTTTTTTCAACACCAGGGTTAATGAGACCGGGACCTACAGCTTAAAGCCGATTCCGAATGGATATGAACATCCATGCCACTGTGGGATTCGAACCCACGTACTCCGGTACCGAAGGCCAACACCCTAACCAATCGGTAGTCGTTCGGCAATAAAAATTATGCGATTCTTTCAGTCCCATAACTATCAACTTCGGAATTGTCTTTTTCAGCAATATATTTACATTTAAATAAATTTTAAATTATATTTTAGATAAATTTTAAATTTTTTTCATAAAAATAATTTTAATTACATCATAAAAAATACAAACTTTTTCTCATTATTATTTACGGTATGTAATAAGAGTTAAATGCACGCAAATGAAGTCTATTGATTTTGAACTTTTTTTTTTTGCGGTAATTTAAAATACTGCAGGTAGGCTTTCTAAGTCCCATTAAAAAATTTGTAATTTTTGAAACAAATTTCTAAATTATATTTAAAGGTTTTATTTGAAATAGACTAATTGTCTAAGTTGTAACTGAATGAAAAAGTTAAATTTAATATGTTTAGCAACTCAAATTCGTCAAGGGAATAAACATCTTTATGCAATTATATCTATCATTTGCATTCAGTAAAATATATTCAATAATTTATTTCAGGGTTACGTATTAATAAGTAGTGTCAAATGGGAAAAAAATGGGAATTCCATTATCTGAAAGTATTGAAATGCATTTTCAGAAGGAAAACTAAACCCGATTCTGAACAACAACAAAAAAAAAATTCTTGTACTTTCTTCAATAGAAAATATCAGATTACTTTGTACAATGAATTAAAGGTTTTATTTGAAATAGACTAATTGGCTAAGTTGTAACTGATTGAAAAAGTTAAGTTTAAAATGTTTAGCTACTCGAATTCATCATGTGAATAAATATCATTATGCAATTAGATCTATCATTTACATTCAGTAAAATATATTCAGTGATTTATTTCAGGGTTACGTATTAATAAGTAGTTTCAAATGGGAAAAAAAATGGGAACTCCATTCTCTGAAAGTATCGAAATGCATTTTCAGAAGGAAAACTAAACCCGATTCTGAACAACAAAAAAATTTGTTGTACTTTCTTCAATAGAAAATATCAGAAGGAAAACTAAAGCCGATTCTGAACAACAAAAAAAAATTGTTGTACTTTCTTCAATAGAAAATATCAGATTACCTTCTACAATGAATAGAACTTATCTACCAACAGCATCTTCCGATAAAATACCTCAATCAGGAACAGTAATGGCTTATTACCATCCGAAACAAAATGCCATTCCATCTTGTCTGAAATGTAATTATCAATAATGCTCTTCATTAGTTTCTTCTTTCACCGTTAGAATACTATTAAAAGGTCAAGGATGTACGCAGAATCCCCAAACAGGCCTCGTGACCCTTTGAACGATTCTTTCAATGCAAATGTTCCATGTTCTTGGGGTCCATCTGACATGTGTGCAATTAGATAATAGATATTGGATCAGAATTCCACCCGAAAAGTTGTTTACACAGCACGACCTGGGAGGTGGATTGTCACCACCACAATGAGCTTGTCACGCAAACGCGTTATTGTCAAAGAGAATGGGGAGTCACTTGAGCACGACAAAATACGAGTGGATGCAATGTCTAAAAGACACAAATATTGTTGTCATAGGGAAGTAAATTAGGAATAAATAAATGGAGGATACTTTCAAAACACGTAAAAGAACAATCTTTTTGGAATATTTTCGATATTATGAATGATGCACAGGTTTCTATGTTAGTAAAGATTGGCTGGTTGTTTGAAATTTAGTGGCGCTAATTCCTCTTGGCACAAGCTGCGCCAAACAAGACGAAAAGCCCTATATGAATGATGCACAGGTTTCTATGTTAGTAAAGGTTGGTTGGTTGTTTGAAATTTACTGGCGCTAATTCCTCTTGGTACAAGCTGCGCCAAACAAGACGAAAAGCCCTATATGAATGATTCACAGGTTTCTATGTTAGTAAAGGTTGGTTGGTTGTTTGAAATTTAGTGGCGCTAATTCCTCTTGGCACAAGCTGCGCCAAACAAGACGAAAAGCCCTATATGAATGATGCACAGGTTTCTATGTTAGTAAAGGTTGGTTGGTTGTTTGAAATTTAGTGGCGCTATTTCCTCTTGGCACAAGCTGCGCCAAACAAGACGAAAAGCGCTATATGAATGATGCACAGGTTTCTATGTTAGTAAAGGTTGCTTGGTTGTTTGAAATTTAGTGGCGCTAATTCCTCTTGGCACAAGCTGCGCCAAACAAGACGAAAAGCCCAATTGATTTTTTCAAAATAAACAATTTTAAAAATCAATTTTGATAAAACGCAAAAAAAGAAAGATGCCCAAAACCAATAGGAAGCATTTAAAAACAAATAAATAGGTAGATAATTTAGGAAGACAAAAAATCAACACGATAATCAGCAAAGTTTGATTAAAAATTAAAAATGTAAAACACAAATTGAAAAAAATGAAAAACGTACAGCACAAAAATGAAATTTATGAATTTAAAGATTCAAAATTATTAAAATATTAAAAATTGAAAAAAGGAAATCAAGCCCAATTGAAAACAAACTGAAACAAAATAAAATTGCAATGGCTATGTTATTGCTATGTTAGTAAAGAAAAAAGATTAAATGATTAATAATTTGTAGCTTAATGTTGCATTCCTTCAATACGTAACTTCCGTCTAAAAATTTTAAAAAGAGATTTATGAATTTTATTGCGTTTATCTATGTTATTATATTTGTATCTTTGTTAATGATATGGGGTGAAAACATTTATTGCATTAAGACAATCGTTAATTAAAATCTCAAATGAAACTTTATATACCGTTCTACCACCTGAAGGCTTCGATTATAGTTGGAAATAACCGTCGAGATAAATATAGATATATTTTTGGGGATTTTTTAAAAATCTTTTATCTTTGAGTACAGATACAAAAAACTGTGTACATTCTTTTCTTTTAGCAATGTGTTCAAAGAAAAGGTTTTTTTTTCTATTAATCAAAAAAGAAAGCTGAAATTCATATCTTCTCAGTTTGAAGAGTTTGACATTTAAGAAAATAATTCAACAAATATACGAGCTATCTCCTTATACAGGAAATATATAAATCCGTTAATTCTTATGTCTAATAAAGTACAGTTAACCAATGTGAATTGCAGATGATAATTATTTTTCTAAAAATTAACTAGGTCTTTTAAAGTGACTTTTTAATTTACCTTCCTTTCAAAATCTACCTTTGCTAAGTTAATTCAAACTTCCCCTTACGTTGTCAATAATGGCAAATGCTTTATTTAAGTCAGATATTGCCAATTCCTTTCTTCCACAAGAAAATAACTAAATGAGTATAAATGATAGTTGATAAATGATGGATAAATGATGTCCTGAGCTGCTTAAAAAACTTAACCTATAAAACTTATAAAACTTAAGTTTAGTAGGTACAATCATTTCCAAAACATTCAAGTAACCCATATTTCAGTATAAGTACAAAATTACATAAAAATATTATTGCTAGGAATATTTTATAATTAATAAGTAGAGTTCCTGAGTGATAACACAACTGGCTTCGACGAAAGAGGTTTTAACTTAGAATCCCTGCACGGAAGTTGCGGAATTTTAATTGAATTTAATTGTTTATGTTTCTCTGTTAGTTTATTTATTAATAAAGCAGGGCACTTCTCTGTTAAGCATTCGCCCATTCAACGCCTCGGATTTTCGTTGACCATTTTATTGTGGGAGCACCATATATCCGATAAAATTTTTTCCTAGGGACACCACAAAGTAGGTTTTCGTAATTTAGAAGGATAAACTAAGTAGAAGACGCCAGGCTTGGCCTGCCATCTCCAGAGGTATTGTTTGGAAACTAGGAAGACATTCCACTTACTAGTCTATTTTACGTGATCCAGTCGCCATTAATTAGCACGGTGGACTTTTGGTTCGCTCGAATCTCAATCCCACAACTCTCCAGTTATGATATCGACACCTTTACCAACTGATATACTGTGGTTCTCTTTTAGTTCTAGAAGTAACACGAATATTCTTTACTCTAAAGGAACAGTTCTCTAGAGTATTCTAGTACTGTATAAATATACTGTATATATTCTAGTATTGTCAGTTCATGGTTCTGTAAACCAAATAAGGATTTGGTTTTGAGTGATACGCTTTGCTACACTAGGGCAAATGAGCGGAATTTTACGCTGCTTTTATCATAAACTCTCGTATTTTTCGTTTAATTTTTATTGAGAATCGGTGAAGCGGAATTCCTCTTCAGACTCAAGCTCTCCCACCTTTCTTAAATTCCATGTTTGTATTTTTCCTCTCCCATTTCCATCCCATTCCCAACATTTTAACTCCAAAACTGCTTGGCACGCATGACCGATTGATCCGACATTGGCGCACTCCGGTGGGCGACGTGAGTGTACTTCACAAAAGTGTCATCCCGGGCTTCCATCTCATTCCCCCTTTTTATTGTCGCGTGACAAAATGGCTCGTACGAACTTTCCGTCATTAAAATGTGCCACCTCGCTTTTTTTTATTAGTGCGTTGAACCTCCGACGATGATGATGACAAAACAAATCGAGGAACAGAATGGTTCCATTTCGTACCAGAGACGTAATTTATTTTCAAAATTCTGAAGACAGCTGTCGGCAAAATCTGATTGTTTGTGCTTTATTAGTATGGCATAAGAGGTTTTTTTTATGGTGGTGAACTACCTTTAGGCAATTCCAAACCAGCAAATGAATGAAAATGGTTCATAATCATGGTGCAGCATTTTCCACTAGATGAAAGATTTTTGGTAGAAAAGTTAACATAGTAGAGACACATTTAAAGAATCTTTAAATGCAAAATTTTTTGTTATTTTTAGCCTTATCTGAAATTAACAAAAATTAACAGTCTCAGGAGCATAATCTTTACTTTGACAATGTACATAGATCTATGTAAATCAATTGACGTATATTAATAGAACGATGTAAATTAAACGGCAAAGTAAATTAACAATGAATTAATTTTTAAATCTCAAAAGTTACATTTTACGACTTTTTTTCTAAAATAACAATTTTTTGTGAATTTTTTTCAGCTTGCTTAAAATCTATTTTTAAGCTGGCATTCTTTTTGATCATGGAACTAAAAAATTTCTGTAGATTTTCATTTTTCTACTTATGAATTAAAATTTATACCTAACCTTATTTCAATTCTTTTTTTCAGATTTCTACAGAGGTCAAAACAGTTTGGTGCTATAAAATCTAAAGATGAAGAATTTGAGCTACTTGATATTTTTTGTCTTCTTATATTTTGCCGTTGGACAAGTCGAAAGTAAGTCTGACTTATTTTTAGAATCTAACGAGTCTTAAACTAAAACTACACTCCTTGGCGCAACAGTCCCTAGGGGGCCAGGGCCTACGGTGCCAATCTCCGTTTACGTGACCAAGGGCCCTGGGGTGCGAAGCATATGTTCCGGTTAGGTGGTCAATCTTACGCGGAACCTCCAGTGTTTAGTTCCCAAGCACTCTTGGTTCTCAGTTCATCTACCCACTGAAGAGATGAAAGGCTGAGTCAACCTTACCTAGCCCGAGGATCGAACCTCGGACCTGTGCCGTAGGAGCACGAAGCACTACCCGAACGCCACTGGGCTTCAACGAGTCTTAATGAACCCTTAATCAAAAGAGCAAAACATTTTATGTTGCTTTTAAACACATTAACATTGTTGAAAAAAATTATCTTCTACCTTCTTTCACACTTTATTTAAAATCGTGATATCAAATAAGCCTTTAAACTTCTGCAGCAGGGCATATACTTACTCTACCGAGAAATGAATAACCGATGTTAACGGTACGAGAAAGATTAAAGAAAAAACACTACACACGGAAGTTTTGAAAAGTCTAATGCCACATTATTGCTATCGGAACATATTTTTATACATGAATTTCTAACATCGAATTCGAAATTTTCAGTTCTGCCTCTCACGGGATAACAATATGGGTAACATTCGGTTTCGGGTCAAAATACAGACTTCTATTTCCTGGTGTAGAATCGAATGTGGAATCTACTCACAACCAGACATGTAGTGCAGAAAATAATCGAAAGCAGCGGTATTCTTTCTTAAATTTTCTGATATAAGCAACATTATCCGACAATATAAATTTTCTATGTTTTTTTATAGTAAGAGAAAATTGCATAGTTTATTCTTTAAACAACCTGTCATCGAAAGATTCGTAATCCAATTCCGACAAGACATTCTTCCTTCGAAACACAATCTCCTTGTAAAATCATGAAAATAACGTCATGGGTGATTGAGCACTATACAAGTTTATATATACTGTCTACAATAAGATGACTACATTATCTTATTACAATAAATCTTCGCATCAAAAATACTATTATTAGACTTATACATTTCGTGTAAGGTTTTCGATTCACCTTCCGATTCTCGCTTCTTCCTGAACTGAAGTGGCAGAAAGATTAACGGCTCTATACTGTTACACTGTTATTTTCGGCGGGTACTTTTAAAACTGTGAACAGAAAAGGTAATTGCAATTCCTCTGAATGACCGGTTAAGTTAGTATTGTCTCATTATTGTTCACTTGTTCTCCAATTTTAAGTCTTTTCGTGTTGGAATCGAACAGCATTGTATTTTGACATCGATGGAAACTTTATAAACACTTAATAAATGAATGCAATTTATTCAAGCGAAGATTCGGTGACTTAAAACTATCCCTTCTGCATAATGTGCTTCTTGTCGTTTAGTGCAATCTCTTTTTTTGGAGGAAATTACACTGCTGTCAGCTATCTAGATTGAAAATATAATTTGTAAGGTCATCACAAAATAGAGGAGGTAATTAGTTTGGAGCGGTACGGTCAACTATTCTGCTACATGAGGGGTATTGAGACCGGTACCTACTGTTTAAAGCCGATTCCGAATGGCTACTATAGTCTATGTCGTTCGTGAGATTAAAACCCATGAACTCCCGTACGGAAGAACAGCGTTCTAACCATTCGTTCTAACCACGGTCTAATTTGGCCAACTTTCTGCCAAAATAAAGAGATGGTACAAAATTTGAGGCATTACATTTTTGGTTACTGTCATTGATTCAGCTTGAATTTCTCTGTACCCTTGACACTACTTAGGAACTATAGGTGTTTTTTTTTAGTACCTGATACATTTATTTCATAATTTCAAGAATCTTTTAACTAAATAAATATACATAAATGTTACTTTTTACCAATTAATTTCCTTGTCATTTTTGTGAATATATATTAACGAATGTCTTAACTCTAAGTTATTATGAACTACGCCGAGTAAAATAAATATGAAGCTCAAACAACTTTGAATACTACAATAGGTTCTCATTAGTGATCGGCTGTCATTTTAAAAATTCCAGGATATAACATATATGATATCTTGAAAAAGAAAAAATCCGCGGTAACACATTTATTTAGTATTACGTGTAAACATATTACTGTAAACCTCAAACTTACTGTGGACCTCAATGTATTGTAAAAACTAAATAAAATATAATTGCTAATTTAAAACTAAATAGAATATAATTATTACAAAATTGCAGTTCAAACATTGCTAACATTATCTTTAGACGTCTATTAATTGTCTAAAATAGATAAAGTCTGTAATAGATAAAGCTATTTACTACGATTTCAATCGAAGTTCATGGAAAATTTTAAACTTACATGCAAGGGCAATCACAAAATGTCGATACATGTGACAAAATTATAAATAATAGCGAATTATTAAATATTTGGTAAATTGTATATAGGTTGCCATCTAGCTTTGCGGAAAAGAAAATCTCATTATTAGGGAACATAAAAATTCTACAAACTGCTTTTAATCTATTATTAAAAATGGACTCTAGGTCTTAATTAATTAATACTTTATATTACTTTATATAAATAAAGTAATTAAGTAAAGTAAAGTATTTAATGGGTTAATGCTCAATAACTAATTTACGGGCCTCTCATTTCGTATTCAAGCAATTAAATACAAAATGGGTAATAAATATGAAAAAGTTAAATAAGTAATTCTGCTAAATAACTATAGATTTTTAGAAGTTAAACAAAATATGAAACAAACTTCGTATGAATATCTGACATATGAGTAATGATGTGAAATGAATTTGACTTAAAAGTATTCAGCATTCAAAATTGAAAGAAAATTTAAAAATTAAGTTTTTAGGTACGGATTTAAAATATTTTATTATTATCAACAAAATATTTCAGCACAGAATAACTAACAAGTACAAACATCGACGACAGAGATTCCAGTGATGATAAAATGACTTTTCTTTATCGAAACCAATTATAATAAAACGCGTTCTGAATAAATTTAAAAGTTGTCATTAATTGCGTTGCATATGTGATACAAGCTAATACAGACTACGGGGTCAATAAAGTGTTAGATGCAAGTAATAAGGAAAATTGACATACAACAGAGAATTGACAGAGAACAGATTGTGTTATATAATCAGTGCTATATTTACGACATTTATGAAGAGACAAAATGTTATTTACCGATTTTCTTAATATATTAATGTACAATATTCTTATTATAATAAATTTAAGGAGACAATGAACTTTCAATTGATCGAAATTAGATTCACAACTCATTATGTGTACTTCGATGTATTCTAAAAACTTAATAAAATATAATTGCAAATAATAATATAATTATTACAAAATTGCGATACAAACATTACTAACATTATCTTTAGACCTTTATTTGAAAAAAAGAAGAAAAAAATATTTTATGGATATTTGAAGCACTCCAAGTGAACTCTTAATTGTTATTTCCCTTTAAAATTATGCGATCATTTATCTTATAGGATCTAAAAAAAAATTTGTTAAAATTAATATTTCGAAATGTGAAATACGTTATTTCTGAAATTAAAAGAAATTTTATGGGCATTTTGACTCGGAGAAAAATGTTTATATTCCTCATTGCTTTTGTTTTAGTTAAATGGGTTTTTTTACTAATGCTTATGATAACAATTAAGTTTTATAGCAAAAGCTAAAGTATGTCCTATTAATAAAAATGGTCGTCTTAAAAAGGAATACAAATGGAACATTTTTAACAACGTTATTCTTTAAGTAATTAATATTTAATACTAATTATTTAATAAACATTTCATATTTCCCGTTGAAATTTTAGACACGTATGCATACATATTACTTATAACATACTAAATTTTGAAGCAGGTTGGCTTAAAAACATAATCAGTTAGTTTTTTAAGCCCTCTGTCCCCTTAAAAATAAGTTTATTTTCAGTTGGAGTGTTTGGATTGTTAGATTAGGAGCACTACGGTCCACTTTTTGCAACACGAGGGTTAATGAGACCGGGACCTACTGCTTAAAGCCGATTCCGAACGGCTACGAACATCCATGCCACTGTGGGATTCGAACCCACGAATTCCGGTTCCGAAGGCCAGCACCCTACCCATTCGGCCATGGTCCTGCTTGGATTGTTAGAACTCAAGTCCATATTTTGCACAGAGAGATCTGAGGTCTACTGCTTATTTTCGATTCTAAATGGCTAAGAGAATTCATACCGACACCATGATTAAAAGCCGCGAAATCTGGTACCGGAAGATAGAGCACTGTCTGTTTGACCCTCGTCCAGTTTTCAGCTGAGAAATTAATAATTAAAATTAATTTGTATTCATTTGCAAACAATTTCTATTTTAATAATAAATTCACTTCATAAAATTTCCGATTCTTAATGGCGATGAGAATTCATACCGACACCGCGATTAAAAGCCTCAAAATCCGATACCGGAAGGTAGCGCCCTGTCTGGCCATCGTCTAGTTTTCAGCTGATAGATTAATAATTAAAATTAATTTGTATTCATTTGCAAACGATTTCTATTTTAATAATAAATTCACTTCATAAAACTGAGCAGCTTCCAGTTAATTCATGTTAAAGTGTTAATGTAAATTCCTGTAATGTTCAAAAATTCCAGTTAAAGTGTTACGATTGAATACATCAGCACTTGTTTTTTGTAATCACTAAAAATTCTCTAGTATCTATCAGTGCTAACCCTGCTTTTTCTTTTTTGCGAAAGCCTTTTCGAACCAATTATTAGCGTAGAGAACATGCTTCTAGTCGTGCCACTGATCGGTCGGTCGCGTGCCTCTGATTACGGAGTGGTCAACTCCTCCCGCAGACACGAGTTTGTGCATGGCACGGAGGTGTTTGTGTCTTTCATTTGTCGGGTCCACGGTAGAGTCCTCCCCAACAGGAAATGACCTCCAGCGAACGCATCGCTGCTGCCAGGCCAAGGCGTCTCTGTCTGGAACAAGCGAACGCCGGTGAATTACTCTCATCTCCACAGGAGAGAAAGCACGCATTTGTGCGGATTCGCAACATGTTGAGCATGCACACTCAACAACCACAAACGCTGGAGCTGAGCGACTGTTTTAAATTATTTAATGAACGATAATAATATTTACAATTAGATATTTACAAAAGAAAAATAATAAGAAAATTAATCTACCCGGGGGAATGAACAAAAACGAGGGCTGGTATCGCGTCTCGAGACCTCGCAGTGTCAACGTCTATCACAGCAAATTTCTAGCTTTATCTCTCTGGGCGTTGTCTAAGGGGTTGTTTATAGAATGTACATTATGATGTAACAGAAATAGTGCCGCAGGCAGCATAACTGGATCCCGGGGCATAACACTATGTTCTCTAATTTAAAATCACACAACAGTACTGGATTTGATTGGAGCACCTGGGTCTAAAGCTGTATCTCCAATTTGATTGGATGAGACATTCTATAAGGGTGTGCATCGCAAACTGGGATTCCTTAACATGATAGATAATAATAAAAATACAATTTTTATAGATTTGAGAGAAAATTTAAGGCCCTTGATAGCGAATAAAATCTTAAAATGTGAAAAAAATTTAAAGATGGTAAAGATAAAAAGGAGTTTGGTTTGGAGTGCTACGGTCTACTATTTTGCAACACGAGGGCTCGTGAGACCGGGATCTACAATTTAAAGCCGATTCCGAACGGCTACGAACATCCGTGTCATAGTAGGATTCGAACCCACGAACTCCGGTACCGAAGGCCAGCACCCTAACCAATCAGCCATCGTTCGGCAGATAAAAGGGGGAGAAAAGATAGGGAAATATTTTTGCGGATGCTGGCATCCATTTTTTAATCACACAAAATCATAGCGAGAAATCACTCTCGCGTCAACTCCCTTTTCCTTTACTTCAAAATTTATTCTCTAATAGTTAAATTGTAATTATTACCACATATACTGTCTGCGGTTACAAAAGAGTTTAAAGTCACATTTCTAATGAATATTTTTGTGTATATATATCCACTAACACCATCATTTTGCTACTCGACCGCTAATGATAGAAAGGGATCTAAAAATTTAGAAAACTGGGACGTTTTCAGCCCTTAAAAACTGGATTTTCAGTTTTTATTTTAAAAGGAGGTGTTTAGCCTAATCCAAAAGTGCATGGTACTTATAGAATGAAGACTCAAACGGTAATACAACGTAAACCTACACAGTCATATACGGATAAATATAAACTTTTTCACTGCTTTTTTTTTAAGAAATTAGGTACCTGACATGAAATTTTGTATGAATATATCTATGACAACAGTCCAGCTAACGAATATAAATTATTTTTATAAATAACAGCATTTTTTCAATTCATAAAATTGATATAAAAATCAGAATTTTGTTTTTTTTTGTAGAATTTTAATTTTTTAGAGCAATTAATTTTGTAAAATTTTAAATTTAACATACTGGAATAAAAATAATTATTATTTCACATAAAATAAATACTTTTTTAAATTGTAAAACGTATTTTATGGTTTTGAAAATAATAAAACATTTTTTAAGCGTAGCTGTGCCTCAATAAGTATTGTACTAATTTATAGTAAGCACTTATTTGATTCTATAAGTTTAGTTAAAAAATGAAAAAAAAAAGTTTGCTTTTTAAAACAAGAGTAAGCATTCAGTTTAGATTAAGGTAGTATTATCTTGGAGAAATTCTGTTGAGTTAAAAATGTTGAAGACTTTATACGTTAAAAATTTTTATATTCTGTGAAGTTGGAACCAATTTAGTTTCTTTAACTGTTCAATACAAGATTAAAATATAGCTTGCTTTACGAATTTAGTTTAAAAAAATTAGTTGAACAGTTAATAATTGTGATTTCATTCTTCAACAGGTTAAAAAAATCCCGTCGATGAATCGGCATTTTCTCTAGTTAACTAGGTCATTGTCCACCATAGCAATGGCAGTAATAAACCTTAAAGTCATCCGGCCAAAAGTTAAAAAAACAAAAACTGACAGATAATAGACAAAAAAAAGTATTCCTTCCGATCGTAGAAATTCTTGGTTTTTTTTTATTATTATTTTCCATCATTAGCGTGCCTTTCAAGGGTAGAAAAAAAAATGTGTCTTATCAACCGAATGCTCTCCTCTATTGTTCTCAGCTACCCGTGCTCTATTTTATTCTTCCGAACACAGGTCCTTTTGTTCATTACTGTGACCGCACCTTCGTGTAACTCTGCGCCGAAGAGCAGGTGGAAGAAAAGCACATAATTTTCCGCAAACTTTCGATGAAAGATAAAAACGTTTGTTTCGCTCCTCAATTCCTCATCCGAACGTACACGGACTTCCGCGTCTTTCTTTCTTTTTTTTTCATAACTTTTTTTTATGTGATGTGCAGTCATCTTCTTTCCATTAGTTTGAATTCTATTGTGTGATGATTATTAGCGATAAATACCTGCAAATAAGTTTTTTTTGTCTTTTTATTTGTGCTTTAACACTCCATTCACGTAAAATTGAAAAATAGAAGCTTTTAGTACTTATGACATATTGTGAAGTGCTTTTCTTGTCATTTTTTTTCTTTGAATTCAATATTGTGCTACCCGTTTTACTTTGTTTGATTCTGTCACTGAAGAATTGATGTCATTTTCTCTTCAATGCTATCTAATTGCGGTCTGCTATTTTAAAAGCTTTTTTCCTTTAGAATTAGTCTTTGAATGCCAAGAATGCTTCCTAAAATATTTCTGGTATGAGTAAAAACATAATCAATTTAAATGTGTGAAAATGGCTTAGCATTTCCCCCATTTATTTTTGTAAAAGAGCGTAAATTTAACCCATTTTAACCCACTGTCTTATCCAGAGGACAACTGAAAAATAGCAAGTGGAAATCAGTATTTATTTGTTGCGAATATTTTATCAGCTGGAATATGTAGAGGTACGTTTAAGCTTCTGCTAGAAACAGTTATGTACCTCCTGTCCATCACAACAGTCTAGAAACTCTTCTTATTTCCCGCTTTAGTGAGCATAGTTTTTAATCTTCTTTTTGCGGTTGCAGAATTCCTTTTCAGTTTGCTTCAGACACTTAGCTGGGTATTTTGTACGTAAGAGTACTCTTTCTTTATCATCCTGGTGGTTAGTTAAAGTTTTAATAGTAATAGGTAAGTTGCAGCGCATTATTTTTAGTGGGACGATACACATGCAATTGATGCGCTATTTCTAGCTTTATAACTATAACAGCATACTGCAGGAAATGCGGTAAAATACTTTGTCAGGCTTGCTTTAGACCTTTCAACCAAGTTTAGTGTTATACTCGACTAAAAATGGAACTCTTAAAGTGAATAATGAAGTATTATATATACATTGTAAAAGTTTGTAGGCTGGAATTACTTTTCACTAATGAAGAGAACTCTGAAATCGCTAAGAGCAAATTTTATCCCCTTCATACCAATGTCCTATGTGGAGGACGGGTTAAATTTCCTATATAAAAAATTCAAAAATTTCAAATTCTGTTATGTTTAGTCTATTTAGGTTTAATATACTTCAGAAAGTACGATTATTCTCAAATTTGAACATAATAAATAATTTGGGATAAAGCGGGTTAATATTCATTCCTTTTCATATTTTTTACCCAACGATCTTTTAGCATTTAACAGTTTTAAATAAATTTAATAATGTGTTAGCTTAGCATACCATACAGGATTTTATAAAAAAAACTTTATAAAAGATATTTTCCTTGAATGCTTATGATAACAGAAATATTTTATAGCAAAGGTTAAATAGCATGCTATAATGGCCACAGAGTTCACTCTAGCTGTTACATCGCCGGATGAAAAAAATTCCAGCTCTTTTAAACATATAATTTTTAAAAATATATGTATTTATATTAAATAAAAGTCAAAATATTCTAAATTACATTAAACGAGACAGTAAAAACTGTCAAGTAGTGCAAAAGAATAGAAATTAAATCAGAAATATCTGTACCATATAGATTCTATGGTTAATCATAGAAACTTAACCATAGTTTCTATGGTTATAGAAACTTAACCATATAGATTTTTTTTTATTTAATACTAATAAAAAGAAATAGAAATGCATTACTGTACAATCAAGTAAAAATGGCATCATCTAAGATAAAAATTGCAAGACATTCTTTACCTACTTTTAGTTCTGAAAATTTCTTTATTAAGCTTTTTTTTATTTTATCGTTTAACTTCATTTCATCTACGGTTTATGTTTAATTGCGAAAACGTCCCTTTTTGGTTATTTTGATTGAACATAACGATTCTTTATGATTGTTTTCTCAAGAATTAAATATTGAACATATTTTTAGCGCTCTAACATAAACAGTATACTTATGAACCGTAAATGTTTAACGAAAGAAAAGATCGCTGTGCAGGAATTTCGATTAATTGGGAAATTAACATACATTTCTCACAGTCAAAATGACAAATTCCCTGGTTATTCACCCCTAGAGAGCATTCTGAATGGATATATGCATAAAAGAGATGAGCGTGAAATATATTTTATAAAGCTACTTACTAACTAATTAGTAATTTCTAAAATAACTAATATTTCTGTTGAAATTTTCCCACAATTTACATCGTATAGCACGATCAAAATCCTAAATTTCCCAGTATATTAATAAAAAACAAAATTAATTAATTTTGAAAGTCATCTATCCCTTTATTCCTTTAGAATTCAAAAGGACAGTGACTTCGGAACCGGAAGTTGTGAAATTAAAGCCTTTTAAAGAGTATTTTTTGGACAAAACTTTTTAAATTTTCATGAAGATTAGTTTAAACATTTTTCTAGTATTTTTAATAATTAGCAATTTGGCAATTAGAAAGTTTTAAAGCAAGAAATTGAGGGGAATTTTAAACATGTATTTTAATTTTTTTAATTATTAAAGTTGCTTTCATAAACTTCAAATGCGTTTTTCTCAGAACGGTATTTTTAATAAAATGTGATTTCTCAAAAAGTTCTTAAAATATTTTGTTGAAAATTATTATGAATGCTTTTGATAGTATGTACTAGTGAATGACCTAAAAGCTTTAAATTTGGATAATTTTTAATGATGTTACACTCATAGTTAGATATAAAGGTAACGAAAATTCGTTAAAACTTCAATGTGTATGATTTTGAAGGACCAAAATTTTTTACTAAATATAAATCAAGAAAAGATTTTAGATGATTCATCAGTACAGTGTATAATAAATGTGTTGCATCAAAAAATATTGAAATAATTTAATTTATTAAAAAATTAGACCTTTTGAGAAAACCAGATTTTTTTTTACTAAATTTTCTTCATTTATTAGAAATTTTACATAAACTTCTCCAGGAATAAATTTTTTAAGTGCAATTCTCTATGATAATATAAAAAATGAATGTGAAAATGTAAAAACATGAACTGGTTTCTACGTTTAAAGAAAAAAGTTCTCCGAACGTAGACGGATACCTTAAACGTTCTTTCCGTAACTTTATAACGAGATGAAGGTTTTAACTATTAGGTTTATTATTAACTAAAAAAAGGGAAATAAAAAGAATGTTAACCATTGCTGAATTCACTAATTACTTTATTTTGTTAAAAAAAAATAACATAACTGATTTCCTTATAAATTGCTCATAAATGGAATAATTTACTAATAAAATTAAAAAAGCAGATTAAGAACTTTACTAAAAATGTATATATAAAAAAACAGCATACAAGCGATGAATCAACAAATTCTCAGAAAGAAAGCAGTTGTTGATAAAGTACAATTTATAAGAAATAACAGATATTTTTTCATTTACTTATATTAATTATGATAGAAAGAAGATGTTTGTCATTCTGTATATATTCAATACAATACAATAATTGAAAAGTAGACAGTAATTTCAGTACAATAATTAAAAATAGCTGTCAAGGACATTGTGTAAAAAATATTTTAAGAATTCTGCCAGAGTCAAGGAAAAGTAACAAAATTCTTTATTTCGTGCGAACGATACAGTCAAGCTAACTTCCCGTCTGTTGAGTAGCAGCGTCGTTTATATTTTACATTTGGACAGTATCACTTCATTTCACTTGAAATCTTTTCATTCTCAACACCTCCCCCACCATGAACTCAGGGGGGTTCATCAAACTTTCCTGATGACTTATTGCTGTCCAGCTGTAAGCAATTCGAACTCGTAATCCGCTAAGAAATCCAGATTCACAATTCAAGTAATTTCAAGAATCGCCACAATCTAAAGATCAATGGCGTTCCCGCGTATCGGCACCCTATAAAAAATATTTTAAGAATTCTGGCAGAGTCGATCAAAATTCTTTATTTCGTGCGTAAAAAGTAGCAAAATTCTTTATTTCGTGCGAACGATACAGTCAAGCTAACTGCCCGTCTGTTGAGTAGCAGCGTCGTTTAGATTTTACATTTGGGCAGCATGACCTCACTTCACTTGAAATCTTTTCATTCTCAACACATTGTCCATACTTTAGTTTAATATTCCTGTTTTTTTACCAAGCAAATATAAATTATTTGATAGATAGCTTACAAAAATTATGTATAAATAAAAATTAATGCTTTAAATAAGATTTTTTATTAACCTGTAATTATAGATGAGCAGTTCAAAAGTAATAACCTCTTGTCTGTTTCAAAGGAACCACAACGAAAAAATTATTTAATCTTTATAATCCTTTTCCTCAGTCTGACGACCGAACGCTAGCCGATTGGTTAGGGCGCTGATCGTCGGTACTGGAGTTCGTGGGTTCGAATCCCACTATGGCATGGATGTTCGTAGCCGTTTGGAATCGGCTTTAAGCAGTAGGTCCCGGTCTCATTAGCCCTCGTGTGCAAAACAATAGACCGTAGCGCTCCAAACCATATCAAACCAAACCAATCCTCAGTCTGACGTCAGTAGTAATAATTAGTTCCAGGATGGAACTGTGGTTTACATCAAAAGGAATATTAATTTCTGTGATACAGTCTTAAATTAATCTCCGTAAATTATATTCGAATTAAAATTTATCTCCCATCCTCTCACCTTTTATTTATAGTAAGTACGTACACATGGGTCTCTTTTCACAATATTCCCTCCTTTGCAAGGCTGTAAACAAGGGGAGGGATTTAGGGAACGGTCCCCCTCCGAAATTCTAAAATACCGTTTCGTAAAAAGAAAATGGACCATTAGTGTGGGTGTGTTATCTGCCTAAATGTGCCCAGACAACAGTGGGTTTAGAACAGTAACGTTGAGTTAAAGAGTAGTTGCAAATTGGATTCGACATGTAAGAACATATTGATTTGCAATTTTGGCAACTCATCAGAATACGTAATCATAAGAAATTGTAAAAATATTTTCGCAAAAATTTCAAAAAGAGCATGTTTTATAATATACAGGCAAAAATTTGAACATTTTCCTTTTCTTTCCAAATTATTCTTTTCCTTTAGTTATACTTCTGTTTTAAATATTAGAATTTAATTCCATGCATAGTTTATATATTTTCAATGTTAGTTTTATTATTAAATTCATTGTGTAGTTACTACATTACTTATTCGAGTCTATAAATTTGTCCTTTATATCATTTTTTAATTATTTTGATATTTAACAAACACATTGTATTATGATACTCATTAGGATTATACATATATAAAAAAAACCTGTAGTTTTGCTGAAGAATCCTTCACGAAAAACAATGTCTCCCTCCGAATACAATTTTTGCCACGACCCTGCTCTTTTGACTTGAATTTTCCATTTTATGAGGAATTATTCTATTGAGGGGATTGAATTGCTTTCCAAACTTGGTGGAACGGGGATAGCACCAGAAATTATACTTGTTCTAATTGTAGAACCATGCATGATCTTAGCCGCTGGGATTTGAATTTAGTTCCGGCCTCGTTACCCCTCGTGTAGTAAAATAGTAAACCTTTGTGCTCCGAACCTAATCTAACTATTTTATTTGTTAAAAAAAATTGGAGAAACATATGTTCCTATTTTCATCTCAGTCTCTGGTTAACATCCGAGAGCTAAATATCAGAAGTTTGTTATTAGCAACCTCTAAAGCTAAATAATAAAATAAAAAAAAATTAAATACCAAACCGCTACCTTTGCCCCGTCGTGGGGAATTTCCTCGCATAATGAATGATTTGCTCTTTTGTTTTTGGTGATTGGGTTTACGCCTTACTCCCGTTTCCGATATCTTAACGGTTCACCGCGATTTAACGGTGATTGCGCTTTCGAAAGATGAGGTGAACGTCGTCTCACGGCTTGCGCTTCGGTTTTAATCAGCACACAGTAAGCGTTTACTTTTCTGGTAAATACGGAGATAGCATATTTAACAAATAAATAAAGAGGATTACTGAAAGATTACCTTAGTTTTCAGACTAATGGATTGTTCGAAGGAGCACATTTAGATAAGGTTAGATCAGTTATTAGTTCAAAGTAATGATAGTTTTAAAATTTTACTGTTAGCTCATACAAAATAGCGTAGAATGATAACAAAAAAAAGGAAAATCTATTTTATGTTTATACATTCTTTTCATATTGATCTAACTTTCACACATGCTATATTTATTAAAATTTGTTCAAATTTGCCATTAACTTGTTGAATGTTTTAAAATATTTATTATTAAATAATTTGAAATCACCAAACATTAACCTCAAAAAACTATGTAACAACACTTTAAAGATGTTTTTTCAAGGCTATTAGTGAGAAAGGTTTTGTTTGGAACGGTATGGAGAGCTACCGTACGCTGTTTTGTTACTTAGGTTGCTAATGAGACCGGGGACTACTGCTTAACCCTTTCGTGGGCCATTTATTTCTCACTTTTCTGTACTAATAGTTTGCAAATTTGAGGTTTTGACTGTAGTATTAGTTAATGAAATGTGATTAACTTCTTTTTTACTACCCTGTTTATTTATTTATTTTTATTCACATGAAATGAAATTTGAACCTTTTAAAATGTTATACTCTTCAAACAAGGATGTTGACAGTAAATTATTTTCATAAAATAAGAATGGTTACATATCCATATTTTTGTGATTTGACATTGAACTTTAAAGTAAACTTTTGAGATTTTTTTTTTGAACCAATGTATAAAATTAACTAATTTGGATAATAAGTCTTCCTGCCGTTTCAATAACAAGACCAATATATTAGAATGGGTTTTGCGCTTCCCACAGATGTATTTTGTAAAGTCGTGTAGCGAAGATCGTGTAGGTGGGAAGTAATCTTCCCACGGCCCACGAAAGGGTTAACGCTGATTACTAACGACCACGAATATCGATGCTTTCAACGAGATTTGAACCCGCGAAGTCCGCAACCGAAGAGAAGCTGCACTAATATTGAGGAAATATGAGGATCCTTCGGCACTAATATTGAGGAAAAGCTATAAGGAACCATTGTAAACGTGGGAATCAAAAATTCAGACAATTTATATACTAGGAATAAATACATTCTGAGATTATTTCTGGATCAATGAAAATGAATTAGAACACTAACAGAAATTCATAATCAGTGATTGATTCGTTAGTTGATCCTCTTTTTTTTTTCTCTGTCTCTCTGAACATGTCGTCTTAGTTGAAATAACCTTTTAGGGTTAGTTACATTCTTCTTCTTTTCCACCGAGGAAATGAAGAGTATTTTCCTCTGTTTCCGTACCCTACCTTCAATTAACGACCTTCCAGTGACCTTTTAAAGTGCCCACAGGGTTTTACCTTATGTATGTACTTGTTTTAAGGCATATACCACACTCGAATTTGGTACACTAACCATTAAGTTAAATTTGGCCTCAACAAATCTTTTTACTGTGCTACTGATAGTTTACTGTTATATTTTTCTTCGCAGTAAGGAAAACATGCTTTCACTCGTTTTAATAGCATTTTTTATTTTATTCTTTTCGGTTTACTAAAATAACAATCGATTCTCTGCTGTCTTGCTAGCAGTAAAGAAATACCAACAACCTTAAATGGAGAATTTATAATGAGAAGATATCCTGTTGATGGTAGACAAATACAAGCTATTTCTTCAAAAATACTGTAAATCAAAGAAATACGCGTTTATCGCCAGGGCTGTGCTACCAGGAATCTAAAAATGACATCCCAGACGAAGGCTCGTTCACAAACGTGATCGACATAACATCCGGCCGACTGAAAACAAAAATTCCTCTCTAAAAACAGGCTCTTGAAATTCCTTCATAAACACAGGCATTATCTTAAAATCCGTATGAATTACAAGTTGCTTCATCAAGCCTAAATCTCGTTATTTTACCTCGATTTGTCAAAGCCCGGAGAGAAAGAGCGACAAATGATTGTTTTCTTTCCGATGTTCTGTGGCCGGAAGGTTCTTTAATGATATTTTTCCCAGACAAGGCGGACAGCAAAAGCGGGCGCACTTCCGAAAAAGGTAACGCATGTTACTTGCCGCATAACCGATCACGCACCCATAATGGATGCCAATCGTCTTCAGGACACGGTGAGTGAGCAACTAATGCAACTGCAGCGCTATCACTCTGTACAGCTGCAGTCAAGAGCATGGGATAATATTGACGCTAAGAGCCTTAAGAAGTGGGCTAATACCTGCGAAGCGATTTGTTTTAAAGATATCTTTAGGAAGTACTCGCTCCAAGGGAAGCCAACAGGAATTAGACGCGTGCCTTTGCGTGGTAAGGATTTAATTGCAACCTTAAACAAAGTTCAGTTAAATAGTGTGATTATATTAGAGCCAACTGGCGGATGTTTAACACCTATCAACTGTCGGAGGGATGAAAAAATTCCCTTAACGTAACTAGAGTATAAAACATTTATAATGCAGCAAAACCCGATTAAAATTAATTCGTAAATTAGTGAAACCGGATACCTTCAGAATTTACAATGTTGAATATTAATTCATTCATATTGTATTACATTACATATTATAATACTTGAAGTAAACCTATTTCTGGGACTTTAAATTAATAAACTTTTATGGAGATATCCAGAATATTCTTGGTTCTATTCTTCTTGTAAGTTTAAATCAATGCCATAACCCACTAAAGAAAATTTATGCAACATTACCTTCAGACAGTTTTATAATAACGGCATGATAACTATAAATATAGCAAAAATAATATATTGTAAGCAAAATTATATTTATAAAATAATTCAGAAACATTTAGTTCTTTTAAAATAATTAACAAGGGAAAACAAATGTAAAAAAATATTAACAACAAAAGAAGTAGGTATAGTTTCATCGTACGCCTGTTACTTATTTACTGTGAAAATTTGAAATCAATATGTGCAATAGTTATTTATTTATAGAGCACGCGAGTTGATAAAACATAATTTTCATTAATATGCATTTAAAGATTTTATATTTTCTTTCAAAGAATTAACAAGGGAAAACAAAGGTAAACAAATATTAACAACAAAAGATGCAGGTATAGTTTCGTCGTACGCCTGTTACTTATTTACTGTGAAAATTTGAAATCAATATATGCAATAGTTATTTATTTATAGAGCGCGCGAGTTGAAAAAACACAATTTTCATTAATATGCATTTAAAGATTTTATAGTTTCTTTAAAAGAATTAACAAGGGAAAACAAATGTAAACAAATATTAACAACAAAAGATGCAGGTAAAATTTCATTGTAAGCTTGTTACTTATTTACTGTGAAAATTTGAAATCAATATATGCAATAGTTATTTATAGAGCGCGCGAGTTGATAAAACACAATTTTCATTAATATGCATTTAAAGATTTTATAATTTCTTTAAAGAATTAACAAGGGAAAACAAAGGTAAACATATATTAACAACAAAAGATGCAGGTAGAGATTCATTATAAGCTTGTTACTTATTTACTATGAAAATTTGAAATCAATATATGCAATAGTTATTTATTTATAGAGCGCGCGAGTTGGAAAAACACAATTTTCATTAATATACATTTAAAGATTTTATAGTTTCTTTAAAAGAATTAACAAGAGAAAACAAAGGTAAACAAATATTAACAACAAAAGAAATAGGTATAGTTTCATCTTAAGCCTGTAACGTATTTAATGAGAAAACTTGAAATCAGTGTGCAATAGTTATTTATTTACAGAGCGCGCAATTGGAAAAAGACACATTTTCATTATGATACATTTAAAGATTTTATAATTTTTTTAAAAGCTATGATATTAAATGTAAACACTGTGTAGTTTTATAGTTTCTAATTTGAATATTTCTAAGGAGTTTGTTTTAAACGGTTCAGAAATTTTTAGAATTTTGAAAAATGCAAAAATCAATTTTAAGATTTAAAGTTAATATGTCTTCTTAAGTGAGTAAACATTTAACTTAGTCTAGGGGAAAAAATCATGAAACAGCTAAAGACTCTGGTGAAAAAAAAA
>CM063508.1:169638302-169640802 GCA_032207245.1 Pardosa pseudoannulata | reverse complement strand
TATCGAAATCCAAATTAATTACCGCGATACAAAAAGAATGTAAAAACATGAATAACCGAACAATTAATATAATTTGGATCAAAGCTCATACGGGGAATACCGGTAATGAATATGCAGATATTTTAGCAAAGAACGCCACGAAATCAATAAATTACAAACCAATACAGCTCCCGGTATCAATATTTAAAAAATATATGAAAGAAAACATAAATAAAGATTGGCAAGATTATTGGGGCAATAGTGAAAAAGGAAGAGCAACCTATACTATAATGTCTAAAGTAAAACAAAAATTACAATTCGAAAATAACATATTAAATTATTTCATAACCGGTAATGGAAGTTTCCCAACCTACTTGTACAGAATTGGAAAATTAGATTCACCAAATTGTAAATGTGGAATGATAGGCACCCCTCAGCATTACATGGAAGTAAGATGTAATCTCGTTCCGATGTTTATTAAAAAATACGAAAACGAAACACAGAACGATAATTTAAAAAAAAATAGATAAAAATCGTAATCATACTAAAAAGTTAAAGGAAATTTATAATATATTAAATTCAAATTACTCTTATATACAAAATAAATTTTAAAAATTTTAAAATGAGGGAAAATACTTGGTAAAAATAGTGATATTGATAAAAAAGGTGTTTTTTTTAAAGTCAATAATTCAGTGTATAACATTAAAATGAATAATGTCGAAAGGTTCTCCCCACCCACTTAGGCTTATGCATCCTTAAACTTCTTCAGTTGGATGTGGGTGTGGGTCATCTAAGTCATAAATTTGTAGCATATTGAGACAGGGGTCACTTGGACCTAATGTAGGCTTTCCTACTCCAGGATAATGAGTAATAATAACAACATATCCACCTTAAAGTACTTAATATAAAAAAGGGGGGGGAATCCTTGATAAACAAAGAGTCATGAGTTTTTATCTATTTTTAGCATACAAGTTAGATATTTATTTATTATAACAGTTTTAAATTTCCATATGTCACATTTATAGCATCCCCTTTAAATTATCTCAAGAATGATTAGTTTCAGAAACAAGGAATTCATTTATAAGCATATTTATCAACCTTAGGAATAAATCTATCTGTACTTATATGAAGCATATTTGCTGCAACTGACTAGATCCATGCATGTAACACTAGTACAACAAAAAGTAACAACTTTTTATGGTGGTTTACTAAACAATGCAAAATATTTTATCGTATAAAAAGTGTTTACAGAACACGCCTCACTTTGTAAGATTTTTTAATATAAAATATCAGTTAAAATAAAAGAGACTCTTTTTTTTCTTTACAGGTGAATAGTCGCCAAGAATGTCTCCAGCAATGCTCTCTGGAACGTGAAT
Source organism: Pardosa pseudoannulata (assembly GCA_032207245.1). Taxonomy (NCBI): domain Eukaryota; kingdom Metazoa; phylum Arthropoda; class Arachnida; order Araneae; family Lycosidae; genus Pardosa; species Pardosa pseudoannulata. Next base: position 169,639,447 of record CM063508.1, on the reverse strand, counting down.
TCGTCTGCCGCTCTGTTCTGTTCCGCGCTGATCCCAGGACGAAGAAGGCCGTCTGCAAACTGTTCCATCTTGACCACATCATGTTCCCAGATGGTGCAGAGACCTTCGCAACCCCTAACCCTTTCCCTCTTCTCGATACTGGAGACAGCACTGGAGTCTACCTGGAAGCTATTTGTGCCAGTAAGTTGCTTCCTTGAAAACTTTCAAGATACATAATTCATCCCTGCGGATTTTACTAACCAATTATTAAATCTCAAGTTGTAAAATTATTATAATAAAATAAGACATCGCTAGAAAATAATTTATTCTTTACTTTCTACAATCAATTTTCCTCTTTAACCCTTTGAGCCTCAAACTAATTTTCCCCATTCCCCAAATTAATGTTTGAGTTATATTGAATTTATTTTTCACCTATACATTTTAATTGAGCTTAACATATGTGAACAGTAATTCCTAAATTTAAAAACCGTGTCAAACTACACTCTACTTTGCACTTGCAGAAAAAGAAAAATTATCTTGAGTCAAACTCGATATTGGAACACAAAGAAATAAAATGCTTTATGTTCTGACCTTTAAAAAATTAGCAATATAACTAAGACAATTGAAAAATGTTCAGTAACTACCTCGAAGCCATTCGTGCCAGTAAGGTGTTTCCTTGAAAACTTTCAAGATACATAATTCATCACTGCGAATTTTACTAACCGATTCTCAAATCTTAAGCTGTAAAATTATCATTCAGACATCGCTAGAAAATAATTTATTCTTTACTTTCTACAATCAATTTTTCCCTTTAACCATTTGAGATTCAAACTAATTTCCCCATTCCCTGTAGTATAGTTCAAATTAGCGTTTGAGTAATATCAAATTTATTTATCACCTAGCAATTTTAATTGAGGTTAACATATGTGAACAACAATTCTTAAATTTAAAAACCGTGTCAAACCACACTCGATGTTGCACTTGCAAAACAAGAAAAATTATCTTGAGTGAACCTCGATAATGGAGCACAAAAAAATAAAATGCTTTATGTTTTGACCTTTAAAAAATTAGCAGCATAACCAAGATGACTGAAAAATGTTCAATAACTAGAGATCGATTAAAATCATTTGTTATTTCAAAATCCACGGAGGCAATACTGGTAATTA
>CM063508.1:169547176-169638202 GCA_032207245.1 Pardosa pseudoannulata | reverse complement strand
AATTATCTTGAGTCGAACTCGATATTAAAGTACAAAGAAATAAAATGCTTTATGTTCTGGCCTTTAAAAAATTAGCAGTATAACCAAGATGACTGAAAAATGTTTAGTAACTAGAGAATGATTCAAATAATTTCATATTTCAAAATCCATGGAGGCAATACTAGTAATTAGTTTATGCTCATGTATTTGTAAGATGTATAAAAAAATTGGTTCTACGAGTAATTTTACAAAAAAAAACTATATTAACAAATCTCATAAAATTAGGAAAAAGGAAATTGCTTACATGTACAGATGGATGTACATACACACAAATAACATTTTGTCCTTTAGTTATTAATTTTCAGCTTTCCTTTAATAGGAATCGAAGTTTAAATCATTTTTTAATTCTTCAAGCTCAGAAGAAAAAGGGTATATACTTGAAAGTTAAACTGGTATATTAAATAAAATCCTTATCCTGTAAAAAATGAATTACTACGTTTCAGAACTTATGCTTTTAGTTCACTTTTTAAAATATTAAAATATAATCTATATGTTTTTATTTCCTTCGTAATAAATGTAGGAATCCATCCTCCTGTTAACAAAACTTCCCAAATTTAGTTACTTTGTACTTTACCATTTCACTAAAAACATTCCTAGCATAAAAACTTTGCCAAGTACTTTTATTTAGCCATTGTAGTTAATCGATAGCTTTTAAAAGTGTTATTTACTCACCTTTTCTGTGTCTACTTCAGATGACACTGCATCCAAACGCACCAAACCATCGAAAGGAAACATGAATCTTGGTGTTGGACAACAACAGCAGCAACCAACAACTCTACCTTTCTTTCCAGAGACACAAGATCCTTCCTGTGATGTCTACGGAGTCTGTTATGACGGTATGTTTTCTTTTTAGATTATATATCCACTGAATATAAAAACAGATTTAAAAAATACACACTAAATTAGACATCTGAAAGCAATGAATGGCTCTGCTTTGTATTATTGCCTTTGTTCTTTATTTATTATTATATCGTTTTAGATTATATATCCACTGAATACAAAAAATAGATTAAAAATGTATACACTAAATTAGAAATTTGAAAGCAATGAAAGGTTTTGCTTTATATTATTGCCTTTGATCTTTATTTATTATTATATCTTTTTATATTATATATCCACTGAATACCAAAACCAGATTAAAAATATATACACTAAATTAGACGTTTGAAAGCAATGAAAGGTTCTGCTTTATATTATTGCCTTTGATCGTCGGTCTCACATTGTTTTAATTTCCGTAAAATAAACAATAGAAAATTATAGAGTTATTTATTTATTTATTTATTAAATTTAACTTTTAAAACTTTACCAGCAATCTATATAATTTCCTTTATTAGCGAAGAATATTTAACTTAATTAAACATTATTTTTTGGAAAATCTTAACAGTAATAAATTTAATTCGAATCACATTTTTTAATATAATTGACACTGAATTAGACATTTTTATAGCTTCCGTGCATTTCTCAAGTTTCGTTGTATCTTAACTTTTAAAATTCAATATGTTTTAAGCGTAACAAAAAAAAAGTTTAACACCTAATTCAGAAAAACTATAAACCCTTTCATCTTAATTTGAGAAAAAAAGGAAGGACACTAGTTGCTTTATTACGAAAGAAAAAAATATGCATCATTGTTTCATGCTCAGAAATATTCAAAATCTGCTTATTTACCTGTGAGGGTTTAAAGATAACTTTTTAGCACATTTAGTTAATAGAAGGAGAAACGACATATACAGGCGTAGTCATTCATCGAAGAGCTTTAGAGAAAATCTCTTTAACTTTAGAAAAGTGCCACTTTTATTTTTAAAACAAATTTCTTTTTTAATTATTATTGATACTTTATTAAGTATCAGTATTAGTTAACCGAGTAAGAGTCGTAAAAAATTAAATAAATTCGTGTTTGTAAATTTTATTTGTTCCTTTCGCGAAATGATATACAGTTAGACATGCAATATCAAAATTCCATGAGAAGGAATTTTCAATTTCAAGCAAATTCACTGCATAGAAAGCAGATTACAAAACAAAACTAACCTTATGAATTCTAACAGTAAATGACAGTAACAGTTATTAGAAGCATATCAGGAAGGATGATTTTATAAGTGTGTATTTTAAGTTAAAATGTTTATAAAAAGTTTTAGTTATTATATAATATATTCAATAATTAGACAAGTTTTAATAAAGAAAATTCCTTTTAACATTTCTAACATCTTACCTAATTTTAATACAAAATATTAGTTTTCAAACTTTAACTTTTTTCCAGGTCAGATAACTTCTTGATAGGTAGAAAAAAAATGCTACTAGTAAATTCTGCTCATAATTTTTCAGTAAAGGTACTATACGAATTAATCAATATAAATATCATAAATTAAGCTTTTATTTATGTTATAAAAACTGTTATAATTATCTAGACTAAAAAAAATATCTGAAAAATTGCATAGTTGAATTCAAGAATAGAAAGTTTCAATACATAAATTTGCCAGCAGTTTCTTATAAATCATTAACGCTTATTAATTTTTAAGGTACTAATAAGTTTGACTTTATATTGATATACTAGATTAAAAATTAAGTCCACTGTATTATTTCTAATTAATCAAAAATATCACTCTATGAAATAATATGGCAATACTCAATATAAATTCTAATTTTAAAGTGTATCTTTAAATTTCTACTAAATAAACACACTTATTCTTAGCTGTGGTATAGAAAGGTCTAATGGTTTAAACTTAGAATTTTCAACTGAGGTGAAATTTTAAACTGGTGATTTACACTGAGGAAATTAAATTTGTCATCCCCACGTTTACCAAAATATCAAAAGTAATTTATTAAGAAATCAATTTTTTAATTCAATTAGTTAATGAAGATTGCAAAATATTATTTATTTTATAAAAGTTTCAAATGAATAAAAACGTAAAGTACCTTTTTTATTAATAAGACAGTTTAATGTATAATTTAAGAAATCGCTTGTTACAATAATACTACCTAGTTTAGTACATGATATTTTTATCATTATAATACAATTTAATGAAAACGCAAATGTTTACAAGTTTTATTCTTTAAAATCTAATCCAACAAACTATACTTTAAAATGATGTTTAGAATCATTTCTTTCTAACTTTTTGTTCTGAAAAATATTATATATTTAACTACACTATTTTCAATTGACAAAATGGTTAAAGTAGAGATTTATGTCACCTCTTCAAAGTTGGTACTTGGTGCGGGACTCTCCTACGCCACTGATTCTTAGTTCTCATTTATTTAATCTTTTCACTCATGTAGCACATGTATGAATTTGAGTCACGAGCAAAATCTGTAAAGTTTTATTAAAGTAGAAAAGAAAATAAAGTAATTAAGAAAGTCTTAAAGAAAAATTTCAGAATTCAGTTCCAAAGATCTAATCCGACAAATTATTTCAATCGTGTTCATTACCATATTTTGCCGGAGAAATTCAAAGGATAAATTTCCACTTCATTTCTCCGTATCTTTTTTCTTTTCGTTACATTTTGTTTACAAATTAATTTGTGGTCAAGAGAACTTTCATCATCTTATCACAGTCATAATCATTTTAAAAACTGAATACTGCGAGGAAACTTTTTCAAAAATTCAAAACAGTATTTATTTTTGTGAGCACAAAAATTTGTTGCAGGATTAATTCAGATCAAATTATTGGGAAAAATCTTAACTGCGTAATACTACTGAATTTTCCATACCTACTTTCCCCGCACGTGAAATATCTTTTTACACAATCACTTGGTAAAAGCCTGAGATTACTTTTTTCCCTTTCAACTAAAATTCCATGTCATAAAAAATAAAATTACTTTTTACTTCAACCAAACAGTGTGAGTTTACTTACTACAGTTTAAGAAGTGTGTGTATAACATGCAATTTTTATACTATATATTTGAACTACAGTCGTCCCACTTGAAATGTATTTCTTTAATACGTAAAATTTCTACATTTAGTGCTTTCTACTTCAACTAAAATGTATGAGTTTACTTCCTATGATTTAAAAAGTGTGTGCATAATGCACTTCTTGATGTATATTTCAACAACAATTTTTCCACTTTCATCTTATTTCTTTAATATGTAAATTTTCTAAATTTAGTTGTTACTCACTGATTCAAAGAACCGTTAATTAACTTAATTAACAAAAATTATTGGTTTACAGTATCGATCCAATGCACTGACAGCAAGATCATCGTCTACGTAAAGACAAATCGCCATTTCCACGGCCGTATCTACGCCCTCGGAAGGAGTGAAACCTGCCACGCCAACGTTCTTAACAGCAACCAATTTAGGCTGGACCTCTCTCTCAGTGGACAAGACTGTAATACACAGTCGATGGTGAGCATACTAATCTTCCATCATGGTCTCTTACATATCAAAATATAGTACTAAAAATAAGCACCTAAATTCAATTATAGAAAAGAAGTTTTCAAAATGGTTTCAAAGCATTTATTTAGTTATGACACCAAATGAAATGTAAATACAAAGGTGAAACGAAGTCACAGAGTTGTATGTCGATCCTGTTATAATGCAAACTTATTGCTTATAATTACGGTCGTGGTATTTAGGTTTAAAAATTTAACACATACTAATATTCATGCGTGTGTGTGTATGTGTGCTTTAAAATTCTCGTAGCTATAATTTAGCTAGTAAATTTGGAAATAGCTAGTAAGTTTGGAAAGCGAGATCCAATATGTTTTAAAGATTTGGATCTAAAACACTAAAGGATTTAACTAAAATAAAATCCTAACGTGCTTTGTTTTAGAAGTCTCAACAAACTTCATGTGTTGTCACTACATTATCTACCAAACAAAATATGTGAAGTTTAGCTTTAAAATACAAAATTTTTACTTGCTACAAAATTATGTTTTAACAATAGCATTCTTCAACTATGAATCTCAGAAAAACAAAGGTTTGCTAAATATCTTGAGTTAATTATGTAATAAAGACAAATAGAACAACAAACAAAACATTTTAGTAGGTGTAATATGTCCCCACATTATAAAATAAATAAGTATTACATTGTATGTAACTGTAAATTACCTTGGTTCTTCTAAAAAAATGAAAAATACTTCTATTCAAAACAAGAATAATTTATCTAAAAATATTTAACATTTAATAAAACTTTATATAATGAATTCAGCTGATTTTAATTTTGGGTGTTTTTAGCATACTTTACAGAACGCAGCCATTTTAGAATGTATAAGAAGTGTATTTAAAACTCTTATAAGGGCAAATTTATTGGAAACAGTCTTTCTATATTACCATGTGCTAAGGGTATACTCAAATTCTGAGTTTGATCAAGCAAAAACGTCATAATACCGCTTTATTTACAGAATCTTTGTTACACTAAAATAGATTTTATATATCATAAGATATTTCTATAATAAATTTACCTAAGCTCCTAGCAAAATAGTTCTTCTACAGTTAGAACGTAATTCTTACAAGAGGAAGATTTGTTCTACCGTGCATGGTCAAGTAGGCTGAAAAGACATATGCGTGCTTCACAGAAAAGTTACCCTTTTGCCTTTTCACACAATGGATTACTCCTTCACCGTGACAGTTTTGTATGCCCCATGATCTAGATGCTATCGTTTAATCTGATTTAACGTTAACATGTATCACAAGAAATCTATCTCTGCAAAGCTTTGTTTTGACCACAGACGGAACTGTTGATATAGATTTTGCTCTGTCTTTATCACAGATAAAAGAGATCTGAGAACAAACAAGGAGATTCAATGACGAAGGGAAGTCGTGTCAAATTGTTTTAGAAGATCTAGTCATTTTATTTTACGATGACGAGTAAATAAAATTACGAACAGCGTAGACACTGAATAATAGATTTTACGATGCATGAATAAATTGAACTCACTATAAAAGTTGAAAAGAATAAAGAGAAGAACAGTGAAGGGTCTACAATCAGCGATTCGTGAACTACAAAAAACGTTCTATGGGTTAATCCATTGGATCTCTTTGCCAGTATTCTTCGATATAAGTATGCGGAAATGAATAATGAGGCATTAAAACGATAACGAGCAAAATTCCAAAAGTTACAGAAAAATACTGTCTAATTGGCTACATTGAATTTATTTATACAAAGTCAACAAAAAAAAATAATTTTCTGTATTTATTCCTAGCAATTAAAGCCTTAACCTTTTTTAATTTAAACACATAATTTAAGATATAAATGAGTAAAGTCCCAAAATTTACAGGAAAAAGAACTATCTAGCTGGTTATTTTGAATTTCTTTGTACGAAGTAAACGAAAATCATTTTTTAAGACATTTTGTAATTAAAATAATAAACTTTTAAAAGCTGAAAACATTATTAAATTTTCATTGCGCTTTCAACACCTAGAGAGAATTTAAAATATGTATGAATGTCAAGCTATTTATCTGCATTATTGTCTTAATACAATTTTTTTTCTACAGGGAGGCGTATACACTAACACCGTCGTTCTACAACATCACAACGTCGTCATGACCCGCACTGACAAAGTATACAACGTTAGATGCACATATGAAGTCACCTCCAGGAATATTTCTTTCGGAATGATGCCAATCAGGTAAGATAAAAGAGTTTATTATTGCGTTTTTCGTGTTTATATACAACATGCAATACAAAAATCTGAAATAAATTACTTGTAACATGTTCAGGGGACAATCTGCGAAAACTAATGATTTATTTTAGTACATTAACTAAAAAGAATCTGTTGCACATTGTAATGAAGATTTTTCATGTCCCTTCATTACATATTTCCCTTGTGGGGATATATATTTTTTAACCTACATTTTGCGCCTTTTTTTCACATATTGCCTCTTGCAGGTGCAGCTCTAGCTGTTTTCTCACGATAGCAGCCTATCTTTTCAAACAGAGCCACCCTCGATTTGGGATTAAGTTTCGAACCGAGCGTCCAACCTAAGCACTCTATCCTTGTTTAGTTTTACCGCGATGTTCCTGGCGTTATTTTTACTTAAAGCAACGAATTAATCTCCATCATATTTTATATAACGCAACAAATTAGTCTCCATCATATTTTTTTGTATGAAGCAACAATTTAATCTCCATAATACTTTTAAACAACGCAATTGAATGAATCTCAGTTACCCACTATTAGATCAAGGCAGAAGTGGACGATGTTATTTGTAGAGTATAAAGTGAAGAAAATTATTTGATCTCAGGCTAAATAAAAAGAGGTCTCTCCATCAAGTCAGTGTCTGATTTTTATCTACCTGAGGTGACTCTTGAAATAAAGCCTCAGACTCTTCATCACTTAACCTGCATACAGCTCCCTTCCTCTACATGGAGCCCCGACTCTTCAGTATGCACATATCCCTAAAAAAGAAAATGTCCATTATTTTAATCATTTTTGAATGAAACATATTTCTGTAGTGCAAATTACGCTCACATAAAAGAATTTGTAATTTCGTATGCTTGGATACGAGTAGAAATAAAATTGACGACCAAAATTTCTTTTGCAGAGATCCCGACACCATGCAAGTCACCGCCTCCCCTGAAGCTCCACTGCCCAAAATCGTCATCATGGGACAGGAAGGAAGAGAAGCTTCAACTGTTCGAATTGGTGACAAGCTTACTTTCAGGATCGAAATTCCCGATGGAAGTGAGTTAACATCTAAATCTAATTATGTGTTCGCAGGTTTTATTGTTTTGTGATTGTTCAAGCTGTTAGGTAACAGACGTAGATCGGATGTGATAAAGACTCCGCGTTTAAGAGCTTAATGAACAATCTGATTAGAGAGAATTACCTACTTAACGCTTCGAACAATGCATTTTGTCAAGTAACGGACGAGATAGAGGAATAAAATCAAACTTATCAAACGGTATTGTCAAATGCATTTCGCACACATTGGTATTCTAAAACTGGAATAGGAATTTTCGTAATTATTAAACTCTGGGAATTCTGTAAAAACCTTAAAAAGCATTTTATTTTCATTTAAAAAGTATTTTACTTATTTCTAATGTATTAAAAAAATTTACTTTTGGGGGGAAATTTAAATCATATAAATTTTTACTGTTATCGACAGTCAAAGAAAGAGGGATCATAATAAATGCATTGCAGTTTCTCTCTGGCAGATCATAGTTTCCCTATTTTTTGTATGAATTCAATGGGTTATGAACTTACAAAAGATAGCAAAGAAAGAGGGATCATAATAAATGCATTGCAGTTTCTCTCTCTGGGAGATCATAGTTCTCCTATTTTTTGTATTCATTCAATGGGTTACGAACTTACAAAAATAGCAAAGAAAGAGGGATCATAATAAATGCATTGCAGTTTCTCTCTGGCAGATCATAGTTTCCCTATTTTTTGTATGAATTCAATGGGTTATGAACTTACAAAAAATAGCAAAGAAAGAGGGATCATAATAAAGGCATTGCAGTTTCTCTCTGGGAGATCATAGTTTCCCTATTTTTTGTATACATTCAATGGGTGATGAACTTACAAAAAATAGCAAAGAAAGAGGGATCATAATAAAAGCATTGCAGTTTCTCTCTGGCAGATCATAGTTTCCCTATTTTTTGTATACATTCAATGGGTGATGAACTTACAAAAAATAGCAAAGAAAGAGGGATCATAATAAAAGCATTGCAGTTTCTCTCTGGCAGATCATAGTTTCCCTATTTTTTGTATACATTCAATGGGTGATGAACTTTAAAAAAATAGCAAAGAAAGAGGGATCATAATAAATGCATTGCAGTTTCTCTCTTTGAGATCATAGTTGCCCTATTTTTTGTATAATTCATGGGGAACTTAAAAAAATACAAAGATCATAATAAATCATACAGTTTCTTTAAACAGCTTTTTTGATTCTATTTTATGAACTTCAAAAAATAGCAAAGAAAGAGTCATAATATGCATTGATTTCTATGAGATCATAGCCCTTGTATGCATTATGGTTAATGATTAAAAAGATAGCAAAAAAGAATCATAATAAATGCATTGCAGTCCTCAACCAGCCCTTTTTTTTATAACATTCAATGAAATTCCAAAAAGAGCAAAGAAGAAAGATGATAGAACGTTACTAAAGATATATTGATGTACTAAAGAAGCACCTTTTTGTAATTATATTACAACTTAGTTTTTGAGATTGAGTTTAAATCTTAATGAAAATCCTTTAATCTTCGCTCGCATTAAAATGAATTAATCAATATGAAAAAAAACTACATTTATCATCTCATTTAAACATGTTTTGATCATTACAATGTTCTAGATAGCAATGCAGAAGTCATTAAATAAAGACAAAATAATATTGATGTTGAAAAGAACAACTTTTTAATACCAATAAAATGCATAAATAATATAGGCTACAATTTGTTAAAATAAGATTATAATCTGACATATCATTTTAAAGCAGACAAGCATATATTTAACGTTTAATATATGTGTCATAGCTATCAAAATGTCTAGTATTAACTTTTTGAATTTTGAGCTTGACTCTAATCTGTAATTGCACCTAATCTAAAGAACCAAATTATGAACTAATCCAAACATAATCAGAAAATAATATAGATTTCTACACTGACGATATCAGAAATACAGACATAGAATTTTTTTAATCTCCTCTAACTTATTACCGTCTATAAGAACACTGAGCTTTTTGAAGCTACCGAAATAAGACTGTTCAAGAAATAAATTAAAAATATAAACAGAAGAATACCCCTCAAAATAAATGATACATGCCATAAAAAACAAACGGTAAATAAAGAAAAAATTATAAAATATTGCACGATAATATTGTTTCCTAATTACCTTAATTTACTGTTATTTATGATAATAATTCCCTCAATAAAGGTGCTATTTTTATCCTATGGGATAAATATTTATAGACAGATTATTCGTATACTATAAACCATTAAATCATCTCATCAATTTAAATTATTTTTAATTCTAATTTACTTCTGCACCACAGAGATTGTGAGTGTGACAAAAATAAAAAAAGTGGACACTCTAGGTCTATAAAAGCCTTATTTTAGCATGGTAAACAGAGATAATAGTGATACTAGTGAAAATTTTGGTGTTTTTTATTTTAAATATTGCTTTAATGCTAATTCTAAATCTTTTTGCTAAAATGTTATAACTTTATATGACTGTAATTATAAATAACTTGTCTCTATAAATTTCCATAGAGGTATGCAAAAAATTGGATTGTGTGCCACAAAATACTTAAAATCGGTTTTCCTATTCGATTAAGTCGTGCCACTTTTAATGTAAAGCCGTGTAAACGTGAGGTAACAGGGAATACATAGTGCCACATAAATATACTAAAGTAGTAAAATTAATAGTTTTATGTCAAAATATGTCTTTACCCCAAAACCCTGTTGATTCATAGTTATTTCTTCAATTCGTTAAATCTCTAAATTTTAGGAAATAAAGGTAATGTTTTATCACATAAAAGAGGATGACAAATCAGACACGAATATGCAAAAATCTTAATTTTTAAAAAATGGACATAATGTTCCTTATTTACGTTATATAGATATATATATATATAATATATATATATATATATATATATATATATATTATATATATATATATAAAATATAGATATATATTTATAATAAAAAAGCTGAACCAAAACACAATAACTCCATTAAACCCAGTAATTGTTAAACGGAAAGGACGAAAGAAGAATTGGGTGTGGAAGGTTTACGACTTCCATACACAGTTAAAACAATTGTTTGAACAGGCCTGAACGTTCCCGTACACCCAAAAGACCATAATATTTATCGATCTAATTTTATCAATATATATATGCATATAGATATATTTAATATCGATTTCAATTCAGCATTAATAAATGTTCGTAACATTCTTTTCTTTCGTTTCCAGCTGCCCTGTGGATCCCAACATTTTCCCCCGCTTCCGTGAAGTCGGCAGCTCTCTTGAAAGCAGCTACGAGGCTTTCCGTTTCACAGAGTCCTATGGTGTTATCTTCCAGTGCAATGTGAAATACTGCATAGGCAAATGCGAAGCCGTAAGTATCCGGTGATGGACTTAAAAAGGTGCCACGGACCCAAAGCAGTTTCTTTTTATAGCATATAAAAAAACAATCTACATGTAAAAAACTGTGACAAAATTTTATTTTTTAATGAACTGCGGGTTGGGAATGGAAAAGACGAGTTTGGGGAAGACGAAAGAGGTCCCAACCTATTGAGAAGGAAGACAGCGAGATGACTTTAAGCCACGAAATACTTGTTTTGGACTTCGGTGATGAATCTGTGAGTGCTATGCGAGACATGAACTCAGTGAATGGTAAGTAATTTCTCTATTAAATAAGAACAAGCTTACCTTAAGGTATCCGTCTACTTTAAAAACGTCATTTTTGCCAAAAATCATAATTTTTTTTATTTCTCAGTTGTAAAATTTCAACTTTTAGGATTCTAAATTATTAGCCTTTACTGGTTTGGTTTTCGTTTGGAGCGCTACGGTCTACTTTTTGCAACACGAAGGCTAATGAGACCGGGACCTACTGCTTAAAGCCGATTCCGAACGGCTACGAACATCCATGCCATAGTGGGATTCGAACCCACGAACTCCGGTTCCGAAGGCCAGCACCCTAACTATTCGGCCATCATTCGGCTTTAGCCTTTACTAGAAATACAGTTAAAAATTATATAAAAATTCTTAAGATATACATTTCTCCCGCACGCAGTACTTATAAAGAATCTTTTAATTTCAAAAAGGAGAGATTTTTGATGTTCGAGAAATAATAATTTTAATCAGCTTTTATTTTATGGTATACGAAGCAAATTGTCGATTATTTTCGTAGGTGTGTGACAAATAAAAATGTACCTGTGTGTTTTAAGTACTTATAAAATTCGAAAATCTCTGTTTTAAAAATTATTGTTGTTGTTGACAATGCCATTTGGAAAACCCAAATTAGTGAGCTAGATGCCAAACGAATTAAGGTATCCGTTAACCTTAAAAACGTCATTTTTTGCCAAAAATCATAATTTTTTTTTAAATTTCTCTATTGTAAATTTTCAACTTTCAAGCTTCTAAATCTGTTTTTGTTTTGCCTCTACGGCATTTCAAAGTAAAGTTACAGCTGTTTAAACATCAGTGACAGCTGTCAAAACAAAACGGAAGTACCGACTTCGGAACCGGAAATTGTGAATTTAAAAGCTTTTAAAGAGCATTTTTTTGGACAAAACTTTTTAAATTTTCATGAAGATTAATTTAAATATTTTTCTAGTATTTTTAATAATTAGAAACTTGGCAATTAAAAAGTTTTGAAGCAAGAAAATGTGGGGAATTTTAAACATGTATTTTAGTTTTTTAATCATTAAAGTTGCTTTCATAAACTTCAAATGTGTTTTCCTCAGAACGGTATTTTTAATAAAATGTTGAAACTTGAAATGTGATTTCTCAAAAAGTTCTTAAAATATTTTGTTGAAAATTATTATGAATGCTTTTGATAGTATTTACTAGTGAATGACCTAAAAGCTTTAAATTTGGGTAATTTTTAATGATGTTACATTCATAGTTAGATATAAAGGTAACGAAAATTCGCTAAAAATTCAATGTGTATGATTTTGAAGGACCAAAATATTTACCAAATGTAAATGAAGCAAAGATTTTAGGTGATTCCCTAGTCCAGTGTATAAGAAATGTGTTGCGTCAAAAAAATATTGAAATAATTTAATTTATTAAAAAAATAGACATTTTGAAAAAAACCGATTTTTTTTTACTAAATTTTTTTCATTTATTAGAAATTTTATAAAAACTTCTCAGGGAATAAATTTTTTAAGTGCAATTCTCTATGATAATATAAAAAATAAATCTAAAAATGTAAAAACATGAACTAGTTTCTACGTTGAAAGAAAAAAGTTCTCCAAAAATAAATGGATACCTTAAATGCTAAAATAAATTACCATTGTTTTGCCTCATATTTCAACTGAGTTTGACTTTTGTTAATTGCAGAGAGCAGCCACTACCGAGAATCAGTTCTTATGATGGAAACATGTGCTTCCAAGACATCCCTCATGGCTCTGAGCGTCACCAGCGCTTTACTTCTCGTTTTCTACATCTGCACGGTGGCATATTTTGTGGCACAAAGAAGAGTAAACAAAGAATTCCGATAAAGAAAGATGCTATCCACGTATATTTAAAAAACACGTCACTGATAAAAAAAAATGTGCTTCTCACACTTTTATATATGCATAGCATTTATCATTTCTAGCTCTAAAATTTGATATCAAAGACTGTCAACATCGATGCAATTTTCATAGCAAACTAACTGAAAAACTTGGACTTAAACTTCAATTTAAAATACATATAATGCTAACCTAGCATTTCTCTGAGCTTCCTTTCTAGAATTTCCAACTTAAAACGTAGAAAAAAACAGTACTCTGAACATGAGAACTGTCGCTTGCATTCCAGCTAATGATATTTAAAGTTTTTAAGAAGCGAATCAACCAGTTTTGCTTGCGTCTTCAACCAACTCTGAATGTCATTGATTTTCCCCTTCCTGAAGATTACAGACCGATTGTTTGCTTTAAAATATCTGCTTACAGTCCCGGGATGTTTTTAAGTTATGAAAATGTCACCGACATATTGTACATTTTTGCCCCATTTTACGCCATTTTTAATCTCGGGTGTTAAGAACTTATACGGAAATGCCGCCTTAATTTTTTTCACAACTCGAGGTTTAGGGAATCATAAATTTTCACCCTTTTTTTAAATGAATGAATAATCCTTTGAAAGGAAGAGAAATGATTGCAGTGCCTTTCATCATTACGGTGATCTACCACAGCAGTGTGTGATATTTATTTTTTAAAAGCATAATTCTATATAAAATCACTAAAAGAAATTTATAGGCGTCATGTGCTGGACTTTTTCATGAACAGTTATATCAGTTTTCACTAGAACGTTACGCAGAATATGTTCAAAGGCATGTGTCATTATATTTATTGCCATCATCTATTCTCATGTTTCATATTTATTTATGTAATATTTTGTCCTAATTTATTTTCTTTATTTATTGTAAGCTTTCAATGGAGGGTAGGCGAGGAGGTGTTTGGTTCCTGTTACAAAATACCTGTACATATAGTACTGGAATTTTTAGCTTTATATGGATTCCATTGAATCTTTTTTATACTGTGTATATACTTTTATAAAATAAAAAAATAAACATTCACCTGTTTCTGTTTTTATTTAATGGTGCAAATATACAAATTCTTTTGCCATTTTTAACAGTCCGACAGATATAAATAACCAGGTATAGAGATGTAAAAAACCTGGAATTTTGAAGAGGTGGGAATAAACCCGGAAATTTTGAGGAATAACCCGGAATTTTGGGAACTTTGGGAAGAAATCATTTTAGCAATGTTTACATTTATTTTTTCCACAGTGGCTGTTTAAGAACTAGCATATTATTTCTAAGAGATTTTTTTACTTATATATATATATATATATATATATATATATATATATATATATATATATATATATATATATATATATATATATACAACAAATAATAGCAATGAGCATTTAAATGATATTATAGTAGTACTTATGTAATTAATTACCTTTTAGTCTTATCAAACACATAACTGGTAGCTTCAATTTTAATTGCTAATATAATAATTACATACATTATTTTTGTTATTACTTATAGCTTATGAAGTTTATTGAGTTAAATAAAAGTAGAATGCAGTACAAGTTAATGCGACACACGCTGAGAACACATCTCTGATTGACTGGCAGATACTATCTGTTGCCAACATTAAGAATACATTTCAACTAATATTACCTGCTGCCAATACATATTACATAAGTAGTGACAACATAATTAAAAAGTCAATAATAACCAATTACAATATCAAACTTAAGGAAAATTTTATTGATATTAAAAACTTTTTTACATTCTTTTATTTACTTTAAAGAACTCTTTTCATTATTTAGAATACACTCATTTCGGTAAAGGAAGTGAGGAGAAAATATGCGTTTTGGGCAGAGACGTTTAGAAACTTCTTGAAGCCCTAGGCTCCTATGCAAAATTAGGTACTCATGCAACCCTTTTATTGAATGTGCTGCATATACATATAAAATTAAACAAAAGAAACTTACTGTTTAAAGAAATTTTATTACAAAATTCGTTTTTTATTAATTATTTATTTATTTTCCATTTTTAATTCGTAAAATCCTTATATATGTCTTCAACTGTTAATATTATTTCATTGTAAAATAGGTATTTACAACTTTGTTCTTACCTAGAGCTTTCAAACAGACAGTATATAGCATACATTGCTAAATTAAGGTGACAAATCATCCTCCTTCAAGGAGGACAGTCCTCCACTTGAAAGTTCTGTTCTCCTTCAAAATGTGTTCTTCTAGATGTCCTCCTTTTCATTATGTAATTTATCATTCTTTTCGATATGTAAAAGCTTATTTATAAATCTACACATTTAATAACAAAAATTTCTCATAAAGATGAAAAAATAAATTATTTATTTTTATGCAGTCAGTAACTTTGTAGTGACTGCAATCGGGAAGATAAAGTAGTAATGCTTCACAAAAATGCATAACAGTTGCTATTTTTGACTGTTATCGATAATGCATTGTTTAATAAAAATAAACTAACGATCTTTTCTGATGAATTAGTAGCCTTACTGACTTCTTACTCAGCTGAAACATGACAGTAATTATTTAATTTACTTATGTCCTCCTTTATTAATATTATGTCCTCCTTTTCATTGGAAAAATGTTGGTCACCTAAGTTAAACACTCGTATAAACGATAGCCCTAACAAATGAATCTGCGTGACTTACAAATTTAGGCACAGACTCGATCGAATGTTGCCTTTCTATTAAATGAGTAATGATGGTATATGGAGTTAACCTTATGTAGCCTCAACACTATGGCGAATTTTTCACCACTTCCTGATGGGGAACTTGAAAGATGGTTCACGAGTTGCATCCACACACTGGGCCACTAAATGAGCCAAACACGTGGATTCGTCCATAGTGTCTACTGCGCATTTTAGTTGAGCATCTGGCTACCTTTGATCTTTGGAGAAAAACCGCCTCGGAAGCCATCGTCTGCCACCATCGACCACGATAAGCCATACCCCGTCCATACGGCGGTGATGGCTGTAATGTATCTGGCAATAGCCAGAATAAAAGAACTCTGTATTAATTGGAATCTGGCAACACCAGATAGATAGAGAGAATTCTGTTTTTGGGTTAAGAACATCAGAACAATAACTTCAAGCTTAAAATGTACATATAACGTGATTTGTGATTTGTGAATAAATATGTTTTCGTGAACATCTGCATCTTATATTAAGGCCCCTAAAACACTACATTTTGGCGACGAGGATAAAAAAAGAACAGAAGTAAAGCATCATGTCAACGGAAACTAGTGCGATTGATTTATCAAAGTTTACTTTCAACGAATTTTGCCCAGGTAAGGATGATATACGATATTATTTTAGACGTTTTGAACTTGAAATAAGAGTTTTTCGTATCACTGAAGATGCAGATAAACGAGATTTAATTTTACGTTGTATGGGACCTTGTTTATTTAAACTAGTGAATGATAATTTTGATCCTATTTCTTCTGATGAAAAAACTTATTCTGAAATCAAAGATTTTTTGGAACAGCATTTTAAACCGGCAACAAACATCCATGCCGAAAGAACAAAATTTTCCCAACGTTTTCGCCGTAACGGTGAATCAATATCTGAATTTATTGCTGCTTTACGAACTCTTGCAGTAAACTGCAAATTTAAGAATTCTTTAGATGAACGTTTAAGAGATCAATTAATACTGGGTATCAATGATTCCCGAATACAAGAACATTTGTTTAGTGAGCACTCTGATGAAACAGCAACTTTTAATCAGATTGAGAAGTCGGCTTTAAATTATGAATCTGCGTATATCAATCGAGAAACTATTGAATCTGTTATACATTCCGAACATAAAAACCCCGTTACAAGTGTAAATAAAATAAATACGCCAACTCAGAATGTAAAGAAAAACAATTTCAACGCCGGCGCCAAACCAACCACTTTCAAAACCAAACCAAAAGTTCACGGCGAGATGGAACGTAATAAATTCCGAATAGATAAACGAACTGTCTGCATTCGATGTGGGAAAAGTAAACATTCGAAAGGGGAGAAATGTAGAGCTGAATTAGCCACTTGCCGCAGTTGTCATACAAAAGGACATTTTGAAAAAGTATGTGTACGATCTGGGAATGCAGAATTCGTTCATCATATTTTTCACATAAGCAATGATAATAAATATCAGGTTAGAGCTGTAATTAACAAGAAAGAAATTGATTTTCAATACGATACTGGATCAGGGAAATCTATAATACCTGAAAGTTTTTATAGAATAATTGGGAAACCGAAACTTTTAAAATCTAAACAACTAATTGCGTATCCTGATAAACCGATTGCAACACTGGGAGACATTAAAGTGAAAATCAAAATCGGATCGAAATCGGAAGATTGTTTACTAACAGTAGTTCCAGGTAACAGTGTACCTATATTAGGCAAGGATTTGATGGAAGTATTCCATTTAGAACCAAAATTTGAGGTAAAATATATTGATAAAAATGTTCGAACACTTGAATCACAACTTCTTGAAGATTATGCTGACATATTTGATCAAACTAAAATAGGTACAGTTCGAAGTTTTGAGGCAGTCATCAGATTACATGATAACGCAAAACCAGTAATCTGTAAGGCTCGATCTGTTCCATATGCGCTTAAGCCTGCTGCCGATAAAGAAATTGATCGTTTGATAGAAAATGGCACTTTAGAAAGTGTTAATATTAACGAGCAAACCGTACAATGGGCGTCACCAGTTGTTTACGTGACAAAGAAAAATGGTCAAATTAGATTATGTGGCGATTTTAAATCCACGATAAACAAACATATGATAACAGAACAATATCCGTATCCAACATTCGAAGACATTGTTTCTAAATTAAATGGTTGCACAATTTTTAGTGTAATTGATTTAAAGGATGCATTTTTGCAAGTTAAAGTTAGTGAAGAATCTCGGAAATATTTAGTAATTGCTACACATAGAGGATATTATCGCTTTTGTCGAATGCCTTTTGGCATATCAGCAGCACCCATAATATTTCAAAAACTGATGGACCAGTTTCTTATTGGAATCGAAGGTGTTACATGGTTTCAAGATGACATTGCAGTCGGAGGTCGAAATATACAAGAACATGCTCAACGACTTCGACAGGTATTTGAAATTTTTCGTAAGGTCGGTTTAAAAACACAAATGTCAAAAATATAGTTGTTCAAAGAAGAAATTAAATTTCTTGGACATGTGATTAACAAAACAGGCATTTCGCCAGACATTGAACGAATACGCGGTTTGAGAGAACAACCACCTCCAAATAATGTTTCAGAACTCCGATCATTTTTAGGATCTGTGAATTATTATAGCCGCTTTGTGAAGAATTTACGAATACTGTGACACCCTTACACGAACTATTAACAAAAAATTCTTGGAAATGGACTGAACGTCATCAAAACACATTCGAAAAAATTAGGGAAAGTATTTCATCTCCAGCCATACTGGTACATTTTGATCCAAAACAACCAATAATTTTAGCTTGTGATTCATCAATTCGAGGACTTGGTGCAGTTATACAACATCGCATAGAGGGGGAACTGAAGCTTATTGCTGCTGCTTCTAGAACTTTAACACCTGCTGAACGCAATTATTCAAACATAGATCGTCAGGCCCTAGCAATTATGTTTGGGTTACAAAAGTTCTATAAATACCTCATTGGACACCATTTCATTATTCAGAGTGATCATAAACCATTAGAACGGATATTAAATCAACACAAAGAAGTTCCAAGTCTAGCAGCCTCAAGGTTAACAAGATGGGCTATAACTCTAGGTGCTTTCGATTACGAAATAGAGTATCGTCCTGGCCAACAAATGGTGGTTCCAGATGCCTTGTCACGTTTGCCGTTACCAGATAAGAAAGTGAGTAAATTTGAAGATTCTTCATTTGTTTACAGCCAATCACACAATACATGAACTTACGTTAACACGTCTCACATTACGTAGATTTACGGAAAAGGATTCCGTCCTATCAAAGGTAATTCTATACATTGAGAAAGGCTGGCCCTCAAAACAAAATATTGAAGAAGCACTTATTCCTTTTTTCGAGAAAAGAAATGAGCTTAATTATGAACAAAGAATTTTGCTACTGAACAATCGTTTAGTGATTCCGGAGAAATTAAGATATTTAGTGATTGATAAACTCCACGAATCACATACTGGCATAGTTGCAATGAAATCTGTTGCCAGAATGTCAGTATGGTGGCCTGCCATTGATAGAGACATCGAACAAACAGTCAGATGTTGTAATGATTGCAATGAACATCATCCAAAAATTACCGAGTCTCCATTATTGTTATGGAACAACACTCGTAAACCTTGGGACAGAGTTCACATTGATTTACCTCAACTTAATGGTGAAAATTGGCTCTTCATCATCGATTCTCATTCACGTTGGCTGGAAGTCTTTAAACTTAAAAATGTTACATCATTAGATATCATAAAGTGTTTCAGAAAATTATTTAGTTCTTATGGAATATGTCGGATAATTGTGTCTGACAATGGTCCACAATTTACTTCCACCGAATTTCAAGAATTTTGCGATATGAATGGTGTAAAACATATTCGATCTACTCCTTATCATTCCAGAAGTAACGGACTAGCAGAGCGTGTCATACGCGCATTTAAAACCCGCTTCAAGAAAACATCTAATCAGTTTTCCGATCAAGAGCATCAGCTACAAGTTTTTTTATTTACTTATCGAACAACCATACATCGAGCAACGGGTTGCACACCGGCGAAGCAGAGAACTTTCAACTCTATTTGATCGGTTGAAACCTGACCATATAAACGACGTGGAAAGCTTAAAATCAAAATTTTATCATGATAGATTTTCTAGACACAGAGACTTTGAAATTGGAGACAATGTGTGGATTAAACAAGGAATTGACCAAACGTGGAAACCAGGAACAATAAAGGATAAAACAGGTCCTTTATCTTATAGAATACAGCAAGGTATGCATGTACATGCTGATCATTTACGGAAACGAGAACAAGAACACACTGAACAGTGTCAACAGTCACCAACACCTGTAGATAAATCCGATGAAAAATCTACAACAGAGACAGTTTCAGATCTCAAATTACCAGAGTTAGACGGTACAGATATCCATTTACCAGAAGTCACTACTCCCGAACAAGGAACTTTTCTTCGACGTTCCAGTCGAATTAGACATAAACCTAAACGTTTCCATGAGGAATTTAACTATTGACTATTTAATGTTAATTTGTTGTGTTTTAAATATTTGAATGTGTATTATCTGTTTAACAAATTTAATTTTAAGGGGAGAAAAGATGCAATGTATCTGGCAACAGCCAGAATAAAAGAACTCTGTATTAATTGGAATCTGGCAACACCAGATAGATAGAGAGAATTCTGTTTTTGGGTTAAGAACATCAGAACAATAACTTCAAGCTTAAAATGTACATATAACGTGATTTGTGATTTGTGAATAAATATGTTTTCGTGAACATAAAACACTACAATGGCTTACAGTGGACCATAGTGTGGAGGGGCCTTTAGATCTAGACATGGGTGATTGACATGCATAATGCAGTCTTATCACTGTTGCCAGTTGGCATAAAGTTCGAAGTTCCTAGTTTTTTAGAGACTATAAATAAAAGGAACCATCATGTTTTGTGATTTGCAACGATTTTGCACTTTTGTTAAGATCTTGCCATTGTAACTGAATAAACAATAATAAAAATAATAGTTAAAAAAGTGTTAAGTATTACCATATTAGGATTATCGAATATTCATTATTGAAAACTTTTGCAACCCCAGTTCAAACTGCCAAGTTACTCCTGTGTCGTTGAATAACATTTGAGATTTAAATTATTCGGATCATGATCTTATTGATACTGAGCCATGAACAAGATAACCACCCCTTCCCTAAAATGTAGTTGGCCCAAGCTTTAAAAAGTCCCCTGTGTTTGACGAAGTTTGACTGTTATAATTAAAATTTATCTAAGAGAATTGATTTCCTTGGCGTGTTGCAAAAATATTAATGTGTTATTAGTTTATTATTGATTTACACGGTTCTAAATACAATTAAATGCTACTCTTGAAAATGGGTTCGCCAAAACATTATGCATTTCAGTACTAGAGTCTGTGGGTTCGAATTCTGTTTGCTGGCATGGATGATTGTAGACGTTTGGAATCGGCTTTAAGCAGTAGGTCTCGGTCTCAGTAGATCTCCAAAACATCACATGACCTTGAATAGGGAAAACTGCTAAGGGGACTTACTCTGGGAAGTAAAAAAAAAAAAAAAAAGGAAAAAAAAAAAAAAAAAAAAATGTTGCCTGTCAGTTCGCACATTCGTTGTGATGTCACTTTGACGTCAGCTTGATCGTTTGCTCTCATAATGTCCGCAATCTGACGTCCATGTGACGTCACAACGAACGTTTAAACCGATTTGCAATGTCCAGTGTAAGAACCTAAGTCCAAAAAATGAGAAATATAGGCCCTTACTCTGTACGTTGCGGTTCAAGCCTTCGTTGAGACCGCACTCTGAGTTCTTCGTTGTGACTTCAGCTTGCGGACATTATGCGAGCAAATGATTAAGCTGACGTCAAAGTGACATTGGAACGAACGTTCTAACCGACACGCAACGTCCAGAGTAAGCCCCAAAGTCCAAAAAATGAGAAATATAGACCGTTACTCTGGACGTTGCGGTTCGGTTCGAGCTTTCGTTGTGACTTCATTTTGACGTCATCTTGCTGACATGTGAGCAAATGATGAAGTTGACGTCAAAGTGACGTCACAACGGACGTGTGAAGTAACTCGCAATGTCCAGAGTAAACCCCTTAAGCCGATTTCTAACAGCAACGAACATACCAGGTGCAGTATTCGAACCCATAGACTTCAGGGTTGATTTGGGAACACTAGATTTACTATTTTATAACACGGGAGCTAATGACACTGGGACCTACTGCTTAAAACTGATTCCGAATGGCTACGAAAATTCATGGTATCAATGGGATTTAAGCTCACGAATTCTAGCGCTGAAGAACATCGCCATATCCTTTCGGCTGTTGTTCAGCACACGATTAGACTGATTGACTCTATTCTTGAATTTCCCTTTAAATAAAAAAGTCTGATGTGGACACCACATGACTTCCTTCTAAGCCTATTAAGTTATACAAAAAGTTTAATTTTAATTATAAAGGTAGTTGAACTATGACCGAATGGTACGGCGCTATTCTTCGAGGGTTTGAATCCTGCTGGAAGCATGGATAGTCGTAGCCGTTCGGATTAGGCTTTAAGCAGTATGTCCCGCCCTCATTAGTCCTTGTTTAGCAAAACAATAGACCGTAAAGTTCCAAACTAAAACAAAATTATAAAGGTAATTATGAGGGTAAAATTCGAAAGTAATAGGCAGGGCCTAACTAGGGCGTGGCAAAGGTGGCATTTGCCATGGGCACATCAGTCATAGGAGCTCCACACCATGATGTAAATGGGATCCGAAAAAGGACGATTCGCACCTAGTAGTAATACGGGAACCACCTTGTGTCCCCAAAACTCATTTCATGCCTTCCATGGGACGCTATTATTAATGTCCACATTTCGATTAAAAATGGTCAGGGTACATTTAAGAGAAAATGGAATTGCAAAAAATCAAATGGAAGGGCATTTTTTCCTATTATGTACTTTGGGATTATTTATCATTAAAGTATATATAATGTGTAAAAAATGGATTATGCCAAATCTCTTTGAAAAAATACAGGGTGCAATGTAAATGTATTCAGAAAAGGGCAGGGTGCGGTGCCTTTTACCTCAAATCGTTCTACATTATAAACAATATTGTTAACTTAACAAACTCCCTTGTTGTTCCCTTACTCCTCTAAATCCGTTTGGGTCCCAGTGATTTGACATCGTTAAAAAATGGAATAATAAATGTGCAAAAATCCTTGTTAAATTTATTTTGACGTTGATCGATGAGACTAACGATTTGTAGCTGAATGAAGAGTTGGGGAGGGATAAATAGTGTATTCTATTAGCAATACAGATTTATATGGAAAATGCATGCAGAAACTCTAGACTGCATAAAGACGAAATTGACTGGAAGGAAGATAAATGGTTTGGGCTGAATATACGATTCATTCATTAGGAACAAAGCTGATTAAAGAACCATTAAGAGCAAATAATCAATCTTGTCTTGAATCGTTTCTATTTGAAGAAGGAATTGCACATCTGGTCTGCAAAAGTATCGTAACCTAAAACTCTATTATCCTTGGACTAGACTAGGTATTTTAACTAAGTCATTAAATTATAATCTTAAACAGGGGAGATGTTTTAAGATTAAAAAATCTTAAGTATAGAGAATTCATACAAATCTTCAAGAGAACTTTAAACTGTAGTTCATTAGCTGTCTAATGAAAGATTTATGCAGTAGAACCTCGGTATAGTGACCCCTGTGGGACCAACATTATATGGTCGTTGTAACGAATTGAAAAAATAATAAAAAAAATTAAGCAAAGAAATGATACAGCAGTACATACCTAGAGAACACTTCTATTTATTTGTATTTCCATTACTGAATTTTTGAAAAAAGTCTCTGATTGACGCCTGTTTCAAGTTCATTTGGGAATTTTTCATTATCACTGATTCCATATCCGTTAGATTTTGAAGGAAATTTTCAGTATTAAATTGTCCTTCAAAATATTGACGCAAGGCATTGATTGCTTCTTTTTCATTCACTTTTTCAAAAGCTTGGACGATTTCTTCTCTCGTCGGAATCGCAGATTTCTTCATTTCCGGTAATACAGGCAATAAAATCGTTCTCATTCAAATTTTCTCCGCACCACTGTCTCGTCAAAAGATAATTGAAGATTGTCCTCACTCAAGAGACATCAGTGAGTCTTTCATGTAATTGTCACATTTTTTGCATGTCATTAGCAAATTTAAGAACTGTAAGAACAAAAAGAAATTGTATACCTTTAAACGTGAGAATGGCTACACTAAAAGTATTCTAAATTTATTTTTATCCTAATAATGCCATCTCTTCTAAAAATAAAAAAATGTGTGTGTGACAAATCAAGCTATATTGCATAACAGTTGATTAGAAATAATTGTAGATTAAGCTCTAAACAATTGAACTCTGTGAGATCTTAAGATTGATTTTACGATTATTTCTAATTTGCTATAGTTAAATGAGTAGTTAATCTTGATAAGATCAGGCCTTACTTCTTTCTTTTATAAGATGAAAAAGGCTTTTTTTAAGTTCTTTGCACTATTGCTGATATTGGTTAACTCTTAAACTTTGTTGAAAAGGAGAATATGCCTGTGTGCAAGATCTAAACAACTCATTTGTTGCCACATCTCTCGTCTTGTTCTCACCTCAGCAGTGAACTGAAAATGGTACAGAAAAATATAAATTTGGTAGCATTAATGGTTGACAAACTACTAAATTTGAAGTTTACCAAAGTCGACTCACCAAAGTCGTTTAATGGCTAACCGCGATTAATCCATAGCGCCAACCAATGGTGGAACGCAATTCTCCATTTAAACAGAGATTAATCGAGGTTAGCCGTTAAACGACTTTAGTGAGAATGATAGAATCAGTGAGTGTTTTTCTATAGTCTATGGCGACATGATTTTTTTTTTTTTTTTTTTTTTTTTTTTTTTTTTTTGCTGCAAGCACTTATTCGATTGTCGGTAGCACGTTCAATGTTATAGCTACGGGGTATTTCGAAATACGACGATTTCAATGGTCAACTATGACACGGACACTTAAGGTAAATAATTCTTTTTATAAAGTTTGTTAACTCGTATACTGTTTTACAATATAAAATGACGAAGTCAATCGAAGGGGCTTTAAGCTTAAAAATATTAGAGTGTTATTTACAAACATGTATGACAAAATGTCTAATTGTATTTTCACAAGTTTGAAAGTTACTCGTGCATATGATATGTATTATAGCATTTCTTAGCAAATGAAAAATGTAAATTCATTTTTCCCGTGTTTTATTTCCCTTCAAATTCTATCCATTACGAATTCCACGTGCAAGCATTAAATTATGTATACCAAATTTTTGTAATGTATAGGATAAAACTGTGAATGGAATAAGTAAAAAGCTGACCCAGTATTTTGTTATACACAAATGTATGAAAAAAAGCTGTCAGAATGCATCGTATTTAACAGTGTCAGTGATTTTTAATAAAATTTAATTCTAGAGGTATCTAAAAATTCCTGCACAGATTTACGTAGAAAGCATTTATAGAACACATTTGAGGTGCAACGATTTAAGAAATATTTTACAGTTTAAAAAGTTAAATGACTTGATTGGAGCTTATTCTCTTAAACTTCTTTATATTGGCTTCTAAAGTACAAAACAATACCAATGCTTACAGTGATAGTGGTTTTGTTTTAAACAAGTGTCATGTTCCTTTCAAACTGAACGGTGTTCAGGTCCATTTTGCTGTTTTTCAAACGAGTTTACTTGAGCATTTATATATTAAATTACTTTACCTATGCATTAGAGTGCGATTAAAAGGCTTAATGTTTGTATTCTATAGATAGTTTATATAATACGTTTACAGTCTGAATTTTTAAAGTATTTCTACGAGTATAAATACTTTTAACAAGAGATTTTTCTTTATTTTATGTCTATTAACAGATTAAAGACAGATTGTGTTTTATATTTGTGTTAACCCTTAATTTGGCTAAGTCCGCTACAACGAACAATCAAATAAATAAAATCTGGCGGGTTTATGAAAACTTCTATACGGCTTAAATATCTAACAAAAACTTTAAAATATATTTCTATTACGGTAATTTTTTGTTTATTTTACAGATATCCTAATGTCTATACAGACATGGAAATATAACAGAAATTAAAAAATATTTGAAAAGCATCTTGTCAAATTACGGGTTAACAAACGTGGTCTGTAAGTAATGTGATCATTTATTATTTTACTCAAAACGGGGCATTGGTTTCTTTAGGTCAAACCATAGGTAGTCAATGGAAAAAAACACTTTTTTTAAAGTTATTTATTCAGGAAAAGTTAGTTGGCTTAAAAGTTACGAATCGCAAAATATAGGTACCCAAATTGTTTAGTTATATTTATATTTATCAGAAGAACAAATTTGTTTTAATATAGCTGGTGACAATTTCAAGTAAGAATGAAACTTTTGGAATTTATGTATTTTTATATTTATCTTAATTATCAACATCGCCCTTCGAACTGAAATTTGTAACTGGGTTTTCTCAGATGTCCACAATTTGTTCATAATAGAAAATACTCTTTCTACTGGAGCATTTGTAGCAGGCAAACATAAAATATATTCAATTACAATAGAAAAGCATGTTGGTGGCCGGCCGGCCGTCTGCCACTCAAATTTTCGCGCGGTTTCTGGAAATGGGACAATTTTGAGTCCCACAAACCATTTCGGGGACACCGGGACTCGTAATTGTAAAAAGGGACGTCTGGTCACGTTATTTATGAGTCTCGTTACAGTTTAGCCATTCTTTTAGCGACCATCAACCTATAAACCAATAGTCCTTTAAAAAAGTAAGAACATTCCAGATTTTGTCATCATATTACCATTTAAAATTTTTAAGAAACTGTTTAAGTTAAGAGCACGTTAAAATTCCGATCTAACAAACTTAGTTATTAACACTTTGATCCATTTTTATACTAATCGGATGACAGTGGGAATGAAGTATCCTATTCATCCTCATAGAATTCGGTTATAAATAACGAATTCCACATAAAATATTTCTTCATATACATAACGTTTTTTTTATTTGGCGATTTACCTATTTACTTGTCTAATTTCTTGTGCGTTTGTAAAAAAAGGTAGCCGTAGAAATATTAGAGATTATTGAATTTTCTTAATTAACGGATTCAAAATATCAAAATAATTAAAAAATGATATAATGAGCAAATTTATAGCCTTGAATGAGTAATGTAGTTACTACACAATGAATGTAATAGTAAAATTAACATTGAAAATATATAAACTATACATGGTATTAAATTCTAATTTTTAAAACAGAAGCATAACTAAAGTAAAAGAATAATTTTGAAAGAAAATAAAAATGTTAAATTTTTTACTTGTATATTATAAAATATGCTCTTTTTGAAATTTTCGCCAAAAGATGTTCACAATTTTTTTTCCGATTGTGAAACAATATTGTGATGGGATGCCTAAAATGCTAGTCAATCTGTTCGTACTTGGCGAATCTAATTTGCACCTACCCTTTCACTAAAAGTTACTGTTCTAAGCTCACTGTTGTCTATGCACAGCTAGGCAGATGAGACACCCACACACAGTCCGTTTTCTTTCCAGGAAAGAATCCAATAGAATTTCGGAGGGGGACCAGTCTCCTAAATCCCTCCCCTTGCCTGCGGCCTTGTCTATTGTATCGTTAATTTGAAATAATATATTTTTATTTATTAGTAATTATATCTGTTGATAGCCGTCTATTTGCTTACTGTATGAATTTTAAACTAATTGGCCATCCTTCCATATCCTTAACAAATGGTTGTCCCCCTTTTTTAATGCAAATTTTATAACTTTCGAATTTATTTCACTCGCAAGGACAACCCTAAAAATCTTTATATATTTTGAAATTTGAGTTTGTGTGTCAATTTATGAACTAACACAAAAAAAATATTAGAATTATTTTTTTCCTTCTATATAAATCTGTCATGAAGTTATCTTTTTTCATTTTTGAGAACATTTTTTTAGAAACCATTTATTACTGTTTCAAATTGTGTGTTGAACTTTTTGTATCGACTGTATTTTATTAAGGTATCCGTCTACGTTCGGAGAACTTTTTTCTTTAAACCTAGAAACTAGTTCACGTTTTTACATTTTTAGATTTATTTTTTATATTATCATAGAGAATTGCACTTAAAAAATTTATTCCTGGAGAAGTTTTTATAAAATTTCTAATAAAGGAAGAAAATTTAGTAAAAAAATTAAGTTTTTTCAAAAGGTCTAATTTTTTAATAAATTAAATTATTTCAATATTTGCTGATGTAACACATTTCTTATACACTGGACTAGTGAATCACCTAAAATCATTGCTTAATTTATATTTGGTAAAAATTTCCTTCAAAATCGTACACATTGAATTTTTAACGAATTTTCATTATCTTTATATCTAACAGTGTAACACCATTAAAAATTATCCAAATTTAAAACTTTTAGGTCATTTACTAGTAAAAACTATCAAAAACATTCATAATAATTTTCAACAAAATATTTTAAGAACTTTTTGAGAAATTACATTTTAAGTTTTAACATTTTATTAAAAATATCGTTCTTAGAAAAACTCATTTGAAGTTTATGAAAGCAACTTTAACCATTAAAAAATTAAAATACATGTTTAAAATTCCCCACACTTTCTTGCTTCAAAATTTTCTAATTGCCAAGTTGCTAATTCTTAAAAGTACTAGAAAAATGTTTAAACTAATCTTCAGGAAAATTTCAAAAGTTTTGTCCAAAAAATTCACAGCTTCCGGTTCCGAATCCGCTACTTCCGTTTTGTTTTGACGGCTGTCACTGATGTTTATAAACAGCTGTAACTTTTCTTTAAAATGCCGTAGAGACAAAACAAAAACAGATTTAGAAGCTTAAAAGTTGAAATTTTACAATAGAGAAATAAAAAAAAATTATGATTTTTGGCAAAAAAATGACGTTTTTAACGTAGACGGATACTTTAACAAATGGTTCATTTTTTAATACAAATTTTATAACTTTCGAATATATTTCACTCGTTAGGACAACCCTAAAATCTTTATTTTGAAGTTTGAGTTTGTGTGTCAATTTATGAACTACAAAAAAAAAAAAAAAAGTTTGAATTATTTTTTTCCTTCTATATAAATCTGTCATGAAGTTATCTTTTTTCATTATTGAGAACATTTATCACTGTTTCAAATTGTGTGTTGAACTTTTTGTATCAACTGTATTTTATTAATGGGTGAATTAATCGTTAGAAATTTCCCATAATTAAAATTATTATTGAATTTGTGGTAATTGAGCTAATGTTTATTTTCCGCCCAATTGTACCCAATGGAGATTTATTAGTGTATGTGTCTGCTCGAAATGCACATATCTAACAAATCTCTTTTCGGTTGGATCATTTCCGGTTGGATATTTCAGAAATGGCTTTAAAGGTGGTTTGGCAAACTGGACCATATGGGCCTAGCCCGTCAATCCAGAGCTTTCTGTCAGTAAGCACAAAAATGACAACGAGCGAAAAATAAACGCATAAAAGAGCAAAGAGATAGATGGGTGGATTCGTGAGGAGTTCATAGCACAACAGATATTTCAGAAGGTAAGTAAAAAATATTTTAAACCTGATCTTTTCGCTAAATTCTTGATTTTTTTTTTCACTTCCGTTTTATTACAAGTCATTTTATAAAGTTTTAAGATATACTTTGGAACATTTGAAAACACTTCGGTGTATCCAAAACTGATTTGTTGAAAAGTTTCTGTATCAAGAGGAAATGCTCTTCCTTTTTGCCTTCTCAAAACTAATCTAAAAATGTCTGATTAAGATGTCTCCAAATTTTGGTAATTTAATAACTTTCTAAAACAATATAATGTCCCACTTCTTATTACCCCCTCTCCTCACGAAGGACACTAGGTCTCGTGTAGCGAAACATTAGACTGTAGCACTCTAAATTTCCCTATTTCTTTCTTCCTAATGTTAAGTGGTTCTTTTCTAATTAGTAGAGCTCCACAGTGAATGACTGGACTTGTTTTGAGCTTTACAGTCTATCTTCGGGCGAATAAGACTCCGAAAACTCCGGAATTCAAATCGGCGAAAGGAAAATCAAGTTTGTGTGTCGTGTTATTAACCTTTCTTTTATAATTCTTAGATTCTGGTTGAAAACCTAAAAAACAAGAACTGTATGTATTCTATCTCTGATACTGTGTTAAATCCATAGCCATTATACTGGGAAATTTCTTTGTAGTACATTTAAAATAAATTCTCAATTTCAAAGAAACGTTTAGATTTTAATACACATTTCATTGCACGTGTGTTTCTGAAATGACGGCCATATTAGATTTCTTTTGTGAAAACATGGCTAACATTCCATTGTCTACATAGATTTCCATCTTTAGTCATAAGAATATTACAAATATTGTAAAACCTTTAAATCGTTCAACACATTGAGAGGGAGGAAATGGTCCCTCCCACAGTAAGCCCCTTTCTTTGCTCCTAGTGATCAGTATTCCAATAATTAACAGTTCTAGCGACTTCTACAGGAGAAAGTATGAATAAAATATATAGGATAGTGAGAAAAAGCCCATATAACATAGTAAGCTGGAGGAACTGGTTACAGAGTTGTACACACGATCACCTTCTCTTCTAGGTGTAGTTATTTTTATAGATTTTCTATGTCACAAGCCCTCTAGTGGTCACCAAGAAATTCTATAACAGCTCCATCTAGCGGTGTTAAGAAAATTAGCGTGAAGAGTCTTAAAACATGAGTTTCAGATAATTGGAAGAGAGTTCCCACCACACCCTCCCTTCTAGGTGCAGTTTCTTTTATAGTTTTTTTTTTGTGTTAAAAGCCCTCTAGCGGCTTCCAAGAAAATCCTATAAGAGCGCCACCTAGCGGTGTTGAGAATATTAATTTTGTTGAAGCATCTTTAACAGGTCTTCCTGATAATGGGAAGGGAAGAGAGTTCCCACCACACCCTCCCTTCTAGGTGCAGTTTCTTTTATAGTTTTTTGGTGTTAAAAGCCCTCTAGCGGCTTCCAAGAAAATCCTATAAGAGCGACACCTAGCGGTGTTGAGAATATTAATTTTGTTGAAGCATCTTGAAACAGGTCTTCCTGATAATGGGAAGAGAAGAGAGTTCCCACCCAGCCCTCCCTTCTAGGTGCAGTTTCTTTTATAGTTTTTTTGGGGTTAAAAGCCCTCTAGCGGTCACCAAGAAATTCTATACCAGCGCCATCTAGCGGTGTTAAAAGTATTAATTTTTTGAAGCATCTTGTAACAGGACTTCCGGATAATGGGATGAGGAGTGAGCTACCACCCGCCCTCCCTTCTACGTGCAGTTTCTTTTATAGTTTTTTTGGTGTTAAAAGTCCTCTAGCGGCTTCCAAGAAAAACCTATAAGAGCGACACCTAGTGATGTTGAGAATATTAATTTTGTTGAAGCATCTTGTAACAGGTCTTCCTGATAATGGAAGGGAAGAGAGTTCCCACCCGCCCTCCCTTCTAAGTGCAGTTTCTTTTATAGTTTTTTTTGGTGTATTAAAAGCCCTCTAGAGGTCACCAGGAAATTTTATAAGAGCGCCATCTAGCTGTGTTAGGAATATTAATTTTGTTGAAGCATCTTATAACAGGACTTCCAGATAATAGGAAGAAAAGAGTTCCCATCTCCCCTCCAGCTGCAGTTTATTCTATAGATTTTCTATGTCACAAGCCTTCTAGTTGCCACCAAGAAATTTTATTTCATAACAGTGCCACCTAGTGGTGTTAAGAATATTTTTATATAGAATTTCCATAATAGGAGGAAAAGATTCATTTAGCTGAAGTGTCTTCAATCATGAGGGAGTTTCTTTTATTGTTTTTTGGTGTTAAAAGCCATCTAGCGGTCAAAAACAAATCAGATGACAACGCCATCTATCGGTCTTATGTTAAACAATTTGTAGAAACGAGTACTTCTAAAGAGTGGGGTAACTAATCAGTGCGGTGTATTTCACACTATAGAAGAGCGTACTTTATCAAATAAGACACTGGAGAGAACCTTTCAACGTGGTAAGCTCCCAATCTCCCATCGCAGTTTAATTTTACAATTTCTTTTCCCTGATGTTCGACAGTGGAACTCAATATAGTAATGAGTCTGTTAGTTTTCCTATTAGTTAAATAGATAGCAGAGCTCAGTCGGCAAAGGCACCACTCTCAAAACCAGAGGGTTGAGGATTCGGGTCAAAGATCTACCGTTTCATTAATGACAAGTAAAATAGGTTCGTGGTCCTGAAGTCCTCTGGAATTTGGGTTCATTCCTTAAGCCAAACATGTTAGCCGGGGAATGCTAATTGAGTAACACCTTTCCAGCCGTGTTTGGCATTCATATATCTGTATTTCCAGATGCAGTGAGAACATAACGGGATAAATAAAATAGTGGCTTCCAGAAAAGTGTAAAACTTTATTTTCATTTTACATCTCTTTTACCATCGTTGTCTACAGACTTGCAGATTTTAATGGCCGTTTTATTATGAGAACGTCCAAATTTTTTCCCCTATGAGGAAACAGCTAATATACATCCAAGACTCACTCAGTAATGGATAAGAGCGCAATATGCTAACCACTACACAATCTGGGCGGCTGAAAGTATAAAATAAGTATTCTAGAAAGGGAAACACTCTTTCACTGATTTTTCTGGATCTTATAGAATAGATTTGATTCATACTGTGCTATATTGGGACAACTGCGAGAGTTTGCAAACGGTACAGTCAATAGGTTGGTTGGTTGGGAGCACTAAGGTCTACTTTTTGCAACACTAGAGCTAATGAGACCGGGACCTACTGTTTAAAGCCGATTCCGAACGGCTACGAATATCCATGCCGCAGTGGGACTCAGACCCACGAACTCCAGTTCCGAAGGTTAGTACCCTAACCATTCGGCCATCGTTCGGCAGTATCGTCAATAGATAAATATTAGCTCAAGGGTGGTACTTCATTACTGTTGACGGGACATTTGCATCGACTTTTTAAGTCCTGAAGTCGATAGGCATTGGAATTTGGTACTCTATTCCAAAAATATTCGACTCTTACTCGATCGGATTTATAAAAAAGCATATATAAAAGTAATCAAATTTTAAGGAAGAAATCAGTATTAAAATATCTAATACTTACCTTTCGAAATATAGAACAGCTCTGAAAGGGATTCAACCAAAAAGAGATTTTTTAGATATGTGCATTTGAAGTAGACACATATACTAATAAATCTCCATTGGGTACAATAGAACTTAAACGTTTTTAAAAGCACCAAAATAAATCACAAAATAGCTCAATTATAAAAGGCAATTTTTTTAGTATTAGTTCTCCTAAACTTGAAATTGATAGATAATAACATCAACTTTCTAAATGTAAAAACTTTTTGGGTTAGTCCAACGAATGCATTACACTAGAACGTTATTGAAATTTGAATTTTCTATTAAAAACATTTGGGCCCACACATATTAAGGACATGGAAGCTTTCAAATGGGAGCAATCAGTTCTAAAAAGGATACAATAAGCAAATAGGTCACTAGTAACGGATATCATCAGTAAATAAAAATATTAGTCTGTATCGGTTATGACGCTCAGCTGTCCAGAAAAATCAGACCATATAAGCAGGGTGACCATATATGCGGAACAATACAACCCTATTGTGCATATACCGTGCATTTTTCACCCAAAACAGAATAGCCTTGTCCACACTCCCATAAGGTGACTAGCGCTGACGTTTTCTTTCTTGATCACCGATTTCAACACTTGAGGACCAAAGTTTGGCAGCTAAAATGCTGTTTAATGTCGTACGGGTAATCGAATTTGCTTTGGCCAAAGTAATCTTTGAAAGATTCGATTTTTTAAAAGTTTCAATCAATTCATTTTTGGCAGCAAATGATCAATTCTTTCTTTTCGAAGCCATAATTTAAAAAAAAAAATGAACGTTCTTATTCGTGACGTACGATCCAAATGCAACAAAATTTTCCTTTACTTGTTTCGTCTCAATTTCAACTTCAGCAGGGAGAGATAACTTCAACCAATAAACAGATGTCCGTCTCTTGTCAGGGGGCAAGAGAACAGAGAGGTGATGTCTACACAAAGAAGAAAGGGAGGGAAATAAAGGCTTGAATTCAGATCCTCTTCGATTTAACACAAACTTATTAATAAGAGATTTGAAAAAAATTTTTTCAATTTTACAACTCCTCTTCAACCTCCACTCAAAATACGTGTTCTGCAAAGATCGGTCGATTTACTTGAAAAATTGAAATAAAAAATAAGTATCTAACGTGTTCTGCAAAGATCGGTCGATTTACTTAAAAATTGGAAAAAGAATTTACCAAGTATCTAAAAATTTATAATTTAATTTAATTTAATTTATTAAAAATTTATTATTAACCACTTGCGCTACGATTTAACGTCGATTCCGAACAGTACAAACAATTTTCTCGCAGTCGCTATCTGTATCGTTATCAGATCTAACAAGTAATCGCTCTCCCATTGTACTTGGCGAAGCAATATTACTGATATTCTTATTATTATTCATTATATAATAGGGCTTGATAAGACTAAAATAAAAAAAATACTTCATTCAATTTTTCAGCATTATAGTAAGATATCTCAAAAACTAAAGGAATTCTCGTGTAAAAAAATTCGTACAACATACCGTATCAACTCTGGTATATTCTCAAGACAGCACGCGATGTTATTCACTGTAGAACTGTAGCTGGAAGAATGAACGGCTGAACTCTTACGATTAGCCGAGGTACCACGCACAAGTCGCACAGTGACTATCGACATGGTATTCACGTCGCATTTGTTTCTGCGCGAAATGACTATCGACGTGGTATACACGTCGCTTTCGGCTCTGTAACAAAAGCATCTCGAAGTGCCTGGCACGTCTTTGTAGCGCAAGTGGTTAAGAGTATTTAAAATAATCAAATTTTGAAAAATGTTTCCTCAAAATGTTTTTGATTAAGAATCAATTTGTTGAGTTACGATCCCCTCACCAAATTTCAAACGCCACGCTGCAAGCACGCCACGCACGCAAGCTGCAAGCACGCCAATTTCGCCAAATGTGGTTGAAGCACCAACAAGATCCATGATTAGAAACAGGAGAGTGGGCTAAGAAGAGGAGTTGAAAAAGGAAACTCGTTGAAAACATAAAACAACCCATATAACCGATAACAAGAAAAAAATGACTGTATAAGCGGTGCACTTAAACATATGTTCCCTATTAAGTTAGACGGGACTTTAGAAAACTGACCATATAAGTGGTGTGACCTTATAAAGGGGTGACCATATAGCCGGTACTGACTGTATTTCAAATTAACGATACAATTGATACATCAGTTGATTAAGGAAATCCAATGGTTATTAATATTTGTACAGATACATTTTTTAAGAAAAGGGCGAAAAATTTAAAACAAAAAGATAAACTGCCAAAGAAAATGTAATGTATATGAAAAAAAAGTTTTTGGAAATGTGAAAATTATTATTTCCAAATTCTATGAGGATAAACAGGATGCAGAACACTGTAGAGATGTCATCTGTGCCTATAGGCAGCAGGTGTTCATCCGATTAGTGAAAAATTCATCAAAGCGTTACTAATCTTTATTGTTACATCTGTTAGATCGTAATTTTAAAGTGCTCCCTTAGCTCAAAAGTTTTTAAATGTTCACTTTGGCTCCATGCTAAAAATAAAATCTGGAGAACTATTTAAATTTTGAATGACTACTGTTTTATAGATTAATGA
Source organism: Pardosa pseudoannulata (assembly GCA_032207245.1). Taxonomy (NCBI): domain Eukaryota; kingdom Metazoa; phylum Arthropoda; class Arachnida; order Araneae; family Lycosidae; genus Pardosa; species Pardosa pseudoannulata. The sequence goes on along the minus strand of CM063508.1, from coordinate 169,602,593 downwards.
TAATTTAAAAAATGGCTAAAATACACAATGATTCATACAGATCACATTTATTAACATAAGTCTAAAGCTAGCAAATCTTAAATTTGATAACGGACACACATTTAATAAAAAGTCTTGTTAAAAACATTTATAGCCATGTAAATAGTTAATAAATTAGAAATGAAAAATCTATTATACAATTATCTACAAAATACAAACATTTAACCTTGTAATAAAGCTAAAATGCATCGGCATATAAATACGAAATGCCTATTAATATGAAACTAGAATCGTTATTTATGCATCGGGGGAGATATTTATAAAAGCTTCCAACACATACAGAAATTTTAAAACTGATTTTTTAACGGAAAAGTTAATTACATGAGGAATATACAGTGTTTCCAATCTTTTGATGGAATTTAAGAAAATCATTTCATAAAAAAAAAATATGAAAAAAATTGACAAGAACGTTTGAATGAAAAATTACTTGCATTAAAAAAAAAAAAAAAAAAAAAAATGCAATATATGACTGTTGCCGGTGCTACATTGACAACATCACATTCTTACATAATATTTATGGTGATTTCTGTAATCTGAGCTCATTAAAATAAAGCCTTTTCAAATTAACATGACAGACTAACTGTAAAGAAAGAAAAAACTTTACAAACATTCCCTATATAATAATAGTCTAAGTTGTCTGTCCTCGAATTTATGAAGCGGTTGGACCCGGAATGGATAGGGGATATATATTTGATTCTTCAGGAGTTAGGGTTAGCAAAATTCAAAACGAGTCTTGAAAACGTTAAATCTACCCCTCCACCTCTTTTCGAGCGTTTAATGCCGTTCTATTTTCCCCGGTTAAGAGTAGGCTATTATTTATCACATAATAGGTAAAAATAACATTTTTTTTTCTATCATTATGGCGTCATTCCTTTAACCCTCTCATTTAATTTCTTTATTTAATTTTTTTAAATATCATCTGCATTATTTTCATAAGTTTTATCCCTGAACTTTATTACGTTAGTAATTTACCTCTATATTTGGCTTAAATAATAGATTAGGTACGTATGTGATAATTTTAAATCTAATCATAGATTATTTTTTTTTTTGTTGCAATGAAATTTTTATCACCGGTATAAACATAACTTTTCATAATTCTTTTCATAAAAATTTAGGAGACTATTTCGCAGACTAATAAATATCTAGCATTGAAGTTATATATCTTTGAAAATGAAGTTGTTTGTTTTTTATACATAACCCCACGGTTTCACTAAAATTCCATTTGATTCTAAACCGTTTTCACAGTATCGGGACACTTTAGAGGAGTATGAAATAAAATTATTGAGTGTGTACCAGATAATTCTCAGCCAAAAATCTAACCATTTTTTGTACCTGCTTCGTAGGGTACTTTACAATTCTGGAAAATTAAAAATCTTACTAATCCCGTCATATGAAGGCCTATATGCTAGTTTCATTTATAGACACTGGTGTAAAAGAATTGCTAATTGTTCAGTTAAACTAGTTTGGAACTAGTCAGTTAAACTAGTTCAGAGTGAACATGCTGTCTAGCATAAAATTTAATGAACCTAACACACGTTCAATTTTAAGGGGACATCATTCTATTGTAAAAGAAAACAAGTTTACTCGAACTATTACAGTAAATACTGGAATTTTTTTGTATTTTAAGATTAAATTTAAAGAAGCTCGAGAAAATAAAGTCTACTGAAACAAGTGCTTTTTTATAATACAAGCAAATACTTTTTAACCCCTTCCGGTACGATTTAATAATGAAAAACTGTGCGTGAAGTAACCATTTATTTTTTATTTAAAAAACTTGTTTCATTTTACAATTCTTACATATTCCTAATTAAAATCCACTTTTTACATAGTGTTAAATAATATCAGAAAAGGTATAATTAAGAAAATATCAAAGCAAAACATTAATAAGGTATACAGATAATAGTCTTCAAGATAGTGGTACTTTTCAAAACAAAGTGCAAAGGAATACTGAATTGTTTACACCGCTAGGGAGTCTCACTTCTAATTTGATTCTTGTAACACACACGGCATTTCTTAGTAGGTTTTCTTTTATTGACTCATCAATTTGGCAGTGACTTGTACCAAGAAATTCTATATAAACAATATGTAATAGTGACCTGGTATTTCCGCAAGTAACTAAAGTCTTGCTAAATTCAGTATACTAGAAATTATAAACTAAATTATTTATCATATTTAATATTAACTTTAGTCGCATGACGAGTGTAGCTCGTCATTGTGCGGTATGGAATGAAAAACCAATGACGAGCTAGACTCGTCATTTTACCGGAAGGGGTTAATACAAGCATATTTTTTTTAATGCAAGCAAAATTTTTAATACTGAAACAAGTGCTTTTTTTTTAATCTCAAGCAAAAATTTTAATGCTTAAAGATTTTAAATCTCAAGCATTAATATTTTTGCTTCAAAATCGTCTTTGAGATCTATTAAAGCTCCCTATAAAGCTGTAAATAAATTTTTAGATATCTCTACATTTATATTTTATAAAAACATTACTTATACAGCGAAACCAAGCATTTTGACAGTTTTTTATTTTGTCTTTATATCTGCATAACATAATGAAGACAGTTTTTGTTTATTCACAGTGTTTCCCAATATAATATAAAAAAGTTTTAAACAAAATTTAAACCTCGTATTTTCAACACAAAATAAATAGAATAACTTTAGGACTTATGGATGCACGGAATTTGGAGGAAAACAAACACGAAAAAAAAAACTATAAATAAAATTATATGCATAAATTTAACACTAAACATACCAACACTTAATACATACCTATTTCTACCATAGCCGGAAAATGACCGGACTTTATTTTTTCTGATTATAAATATATGAAATATGAAAATTGAAGGAAATAGACAAATAAATTTTATTATAATTAAACAAAATTGTATATTGTTAATTTTTATGTATTGCAAACACAAGGAATATGAATTTTTAATTCATTTCCCATCGCATTTTTTACATAAACTTTATGGGTTATTTGACCCGTTATATGGTATGTTTAGTGTTAAAAACATCGATCATACAAATTTCAAATTTCTCTTCAATGTTTATAGTATGAGCCAATTTAATTCGATATTTTTAAAGTTAACATACTTTTTAAGGGACTCAACCTTGCGAAACTGGAGAAAACAGTGTAAGAATTCACCAAGTTTTTAAAAGAATTAGTGTATTTACCTTAGATATTCGTTTGATAAATGACCAACAGAAACCTCGTGTCTCCAAGTACGTGAACCCCGTATCTTTGAATGACGCTCAAAGAACTGATGAGTGCAGAAAAAAGATGACGTCATAAACTAGCAATAAACCGCAATATCATTAGATAATAAAACGTCAAACTAAATTTTACCTGTTAAAATTGATTTTGTTAACATCACTCTTTCTGTGCCATTTTTCTTTCATAGCAAGGTTGAGAGCAGATTTGAAATATCGAGAGATGTGGCAACAAATTAATTATATTGAAAACTTGCACAAGTATATTCCCCTTTCCAACAACATTTAGAGATTACCAAATTAACAAAAGTGTAAAGGACTTAAAAAACATTTTCACGTTATAAGAAAATAAAACAAAGACTTGGATTTACCGTAATAACTTCTCAGAGGATGACTACGAACTTAATTAGAGGTAATAGTAAAGTCAATATTGTCTCACGGAGATTAACTCTCTAGTTGAATTGCAAAGAGTTTAATCTTCGATTAGCTCTAATCGCTAATTAAAGCAATGCAGCCTTAATTTGTCACACGCAATTTGATGTGGAATACTTAGATTTAAATTTAAAATTAGAATAGAGGGATTTCATACAACGTCATGAACGGCTTTAATGGCCTTCCCATTCATTTTCATGTTTACGACAGCCAATAGGCAACCAATAATCTGTCCTTCCGCTTGAAATTAAAATCAGAATCGTCATAAGTTGAGATGTGCACTGCTGCCTGAACTTGCCCTATAAATTTAGAATATTTTAATAAGTGGAGCCAGAAAATTTTTCCTTCGATTCTCGCGTTCAAAAATCCTCTAAAAAGGTTCAAGTTTCCTTTTTGTTTCACAATTCTTACTTTTGATAAATTTCCGAATCATATATTGAAAATTTTCTCAATCGGTAATATATGTGATATTTTCTGTTAATAGAGCAATTTGTCGCAACATCACAAACTACTATAATGCCCATCCCATTCATTTTCAGGTTTATAACAGCCAATAGATAAACAATAAACTGCGTTTCCGTTTGCAACTAAAGTCAGAATTGTCATAAATTGAGAATTTGCCCTACTGCGAGAAATCGCCTTATAATAGAAGCGTGTGCAAAAGATAAATTAGAACTATCAAAATAATCAGTATAACACAGAAACACAGTACTTTTGAAATTTTTTTCTGACTCCAACTTTTTGAACACTTACGAACTTTGGCATATTTAAACCTCCAAGTCTGGGGTACAACCTAGCCCTACCCCTTTCTTTCAGAATACTTCTACAATATTCGTCCATGTAGTAATTTAAAACTTTCTTCTGCTTTATTTTTTTAAGTAGAACAGAAAAAAAAGTTTTTGAATTTTTTACTGACTTCGATTTTTTAAAAACGCAAGAATTTAAAAATATTTACCCTACCATACTACAACTTGAACTGTCTTGCTAATTTTTTTTCAATTATAAGAATAGAACAGAGGAAAAGAGGACACTGATTTTTTTTCTGACATTTTTTTCGATTTTGCGAACTACCCTTTTCCTACCCTCAACCTAAACCCTCTCCGTCGTCTTTCGTCTACTCTTTCCTCACTCCCTCCCTTAACCGTACCCCCAATCTTATGTAGCCTTCACACTACGGCCAATTGTTCACCACTCCAGTACTGGTCCTGGTCGTGACCTTGAACGATGGTTCACGGGTTGCATCCACACAGTGGGCCACTAAATGAAAAGAGCAAGTATGTATCCACAGAATCTACTATGCACTTTCGTAGTACATGCTAGTTGCATTTGATCTTTGGAGAAAAACCGCTTCCAAAGCCCTCCTCCACCAAGGACATTTTATCGTATGCCATCGTTGACCTCGATAAGCCATACCCCCTCCAGATGGTGGTAACGGTTTCCAGTGAACCATAGTGTGGATGGGTCTTTGCAGTTTATGTGGCCTCCACACTACGGCCAATTGTTCACCACTCCAGTACTGGTCCTGATGGCGACCTTGAACGATGGCTCACGGGTTGCATCCACACACTGGGCCACTAAATGAAAAGACCGAGTATATATCCACGGAATCTACTGTGCACTTTCGTAGTACATGAGTAGTACAAAAGTTAAAAAAAATTTCTTAGAAATAATAAGCTAGTTCTTAAATAGGCACTGATGAAAAAATAAATGTGAACATTGTTAAAAGGATTTCTTCCCAAAGTTCCCAAAATTCCCGGGTTTATTCCCATCTCTTCAAAATTCCGAGTTTTTTAAATCTCTACTGTCGATTGATACTTGATTGATACAGTCTTCGTTTTCAAGACCAATGCCCCTGGGATATGAAGCATATGTGCCTGTTAGGTAGTCAACCTTACGCGAAATCCCCAGTGTTTAGTTCCCAACCATGATTGGTCCTCAATCTGTCTATCCACTATAGGGATGAAAGGCTGAGTTAATCTTGCCCAGCCAGAGGATCGAACCTCAGACCTGTGGTTTAGGAGCGCGAAGCGACCCCCTAACAATTGAAGCAAGAAGAGTGCAGTTTCTTGTGGGCATTTTGTTATTTATGTTTTATGGGATACTAGCGTGCCTTACTAGTACGAATAAAAAATATTTAAAGTATAATTCAGTTTAGTACGTAGTTGTGTATCTTCTAAGTTTCCCCAGCGTATTTCAAAAGTGTAGGCATAAATCAAACGAGAATTTCACAATAATATTGATAGATTTTATTCGATTCATCTAGCAGAGCCAGACTTAACCAACATTTTCAGAAATGGAATAATTTCTTAGCCCAATTGCTAACTGATGGCTTAATCTGTAACGTTGAAATAGGGGACTAACGTTGTTAATTATTTTAGGATAATAATATAGTAGACGCATGTGGGTATGAACATTGATATAAGCATGAATTATTCTCGTGGCACCAAAGAGCTCCATATTCACGGTAGTAAATTGTTAGGCATGTAGGACACATCGAGATTTTAGTTGACTCATGACATAAAAAAATACAAAATTAAAACATTAATTGTTTAAATAAATTTAACAAAGTGCAAATTTGTGGTTAAAATAAATAGAACTCAAATAAGTAAGTATTCGAAATGACATGCATGGTAACGAAAGAGCAGTCCTACTGCAAAGAGAGGCACAAAATCAGACATTGAAGATGACTCTATCCCATTGGATTCCGTTAAAAGATATATACGAGAGAGTATTATGCACCACTATAACCTAGAAGTAATTAGTAAATCGAAGGATAAACCTTAGGAGAATCTGTGGTTAATTTTAGACTAAGAACTGGACATAATTGGTTAGCCGAACACCTGAACAATACAGGAATATTCACTGATACTTTGTGTCCCATGTATGACAGACTAGGTTAATATAGAACACTTACTCGTCTGTCCAGACTTTGAGCCTACATTACAACGAAGAGGTGATGTTTTACTGTTCTATTGGATTGCCAGGGATCGCATGTTCTGAACACTCGGTCTCCTCTAGTCTTTTAAATGTGGAATTTAAGGAGATTGATTGTGAGATTTTATAAGTACTTTAAATGTTGTCCACTTTTAATCATTTTTTAAAGTATCTGGTATTTTAATTGTCTATGTATTCTAAAATATTTTGCATTGCCTTTTACATGTTTATTTTATTCTTGGTTATTGATGTTAAAGCGAATAGCATATTTTTGTAGATTAAGTTCCTTTTTTTGCCATATGCAACTACAACAGTATTCAAAACTCCGGCATCAACGAGGCATCAACGTCGGTGAGACTATGTCGGTGTAATAAAAGGTTATAAGACTGTTGTAACTTTCGGTTTTTTGAAAAATTCTCTGTGATCAGTTTGATATATTTACTATAGTGGTATGAACAGTAGGATTTTCCTGAACAGTATTATTATCATGATAGTATTTAAAAGTGATTGACTGGCTGATACTATATGTTGCCAACATTAAGAATACATTTCAACTGATATTACCTGCTGCCAATACATATTACATAAGTAGTGACAACATAATTAAAAAGTCAATAATTTTTTATCATTATTTATTATGTAAATTACTTTATGCCAAACTTTCTCGTCTCCTTTTATAATATAAAAATAAATATCTTTAAATTTAAAACAACAGTTTATTATTTTTTGCAATGCATATATCATTTAAAGGTGGCATCAAATGACACTGTTGCATTTTGTGTCCAGTTCCTACACACACACATTATATATATATATATATATATATATATATATATATATATATATATATATATATGTATATATATATATATATATATATATATATATATATATATATATGTATATGTATATATATATATATATGTATATGTATATATATATATATATATATATATATATATATATATATATATATATATATATATATATATATATATATATATATATATATATAGAGAGAGAGAGAGAGAGAGAGAGAGAGAGAGAGAGAGATGTTATCCAAGAAAAATAATGATTTATGGGCTTTGTGACATTACAGATTATTGCCTAATATTTATGTAATAATAAAAATATTCTATGTTTCTCAAAGGAAAAATATACTCATACTTTCATTCTAAACATGATACCTTGCCAAATATAGTTAGTTAATACCAATTATTCAATTTTTTTCATAGCGTATAATAGTTAAATTTTGTGAAAATATCAACTTTTTAGGTCTACAACAAAGACAGAAAAAAATGGTGGTTCTCATTGTGTCTTAGGAACTGGTGACTTCAAAATACTTCAAAATTCCCATGTTTTGGGAATTTTCAAAATTCCCTTACCAAAAAACCCTGTTTTTTCCACTGCTCACAACTCTACCCAAGTATCCCAAATATATCGGTCGATGTACAAATGTGCTAGCCAATATTATGAATGACACTGAATGTCGCACATCTGCCGATAATGACCGTAAAATTACAATTTGAAAACATTTAAAGGAGTTGTTTGTTTTCTTTATAAAAGAAATATTATTCTAAAAAATGAAATTTAATAAATTTGCGAGTTTTGAAGAAAAAAACTTATTTTAATGTTTTTTTTTTTCTTAATAGTGTTAACAATGTCATAAAATGTTATAAAAATTACATTATTCAATGAATAATTATTCAGCAACATTTATCATTATTTATAAAATATAAATATTTTCTGTCATTAAATGATGTATCACTGCATTCAGCGCAACTAGAGATGTAAAAAAACTGGAATTTTGGAAACTTTGGGAAGAAATCATTTTAACAATGTTTACACTAATTTTTTCAACAGTGGCTATTTAAGAACTAGTATATTATATCTAAGAGATTTTTTTTAAAACTTTTGGCAATATATATATATATATATATATATATATATATATATATATATATATTCAAGAAATAATAGCAATGAGCATTTAAATGACTTTATAGTAGTACTTATGTCATTAATTACACTGTTAGTCTTATCAAACACATAACTGGTTGCTTCAATTTTAATTGCTAATATAATAATTATATACATTATATTTAGTCATTATTTATTATGTAAATTTCTTTATGCTAAACTTTTCCCCCTCCTTTTATAATATAAAAATAAACATCTTTAAATTTAAAATAAGAGTTTATTATTTTTTGTAATGCATATGTCATTTAAAGGTGTAATCAAATGACAATGTTGCATTTTGTGTCCAATTCCTACATACACAGAACATTTGCAGATTGATTTAGCAGATCATTTTCCATGACTTTAAAAATCTTTCGTTAAAGTATATATGAATTAAACTTCTGATGTACATACAAATAAAATATATGCTTTTAGAGAAATTACACGAATTTTATCATAAAAAAACTATAAACTTACTTTATAAGTGTTAATAAACTCACATACATAAAAATAAATTGTTGTATCTACATACCTAAGTTCAATCATATAGCAATTTTTCAATCAAAATGTTTCCAATTTGAATTCAGGGTACTTTGGTATTATCCAGGTGACCATGAATAATAGCCAAATATAACCCTATAATGTTTATATACAATATCCCTAGAGATAAACTTATATTTTGTGCAAAAATCTTAACTAATTTTTATTAAAAAATAATTATTATTATATTAATAAAATTTTAATCTACAATTTAAGAAAAGACCAGAATAATATACGTTTACCCACCCATTAAGCTTTCTTGCTTTGAGTTTCCTTGGTGAACAAATTTTAATTAGCAATAGGGTCAATAGGATAATACATAAATACCAAACTCAGAAACTTCAGCCAAATGACAAGTAAAAATAGAATTAAACAATTCAATGCATTTTTTTAATCGGTAGTTTGGTGGATCCATGACTTTTACTCATTTTACTTGAAAAATCATGACTTTCCACGACAAAATTAATCCATTGTCTAAATCCATGATTTTCCATGACTTTCACTGACTTTCCAGGTGCTCGGAAACCATGTATATAGCAAATTGCTCCTAAATCAGTGCCTAACATGATTATGAAGCGTCTTTGACAAGTGTAGAACTTGGGACTTCTCGTATCCAAAATAAAATATAAATAAAATATAAATAATAAATAAAAAGTTTAATGGGACAAATTAAATTTTGCTAAAATGCAATACATTAAATACTTATAAATTATAATTACTCATAAATTATAATTAGCCTCAACCAAATGAGTTTCTTGTAATTTATTTGTCAAAGTATTTTTATTAATAAATAATCTAAAACCCAATAAAAAAAATTTATTCAGATTCAATGACAATAAAATAAATACAAAACATAGGTATATGTTAACTATTATAGAAACATAAATGTATAAATGTCATCTGATTTTTTTCACATTCTGTTGGCTGAATGGTTGGTTGGTTGGAGTTTTACGGCGCAAGGTCCTGTTTAGGACATAAGCACCAAGCACAAGATGTTTTCATAAAAACAACAAGACCTAACTGATAAAAGAGATCTAACCTAATAACAGAACAAGGTAAAAACATACCAGTTTAATAAAGTTATAAAAAAAGTCTGCAGTGTATAAACTCAATTACACCAGATAGGTATGTAAAAGGTAAAAATGATGAAACATTAAAAAGCTAAAAGCACAATAAATTTTAATTAAAAGATGTAAAAAATACTAAAACACTTCATAGAAAAAAAGTTAAATAGACCAAAATAAGCCTATAAAATGTAGAAAAGATAAAAGACAGGGATGCGGGGGTTCATCTAGTAACTCCGTTAAGGTAGGATGCCGTGTACCAAAAAATAAGACATACGCAGGCTGTAAGTGGGTGGCTACAAGAGGTAACTGATGGCTGAATGGATAGGCTCTGCTCTTTGGTACTGGATTTAGTAAGTTGGAATCTCATTGCCGGCATGGATGTTAATAGAATGTTGGAATTGGCATTAGTCTTCTTGCAGAAAATCAGTAGTCCATAGAGCTACGAAGAAACTAACCTGGTGTGCTGATTCGTTGAGCTTTTCACCTGATGTGATTGTGAGGTAAATGTAAGAAAAAGAGTGAGATGCTTGCACAATAATACATGTCTTTGGTTTATTAATTAGGAGACAAATAGCAGCCAGTGAAAGTTGGCATTGATTCATGTAGAATAGAACATCCAAGAAAATTTAAAACCATATGCAACTCTTAACTGAATCAGTATTCTTTGTTTTTCACCCTAAATGCAACTGCATACAAGATGGATGACTTTTTCCACCACACATTCTAGAAAAAGGCACTGAATAAAATATAAATATTAAAAAAGAAATTATGATAAGAATATGTCAACTACAACAGAGACCAGCTCTGACACAGCAAAATATAATTAAGGTAGCAATTCATGTGTAGTGGTTGATTTACTTAGATCACGGTTTCTCAAAGCATGTTCAGCAGAACCTAAAGGTTCCACAACAAGCCTCTAGGGGTTAGAGAAGTTTTTCAACACATTTGCCCTAAACAAAAAACCTTTTTGTTTTTCTTTGGAGGAGTATGAAAAATTTAATGAACTGACATGAAACTGTTCAATAACACCACTTTATGGAACAGTATCAGCGTCAGAATTCTGGTGTCATTTGAAAGGACAATATACATCAGAAAAATCTTTGCCTTTCTATTGGCCTATATTTTTGGAACTAGCTTTTCTGCATATGCCTTAATTTATAACAAAATATTAAAATGAAATTATAACAAAAACTAAACACTGGAATATGTTTGATGCAAAGCTTGATTTGAGAATAAAAACTAAAGTAGCTTTCTCCAACACGACCAAATTTTAAAGAATTTTTTTACAGTAAAATATTAAAACCATTCATCTTATTGATACTTTTCATCAATGTATCATTTTTATTTTACTTATATCATTTCATTAAAAAAAATATCTTGTTTCAATGTCATCTTTTGTAAGCACTATCTACATTTTTATACTGCTTAGTTTTTATGTTTATATCTGATCAAAGATAAATAATAGGCCCTTAGTTTTTATTAAGTAATATTTACTATTAAAGGATGTATGGGATAAAAAAAGGTATGATAACAGGTTGAGAATCACTGACTTAGATCCACAGATTGCACCAAATTGGATTCCATCAGTATCTAAAATTTTTCACATTTAAAGCTGTTGGGATACATTTCAGTAATTTTGACCATGAAATGGCTGCTGTTTCGAGGTAATTAAAAATAAGAGTGAGATAGATGATGTTCTATTCACAGACTCTCAGATTGCAATAAGTGCTATAACTTCAACACCTCTTAGTGAATTATTAAACATTTTGAAATGCCAAATTGCAATAAATGATTTAATTGAAAATGGAAAAAAAATTATCTGTAATGGATTCTTGCTTAATATGAGGATATGTGAAATCAGATGGCAGACTGTTTGGCAGAGATATTCTATTTTGCAGCCATGCCAGCCTAAGCATCGTATGTTAAAGAGAATAATTAAAATACAGGCTATTACATCTCATCTATACTGAGAAACTTTGAGTGATTAAGTTGGAGTTACTTAATGGACCCTCATCTTCCACAGTATTTCATAGGGAAGTGGGAGTTGACTGGTTTCAGATTCCTACAGGACATGACTACGTACAAACACATCTCTATTGTATTGAATTGGAGACTGTTTCCTAGGTCGGGGGGCCCCAGAACCCAGTTCGGTGGGATGCCAGGTGGGGGACATATTGCCAAATTCTAGAACCCTATTTTCTAGCAAACCTTTCTCTTCTTTTCGAACTCTTCCACCACCCCCTAAAAAAGGTAGGGGTGTCAATCGGTGCCTTTATTTTAGGGTATTGGGGAAAATGACACGTGATTTGAATACCTGACCCTTATTGGTTCCTGTAACTAACAATACTCCAAGATTGCTGAATTTGGATTTTCTAGCCTCCATTTCAAATCTTTGTCCATTTCGGCTGTGCTTTGAGGGTTTGTCCATTTTGCCTGAGCTCTTGTGGTATTTTTTTTCGTTTTTTAAATTTAATACTGGAGCTCACAACAATATAATTGAGGGCTTGTGGAGCTCAATTAAGAGATCCCTCTGCACAGTTCACAAGTGTGAAAATCAATTTGATTTGTACCTTTGTGAATTTATGTGGAGGAAAATGAAAGAAGATCTGCAAGATATTTTTCAGGATTTTTTAAATCAGATCAAACGTGTATATCCACCAACAACTCAGGATACTTAAATTAGGTTAGCCCTTTATTTATTTTATATTTTATGCTTAATTTTCGAAGGGTAACAAGTGATGTTATAATTCACATTTATATTTTTTTATTTACTGCTTTTTGAACTCTATTCAAAATTGTGTCTTAATTTAATACAAAATGAAGAAGAAATATTTTTAAACTATATTATTTTATAGTGTACTACATTGTTAAAAGTGATACGCTAAGTAATAAAAGTTATTTTATTATGACCCTCTACCGTTATTGTTACAGAAGATCAAGGAGAGCTTTACCTTAGATAAGAAAAATTATTTCACTCCCTTACTATCTTCAGAATTTTAAGCTAAAAATTAATTATTTATTTAAAACATTTACTCCATTCTTATATTTCCATTTTAAGCTAATAATTTCTAGAAGTAATTTGTACCGTACTTTATAACTTTTTAATCTTTTGATAGTTTTAAAATAATTTCATTAAATAGCAACCGTATTTTATAAATATAACTAAATATTTTATAAGCATAATTGCCTAAATATAACCAACTAATGCTTATATTTTGCTTAATTTGCACTTATTGCAAAAATTCTGCGCTGTTTAGTTTAATAAACAGTACAAAAGTGCCTTTAAATACATTAAAAACTCAAATTTAAATTTGTATTCATCTTAACAATATTTCAAAGCTTTTTTGGTCAAAATATGCTTTGAAATCGGGTATAAACTTAATACACAAATTGTAAACATCACTTGGCGACAATTTGGCGATTACTTGTACAAGAATAGCGCCAAAAACATGGCAGCAGGGCCCCCAGAACTTGGAATTTACCGAATTGGCAAGCTCTGCCCTTTGTCCTTTATGAGGTGTTGACAAGATAACTTGATGAGACATTTCAGCATTCTTGATAATGCTGTTTCTGCAAATCTTGTTTCTAGTTCTTACTTTTATGCATCATAAATTTATTGGACTATCAGAAATAGACTAATGGTGTTCTAATTGATGTCTGGCATAAAAGAGAAAGAAAAGTTTCTAAAAATATTTCTTTACACACCACTTAAAGTGGCTATAACAAATACCCAGTAACTTATAGGGTACACTTAAAGTATCTCCTTAATAACACACTTCAACAGTACTATAACCAGGATTTCGATTCAAATGGAGTGTGGCCCCCAAACTACACTAAGACAATTAACTAAAAAACCACAATTTTATATATTTTTTTAAATGTAGTTTTATTTTAATTTTAAATGTAATACAGTAAAATCCAAAATTTAGGGGAGACGAGGTGCTTGAGAGCCTCGAGATCCTCCTCTGGTTACCTCCATGCATCCTGAGAAATCTAATTTTAAATGACAACCAACATACAGGTCATTAGCAAAATTCTAACCCCTGGACTCCAGTTCAAAAATGGGTAGGTCTGGCTAGACTCTCATGATTGTTGAATGATCGAATGACATTTTAGTGCTTCTATTTTTCAAACCTTTGACACATTCTTTTATTTCTCAACAATCTTTTTTCATTTCGTTTAGAAATTCTTTACCTCTTGTCTGATGAGATGTCAGTGTGCATTTTCATATTTGCCAACTTGGGAAAAATAGAATTTGCAAAATAGCATGCAACCGACATTTAACCTAGTTTTTTACATTTCTTTATAAATATATTTTTCACTCCAAACTATTTCAGCACAATAACTGCATTTTAAGACTAAATACCTTCCTCATGAACACTTACAGATTATGCACTTTTTATGGGGATAAAAAGCTTCTCATTAAAAGTAGACAAAAATAACTAACTTTAAAAATTTCAAAACAGAAGTAAGAAACTATTTATATTATTATGAAATCATTTTTTATTATTTTAAGTGATTAAAAATGCTTACAAAATATCTGCAATATCAAACTTTGTAGTGAGGCGTATGGTAATTGCATTCTGCCGTCAGCGGTGGCACGTGCACCTATGATGCCAGCCGCCCTATTTAGGCCCACCGTAGCTGGGATGGAGCAGCCGCTCCAGCCTAGGCCTCGTTTCGTTTCCCCGTGGCGCCTTCCCCATGCTTCCTGCTTACTTTTGTTCCAGTCAGCTTGCTGATTGTTTTTTAGTTAAGATTTTTCCAGTGACTATCTCGCTTTGTTTCTAAGTTCTTAATAAATGCCTTTAAAGTTTTTCTGGTAGCTATTTCTTTTAACACCAGTCGCACCTTCGAAGACACTCTATGTGTTCCCTTCAGTAGCAAATTATATTAGTTATCTATTCCAATATTGAATTCTCACCAATGTTGCCATGTACTCAATAGTGAATTGAAAATGTGGCAAAAAAAAAAAAAAAATCAACTCATAAAAAAAATATAAAATGTAGCAATTGCTCAATATTGCATAAAAAAACAGTTTAGGCATAAAGAGGAAGAAAGTTTAAAGTGCCCAATTTTTAAGCATATGTAAAAATTTGCAAATATTGATTTTTAAGAATATTTGAATCAACGTGTATACCGTATAAAAACAGCATGCACATTTGGTTTCCTGGCTGAGCAGTGTTATCCTGAGATGCTGAATGTGAGGCAATCAATAATGGGCCACTCTTTAAGAAAATATATGGAAAAGGGAGTGACATCAAGTTTTACAAAAGCTTACCAATAAACAAAGGACATAAAATTAATGCAAATCCAATTTATTTGTATGAACAAATATAAACTATATAACCCCTCATAGAACAAATTGAAGTAAAAAAATTAAAATTTAAAAAAGTAAATAAAAAATTTTAAATTTGTAATTTTTATTTAAAAGTCATTTGAGTTTTGATTAAGAATGAAATTTTAAAAAAGTTTATACGTGAAAATGTACTTTATATTAAAATGCAATATAGTAGGCTCCAAAATTTGACGAGAGGTGAGAGGATCTAACCTCCAGAGCCCTCCTGCTGGCTATGGCCCTCAATCATGGTATCACAGTTATTTACATTCTCCTTTATTCGATTCTCAGAGAAATTTTGAACCTGTACTTTGAAATTAAACAATACATTTTAAATGGTTCAAAATCACAATCTTTACACACAAACATAATTCATATAATGTAAGACCAAAACATACCCAAATTGGTACATGTTGATATAGCAACAATCTGTATTTTATTAAAAGTAAGACTAACAATTTGTGAATTTGTAAGATTTATTTGCTGTCAAGTGAATACAAAAGCTATGAATCATGTAAATTTACAAACATCACTATATTCTCAATTTAAAATGTAATTTACACCAGATATACACAATATACATCCAAATATTTATAAAATATGCCAGAGGGCTGTACATTTCTCATATAAAACATGATGAGGATAAATCACAAACTTCACATAACATCTACAGTAGCAATATAAAATTAGCTTTACTGTGGTCCCTACACAAACAGATTAGTCAATAATAAAGCAGTACAAAACAAACACAAAGGTTCTTCAACTAGCGTCTTTGTCTTTAGATACATTCTCTTTCTTGGCAGCATCTCGTATTGATGAAAAGGTTTTCTGGAACCAAGTGTTCTTAGATGTCTGGAGTTCATTCATGGCAGAATTTAGCTGATGTGTGAGATCCTAGGAAAAATAGAAAAATAATTAGATTAGTTTTGTTGAAGTTGTTGTTACTAATGCTACTTGGACAAAACTAAATGAGCCAGAGGGTACTTGATTTCCAAATTTTAATTTGAAGAGCACCACAAAGGTGAACTGAGTGAAGTGAGGTGACTGAGCTCAAAGTGGGCCCTTGTTTGAAGCAGAGATCAAACAGAAGCCCCTCCCCCAGGTTTAGATTGTCCCCCTCCAAACGTATAATTTGAATTTAGATAACATAGTAACCATAAACTTATTTTAAGTATCCCAGCTGTTGTCAGTGACCACAAGAGTCTTTGGCTTGCTCAAGCCTTGAAACCTCTGGATATGACTTGAAGCCTTTACTAAGCTACTGTGGCTCTTGAATTTATATTTCAACCTCTTATTTTTTTCTATCAAAATAATTAATCTATCCCATTTCATCATAGAGAAATATGAAAAATATGCTTTTCTGATAGATATATTTTTTTTTTCTTAAAAAAATCAAAACTATAAAAAATGAAATACAATTTTTCAAAAATTAAGACAAGTTATAATATTTAAGAAATAATCAAGTAATCATTTGCATTAATTAATACATATCATTATTAATACATAACTTAATCAAACCAACATAAAATAGCCTATCATGAAATTAAATTTCAATTAAGAAATGTCTACAAGCATCCAGTTGTGAAAATCATATGCATAAAAACATTAACCCCTTGAGGATGAGTGAATCATGTATACAACACCTTTTGACTCAGATTTTGGTCAGGTGAATCATATGTGGTATTTTAAATAGGACATTTAATTACTATTTTTTATTACCAAATACAGCCCTGTGTCTATTATAGTGGATTTTGTCCTTTATTAAGTGCATGGCATATATGATATGCCTGTCCTCAAAAGGTTAATGATGCCTTTGCATCATATCTCTTAACCCTTTAACTGTCAAGTTATTTTGATGATTTGGGTACACAATTTGTCAAAATTTTTTTATTTTTACAATAAATGTTTACTACAAAATAAATTATACTTAGTAGTTAAAAATTTATATTTTGAAGTACATGATATATATTCGGGTATAACAATACGATGCATTAATAAAAAATTACTCCGAGTGATACTTGGGAGTAACATTTTCGAGCACCAGTGCTGTGCCCGAGATTATCTCAGGCATGACAGTTAAAAGGTTAACAAAGAGAAAAAAATTAGCTAAAAAACCAAGTTTTACATCACATAGGGAAAAAAATATTCTAGCTCTTTCAAACAATTAATAAGGAATTGAGATTGTTTGAAACCCAATTTTTAAACTACCTGAAATCTGAAAGCCTATTTTAAATCGACAGGAATTTTATTTCCATAATATTTTTTTTATTACAAATGTAGTTGGCAATACAAATATATATCTTTATGCCACACAGATCAATAAAAAAAATTATAAAAATACAATAATACAACTAGCAGTAGAAAACAAATAAATTTATTTTAATGAAATTTTTAAAGTCAATTAACCAAACAAGATTAAAAACCACTAACCTGGTTTTTCCATTCTATAACAAAATTACACCCACAAGAATTATTAAAAAAGAATTTGAATAGAAAAAAATTAGAACATTAAAAGGATAAAATAAGTTGAAGTACAGACATGCCAACATTCAGGCATTTGTGTCCGGAGTAACAGTGTGGTTTGAAATTTCAACATGCTAATTACAGATTATACATAAGTGCATATCTTATTGGATTCTAAATTAAAATTAAATTTAAAATATCTACACAGTAATAAATTGTAAAAGGCAAATTAAAACTTATGCATTTAAAAATTTATGAGTAGCTATTTTAGCTTTAACAATTTATTTCTCAGAACAGTATTTTTCATAGTTGCTATAAACACAGTTTTGAAAAACCTGATTAAACTATTTCCATTTTTCTATCGTCAGGGATTCTAGAGATTTTCTACTCAATGTGTGAAAAGAGTAATTAATATTCAGCATTATTTTTTGCAAAGCTCTGTATTTAAGTGCTGAATAGTAATCTTTTAGCTGTTCAAAAGTTTTGTTATTTTCCGGATAAATCCGAGAAGTTTCAGGAGTTATCAAATTTTCTCATTTCTCTGGAGAATCTGGAGTAGTTGGCATGTCTGGAAGTATGCAGAATATTTAAAAGGTCCATACCCTCCCAGCATTGGGGAAAAAATGCTAGTCTGAGAGAGCACTGAAAAAAAATGAGCAGATGGTCAGCAGTCGTAACCAGACCATTGCAGTAAATGGAATAGGCAAGAAGGACTATGACAATTTGAAAACTGTGAAGACGAGCACATAAGCAGTTATATATTGTAGCTATATAAAATGCAGCTATGGCACTGCTTCTGGGGCTGTCTGGGAGTTTATCGATGTTACTTTTGCAGAACTTAATTTTTGTTCTTTCTTTTAACTGCTGCTTGCGAGACACTATTACTTGCATCTGTAGCATTCCCTATGCTACATGTGCTCCCTAGGTGGTGCTAAGCGAATAACAAGAGCCAAGATCTTTTTCTGATTTCCATAATAATTATTGTCATACAAATAAAAAAAAATCTCCTTTTCTTCATTTCATCTAATCAATGACTAACTGAAAAATAGTTGAACAGGTAGTGCAATACCTTTTGGTTTCAAAGCAGGAAGTTTGTGACCATTCAGAATAAATTAATATAGCATCTGGCAATATCTTCCTGTATTAAAAAAAAAAAGTTTGTCCAGAATAAAACTGCAGGTTTGAAGCCCATCTCACAGGAAGATTAGCATTAGACAAGAATATGAAATTAGAAGAAAAATTCCACAATCAACAAACCTAACGAATAACAAAGCTTCCATTCTAGTTAAATGGGGTGGGAAAACTGAACTTCAGACATATTTCCAATATTTGTTTATAAAAACCAAGATATTTCATGATACGTAATGTTTTGTTTTTCTAAATGCAGAAACAAACAACAGTTTATAACACTCACTTCATCTGATTTTCAAAACCCTGTGGATCTTAAAATTAATCACCTTAATATACATTAAGAAATAAAATTACTTTAACATAAGGTTTGGTTTGGAGTGCTATGGTATACTTTTTGCAACATGAAGGCTAATGAGACCGAGACCTCAAGCTTAAAGCCGATTCCAAACAGCTATGAACATCCATGTAACTGTGGGATTGGAACCCACGAACTCCAGTACCAAAGGCCAACACCCTAACCAATCGGAAATCTTTTATCCTTTAACATAAGGCGAATTAGAACCCTTTAAGCTGAATATAGCTTTCAAAAATAAAAATCAGAACCAAATGAATATTGACGTTGTCATTTTCTAAACTGTAATCAGTAAATTTGTATTAGATATAACAATCTTTTTCTTCATTACTTGAAAACCTGAGTAGCATTTAATGAAGTCATGACAAAAAAATACAATCTAGTAGTTATTTATATTAAAAAATAAATTAAATAAAATAAAAATTTATTTTAATGAAATTTTTAAAGTCAATTAACCAAACAAGATTAAAAACCACTAACCTGATTTTTACATTCAGCTTCAACTAGTGCTAGTTTTGTTCTTGCCAATTCGAGTTCAAGCTCTCGAGCTTGATTTTCAGCTTCTTTAGCAGCAGTATTAGGGTGAGATTCTGACTGAGATTTAATAGCAGCAAAATTAGGAACTACTACTTCCAAATACTTAATACAATCTGCACATTTTTCGATTTTTGCCTGGAAAGAAAAATTAATCAAATATAAATTGAAAATAAAAATCTAACACAAGAAGGAATTGCATTAGATAAATAATATATGCAAGGCATGATGGCATGTTTGCACATCAAAAAGATGATGTCTGTTCAAACTTTACAACAGACAAATATTGTATATTTATGAATAATAAGCCCATCTATGTGTATGATGAAGATACAATTTTTCTTCAAAAATTTATTAAAAATTAAAAACCTGTATATAAATTGAAATAAAAAAAATTTCTGTAATGTTCAAATATATAGCCAAGAAGCATAAACTTATAAGTCAATGACAATAGTTTCAAATCTAGCAACCTTATCCAAAAAATAGCATTTTTTTAAAAATAAATAAATTAGTGCAATATAAACAAGAAAGTAAAATTATTCAGTGCTATTTTTGGTAATTTATTGCTTGCTTCCAGATTCCATAGAAGTACATTTATTAAAAGATTAGCCAGTCCTCTACAGATGTAGTACTGCTGTTTTGGTGCGATCATAACACACAGTCATTTTAAAATTATTTATCAATTTTTTTTTTCTAATTTCAAAATTTTTGCAAATTTTATTTTATTTTATTTTTATTTATTTATTTTTTTGCCATTATATATTTTCTGCTTTAAAAAACAGTTTTGTTTATTTTTGCCAATTTGATGACTTTTTGTCACTAATGCCAAAAAATATTGTTGCCATGCATAAAAATGTATGCTAAAACATTTTTTGAACCATCCCAAAATATCGTAATCATCATTAATGTGTTCACTTGTTTACAAATTTTAAACTGTTAGCACAGGTTATAAAGAATGCTGAAAGAAAATTTCTGTTTAACATGGGTGTTTTCATTTTCTAAAATTCTGTGCTTAAACAGGTTAAAGAAGAGGAAGAAGGCAGTATCATTTAAGGTTGAATGAATACTTTGTTAGTTTGAGCATCAGTGTAGAGTAAAAAAAAAACTGAGGAATGCAAATTTGCCAGAACAAAATGAGAAAAAGAAAGTTTCCTAATTAGAAAATTCTAGAAAAGATTCTACAAACAATAAAACAATACAATTTTAAATACTAATGATTATAAAACTGTTAAGACACTACTGCAGTAATAGATAAATACATATAGTAACAAATGCTGAAAAATTGAAAATATTGAGAGTATGTAAAAACTTTGGTCAGTATATATAAAAAACATTAAGATCTTGGAATACAAAATACATGTTTAGAGTAAACACTGGTAATACCTTAAATGACTGAGTTGGAATAAAAAATTTATCTTTTAAAAACCTGTTTTTTTTTCTTAGATTATTTTTAGTTACAATCTGTTTAATATCATATGCCTTTTACTATACAATATTTTATAATTACCCTTAATTTTATTTTGTTGAAGAGACTAACAAAGCACTTAATTTTAAGTTTGTTAATATTGTAACTTAAGCATCTAGTAAAATACAAGAGTAATTAAATTTTTTTAATTAGTTTAATCTTTTAAATTATAATTTGTTTGAATAATACTCTAATCAACTCTGAAGTATTTTAAGTAAAAAAGTTATAAATTCTTGTATCAATTACTAAGTGACAATTTCGTTTTGGATACTTGTTAAAATGTGTAGAAAATATCTACCTTATTTTTAGAATGCTTGCATTTAAAAAAAATTTATGGTCTGCAAGTATGTATTTTTAACTTTTGCATTAAGTGATTCAAAGGTTAAATTCGACCTTGGTTATCAGAAGTTCACTTTGCTTGAAAGAAGCTGTGTATATAAGCCAATAAAATGCATGTACTTATAAAATAAAGTATAGAATTTTAATTACTGTATTTATGTTTTAATCTTAAGGATTAATATAAAATGCTAACCTAGGACAAAAAAGAAATGAATAAAACTCTTTTTAATCCTTCCAATTACCTGAAAAATTTATATGCCTACTTATATAAACACTTTCAGATTACTGGAAATTTCCTCAAATCTAAATATCACTAACTCCCTCTAGAGTTACACATCATAAATTAATACTAAAAAATACATCATGTAACAATTTGAGAAATCAATAAATTTACTCCATATCCAATATTATTAATATATAATCAATATTAAGAAAGAAACCTTCTTTCTATTTTCTTTATAACTCAATAATAAACTACAACAATCATTAACTGTTCAAATATTCTTTCCATGTTAGATTTTCTATAAATGAAAATATATAATCATAGCTTAGCTACAAGAATGTATACAAAATTATTTAAAATATGTTTTGTCATATTACTAAACAGGTATAATAAATGCAATAAGAATATATATGAAAATTTATAAGCAATAAAAATACTTAGATAACAGACTCCCAATTTGAAAATTTGGAAAATGGTCCAAAAGAATATAAAAATAATTACTTTGATCAATTCCATATTTTCTTTAGCTGTAAACTGTTCTTCTTCCAGCCTCTTTGTGAGTTTATTACATATCTATATGAGAAAAATGAAAACACATATTAAAGGTGATTAGTAAAAAGAACAAGTAATGTAAGAAAATGCACAAAAAATACTAACTTATTGAATATACTAAAAAAATTAAACATTTAGAAATAAAAATATTCTAATTTCAATTTTCCCTATATCTCTTTTTGATTTTATACTGATGTAATGAAATTTTTCTTTCTAGACTTACCTAACAATTTTTCAAAATATATTTGCATTTTCATTTAATTTTTACTAGAATGATAAACTTCACATACAAGAAAGTTTTGAATTAAAGCAAATTTCAAAAACAAGTAAATTAGAATTACAAATTTTAAATAATTAAAATGTGTTCAATGTCAAAATATTTGGAATGTAGGTTTGTATTTTTAAAAATATGTGACACCAAACTTTTTAATAATTTTAATCTATTTCATAAATAATTCAAAGCAGTTGTGATACCACAGGTTGGGTTACAATATTGTTTAAATATACTTAATTCTTAAATACTATCTGATTTTTCAATATATAATTGTTGCAGGACAAGAAAAAATTAAAGAACATTAAAAACTGTATGTAAAAGTGAATTAGAAAAAATCAAAATAAATTCAAGGGTTATATACATTATTTTCTAATACAAAGTAAATATTTTTCTTATAAAAGTCATTATAATACTCAAAACATGTTTCAAATATTTAATAAATTTTTAAAATTCCAACTAATTATTTCATAGCATAAAATATATATTGATAATGCATTATCACAACAATGAAAATGAAATATTCACTCTAAAATATTAACCACACTATATCTTTGCCCAATATTCTAATAGCTATGATAAAAAAGGAATAGATTATTTTTCAGTAACAATTTCTTACCAATTTGTAATCTAATATAATAGCTGCATTGCGAGAACTTTCAGTTTCAGCTCTTTTCAACTCTCTTCGACACATTTCTTTCAGCTGAGAATATAAATGTTACATTGTAATAGTTCTATTGACTGTTTTAACATAAAAATCAATATAATTTTATACAAATAAATGTTTTGTTACTTTTTATGTCATTTTCACACACTTTTTTAAAGGATTATAGTGTTGTGACGGCATCAATATTCTCAAATGAGAGGTAATGTGAATAATGGATCACAGTCAAAGATAAAATTGGAAATTTACTTTAATTATGGATTAAATACGGCTATTTACAAAGCAATGTTAATTCCTGAATCATATAGAACTGCAAAGGACAGTTGCCGGTAAAACTTCCTCACGACGATCCCAGTCGAAAGAAAAACAAGAGATTTGATAATCTCTTACAAATGGGGAGGCTTTTCAGGGTGTAATCAAACCCAATTTATCCCCCATTCGGTATCCGAGACTCTGCCGCTTCCTATAAGAGCGAACTTTATGAATCTCCCGAACTCGAAAGCTCTCTGGTAAAAAGGCGAAATCCTCCACGAGGTCAACACACCTCCGAAAAAAATGACGAAAAACCCTGAGTCACAAAATTGTAAGCTTTTTATACCTGGGGGGTCAGTTACGGTTCTGCCGCTTGTTTTTTGGGTCAGTTAAGATCCCAGTTACATGAGAACTCCAGCTAAAGTTACAGTTATACTTTTTAGCTGAATTCTCATTCGCTGGCTCTCTCTTCACAGAATTTCCAAGCATTCATTAACAAGATCCATCAGGGGCGTATTCGTCTATTCAGTCCGATTGTCAAGATCCCAGACTCTGCAACACCACGCTATTGTCCAGGTACAGGTGTACTACGATCAGCTGTTTTGGTGCGTGCTCGGACAAAGGGGAGTCTTCACAGTGTGTAATTATTATAACTTCTTTATTTACCATAAATATTCATTAAGCAATTATTCACCATAATTAAACATTAGTTTAAAAAAAATTTTCTCGAATAATTTTTCAACCTTTTTTCTTTTGAAAATGGAAAAAAATTAATAAATTGGCAAATCAGTGATATTTTTCTAATACTACTCTTAGTTTATTATTGAAATCCCTCCATTCCTGTATGTGAGGACCTGAAACTTAATAAAATAAATAGTCTGAGCTTGTCCTCAATTGGTATTTGGTGTATTTCTTCTTAGAAAACCCTTTAATTAAAATACTTAATTTCATTTTATCAAGCTTCCCTGCAAAAACTGCATCAATTTTAGCAATTTCTTTCATTGCATCATTCTTGCTGTTAATCAGTTTCAACGAGAATTTATTTTTGAAAAACTTACATAGTAGAGTAACTTCTGGCAATGAAAAGTTTACATCAAAATCTTCAGTAAAGTATAACTGTTTGTTAACTATAATTTAGAGGTCTTCAAGAACTTGTAAAAAAAACTTGAGAACCAACAGTTGATAATGATTATAAAGCTTGTTTGAGAAATAATTTGACATTTTACACTGCTGTGTTTGATGATATACAAATAAATAAAATTAAATATAATAATCTCCTATATAATAATAGCCTAAGTTATCTATCCGTCTGTCCTCGAATTTCTGAAGCGGTTGGACCTGGAATGGATAACAGGCATCTATATTGAATTCTTGATGAGTTAGGGTTAGCAAAATGCAAAGTGATTAAAGTTTATCTTCTCGTAAACTATCTATCCAATTCTAAAATAAATTGGTATAAATATGCATCATATAACAGGAAAACTACTGTCGTCTTTAGAACATTCGAAATCCACCCCAATTCGAGCATTTAATGCCATTATTTCAACCCCTATTTTCCTGAGTTAATAGCAGGTGATTGAATTTATCAATTTATCACATAAATAAGTAAAAATAACATTTTTTTTAGAATTATGACATCATTCCTTTAACCATTTCATTTAATCATATTTAATCATTTCTTATTTTAAATTATTTAAATACTGTCTGCATTATTTTCATACGATTTATCTCTGATCTTAGATATTTCGTAAATAATTTTCTTTTATATTTGGCTTAAATAATAGATTAGATACATATGTAATAATTTTAAATTTAATCATTGATTATTTTTTGTCTCAATGAAAATTTTATCACCGGTATTGACAAAAAATTCTTTTAATAAAGTCTAGGAGTCTATTTCACAGACTAATAAATATCTAGCGTTTAAGTTATATATCTTTGAAAATGAAGAAGTTTGTCCGTTTATGGGTTTGTTTTTTTATACATAACCACATAGTTTGCAATAGATTCGTTAAAATTTGGACTAACAAAACACAAAAAACAAACCATTTTTTTTATCTGCCTCATACGGCACTTTACAATTCTAAAAAATTAAAAATTTTACTGATCCCATCATATGACGAGCTATATGCTAGTATATTAATAATATATAAAATATAATTATAATTATATATTAAATTAAAATAAATATTAAATAAATTACTCCTCTATATGGTATTAAATATTAAATGCAAATGTTAATGCACTTATAAGTTTCATTTTGAAAAAAAAAGTTAATTTAAAAAGAAAAATACTTAGAAACAAAGAAAAGAAATTTATGAAAAACATGCCTCTTAATTAGCAATTTAAAGCTTATAATAATCATTTCAATAATTATTAATAGGGAAATCATAATTCTGCCTTTAAAAAGATATCTGGGTAAAATGATTTTTTTCTACCAAGATGGAGACACTTGACTTTAACAGAATTTACCTGTAAAATGCTGTGAGAATATTGACTATTTCATTATAGTATCTCATTAAGATCACTATAAAATAATATTTAAAAAAAAAAAAAAAAAACAGAGAGAGAGTATTGCTTTTACTCCACACATTTTTTGGTTTGGAGTGCTACGGTCTACTTTTTGCAATATGAAGGCTAATGAGATCATTTACTCCACACATAGTATATATATTCTTGAAAATAAAACCTTTAAAATTATGTACAATAACTAAAAATATTAAATTTTTTTTCATATTTTTTAGATATATTTTACATGAAGCTCTTTAAGAGCCACATTCTAAACTCTCATAAAAGTATTGAAAGATTCTAAGGCATTTAATCATAGATTAGCAATTGTATTCAGTATCTCTATTAATAATAATTAAATGTAGGTTAAAAGATGCATATATGCTTAAATATTAGCTATATTACCTGAGCAACTTCTAATGACAATCTTTTCTTTTCTTCTTCTAGTTCAGAAATAGTAATAGTAGCTGTCTGCAGATCTTTAGTAAGAGTTTCAACTTTTTCATCAGACTAAAATTATAACATAGATTGTAACACAAGCATATTTAGGAATATTATGCTACATTGATTAATACTGCCTATATACCATACACAGAATTATCTTAAGCTTAAGAAAAAAAAATGATTGCTTAATAAATATTTTTTGAAAACAAAGAAATATTACATGAACAATTATATGTAAATATAGATGTGTGTGTAGTAAAAACTACTGTTCTTTGATTTTTAATTTGACGATTATTATAAAACAAATTAACACTCAAAAGACTATATAATTAAATTTTAACAAAAAAAATTGACATTTTATAAGTGCTAATATATGCAGTTTGAAGAACAATAAATTTTATTTTCATTTTGGTATGGAAGTAATATTGGGTGATGTTGGTATCTCAATCATAATTGATAAAGATTAAGTTTCAATAAAAATAACTATATTTATACAGCATTAAATGAAAAGAATGAAAATTCTAATACTTTCCTAAAATCTTTCATTAGAACTAGTAAATATACTGGGATAGTAACCCTAGAGCTTTTATTAGATCAGTAATTCATAAAGTAGGTGATACTGTACCCCCTAAAAGTACTAGAACAATCAAAGGGCAGAGGTAAATGTATGGTTAGAATCAAATGGGAAGAATTTTATAAAAATTAGTGACAAAAAAGAAAAATATTTTAGAAATTTTGAAAAACTTTCAATGTTTGTTCTCTAATTAACATAAGGTTTTGATAATGAGCAAGAATGCATTTTAGCAAGTAAAGAAAATATAGGCATTAAGCCAATGTATATATCTGATGTATATCAGTTAAAATTTGAGAATGTTATAAGCTAAAAAAGAAAAATATTTGTTGATTAAGTAGTCATCAGCTAATGCATGTGTATGATGGGTAGTCCTTATACTATTGTAGAATCTGAAGTATAAAATAAACATTAACTGTTAAGAAAGATAACTGGCATATTTGGAAAAAAAAGTAGAACACTAAAATTCAAATAGAAATTAAGTAAATTAAGTAGGCAATTTGTAACAATGCTTTCGATTTTAAAATTATTTCTTGTGTGCAATGCTATAATTCATTTTTCTCAACATTTGTTACAATTAAGTAAAAATATACAAAACCTACAAAAGATCATAGTGCCTATCAGATTGACACCATTATTTTTGACAAGTTGTGAAATTTTTAAATGTGCCATATTTTTCTTTTCCTAATTTCCAAGGCATAGAATATAAGCCTTGCAAAGAGCAAAAATGATTTCTATACTTCCTGTATACAGTTGTACAATCATAATGTTAGTAAAAAATAACTTTCCATTAGAATACAGTACAGAGACATTACTCGGCAAGCATGGTAAAAGGTATCACAAATTAGTCAAATATATTGGTTTGTGGTTAATTCATTACTCAAGTGCTTCAGAAAGAAGTAGAATGATTAAATATAAAAATCCACACCACCATATTAATCAGTACCCAGACCCAGTAAAGTAGAAAACATATGAAAAAGAACTAGAGCACCCCAAATACAGCTTAATATACCTTAATAATAAGAACTGGATGAGTGTCCTTGGAATACATTATCCTGCTCAGTATTACGTTCAAATTTGGACGCTTCACTCTATGGTACATGGATCTCTATTTATAGCAGAATTTTTAACACTGTAATTGACATTTAAATACAATTTAAAAATTCCACAGCATTAAGGTGTTACCCATACAGGTAATTCCTCATCTTAACTCAATATTTTCTAGTTTGACACATTAACCCGTTCAGGACTGCAAGATGAAGAAACAATTCTTCCCCAGGCTCAGGCAATTTTCCTCATTAAGCCTAATTTCACTTAAAAATTTCATAAAAATCTAAGCTTCAAATTAATAAGCTGAAATTTATCAATCATAATCACTGATAGTATATGAATTTTCTAAAATAAAATTTTTGTGACTTAAAAAAAATTAACGATTTAAAAAAAATTGTGTTATTTTAATAAAATTTATATTCTCTACCAGTAAAAAAAGTTTTAAAAATTGAACAAATTACCAACAAAACTAAATGATATATATCTATAGGCAAATTTCATGGATTTAATGAAATAAAAAATAAATAACTCCTAGTATGTCAATTATCCATTAATCCATGCCAATTATCCTGGTATCTATTTGCTTCATTATTACTCACATAATCAAATATTTCAATGTCATCTGAATAGTCTGAATCACATTGACTTTTATTAGAAAAATTATTTTTTTCTACTCCACTAACTAATTTATTTATCAATTTAAAAATCTCACTCTCAAATGTATTTAATTCTTTTTGCCATAATGGCTAAAATAAAACTAACCCAAAACATACATAGCTCTATCTAGTAAGCTCCAAACTACACTAAACTGAACTAAATTCTCTGGCACTACAACCCAAATAAGTGGGCTAGGGCCTGTGGGCCAGTCTCTATTTTTGAGACCAAAGGCCCTGGGATGCAAAGTGCATATGTCCCAGTTAAGTGGTCAACCTTAGGTAGAACTTTGTGTTTAATTCCCCATTATAATTGGTCCTCATTTCTGTGTTCCCCTAAAAGGGTTTGGTTTGGTTTGGAGTGCTACTGTCTACTTTTTGTAACACAAGGGCTAATGAGACCAAGACCTACAGCTTAAAGCCATTTCCGAATGGCTACGAACATCCACACCAGAGTGGGATTCGAACCCACGAACTCCAGTACCGAAGGCCAGCACCCTAACCAATCGGCCATTGTTCGGCTACCCCTAGAAGAGATGAAGACAGTCAACTTTGTCCAGCCTGGGGATCAAATCTGTGACTAAGGAACATGAACGCTACCCCAAAATTACTGGGCTTCAACCAACTCCAAACTGCAGATGATAATTCTATTCCAACCTCTAACCAATAAACATTCAATCCATTCCAAATTTAGTTACAATATAAACACTGAGCATGTAATAAATCACAGCCTTTAAGAGTATCCAAACACATTACGTTGTTTGCAAGTCCCAACTATCAAAAGAAAAAACAATTTGGAACCAAAAGCATACATTAAAGGTTAACACTTTGTCAAACATTATATTTGAAAATGTAATGAAAAACATGGTATTTAAATATTTAAATAAAACATTCAGACTCCTGATCACGTATATTAGACCACAGGACCTGAAGGGAAAATTTTGTGTTCAGGGTCCTGAACAGGTTAATGAAACAGTATCAACACTACATACAACATAAACCTTTCATCACAAAATTACTATCAATTTAATTTAAAAAATTAATGAAATCATGACTAAAATATTTAGTGCCCCAGCAATTAAGTTTCAATTAATATCACACAAATACATAAATAATGAGTAATAAAAACTTATATTTTTTTAAACTTGCATCAGTTATATATATTCATTTTCAAATGTAAAAATTTGCCTCAAAATAAAATTTCCAAAACTGTCTAAAAATTATAAGAGAATCCTTTAAGTCGGTTTTTATTTTAATTATTCTTTTTGACAAGTTGTAAAATTTTTAAATGTGCCATATTCTCTTTCCCTTAATTAGAGGATACCAACTAATCTAATTACCTACCTTACAGCTTTCAAGTTTTCATCAAAATATCAGTTAAAAAACTTTTTAATTTCTTTAGAGTAACAAAATGAAAATACTTTTACTAATTTTCTTCATTATTTTTAATCTTAAAACTTAACAATGACTTCAAATTACAGAGTTCCTTGCAAAGCTTGTATCATAAATTTACTCATTTTCTCTGACCAAAAGTCACAAAATTTTCTGACCAAATGACACACAATATTAGCTCAGATACAATTAAAGTGGTATTAGTTATTATTAGCATTAGTGAAGTTATTAATTTAACAAACCTTAACTTAAAAGTAGAATACTCTTATAGCTTTCTAGATTGATTTCTATAAAATTATCACAAAATACTTATAGCAAACAGCTTAAAATTTAAATCTAGTAGATTGTAGTACAAGAAATTGTTATGAAAACTAAAAATGAAATTATATATATATATATGTTATACACTGCATTAAATAACTTGCCAAAATCTTTTTCTTGGAATACAAATAAAAGTAAATGAATTATGAATTCATAAAGGAGAAAATGAGGTTACTAAATATTCTTAAACCTAAACTAAACTGTTAAGCAAATTATTTAAAAAGTTTAAATATTACTGTTTTTGTTTTCCCCAAAGAATGTAGTTCCTTTCAAATCAGAAATAGTTCAAAAATTTCTAAATTCATTTATTTTATTTTAGGCTTTTTACTGATTTTCAGGAAATATTAGTAAATTTCTACAAATTTTGATAAATATTCTATACTTTTCCTGAGCATTTTACAATTCCCCAAGTTTCTTGACTGCTAGAGGAACCCTGAATTAAATCTGTTAGTAGCACAAACAAAGTAATTATTATTGCAAGCATACATTAATTAATAATACAAAGATTGCATATAGTGAACATGTAACAAATGACATAGTTGAACATTTAAATAAATACTAACCTTGTTTAAAAAATTAATAATAAAGATAAGCATATGGTTTAGGATTATAAATCCCCCCTCTTCATATCAGATCAGTACAGAGGATCATAATTCAATTTAACAAGAATTTTTTTTTTAAACTCGGAAATCTTTATACTATTTATCAAAGTAACACATATCACTACTTTCTTTCATTGACTAAAGAAATTTTATACTGAACAATAACTTTAGTTTCATACATTAATTATTTACCTAATAATCCATGAATGCTTTGATCCTCATATTAACAAAGTGTGGAGGACTAATACCCTGATTCCCCTTGATAATTTTGATGCATAAACAAGTTTTGATTAACAGTAACTTAAAAGTAATGAAATTATTAGCATAATTTATTTACTTAAAAACAAGAGGATGAAAGTCAATATTATACCCAGGTACAAAATACTTTTACTGTGTATTCAATAATATCAAATACATAATTCTTATTTAATCTTTTTTCATAGCTACCTTTTTAACTTTACTCAAAGTTTCTAAATTTTTAAAAAGCTTCTAAACTGAGAATAAAAATGTCAAACATGACAGCATATAAAAAGAGAAAAATCTGCAAGAAATGTTTGAGCCATTCATTTTAAATAAATTTAATTGTCAGCAACAAAAAACTGATGTAAATACATTGAATGAAATTAAAAATAAATAAAAGAAAAAATCTTACTTTGACTAGATCATTACGTAGCTGCAATTTTATATTGATAAGTTCATGAGCAAGGTCATCATTTTCCCTGTCAAGGTGCAAATTACTTTCCAGAAGGCGTTTGTTCTCTCTCTATAATAATAATAAAATAACTGAACTCAGAACAATAATGGTACTTTAAAGGCATATTTAAAAAAAATCATCTTTTAAATAACATTTGAAAAATATAATCTATAGCAGAACTGTCCAACTGGTGGCCTGCGGGCCTCATGCGGCCCTCTGACACATATTATGCAGCCCACCAACTTCTCATTCAGCATATTTCTTTTTTCAAAATTTTATAGTATCATGGGTTTAGGAACAAGCTGAAAATTTTCCATGAAACTTTGGGAGAAAATAACTTATCTCACTTTGCCAGCTGCAGTCATTGGCTTCAGAGTGTGAGGAAGTGCTGAATTTTTCTGAATTTTACCCTGAGTTGCAGACTATTATTGATGAATTCCGCACGAAATTTTCAGATTTTATGAGCATCTAGAATGACATGGCACTGTTTAGTAACCCAGTCACACCAAGCATTGAAGAACAACTGGCCAACCTGCAATTAGAGCTCTGCATTTAGAGCCAAGCTGACCCGTTCTTTCAAACAAGAATCGAAAGGGGCCCGAGTTCTTCAAGTTGCTTCCAAGTGAACGGTTTCCAAATACTGCGTGACAGGACTGAAAATAATTTCCATGTTTGGGAGAACATATTTATTCTAAAGTGCTTTTTTGGCAATGCGGTTTATCAAAAGTCGTCACAGGAGCTATCTCTCCGACAGTTCATTGTTAGACCTTCTTCTGCTGGCAACAACAAACATCGATGTTGACATTCCTGCCCTTGTAAAGATGGCTGATCGGCCACAGTTTTCCCACTAAAATATAAGCAAATTGTTTTATAATCCTTTTGTTCCATTGTTTTATAATTAATAGTTCAACTATTAACTGTTATTGTATAAGAGGTAAGAGGTTATTGTTCAATATTTTCAAACTGTGGCCCGCCAAGTGATCAGTGATCCGAATTCTGGCCTGTAGGCTCTTTGCAGTTGGACAGCCCTGATCTATAGCATTCATATTTAAGAAAGTGATTTTACAGACATACACTGCACATAATTTTTAAAATGGTTTTAATCCTTTGCGTTCCCTGACAACATTCTATAACAACATTTAAACTAGACAGTGACAGATGTTTAATTGTTCATGCTCATAAGGATTTGTGCCATGCTGAGGTTAGAACAGTATTAGCCCATCACAGAGAAAGATTTTAGATTCCATGGAGAAGGAAAATAATATGCAAAGCGATATCTTAAATGCCTTCCTTGTAGAAGACATTCAGTCAAACCTATGAGTGTTGACACAGCTCCTCTTCCAAATGAAAGAATATGACAAACACATGTATTTCAAGTAACTGGTGCAGATTTAGCTGGTCCACTATATCTATATAATGGCACAAAAACTTGGATCATCTTATTTACATGTGCAATTTACCAAGCAATCCATTTGGAATTGATAACCTCATTATCTTCGGAAGTATTTATACAGGCAATGCAAATATTTTTTGCTTGTTGTGGAAGGATATCCACAATGTTCACTGATAATGGGACAAACTTTATAGGCACTGCTGGAGCTCTTGAAATTCTAGATTGAAAAATGATAGTCAGAATGTGCTTTAAAAAAGATAGTATGAAAGTTTAATCCTCCAAGTGCACCATGGTATGGTGGAAGGAGGGAGCACATGATTCACTGTATAAAAGATTTGTTGAAGAGATGTTTGGGTATAGCATGGTTATCTTATGAAGAAATGAATAGCATGCTATGAGATTGCAAGAGTGCAATAAACAAAAGACCAATTACTTATTTGTCAGAAGACCCCAATGAACCGTTGCTATTAACGTTGGTTCACTTCTTACACAATACCCAAAATACTTCTTCAGTGGTAAAGACAGCAGATCTAGATTTGATAGAGGGCAGTCACCTTCAAAGATGAATCCATTACATTAAAAAAATCAGAGATTGTGTAAGAAACAGATTTTGGAAGGAATACCTTTCTGAACAAATGAGAAATTCAGAAATTATTAGATGGATTCTAAGTTTACATGATATTATGGATGCATTTTGTGAATATATACGTTCATTTTTTAAGCTACTCTATTTTATTGATCCAGTTCTAATAATATAATAAGAGAAAATGTGGGGGAAAGGAGTTTCCTTTGCCATATACATCACACAAAATCAGCGATAAATGATTAAAATACTATAAATCAATAAATAATAAAATTATCAAGAAAAAGAATAGTTTCGCATCTTTAGAAACAAAATTTTAAAAATTTGTCAAAATGACGGAACTGTCTTTAAAGAGTTAAATGTAGCATAAGATACTGAAAAATAAGTTTACTAACCTGAAGAAGTTTTATAGGATCTTCTTGGAGTTTTTCCTGTTCTTTATGAAGAGCATATTCTTTCTCATATTTCTTCAATTTTTTCACCTATCAAAAGAAAAGTCCACATTCAATTCCAACCTTTCTTTTTAACCCATTTATACTGGAGGTTGAAATACTACCATTAATGTAAAAAATTTACATTTACTTGTTAAAAAAAATGTTTCAAAAATCAATCATTCTACAAAAAATATTCCATATTTTTGTTCAAAGAACTTCTACATTCAAACTCAAAAAGTAATCAAATCCATAATTGCATTGTTTATAATTTATATAACCCAGAAGTTACCTCAAAGCAGTTGACAACATTATTGAATGGGATAGATGAACAAACATTTCACATGTAATATAACATCACGTTTCTCACAATGTGAAATTTCATCATATTAATTTCCTTATGGATAAACTCCTTACTAGGGTACTAATCCAAAAATGGAATACTAGGTATAAATAGGTTAGTAAAAAAAAGAGAATGGTCTCATGTTTAAAAAAGAAAAGCTAAGACAAGGAAAAAATTGTCCCAATCACAAAATGTGCAATGCAAAACATATTTTTACAATCTTATTAGATTTTATGGAACTTAGCAAATTAGAAATAGTTATTATAGAGAAATTGCTTTCAAAATAACAAAATAAAATTTCAGTTGAACTTTAACAAATACACTAATTTATATTCACATTATTTCATCCTTTATATGGTTTTAATATTACCATAAACAATAAACAAATGACAATTCATATAAACAAGATATATAATGAATATTTAAAGAAAAAGCAGGCTCATAGAAATAAAGTTCAGAAAATTTTCGAATGAACACAACTAGGCAGAAAGTATCAAATATAGATAATTAGAGTGCTGTAGTCTACTGTTTTGCTACATGAGGGCTAATGAGACTAGGCTTTACTGCTTAAAGCAAATTCTGAATGACTATGAATATCCAACCCAACAGTAGGATTCAAATCCAAGAACTCCAATAACAAAGAGCAGCACCCAACCCATTCAGTCATTGTTTGGCATGTCAGATAAACAAAAAAATATACCACTAAGGTATGCATTACAAATATTTTTTTTATTTTCAGTTACATATTAGTACAGTAGCTAAAAGAAACAAAGAATAAATTTCTATATTTATTATGGTTTCAAATGCAAATTATTGTGCTCTTAATAAGCTCACACACAGCAGTCATTGTTTTTTAAATGTTTATTAAAAGCAAAATATTTTTGCCACTGTTTTAGAAGTTAAAATAGCTTCTTAATTTTTGTTAAACAGAAAACTAAGAAATAATGTTTACAATTTGCATACAAGTACTCATCTTATGTTGTTAATAACTGAGTGATATTATAAAATAAAAAGTATAACAGTAGAAAACTTTAAAAAAAAGGGTTCAATACCAAAAAAATAATTTTTAAAAATGCACTACATACTTAAATGTTTCCAATGGACAGAAATTACAAACTGAATATCAGGCAATATTACTGGTGGACAAAAATTTTTTCAATTAGAAGGACTGGTGTCATTTGGAAACCTTCATAATTTTCTAGATGAGGGGTGAAGATGTCAGACTAAACACTACAATCCCATACTTTTGAATTCCAAGTTTCACTGCTGGAACAGGTGTTTATAGTCATTTAGGATCTCTCTTATGTAATAAGTCCTAATCTAATGCACCCTTGAGAACATAAACACTAGCTGTAGTGCCCTAAACCAACTTGTAAATACCAAATGGAAAATATTCTGATATGTCTGATTTTCTTTATCACTTCCTTTATCATCAAACTAACATAAAACTACATTTTACAAGCTATCTATGGGCCATTAGATCATTGAACTACAGATTCATCAAAAATTAAAAAGACTTAAATGGTAGCTCAGATGATCATTTTGTCATGGTTTGGTTTGGAGTGTTACGGTCTACTTTTTGCAACACGAGGGCTAATGAGACCAGGACCTACAGCTTAAAGCCAATTCTGAATGGCTACGAACATCCATGCCAATGTGGGATTCGAACCCACGAACTCCAGTACCAAAGGCCAGCACCCTAACCAATTGACCATCGTTCAGCTCATTTTATCATGAGTTACCTGGATGGGCATGAAACAAAGCTATGGAAAAGGGGGGAAAGGTATAGCTGATTTGGTATTGATTCAAAATGGAATACTAGGTAGCTTATCAATTTACCCTACACTTACATTACTTATTTTCATGGATCTTCTTTATCCACCTTACTTCCTTCTGTTTTTGTGCAAGGTTGAAAAAATTTTTGAAATGCAATGTTCAATCGTAAATCCACTAAAAATTGTTTAAAAAACTTTAAATGTACTATTTTTCAATACAAACAATGTCTATATAATATATATGCTAAATGTCTTACAAGTTAGAAAGTATGAATTAATGCAACAAAAATGAGATACTTTAAAAGAAATGTTTTAGGATATTTACTTTGACTTTGATAGCTTGTTGCACTAAAATCTTAGATGACTCTTCTGTTCTGTACTTTTTTGGCAGTGTTACTCTAAAATGTTTCAGAATGCCTTCAAAATCTAAAGCTAGCAATTCCTTTTGAGACAACTAAAAAGATATGTAAAAAGTAAACATTACACATAACCATTGCTGCAAACATATATTTTAACAAAAATGGAATAAAATTAAGATGTAGTTTAAATATAGTAACTTACCATTAACAAAGCAATAGCCACTTGGAAAATTATATCCATTCCCTAAATTTAAAATAAATAAGTAAATAATTTGCAGAAAATAAATATTATTTAGCAATATTTTTAGAATATTTTTTAAATTTATAAATTATTGAGGCTCTCATAATTAAATTTAGAATTTAATTATTGAAACATTAACAACACTAAAACAATGAGCATACTTAGTGAAATTATGAAATATATTTTTTATAAATGTACCTGGATGTGTATATATGATATATGTCTATTTATTTGCTTTGTCTATGCCTACAGAAGAGCTGTGATTAGCATGAATAAAATATTAATATATGTTAAGTAAAACTGGATAAATATATAAATGATTTAACATACCTTTGGGTTTTAAATCCCTGTATTTCTACTCCCATAAAATCCGGGTTTTTCACCCAAGAACGAAAACATTGATATCATGTCAATTTTGGGAGGTTGCCCGACTGTCCTTTGGTAAATCCAGGTAGAAGAGACATTTATAACAAATTGAGATAATTAAGCTATCGAGATTGATAAAATAAAACCTTCAAGTTTAAATAAAAATAAATTTTGATAGCTAGAAAATCCCAAGAACTTGCAAAAACAAAATCGTAAAATAGTGAGCACTTACAAACAATAAGAAAATATTGGAGAGGATGAACGATGATGTCACAACCAATCACGGAGCATTTTGATGACATGTGATTTTCGCTTAAGTTTAAAATTAATTTTTAAAATAATGGACCCAGTTTTTTACATTTTTGAAAACATTTTTGAAATTTACCAGTCTGGAATTATCAGAAAAATTCTAAGCTGTTTGAATTCCCTACATGTGCAAATTCCTCATTGGAAAATAAGTTTTCAAATAGTTGTAGTTGATTAGTTTCATGTTATAGAAATTGTCAAATTGAAATTTTAAAAATAAATAACAAAAACAAACATGCATGAGACATTCAAATTACATAAAAGAATTGACTTACATGTAATAGAAGAGCTGCAACTAAAAATGATAACCCTTGACAGTAACCCACTTCAGGATCATAAATAGAATATGCCTATCAAATACAAATATAAGTATAAAAATTAGTACCAAATAGGTAACAATAAACATTCTTAGTAAAACAAACCTAATCTTATAAAAAGGTTTATTAATTGAAAATTTTAGAAATTTATATACTTTGGAGAGTTTATTTTTTCTAGTCTATTTTACAGACTTTTATTAATGGTATAAATGAAAAATTTTATAACTGAACTTTTTAACCCTTTCGTGGGAAGATTACTTCCCACCTACACGATCTTACAAAATACACCTGTAGGAAGCGCAAAACCCATTATAATATATTGGTCTTGTTATTGAAATGACTGGAAGACTGATTCCCTCTTCGGTTTTGCACTGTCATCAATTGTTCGATCTATTGAATAAAATTAGCAGCTCTGTTTTGAAAGTTTAGAAACATGGAGTGAGAAATAAATCGCCCATGAAAGGGTTAACAGAAATTTTGCCTTGCTAAGTTATCCAAATTAGTTAATTTTATACACTGGTTTAAAAAAAATCTCAAAAGTTCACTCTAAATTTTAATGTCACATTACAATAATATGCATATGTAACCATTCTTATTTTATGAAAATAATAATTTATTGTCAACATCCTTTTTTGAAGAGTATAACATTTTAAAAGGTTCAAGTTTTATTTCATGTGAATAAAAAAATAAATAAACAGGGTAGTAAAAAGGAAGTTAATCACATTTCATTACCTCAATACTACAGTCAAAACCTCAAGCAGTCAAATGCAATAGTTCAAAATACAAAAATAAATACTTGGTCATGACTAACTTCTAGGATATATCTAAAATTCCAATAAGAGTATCACCTCACAAAATACACATAACAAAAAATTACTATAAAAATGGTAGCATTACTAAATTACCTTGCAAATTTTAAATAAAGATTCTTGACCTGTTCCATTTTTTTCGTTAAAAAGCTCATGAGCAGGAAAGGTTCTGTTAATATCTCTTTGAATAATACTTTCAAATGATGAGTCCTAAAAAAAAATTTAAACAGATTAAATAATGAATGATATGTAATAAAACTATTAAGAAAATGGTAGAAAATTACATTTGTTTCAAAGAAATGTTACTTTACTTTGTTAATTAGTGATTTATATGTATCCACAATTTCCTTTTGATCATGACAACCAGCCAGCAGTTGCCATACTTCTCCTCTTAAGGCTTCTGGAATTCCTCTCCTAACTAAATTTGTTAAATGCCTTGGCCTCTGAGACAAGTTTTCTCGCCACTTCAAAAGCACCCCAGACCAACCTTCTAATTCGGTTTCTGTGCAGTCTTTACTCACATTGCCAGTGCCACTTAGAAGAGGTTCATCATTATCTAATTAATATTAATTAATTATTAACTAATACTGCATTTTATATTAAAGTAGCAATGAAATTTTTTAAAAAGCATCCAATTTAAAAAATATTTTTATCGAATAACACACACTAACTTTTA
Source organism: Pardosa pseudoannulata (assembly GCA_032207245.1). Taxonomy (NCBI): domain Eukaryota; kingdom Metazoa; phylum Arthropoda; class Arachnida; order Araneae; family Lycosidae; genus Pardosa; species Pardosa pseudoannulata. Next base: position 169,562,993 of record CM063508.1, on the reverse strand, counting down.
ACAGTACAAAATCTTTTTTCAAATGTGTTTTTTTAGAAAAACTTGCACATCATTTCCTGAACACTCTGCACCCTCTAGTCTTTTAATTTTGGATTTTAAGTAGATTAATTGAAACTTTATAGTTATTTTAAATGTTGTTGACTTTTAATCATTTTATGTTTGGTATTTTAAATGTCTTGTTAATCTTAAATATCTTAGTATTTTATTTTTGTAATTAAATGAGTGTCACTTATTATAGTGGATAAAGTTCCTTTCCTGCCATATGTAACAACAGCAGAAACCAGAGTGGAAAGTAATTTTCACTAAACTTAAATTGTAGATAACAATTTTCTTTATTGTAATTCATTATACTATTATAATTTATTAATTTATTATATTATTATAATTTATTATTTTACTATAATTTATTATACAGTAGAAACCTCTTTTCAACAACCCCACGATATGACGACCCCTTTGTTAGAATGAACATCTTAAAAAGTCCCAATTATTTTACCATAAGAGTAATGTTAATTTTAAATCATTAGAACGACCCCAAACATATTATTTTTCATTAGAACGACCACCAATTTTAATCCGCAGAACTCATGAGCAAGTGGGCTATTTCAAAATTATTGTACTGTGGTGCAACTTCAAGAAACCTGTACTCTCCTCTTTGTGTTTGCTTAAAGGAGGGGAGGGAGTATGAAAGAGGAGAAGTAAATCTTTAATTATGTTTTGATGAGTTTGTTACGGTAGACGAAACTTTACAGTGCTGCTGAGAAAATTTGAATGAGGACGATTTTATTGCTCGTATTACTGGAAATGAGGAGAAAAAATCGTCCAAGCTTTTGAAAAAAATGAATGAAAAAGAAGCCATCATTGCCTTGCGTCAATATTTTGAAGGACAATTTAATTCTGAAGATTTACTTCAAAATCTAACGGATATGGAATCAGTGATAATGAAAAATTCCCAAATGAACTTAAAATAGTCGTCAATCAAAGACTTTTTTTCAAAAATTCAGTAATGGAAATACAAATAAATAGAAGTGTTCTCTAGGTATGTACTGCTGCATCATTTCTTTGCTCAATTTTTTTATTATTTTTTCAAATCGTTACAACAACCATATGATGTTGGTAACACAGGGGGTCATTTATACCAAGGTTTTATTATATTATTATGCTCTTATTCAATTTGTGGTGGGCTGAATAGAACCTTTGGGTGGGCCAGAGCTGACACATACTTAGTGGTTGTAGTTTGCCCAACTTTGCTCATTACAATCAGACAAGAAATAATAATGAAGAATCATTAACTTGAAATAACTTACTTTATAAACATATAAAAAAGCATTAAAACGTGTTACATTTTAATGTGTTTTTCTGCTATAATAGCAATCTATCACTTTAAATACTGATAAAAATCATAGTAAGAAAAACTCAATATTGAATGCTGTTTAATAACATCACAAAAATCAGAAATATATAATAACAAAATGTTCTAATAACTTAGAATATGAAATTTAGAATTTTCCTACTTTTATATGAATACCAATATAACATAATTAAAATAAATCAAATTTTTGCTTATTGTAACACAGTTAGAAGATTTAAGAGTATCAGGTAATTCATTCATTGTGACTTATGATAATTGAACTTTTGGATTAGGTTGGCAAAAAGTAGGCTACAGACACAAATCTTATGTAAAAGAAAGACATGTTTTTCATTAATACAGAAATATGAAATAACCTACAATAAAGTTAGGAAATTTTTGTGAGGGGATAAATCAGAGAAGATTCTGATAATATTTGTAAAATGTAATTAAAAAAACTACAGAAACTATCATTTATGCATATTGCTAAAGATATCATAAAACAATTTTGCTGTATTCAATTATTAAAATAAAATTTAATAATTAAAACAATTTGTTTGCATATTTTTTTTATGAAAATCAATGTTTATATATACACATGCAATATTCTCCTAGAATTTTTTTTATAAGTCGATATTACTGACTAGTTTATATTCCCACTATACAATACAAATATATACTGTTATAATACAACCTGTTAGTAAGAAAAAGAAATCAAATTAAAAAAGCCTGAGGAGAACACGATGTATGTGTGTGCATATATATATATATATATATATATATATATTATATATATATATATATATATATATGTATATAAACTTAAAAAATTTCCCAATACAGAAGTAAATCTACATAAAGCAGAAATTTCTACAACATTTGAATTATTTCATTTCCAATAATTTTAATGTATTTCTACCTGAAGGAGAATCATCATCTGGACTAGAAGGAGATGGCACATTAGTTGCTTTTGAAGCTGCATTAGGAAATGGAAGATAGAAAGATGCTTTCTTGCTCTGCAATTTTGTGGTGCTAGTGACACTTACAACTTGTAATAAAGGATCCCCACTAGCAGATTCAATCTATTAAAAGAATAATAATAACAAAATTAAGTTAAATAAAATTTATTTTTAAATTCAGAAACTGCTCAAGATTTTATTTAGAATAGTGGAACTTCAGTTTATCCCTCCTGCATTACTGGTTTTCCCATACTGATAATTCTATTAATTTGATCTTGAATTTATTCTCATTGCAGTGCAACATGCATGCTACTGAAAAAATATTTGACTTTAATATGTAATTGTACTTGTATTGTCAAATTTTCATTATATATATATAAATTTTTATTTTTATTTATTTATTTAACTATTTGTTAATGCTTGCATTTAACCTCCCACACTGAAAGCCAGTCAAAACAAGAGGAAAAATGTTAGGTAATTACTCTCTGGGGAGTTCTCATGCCTGGTACTTTGGAGCCTATTTTTATGACCTGTAAAAAGCTGGACATGGCTATAAATGTTTCTTTTATGAGGCTGTAGCCATTGTTTTTTAGTAGCTAGGGGTGTGTTGCTCTTTCTTCATCACTACTTTCCCTTGAAAATTCTGAGGTGGTATGGGGTTTGCAATTGATTTGAAAGTGGGCAAAGATTCTTTGTGAGAAGAGATAATTTTGTAGGTTTTTGTGGTGCGGGAATGTTCTTACTAGCTGTGCAAATATGCAAACAATGTACATAGAAATAAACCTTCATAATTTTAAGTGAGTTTTCTCTGAACTCACAATCATCATGGAGTATGCCAGGTATCACCACCAGACTGCTACCAAATTATTTTCTACCCTTGAGCGGTAATACAGCCTCACCATAGAACCAATTCTACCTTTCCCACATTTATTGTTTCCCTTTCCCACATCTATTCTTGACAAATTTTAGTTCTGTCATTTTGTTTTTTAAAAAATTTGCTTTTAAAAAATCCAGAGAAAATAGAAAAACTGATTTTTTTTTAAATTGTGTGCGTGTGTGTGTGTGTTTACAAGAACACTTCAAAGTGATGTGAATGGTAAAAAGATTTCAGCCTCACCAGAGCTTTCCTAGACCAGAAAAGTATTAATAATGAGGATTAATAACATCCACACTCTACAAAAGCCTACAAATTGCCTATTCTCACAAAGAATCTCTGCCCACTTTGAAACCAATTGCAACCCCCACACCACATCATAATTAACAAGTGGGGTCACAACAATGAAGGATTTTATACTGTTCATTGAAAATTTCATGATATTTTCACTAATCATAAGAACATTTAACCATAAGATATTTTTAATACATATTCTGATTTCAAATTAGCTTTTCTTTGTATTCAGATCCAACACAATTTTAAAAAGAAATCCATTTTTTAATTGTTTCTAGCTTTATCCCAAGGTAGTGATGCAATTTACTACTGAAATTTTAATGAAAATAAGGAGAAAAATACACTGAAGAATAAGTGTACTTTAAAATGCACGAAATACGAAATGTTTAATTATAACATTTATCAACTAATTTATATAGTCTTTCTATTTTACCATGATAAATTTTTCTAGACCTAACTTCTTAAACACTTCTGTATTTATAGCTACTACTTTAATATACAAAACATACAAAAATAAAAAATAGTTTTTCAATCCAAAATCATTCAACAGATAAATTTAACAATGCAATTTTGAGAAGTTATAATATAACACATAATGATTATTATTGAAATAATGGAGACACAAAATTTAGGTAAAAGGTTTGATTTTATATTTATACTTTTAATGCGGATTGCCTGGGGAAATTGTGATTTTTTTTCTTTTTCTAGTTTTTAGAAAAACCAAAATATTTTTAAACAGAGCTAAACTAGATAGAAATATTTAAAAATTGTTTAATACTGAAAGATGAGACATAAAAATTAGTTATGTAAAACCGCAAAATAAACATCAATTTTTTTTTATTTCAATTTGTTTATAACATAAAATGGAACAAAAAGAAAATACCAATGTTATTTTACATACCTCTTTAACCCTCAGATAAAAATTCTCATATAATGTTCGTTTTGAAAAATACCAGAATCTTTCAGTTGGAGGGAATATTTTTGCTTTTGTTTCAATTACAAACCTAACAGGCTCTTGAATACCAGATATTACAAGGTCAGCTGCAACAGTCATATATACACGAGTATCTGAAAATAGAAAAGGGGAAAACATTCATCAGTTTTGCATAAAAGTAATGAAATACATGGATATACATTTAAAAAGAGTTATACTAGGTATTTTCATTTAAAAAAAAATTACTTTATTAAAATCCCTTATCACAATATTCCCCAGAAATTTATATAACATCTCAGTAAAATTGATGAAATGAGTAATCCCTGCACTTACATTAAATTTATTCAGTAAATATGGTCTTTTAGATGAAAAATATCAAAAGAAATAAATTTATATTTGTTCTATTAATAGAAATGTTTGATGACTTTTAAAAGCCAGAGTTAAATTTTTTCTACACAAGGAGTAATTCGAACACATAATCTCCTGTAGTTAAAAAAACTACTACCTGGACAATTAATGAGTTATTGTGCAGTATACAAAAGTAACACAGCACAATATTTGTACAAAACATTTTTTATTAATAGTTCTAAAATTTACAAAAATTTTCTTCTAAATTAATCATAAGACAACTAATATGACAAACAGCTGTTTTGTTAGGTGAATTTCCCTTCCCTAAATTACAAAATAAAAAAAAATTAAGTTACTAACAATCTGCTATTTACAGTTTATTCTTCCAAAAATTTACAAACAATTCTAGACAATCTATGACAAGAAATGTATTCGATTAAAGTAAATAATACATATACATATATATAGCTTTTCTTAGTTGCTTTCAGTTAAAATATTTGTTACACTTTATTCTTCTGGGAAAAAAAATGAATAAACCTGTAAGGAAGTCTTTTTTTAAAAAAATAATACTAAAAGTAATTACAAGAGAATTTTGAAAAGCTGCAATTTAAAAATAATATGATTAGAAATACACACTACCTTTAGGAGTTTCATCATTAAGAACTCCAAAAACTTGTTCATTTGGATCCCATATTCCAGTTATTGTATAAGGTCCTTTTTCACCAGATGATGGTTTATTAAAGGAAACCTACAGAATACAGAATAATACAATCTATAAGAGAGTTATCTATAAAATTATAAATTTACTGCATATAAGAGAATATTTCTCTGTCTATTCAATTCTCAAAACAAATATATTTCTTACCATCTCAATAAGCTGCATATCACTATTTCTGACATTCCGTCCAGGTGAAATTAGTAATCCAAAGCACCTAAAAAAAAGAATATACATTATTTGTAACTTTAAAATTTAAACTATATATAAAAAGACATTAAATAAGCTGAAAGTTTTAGTCACAGAGGCGAGAGCTACAATCCCACAATCAAAAATTGTATTAATTTTTTTAAATTTAAAATGAGAATCATTTTTAAATACTGATTACAATTCAAATACCACTTTAGCTGGCTCAATTTATAGATATGCATAATAAAGACAACATATAGATAAGAAAATCTCAATCTGATAATATAAAAAATGCTATAGTTATTCCATTTTTTGTAAACAGAACTCTAAATTTCTTAGATAGAAATGATACATAATTTTCATTCAGTTTTAAATGCACTTAATAGAGAAAATATAAGGGATCTGTCAGAAATATATAATTCACTACATTAGCACTTGTGTGAGCAAAACAGTAGACCACAGCACCCCTAACCAAAATCATAAAAAACGGTACACCATAGTTGCATAATATTAAATACTTCAAAATGAGATTTATTTTAATTAATCTGACTACATATTTTATGAGTTATGAATGTTAAGTAAAGTAAATAAAAGAAAATTTTTGAGAGATAGAAACTGCAAAATAATTATTCAAAGTTTCCCAGAAATATATTAAAATAAAAACTAAAATTCTACAACAAACAGCTTTCTTTCATTGTCAGAATTTTCAGCTAACAATGTAAATATGCATGGATTATTTATAATAAAAATATTTTACCAAATACATATATATATATATATATACATAAACTTTAACATAAAATCTGTAGAGCAAAATATTAGTTGTTTTAATAAGGCACAATGAATAAAGTTTGAAAATAATTAAGAAACAAACTAAATTCTTTAAAGGGGATTGTACTTAATTCAATGAAGAGTCCCATGAGTTTCTGAGAGCCATATCTACACAACATTTTATGACATGACAGGACAAAAATATGGGGGGGCCTAAAATGGGATGACTATTTAAGCTAGTTGTTATGACTGCATATAATAGCTACTATGACTGTTATGACTTATTACTAGTAATGACAGATTGTGAAATTACCATTTTATATTTCACATTAAAAAGACAGGATGAAATTTCCCAGAATATTTTGACTAATACCTTGCTAACTGAAAAGGAAAATATTAAAAAAGGAAAGGATGCATTCTTGACCAAGAAATGTAGAACATTATTGTACATGGCATGGTATGCCTTTTCTTTCGACCAACCAAAAGGCTTTCTGAAGCTTATGGCCGCTAAGCAAACGGATGAGGGGAAGTCACCTGTCACAAGCTTTCCCAAAGTCAAAGTAAGATTAACAAAGGGTGAAATTTAATTGGAAAACAAAAGAAATTTTATACAATTTGTGATGCAATCCAAGAAAATATTTAAAATATGTACAGAAATATGTTCAAAGATACATAAAATAATTGAGCATAAAAAATACATGCTGATTATATGAAAGTGATTTACAAGTGTTGCAAAAATGCAAAATAATAGTGATGAAAAAAAAATTTAAAGAGTTTACAAAAAATTGCTAACATTTTCAAGTAACACAGAGTATTGCCATATTTTGCAAAATTAGAAAGCTAAAAAGAAAAAAAAAATATTACACATGTGGGAGCACTTAGTCTTGCAATCATCAAGGGGCCCTAACTGACACAAAGAGCAACACTTGTTTATGGGTGGCAAAACGACTTTGGCATTGATAGAAATAATGAGACCAGGTAAGATTAGGCAGTGAGTAGGACTGATATCTTGTTAAAGTGTGAAAAGGTGCCTTGCTCTTTAATTTTAATGTTTGATTATCAATTCTGAATGTCTAAATGTCAATGTCTTTTATCATCCAGAATAAATCTTACATTGTGATATCTGTATAATAATTCCTCAGTAAACGATGCCTTTACCCCACATACATATATATGGATCAATAATGTATTAAAGGTTTCAGTTAAATGTATTAGTACTTGAGATAAATTAATATTACCTTTCAATCACTAATTCTTTATTTTCAGAAATTTGTTGTATAGTGAGAGTTACACACTTTTCCAACTTGCTTCGTAATTTAAAGTAATCCTTGTCTTTGGGACATGAGGCATATCCACCCTATAGAGAAAATAATAAACCATTAAATCATTGTCTCTTTAACACTAGATTTACAGACCAAGCCAATTTGACTCATTAAAAATTTGATCACTATATATATATATAAAACTTTAATATCACCTTTCCAAAACATACGTTGGTTTTTTAGTTAAGTAATAAAATATATGTAAACTTTCATTCATTTTCCACGCAGACCCCTTCATTTCACATTATCAAATGGGGTATGCCTATTTTCACGGTTGTGAGCCAATTTGACCCATAGGATGGTTTAACAGTTAATCGAATAACATGAAATTTATTGGTCCTATCAGGCCTGGGCAACAGTCAAGATTTTATTTTCCAATTGGCTGAAGAGCTAAGAAGTAAATATAGAGAAGAAGTCGAGAACACTTCCATTCCAATGACAGAAATTCATGCTACTGACGCACTGAAGAATTGTCAAGTTCAACAATCATGCAAAAGAAACAGATGTAGAAACCATTGTGCTAAATGTAATAGAAATGTTTGCAGAAAATTGTTTCAAAAACAGATTTTATCTGTAAAAAAATGTTTTCCATGAATTTTTTTATAATAAACATTTCATTTAAATTAATTTGGAACTATTTTCTTTGCAAAAACTTCAATTTTCTTGTATGAGTCAAATTGGCTCACTTCAGTAAAAATAGGTATATGATCAACATCCGTAAATTTAGTGTTAAAGTTCTGACAGATTTATCATGAAAATATGCCTGGTGCAAATAATAGGTATTTACTAAAATATCTTATACTTAAAATAGCAAAATTCCCTATTACAATCAAATTTACTATGCAATTAACAAACAACCATTGATTAATACATTTCCACAGCAAAAATATCTAATTGTACTAGTGGTACTATCCCAATGACAATAATTTACAATGATTCATTAAAACTTCATTCAGATATTTTTTATTAACTGCTTTTAATATTCAAGCATAAAAGAACTCCAAGCTCAAATAATGATAGTAACAAACAGAAATTTACAATTGAGATAATCAAATATACCAACAAAATAAATAAAATTAATTTTCATGCATAACTTTATATTATAAATATACAACCTTTGAATCATCTTCTTTGAATTCAAGAGTGCCTTCAAATATATATGTTAAAATATTCTTATTTACAGTTTCTGAACCATTTTTGTCTATTCCAAATGATTCTGACTTTGGTATAGGAAGTTTGGGTACTTTTTTAAGTGCTGTTGAGAAGCACTGTATAATTTTACACACCTGAAAAAAAAATAAAGTTCAATACTGGCTTTTCCTTTACATTTCAATAATTTTAATACACATTAAAATAAATTTTCATAACAGTTTTGAATGAAAATTTTCACACTTCAATTTTAAATAACTATGATTTATGCAAGAAACTTATATCTCATTAATTTTTATTAATTCCATTGTTTTATTGCCAAATATTCTCTAAAACAATTAGGGTTATGCAAAGCAAAAGTACTTAAAAAGAAAATATTGCCAGGAAGAACTCAGTCTGCACCAAGATTTGAGACTTTAAAATTTTTCACAGGCCAGCAACCCACCAAACCTTACATGAGAAGTCAAGACTGCCTGTTGATTTGAAAATAGGCTGTATATATACAACCTTAGGAACCAATCAGGTTCTAACAATTAAGGATTAACCAGGGCCTTTCCAGGAAACAAAGATTTGCATAATTATAGAAAGAATAAATAAATTTGCATATATTTACATTTAAATTATAATTCAATAAAAACTGGCAAACTTGCCTTATCTGGGATTAGAACCCACAACCTGCAGAATGGTAGACTGGCACATAAACCAACCATGCCAAATCTTTGTTGCAATATGATAATAATGTGAAAGGTAAGGCTTGGAATTGGAACACTTTGATATCTTCTCTCATTCCTATGAACCTGACAAACCCTGTTTCTATAGTAAGTTTATAGGATTACGCCATGACTTTTTGGCTGGACACCTACACCATATCAGTATCATTAGTGCCCATCCCAGCACGATGATGACCAATTGGTTAGGGTGCTGGCCTTTGGTACCGTAGTTCGTGGGCTCAAATCCCACTGTGGCACAAATGTTCGTACCCATTCGGAATCAGCTTTAAGCTGTAGGTCTGGTCTTATTAGTCCTCATGTTGCAAAAAAGTAGACCATAGCACTCCAAACCAAACCAAAATCATCACAGCACAGGGTTTACATTTATGTGCTGTAGCAAGTTTTTTATGAAAACTTGTAATAACAGGACAGAACTGCAGAAAAATTTCAGGTCCCACAAGACAATTTGTAATAATTGGATGAAATTTCTGGTTTTGTGATCCAAAAAACCCTAAAGGTAAAGAGTGAAAATTTTACAATTTTGAAAGGACACAATTTTAACCCATTTTGCATATCCTGGACCCCAAAAATTCCAAGGAAGAGGAAAGAAGTTTCCTCCCAGAAAGAAGCTTTTCTTGTAGAAAGAGAATGGAAACTAGTCCTAGCAATAGACTTACAAAAAAGAAACAAAAAAAATTAATAATCATTCCATTATAACAAGTCCAAATTTAAGAGAGGCCAGTGAAGTTCTTCGCAATTCAAACAGAAAATTTTGAAAAAATAATGGAGAGAGAGAGAGAAGGTTAGAGAAATAGAAATTGCATGTGATTTGTATATACATAATTGCAAATAAAATAAATCTTTCTTTATTTGAAAATATATGACTTATTATATTCTTTAAATATATGGGGTTTTTTTTGCTTATAATAGAGGTTATTTAATTTTTCTCATCTATGGATTCCTGGGACTTAGGTTAGGTATAGTTCAGTATAAACACAGCTGCCTCCTGTGTTCTTAAGGAGAGCGCACCAATTTAACACATTTGACTAGATTCATTGCAGTTAATTTTTTTTTATTTATGTGTCTGAAAAGTTACTAAACAAGGCTAATTTTTATTAATGGGTTGCTAGCAAGCCTATGGCTAATGCAGCTACTGTCTTAATAAAGAAAAAATAAATTCATCAATCTTAGCTTTGTATCAATTATTAAATAGAGAAAGCTCTTATATACATTTTTTCCTTTTGACTATTCACATCTTTTAATTAAACATATTATAAAATAAAGAATTAGATTATACTCACAGCTTCTGGAATTTCACAACGAAATACATGGCACTGAAATACTGTGGATTCTGGTATTGTGCCCTGGTTACATTTATGAACCAGAGCCAAACAATTTGCTTCCTTTGATTCTAAGTCGCCAGCTATGTGAGCTACAATTTGCAAAATAGGAAAACTTCCAATTTCATTGGATGAACTGGGCTGATATAAACTAGAAAAAGAAAATACTAGCTTAACATATAATATAGCTTAAAAAGATAAAAACAAATGCTAGTATTTAAAAAACAGTTAATGTGGTTGATTACTAGTGGAAGACATAAAATAAGGTATTAATACTCAGTGAAAAATTACCTTTCCTATCAAAACAATAAAACTTGAAAATAAAAATCAGATTAGTTAACATATGACAACTAGTGTATATCACAATTAAGGAATTATAGCAATAAAACAAAGATGGTAATACCTTCAGAAAATCTTATTAGTACAAAAGTAGTTAAATCAAGACACCATCTTTTCTTTCAAAAGCAATAAATGTGATAACAAATAACAGTTGTAGAATTCTATACACATAAAATTAAAAACATTCTATATTTATATTACTATATGACAGATGCCACTAACAGAAAGTTCTTATGGGTTTAAACTGCTTCAAAATAAGAATTGATATAACCTTTAATATTAGCAATATATGAATTGCAAGAAAACACTTCTGTAAAATATTTCCTCTTTAGAAAACCTGCTTGGTTTCCAAATGTGAAAGCGAAAGTAATCAAAATATTTGTTTGAAAGTGATATAAATATATTTCAGATATTTAAAGTACAAATAAGTACTTCTTTAGTTGTTGTAAAATACATAGTTATGCTAAATATATATAAATAGAGAAACATTCTGTGTGTGGGAAGTATTAACCCAATGACATTTAAATACATCATATTCAAAAATATATTTTAAACCTTATACTTTGTGGTTTGCTTTAGAAGCCTCTATTGGCTAGAAATTGAATTCCATTTATAGGGAAGCATGCATTTAGAAGATGAATTCATCATATAGTTTAAATACCATAACTTCATACGAGTACAATTTGTCATTTTATGTGATTTAATTTAAAACTATCCTTTTTATGTCCACCTGAGTTAGAAAAATTTGTGTACCAAAAATGTGTGATGGAAATGAGTGTCAAGGGACCTGGATTAAGTGCAAATAATATTGACAAGCAAGCATATAGCTGGTCATATGATGGATCAATAAAATTTTTAATTTTCCAGAATTGTAAAGTACCCTATGAGGCAGATAAAAAAAAGGTCTGTTTTTTGGCTCAGAATTATCTGGTATAAGCTCAATAATTTGTTTAACTTTACTAATTGCATGTTAGTTGTCAACTTTAATTTATCTTGTCATATTATATGATAGGATAAACAGCAGAGGTTTTAATATTTACAGTGATTATTTGGCAGTATATATGAATGATATCCGAAATTTAGTGAATTAATTAAACTAACAAACTTCTTAATTTTCAAAGATATATAACTTAAATGCTAGATATTTATTAGTCCGTGAAATAGACTCCTAGACTTTTATGAAAAGAATTTGTTGTTAATACCGGTGATAAAATTTTCATTGCAATAAAAAATAATCGATGATTAAATTTAAAACTATCACACATGTACCTAATCTATTATTTAAGCCAAATATAAAAAAATTATTTACATAATATCTAAGTTCAGTGATAAAACATATGAAAACAATGCAGATGATATTTAAATAATTTTAAACAAGAAATGATTAAATGAAATGGTTAAAGGAATGACGTCATAATGCTATAAAAAAATGTTTTTTTCACCTACTTATAATGTGATAAAGTGATGAATTTAATCGCCTACTCTAAACCGTGGAAAAAATGCTTGAAATAATGGCATCAAACAATCAAAACAGGGGAAGGGGTAGATTTTGAAAGTTTTTGAACTCACTTTAAATTTTGCTAATCCTAACTCATCAAGAATCCAATATGGATGCCTCTATCCATTCCAGGTCCAACCGCTTCATAAATTCGAAAACAGATGGACAGATAACTTAGACTATTATTATATAGGGGATTGACAAATCTGATAAATTTACTCACTAAATCTAGTTTCCTGTCAATGAAATAAATATGGTATAGTGCAAAAGAAATAAAAAATACTTATTCATATCAGAATGTTCATTTTTATTTTTAGTCCATTCTGTTTAAAATTAGATAGTTGATTAAAATTACCCTTTCTAAACAGAATACAGAATTAAATCTGCGAAGTATACAGCTAATTTTCTCGCTGCTAAGATGTGTGCAGCACTGAATATATATATATATATATATATATATATATATATATATATATATATATATATATATATATATATATATATATGCACACACACACACACATATATATATATATATATATATATACACACACACACACATATATATATATATATATATATATATATATATATATATATATATATATATATATATGTATATATATATATATATATATATATATATATATATATATATATATACACAAATCACATTTATAAACACATTTCGGAAAACATTTTTAAACTTACTATTACTACAATTAATATCTCCAATAAAATTGTTATTAACTGCACATAAAATAAAGGAATAATTATTAATTCCTATTTACTTACATGACATAACCTTCTGAGTTGACTGGTAATGATAATGATATATGCATAGCATTTGCAGAAGATTCTTCATTCAACACCATCATTTTTTTTCTAATGTCAAATTCATTTTTAGGATCACTAATCACTGCACTTCCTAAGTAGGTAATACGATCAAAAACTGTATATTCCCCATCAGCAAGACTTGTGGAAATAGACATTAAATCTGAAACATCATAAATAGTCATAAACTATAACAGATTTCAAAATTTAAAAAATCTAAATAAAATAACTAATAAATAAAGAAAAAGCATAAAACTCCAGTAGCAATTATACAGGTATTTAACTATGTTCATAACAAATTTCTATATTACAATAGGAATACATAGGATTTTAAAACAATAAAAACCTGATTTTTTAACCCACATTTAGAAGAAATATTTTTAAAAATAAATATTAGGTATAATTATGGATTAATACCCACTTATAAGTAAATGTTAAACCTTAGATACCTACATTAGATACCTACAAAAAACATTAAACATTAGATATCTACAAAACAGATTAATAACTGGATTTGCAATATGCTTAATTTTACAATGTATACATTTTTATAAAAAATTACTAAATAAATAGAAAATACTTTCAGAATAATTATATATGTATGTATGTCAGTATTTGTGATATGAAAATTTTTGTTTTGTTGCAAACACCAATAATAAATAATTCTGAAATATGATGATAGCTAACTATTTTAAAAACTTTAAAAAAAATTAAATTGTATATTTAAGTATTTATATTTTGCTTTATAAACTGCAAATATGTTCTAATTTATTCCTCTGAAAAAGAGATAAGAAAAAAGGCTGCTTCCAATATGACTTTTCCCAAACACTATAATCATAATGCAAATTTTAAAAAAAAAATTTCTAATAAATTCTGCAGTGACTGTATAAGCAGTTCGATAATTTTAAATATAAATACATAACTGTCGCAATAATGAAGTAGCTTCATAAAAAGATATTATTTTATACAAAATCAAACATTTTTTTATCTTTATGGCAGAAATAATGAAAGCCCTTCAATTATGGAAAAGTATTTTACATTTCTGAAAAAATTCCTACATGGGAAAAAAATATTGTATTAAATTCGATAAGCAGTTTGATAATTATAAATATAAACACAAAACTGTTCCATTAAATAAGCAGCTTCATAAAAAGATATTATTTTATACAAAATCAAACATTTTTTTATCTTTATGGCAGAAATAATGAAAGCCCTTCAATTATGGAAAAGTATTTTACATTTCTGAAAAAATTCCTACATGAGAAAAAAAAATATTGTATTAAATTCACACTTAAAGATAAATCTGAATAACCTACACTGCAGCACAAAATTGCATTGATTTTATAAATAACTGATAAATGCTAAATAATAAAGATAGTGCAGTATAAATAATTAGTTAATATTTTATATGATGCAAAACATTCAATAACTATCTTCAATAACTATTCAGAAAAAGGTTGAGAAAAATTTCAAGAAAATATTAGACAATAATACTATATAGTATGTTGAATGGAGAAAGAAACTGTACTTCTTAATATATAATGAAGGAAATACTTTTAGAATGTAAAAGGAAAAAGCCAATGAGAAAAAATTCATCAAAAAGTTTCCTCACAATTTGCATTAACAACCACATAAACATTTACAAGTAAACTTTAACCTTTACAACTAAATATTTCTCATTTTCCTTTTTTTCTCCATTCATAGAAATTCTCTTTAAAATCTTTTAAAGATTTCATATGGTATTTTCAAAGATATTTCCATCCCCCACATACACACCACAAAAGTTAAAACATTTTACAAAAATACAATTAGTTGATTAATATAGTAACAGAACATGTAGAATTCAATAAGCTTCTTTCATCAAATTCCTTTATATTCTCTTCTAACCCTCAAAATAGAAAAGTAAATAGAGCAAAACATTCCAAAAATAATCCATTTTATCGTTTATTTTTATGATTTATGTAACAAATTAAGTTAACAAAACTCAATAATTTTTTATTTAGACTTTTCAAAGATATTTCCATTCTAGACAACAAAAGCATTCTAATATTAAACATTTTACAAAAATATAATATTGATTATATACAGTATACAGAACAACACAACATATATTCATATATATATATCAATATATATTATATATATATATATATTCTCAAAATGTGTGTGTAAAGTTAGATTTTAGAGCAACAT
>CM063508.1:169472176-169529676 GCA_032207245.1 Pardosa pseudoannulata | reverse complement strand
CAAGATTTCCCACTGAAAACATTCTTTGGTGCTGCTCTACGATAAAAAAAATATTATATATTATTTTATATTTATAGTTGAAAATTTATTTAATATAACAAATATTAAAACAAAATTTAATAGAAATCACTTGATTTGCATTGTGAACTAAATTTAAACATGACGTAGTCTACGTCTATTGAGTTCTACATATGTTTTTATAATATTCTGAAAACAAACTGAAAATAAGGTATTACATTGCAGTTATTTTCAGTTACGTTGCAAAATTGACGTCATTGGGGAAAATGTTGACGTCAGTGATGACGCGAAGTATATTTTTAGGAATTTTTCTAAATTTAGCAAGACGGTAAGCATAATAATGTTGCAAGTATTAAAGTAATTAAATTTTTAATTTTTCGGGTGCTCCTACAGAAAAAAGAAAAGCGAAACATGAGGAGCTATCCATAAATGTTACACTTTGATTTTTCAATATTTTGGAACCCCTTCCATCAAAGTATCCCATTTTAACAAAACCCCTTCCCGTTAACACATTTCATGCATTATTACGTAAACATATACTTGGAATTCAGAAACAAAGCATTTCGTTGTAGATCATATTTCAATTATTATTAGATTTTTTACTTTTAAAGTAAATTGTTGTTTAAATTATTATGTAATTTTAACTCTTTGACGTTCAAATAAAACTGAATTTAATGCACTCTAAAATTACTATTTAATTCGGATCAACCCAAAAGTTATATGCAAGCTTAGAACATTTGATTTTGAAATTTGCATTGCTATGTAACATTTAAAGACTTTCATATACAGTTTGTATCGGTTATATGGTCAGCTCAGAGGTCCAGAAAAATCAGACCATATAAGAAGGGGTGACCATATATGCGGAACAATACAACCCTATCGAATTATGGAAGGATTATACTCATCTATCAGAATGTAGTACTCATAAACAAATAATTATACTTTTAATAACATGTTAAAAATTAATTCGAAAAGTAAAAAATACATTAAAATTATGCAATATTTTCTTGGGGGGGGGAATTTATTAGCTTACCTTACTAATCAAAGTACAGCACACGTACATACGTACATTCATGTTCAATGTATTTAAAAATAATCAGATATATGAGTTTGCTTCCTTTTGTTGGTTGTTAATACAACTTTTTCTAGGTCCCCAATAGCTTTTAAATGCTCATCTGCTGCTTCGGAATTAGTAAAATAACACCTGGTGTCATGTATGAGAGAGATAACTCCAACCAATAAACAGACAGACGTCCACTTGTTATCAGAGGGTTGGTTGGTTGGTTGGAGATTAATGGCACTGAATCCTCCTGGGATATATTGTGCCAAACACAAGTACTCAGAAGTAAAAAATATATTTTAAAAATAATTTCAAAGTTTAAAACTTAACAACGAAGCGATGTTTCGACAAGAAATACGAAAAGAAATATATGTAGAATTAAAAAGGTGAATAAAGTGAGATAATATCAAATATGAGGATAAAAACCAATGACTTTTAAAAAAGTAAAAAGTTCAGGATGTTATCAGAGGGAGACGAGAACTGAGAGAGGTTCAAAACTCCGACGCTGAGTGTACACAAACAAGAAAGCGGGAAAGGGAGGAAAATAAAGTCTTGAAATCAGGTCCTCTCCGATTTCACACTGACTTCTTAAAAAACGAAACTCGTTGAAAACATGAAACTGACCATATAACCGGTAACAAGAAAAAGAAAATGACTGTATAAGCGGTGCGTTTTAACACATGTTCCCTATTAAGTTAGACGGGACTTTAGAAAACTGACCATATAAGCAGGGTGACCTTATAAGCGGTTGACCATATAGCCGGTACTGTATTATGAATGAGCAATAATTAATAGAATAAAATAAATTATTTCTATGAAGTATGAAACATTTCAAAGCATTTTCAAATACGTAGAGGAGCTTACATTTTTTACACTTCTATGTTGTTTTGCTTATTGTATGATCTTTAAACGGACACTTAACATCTTGAACATTCTAATCAAAGTAGAAACGAAGCACGAGTTAAATAATTAAATGATTTAATATTACGCTGCACATAAAATGACTGACATATCCCATACGTCACTGTATGTCAAGGAGTTCATGACATCTGAAAATATAACAATGATTCGTTACTTATGTTGTATAAAATAATAGTGAAGACTTACAACAAAAACATAATTAAAATACGACAGCAATGAAATATTAATATTAAAATAAAATTGATTTCTACCACTTATTCAGGTGTGGGGACTTATAATTTGTTAGCCATTTCAAGGGTGGGACGATGGTAAGTATCTTCTAAGTAACGAATTTCTGCAGCTACCATATTCTCAAAACCTACTCTTAATGTTTTTTTCACAAAGAAAAAAACTATACATGAAATCGCATAATACGACGATATCAACTGGATTTTTTATAGGCTTTTCTTCATCATGTGGGTGGGTAACAACTATTGTTGGAATTATGTTGGGAATTATTTTTTACTATTTAAAATCATTTAATAGCTTCAACTGAAACTTAAATTTTAACATTTTGGTGCCAAAGAACACTTTAAACACCTCCTAAAATTACCTGAAACTCCGCTATTTTTCTTATCGTGTTAGCTATCGTTTTTTATAAATATAAGAGCTATTACAATAATATATTTTATGTCCAAGCTAACACTGATACAGTAAAAAATATATAACATATGCAGTTTGTTATTACAATTCAAAATAATGTTTATTAACATTATTTTGAATTGAAATAACAAACTGCATATGTTACAAAAGCGTACAAATGCATTTAAGTTTTAACTGTAGTACCTAATTTTCATTAAATTTCACCAATATATGATTTATTGCTTCGTATTCAAGAACATTTTTCAGAAGCTGAGAGATTCTTTTACATTTAATAAATATTGTATCCATTCAATCCTCCTCTTTTTTTTTTTTTTTTTTTTTTTTTTTTTTTTTTTTGAAAACATATAAAACTGTTCAAAATTATTGTCTGACATCATCTTTAAAAGTAGCGAAACCCCTTAAGCCATTTTTGGAAAGAAAAAAAAATCAATTTAAGAAACGTAAAAAGAAGAAAAAGTAAAGGGAATAAATGATAAAGAAAAGGGAAATTGAATTTTAAAAGTTAACTATTTGCTTTTGATTTAATCTTTAAGGTAAACTCAAAGAATACTTATTTTCTATTATAACAGGAAAAATTCTTATCTCTATTAAAGGAGACTTAAAATATTTTATTTATTTTTCAGATAAATGAGTCCAAAAGTAAGACACCGAAAAATTCAATATAATTGAAGATTTTAAGAATTAAAAAAAACCCAAATTAAATTTTTCAGTGTGTTACAATAGCAATAAATAATGATTTTATTACATTTTCTCTTAAGGACTTTTTAAGGAAAGTAATAAGCACAAACAGTAATTAGCAATAAGATTTTCAACTTGAATTATGTAATTGTACATATTTTTATGAAAGTATCAATTTATTTCTCTAAACTACAATAATATGTAACTTTTATCATCGTTTTTCTTCCGAGGTCTTCAACTACATGCCAAATTTTCTTTTTTATACAACACATTACATAAATTGCATTACAGAAAAATTGCATTACAGAATAGCTTAATAAAAATGTATTATCACTGTAAATCAAGCTATTGTCTGAAAATAAAAACGCATTAACACTTTACATAAACTTTTTTCGGTTCATCGTTAAACAAGTTCTGTCGTTAGAGAAAAAATTTTAGTACTTTTTTCATGAAACGAAATTCATATCAAAACTATATTTAGTTTAGTTATTTTAAGTATTTTAAAAACTTAATTTCTGCACATCAAATGGAAAAATAAAATTTGCTTACCCATAAAGATTTTGAAATATTATATACATCAGAAACTAAATTTTTATATCAAATATTAAGATAAACTTTTTTATTTTGTGAAACTAAATTAATCTAATATAGCAATATATTTTATGTTATGATAAATACTTAATTTTATGATCTTCAATTTCATAAGTTGATTTTTTTAAAATACATATATTTAAATTTTAGGTTTACAGAATAAAAAATATATTTTGCTTCAATTTAATATAAAAATTTAATTTTTAATATATATAAAAGTTATCTTGCAGGGAAAATAAATTTCTTTCTCTCTAGTGAATATACAGTCAGTCAAACTCGTACACTCAGCTCTGTTCAACTTGAGATTTTAAAAGTGAAAATTTTAACGTTTTTCACTCATAACAAATTATTAATAAATATTTTACATACATAGTACTTTACAGAATATTTAAATAAGGAATTTAAATAACAGTTAGATGAATATGGGGGGGAGGTAAACCTCGCATACTACACAAAAAAACTCAATTTTAAAAAATTGGAAAGCATGATAGTTACAATTTAGTACTTTATTGGATATCGTATTGAGTTAGTCTCCAAAACTGATTTTTGTATTTTTCAATTTAAAAATCTCAAACTGAACACAAAAAGCATAGGGTAAAAATTTTATTCTGACTGACTGTATTTTAAATCCTTTTAAAAAGATATTACTTTAAATAACAAAACTAATTTTTATAAAGTTAGACACATATTAAAAAACTTGTAGAATTTTTCTAAACCGAGCAAAATTTTTGTTTTTAAAAGAACTAGAGAATTTGTAATATATATATATATATATATATATATATATATATATATATATATATATATATAAATCAAAAGTTTTCTAGTGTGGAAAATAAATTTCGTTTTCATTTTTTCTTAGATGAACATTAAAGTTAAACTCTTACACTAAACTTTTTATATTCATTTTGAGATTTTAAAAGTGAAAACTTTGACATAGTTTGTTTTTAAATAATAAAATTTAATATATATTTAACACAAAGAGCTTCATTTAACACAATGTTAAAACAGAGAAGCACTTATTAAGATGGATAAAGAAACTCAGTTTATAAAACAGTAAAACTTGATAGTTTTAATTCAGTACTTTATTGTGCATCATCTAAGTCTCCAAATGTGTTTTTTGTATTTCCCCCTTTATAAATCTCATTCAAACAGAAAAGATAGTACACGAATTTTAGTCTCACTGTCTGTATTTTATCTACTTTTCACAATAATAAACAAAATAATTATTTAAAGGCGAACTTTTACAATTTTATAAAGATTAAGATTAAAATAAGCAATTGTCTGACTTATAATATTGTAAAGGAAATAATTCCAACTACTTACATTTGACATGTCTTCTAAGACTAGTATAATATCCTTTCCGGGAGCACAAATCTCCATCGAGGCACATTTCGGGTAAACTTCCATGGAGAAATATCACGTACCGTTGAGTTCAACACAACACAAATTTTCCAAAATAATGAAATTACTCCAGATTTTAAGATGCCATGTGAGATAAAGATGTGTCAACACCGAAAGAGGCCGGCGCCTTAATAAAGCCATAAATTAAGAGGCTGTTTTATCTTCCGAAGACATCGAAGACTGGTCGGAATATCTTTAATAAAGTGAAGAAGTCGATGACAGATGCACGCCAACCAATGCTCTGCTTCAGACAGAATGTCTCAAATATCTGACCGTAATCTGAAGCAGGTACTTTCACGATCATGGCCGTTCCGGACGACTTGTGTTCCCAATTCTCATTATGTTTAAATAAAAAGAAAAATGAATAAAACAAAAACTATCAAGTTATTTCTTGCATGCATATTTTATTTTTGTATCTCTTTCATCATTAACATACATATCAGAGAGACAAAATGACCTACACCTAGAGTATTTGTTGTTATTTTCCTTGCACGCGCGTTCAGCATCGAATTTCGAAACTCTCTTCCCGTAGAAGATGTTTCTAGTTACAAGGTTCTAAGCAGAAATCGAGTTAAAAAACAATGGGAAAGGTGACCATTTATATAAAACGAGTGACTTTTAATAAATGCGACAAAAACAGGGATCTCATTTGCGAATTGACCGCGACGAACCTCTAGGGCAGGGATGGACAAACACTTTCGGGTTTGGATTTGGTTTGGAGAGCTACGGTCTACTGTTTTGCACACGAGGGCTAATGAGACCGGGACCTACTGCTTAAAGCCGATTCCGAACGGCTACAAACATCTATGCCATAGTGGGATTCGAACCCACGAACTCCGGTACTGACGATCAGCGCCCTAACCAATCGGCCAGAGTTCGGCCAAACTCTTTCGGAAGCGGGCCAAGAATCGAAAGAAAATAAGTTTGGCGGGACAAGATAATTTTTTCTAAAATTTTAAAAACAATATACAAGTACCTAACGGTTTAAATACGTTAATGAGATGAATGAAATTGCGATTTCATTTTTAAAAGTTCCTTATACTGAGGTTCGAAGTGAGATGTACTGATTTTAAGGAACGATGCTAAATGCTCATCTGTCAGTCTACTTCTGAAATTATTCTTTCTAAGGTTCAAAGTTGAAAACACTTGTTCACATATAAGAAGCAAATATACCGCTGATCTTCTGGGCGTGAGATAATAAATTTGGGATGTAATATTTAAGCAAAGTAGAAGAGAAATAATGTATAAATATATATATTTCTTTTAATTTGTCTCGGACCAGCAACTTAAAATTCTATCCGCGGGCCGTAGTTTGCCCATCCCTGCTCTAGGGGTTCCACTTGAAATTAAGCACCAGCAAAATTATAAAAAGAAAAAAAAACGTAAATCCATCCAAAATCTGTCTCTAATCCCTTAAATAAAATTAATAATAGTAACTATTACTATGCCACAAGCGAAACAATAGAGAACAGAAACGCGATGTGACAATGAGTCATTTAAACCACAGGCAGTAAAGTTTTAACAGTAAAGCACAAGAGAAGGGGAGAAATATTCATCAATGTATTATTGACTTGTATCATTTCATTAAAAAAATTCTTGATTTCCGCGTCATCTTTAAAGTATTATCCACATTTTTATACTGCTTTGTATTGTTTAATTTTTATGTTTATGTCTAATCAGTGCAATCAGTTTATGTCTAATATGTGCAACTGAATTCAAAATGAAAGAAATGTGGCAAATTAAATTTGGTTGGGAACGCTACGATAGCCTGTTTTGCTACACGAAGGCTAATGAGATCGGAACCAACTGCCTAAAGCCGAATCTGAACGGTTACAGACATTCACACACGAACTCCAGTACCATAGAACAGAGCCCTACTCATTCGGCATACGTTCGGCACCAAATCAACATTGATAAAATTAAATAAATCAAGTAAATATAATCAAAAAGAATGGAAAGCGGCATTATCCGAAAACACATTTTAATCGCTATCAGAAGAATTAAATAATTTAAGATTTTAAATATTTTAACACGATATTAAAAGGAAAAATGGCAAATGACGCAAAAATAGAGTCAGCAAAAAAAATTTTGATTTTTTTTTTCTAAAAAACAGTATTCTACCTCCGCACACCTTTGAATTCCTAACAAATTTGATCTACCTGAAACTTTCCTTGAGTTTACCTGAATCACCATGCAAAATTCCATCATGATCGGTTTAACCATTTCGGAATGCATAACGTACATACATACATATATCTATGATGTTATAATATGCACACAACACACATATAGTTTTAACATGCACTAACTATCTAAAAGTGTAATATATAATACTAATTATGCCAGTGAAATCAATAACGGCAAAACAATTACGACTTAATTATGAGATCTACGTCAGAAAAATGAGCTCACGGTGGAGTAATACCATGCATTATAACAACGAGAATCTACGTCGTTAACCTCAGACGGAATCTGTTCTGAGAAATTGATTATCTAATTATCGAGCCAAATAAATCAATGGTGCGAAAGGACAAAGATTGGGAAAAGCAATTCATTAGGATAAATGCACATAGACTCCCAGGAAACAGAATGATGCTTCCACGAATATCTTTATATGGTAAGGGGCGTAACAGTAATGACTAAATTGGGAAATGTGTTTTAGAAGCTTTAGGGTTCACTTGCAAACATTCGTATTATTTAATGCGAATTTCCTCCAGTTTAAGATATTTGTTTTTCATCTGGATAACAAACGTACATTATTAATGGTAATTATAAAGGGATAATTAGAAAGTTTTCGTTGTAGGGCTGCTGTCCTGATTTGGTATGGCAGTCATGTAAAATGGCCTTGAGCACTGAGGCAATCATCCCACTGATTCACCAGGTTGAATATACAACTTTAAAAAAACTCCTCTTTCTACTACTTGTAAAAGTACGAAAAGGCTTGCTGCACTTCTACGTCCGATAAGAACTGTCGAGTTTTCAAGAACATTTTAAACGATCGATGGCGTGAAAATCGTATGAGGAAAGATCAGTACTACAGAGCGGTTGCTCGAGTGTCTCCCACTTTAGTGAGTGTGACTAATCAGCACCATTCCAGTACGGAGGTTTTCGACAGACTGACTTCCCCATACGCATTCTTGTATGGGGATATTCGATGAATGTTCTTCGGTTTTTGTCGTATGATAGTCAATATAAAAGGATAACAGCACGTCGTTACTGTTTGGATGCATTTTAGAGTAACCATTGTTAACGTTTCAGCATTTTCCATACACAATTCGAAAATAAACGAATGTAACAATAATCCCATGCCCCTATGTGCTCAAACACCGCATCAGTAAAGGGCTAATTTGTGTATAAACTGCAGCCACACCCTCAGCCGCAGAAACTTTTTGTTCACCCCTTATATATATATATATATATATATATATATATATATATATATATATATATATATATATATATATATAATCCCTTACTTACATATTTTAATATTAATTTAATAATTTTTGTTCATAAAGTACGTATGGGTTTGCTCGGTAATTTTGATTTTTCCCTCCAGACACGCTACAGACTTAATTCAGCCTCTGTCTGTACTACTTTAGCCAATAATAAACGCGTTCTCTTTAAACATGGGTATTTTTTATCACGTGATCAATTGTGCTTAGGGATTATTCGTAGTCTTTTTACCTGAAAAATCCCTACTTGAAAATTGTGTGTGTGCAGGATCACATTGTCTATATGCACGATGTTGTAAAAGTGCTTGCCTGTTGTATGGATTTCATGTATCTCACCAGAAATAAACTGTGTTGTGATTTTGAATGAGTCTCGACCATATAACTAACTAACTCACACACACATATATTTACAATGATATATATATATATATATATATATATATATATATATATATATATATATATATATATATATATATATATATATAATTGTTTACTTGAATAGATTCATCAGTTACCGAGATATTCATTCCAATTGTAACTTCACAACAGCAGAAACAACTAGACTACTGAGTGAAATTACAAAAGGAAAGTTGTAGAGAAAAATCAAATGATTTCCATTACGCAGAAGTTTGAAATTTAAGAAATATCTATCTGTAGAAAATGATGAAGTTTTAACAATCTCGCTTCCTCAACGTAAACTTTTAGAAAGCATCACAGGCAAGAAGTCAAGGGATAATCATTGTTTGCAAAAGTACATCTATGATGATTATCTCCCTTTCTGAAATGAACACAGTAAGAAACTTAATTTTTTAGTGCCCTTTTTAAAAAAGATTTAAACATTTCAACGCATTTTTTTAATGACAAGAGAAATCTTTAAATGAATGCGATGAACTAATGACTCCTTTTGGTAACAAGATAACAGAATTCCTTAAAATGAACTTATATTAATGATTTCTTTAACCAATTAGATATATACTCACCAATACTGGTCTTCAACATTTTACAAATAGAATTTTTATAGTTGTATTCGAATGGCTCTTCAACAGTATAGACACTTTATCAACAGAACGAGAAAAAATGTTCTACTAAAATTGCTTACGAATCGCTATGGACAAGGATTATCAAGCCATGTATTTCCCCATTTTAATTTCTTATGCTGTACTGAGAAAGACAGCATATATTCCGCTTGAAGGACTTAAGCCTGCAATGAAATTTTCGCAGTGTTTATAAACGAAAGTTGGCTAAACACGTCTACTCAAGTAATTTATGGTAATAGTAGTTACTTTAATAGTTTGTAGTAATGAGAAAGTGTTGAACAAGAAAAGTAATTACTAATATTTGCGACACTTGTCAGTGTTTCCATTCATGAGAATCACAGTTATATGCATTAGACTTAGGTGCAATATTAATTATCAAGTATTTTACAAACTATACTTGGTTTGGTTCCTTTCCTATTGCTGCACCGATGAAGAACGTATGACATGCAACCGGTACATATTAAGATGTTTTTATTCACTTGCATTCGCTGAAAACATTAAGGAAAAAATGAAGAGTTATCTTTAAGACTAGCAGCCATCAAAGGCGGATTCAAAAAACGAGTACGAACATGACACCATTGTGACGTTTCGTAAGACAGAAGGGTGACTAATGCCCCCCCCCCTAACCATGGAAGTAGCTGCAGGGAACACTGACGTTTTTGGAGGGAATACGCGAGTGAGATGACTTATAAAGAGAGAATCCAAACAAAATTGAAAATTATCGCATAGCTTGGGTTTATGTTTCTTATATTTTAATATCAAGACGGTAAGTAACAAAAACTGATGTTTCGAGACATGGGTTTTGGTTTGGTTTGGAGCGCTACGGTCTACTGTTTTGCACACGAGGGCTAATGAGACCGGGACCTACAGTTTAAAGCCGATTCCGAACGGCTACAAACATCCATGCCAGCAGCGGGATTCGAACCCGCGAACTCCGGTTCCGAAGAGCAGCGCTCTGCCATTCGGCCATCGTTCGACTTCGAGACATGGGAGAATGATTTTTGGAGAATGCAGGGTACCGATACCGTCTCCTTTAAACGATATGATTGGATAAAC
Organism: Pardosa pseudoannulata; assembly: GCA_032207245.1. Taxonomy (NCBI): domain Eukaryota; kingdom Metazoa; phylum Arthropoda; class Arachnida; order Araneae; family Lycosidae; genus Pardosa; species Pardosa pseudoannulata. Next base: position 169,518,811 of record CM063508.1, on the reverse strand, counting down.
ATAAGTCTAAAAAACAAGAATAAAGGTTACTATACTATATAAGACTTAATTTTTAATGTCACTTAAAACCTATATATTAAAGCAGTGATTCTCCCGGTGTTGCAAGAGAAAAAATAATAACTTTAAAAATTAAACTTTTTTATGTAGATTATAGGAATTTAAAAAAAAAAGATTTTTAAAAGAACTATAACAAGTGGCACACTGAACAACTGAAAATAATAAACTGTAATAGGTTATTATTAGTTAGTTATTAATAGGTTATTATAAGTTATATGGAACACTAACTTAAAACCCTACATTAACCCTTTGCCTTAAAACAACGTATGAGAGACGTGATCGCACTGCTGAGCCTAAAATGAGAACCTCGTATCACACACGTGATGATTCTGTCTGGCTAAAAGTGAAAAGCTCGTCTCAGACACGTGATGATTCTTTCTGACCAAAAGTGAAAAGCTCGTATCAGTAATAAAACACTACCCCTTACAAAATTTTGACTAATATTATACATTATTCACTAACAGATTATTCAAGCAATAAATTCTACATAGAAAATATTTAAACGACTGAAATTTTTTCTTTTTGTTAAGTAACCAAAAACATAGAAATAATATGTGAGATAAAAACATTAATACATTTTTTTAATAAAAATGAAATGAAATATAATTATCAAATCCTGTGGTTTTATTAAATAGTGAATGCAGTACTATTAATGTCCACTGGTTTGCTCACAATTTAGACCGTGATTAAACTGCTTCTAGTCACGACGCATGAGTTTTCATCGAAAGTATCATACACAATCTTCGCTCTATTCATAAGGCAACAGTTCGCCCTCATTGGATTAAGGCCTAAGGACAAGCCACTGCAATGAGCCAATCCAAAAACAAAATGTTACAAAATTATTTCAATTTATAAACCATTTTTACATAAACTTTCAAGCTAGATCATCACCTATATCTTGCGAGAACGATTCTGATTATTTTTCATTACTATCTGATTTCTTTTAGAGATAATTTTTTAATGAATAAGCCCTTTGATAAGTTTCAAGTTCATGCCTACTGACGCTAACTAGATATGAAAAGAAAAGAACTTTATTTCTTCTTAATTTTCGTGTAGGAGACTATCATCTTTAACATCAAATCATTTTAAATTCGAACGCATAGTACTTTTTAAATAAAATATAATTAACAAAAACAGCAATTAATGAAAATTTTATATCTGTGATTAAATTCCTGTTTTTGTATTTAACAGTTTATAAAGTTTCCTTACATATCCTAATGTAATGAAAAAGTACGTAAATGAAACGAAGAACAACGAGTACATTTTGCGAAAAAAAAAAGCATTAGTTTGAAAGACTAGAGATTTTTTTAAAGCCAACAATCCAAGTGTTACAAGTAAGTAACGAGTTTTTATTTCTCACTTTTTTTTATTCAATATTGTTCAAATATACTTACTTAGTTTACATTCAAAAAGGTTAACCCTAATCCGCTTATAAAATAAATAACTTAAGTTGTAAATAAAGAAAAATGTATTCATCTATGCTCAACAACGACTTATCTCTAACACAGCTTAATGTCATAAACATAGATCTTATTGCTGTCTTTACCATAAGAGCACCAAGCAGGTGAACTAATACTGCTTCCTCTCTAGGAGGAAAAAGCTCAAGAATATATAAAAAACTAAAATATTTTATTTTATTGCGTGCTACCTAATGCCATGTACATTGATATAAGCAATAGGAAATGCTTTCCTTTGAAAAGTTCACTCTTTTATATGCCTATTCATAGTTAAGAGGAGTGTAAAGGGCTCAACTTAAATTACGTTCATCTACACCAGGGATGGGCAAACTACGGCAGGCGGATAGAATTTTAAGTTACCGGTCCGAGGCAAATTAAAAAAATATATTTATACATTATATATCCATTTCCTTTTTTTACTTTGCTTAAATATTATATCCTAAATTTATTATCTCACGCCCAGAAGATCAGCGGTATATTTGATTCTTATATGTGAACAAGTGTTTTCAACTTCGAACCTTAGAAAGAATAATTTCAGAAGTAGACTGACAGATGAGCATTTAGCATCGTTCCTTAAAATCAGTACATCTCACTGCGAACCTCAGTATAAGGAACTTTTAAAAACGAAATCGCAATTCCATTCATCTCATAACCGTATTTAAACCGTTAGATACTTGTATATTGTTCTTATAATTTCAGAAAAATTTACCTTGTCCCGCCAAATTTATTTTCTTTCGATTTTTGGACCGGGGCCGAAAAAGTTTGTCCATCCCTGATCTACACAAACTTTCATTTAAATATGATTCTTTTTTCAGCGAACAATAAAATCTTCAAATACTGTTTAAAGCAATTTATAAATTATTGTGCTGCATCTACTAAGCTTTAAATAAGTGCGTATGTGTGTTAGTTAAAGCAGTTGAGTTTAATAGAATCATTTAGACATTTTTTTAACTGAACACCAATTTATTCAGAAATACTTTCACGGTTTTCTCAAAAATTTTTACTTCGAAGTTTTATACACACTCGACTACACAGTTTCAAAGCGCTGAAATTGGATTAATATTTACATAGTTTTATCTCGCTGAATTGTTGAATATAATTAATAATAAGATGCAGAAGGGTTTTTTTAATACCCATTATCCTATAGTAGATATAATTATTACTACAACAATCAATATAATTATTACTCATAAATTAAATTTTTTTTTCAAAAAAGTTTGATTAATATTTGAAACATTTCAAGTACAGCAAGAATCACATCCTTCTGAAATATACGGTCATTATATATAAAATAAATTTTCTGTGGGAAATAAATATACTTTAATAAACTATAAGTAAAAGTTAGATCAAATTTATATGCTTCGATTTGGTTTTGATTTGTAGCGCTACGGTCTATTTTTTGCAACACGGGAGCTAATGAGACCGGGACCTACTGCTTAAAGCCGATTCCGAACGGCTACGAACACCTATGCCATAGTGGGATTCGAACCCACGAACTGTTGTACCGAAGGCCAACACCCTAACCATTCGGCCATCGTTCGACTTCATATGCTTCGAAGCGTAAATTCTATTAATTCTGTGCCTTAAATATTATAGATATTTTAAGCATGAAAATCGATAGCTTAAATTTTCTATTTTTCTTATTATTTTTTTCTGAATGCTTAAGAAAACAACAATTTTTTATTCTGAAATATATCCTCTAAATAAAAAGCACCAAATTTACTTTTAAAAAAGGTGTGCGCGGAGCAATTTTTATGAAGCTGCTTTGGAAACAATAATTAATAGCCATAAAAAAATATTTTTTTACTTTGAAATTTAACCCTATTTACATAAATATATTGCTAACATGTGGAATTTTCAAGTAAAATCAATATTAAAACAAAATAAATTAGCATAAATGTTTATCGCAGTTTTAATGAACTTGGTAATATTTACTCTTAAAAGTTATTTAAATGTCTAAGTAAGGCACTTCTTAATATAATTTAGATATAAAAGCATGAAACTTGGTAACAAATAAAATTTAGAAAATGGGATTGGCATTACATTTTGGAAAAAGCTCGAGAGCAACCTTTCCTCAACTTTATCGTATACTTATAAAAAAGAAAAACTATTTCCGCTAGTCTTGTTTTAGTCTTTATTTTCATAAACACATGAACATTATCACATAATGTCTTTTAGCTATGATAATACGTTATTTCATGAACTTAAATAACAACATCCGAAATCGGATAGTAACCTGAAGTAGCCACTCAGCAACTGAAAGCAACAGTTTACCTGCTACTTCCGAATGCCAGACGTAACCCAAAAGTTCATAGAAAACTATAATTTTGCTATTATGTACATATTCACAATTCCTTTTCTCGAAGTCAAAACGTACACGAGTGATCGCGTTCGCATACTCACACAGACATATTTTCAAAAATGGTATTTTCGATTTCAGGGAGGTCCCAAAACGTGAAAATCCATCACAACATCATGGTCGAATTTTTTATTAAAATATTTTCCCTACACCAGTTCATTCTTTAGTTAGTTTCAATAAAAACAGCATATTTTACATATTACAGGAAAATCTTCGTAATTTTCTTAAACCCTTGAGTACATGTTATTTTTAAAGATAGAATTTTAAAAGGAGCACAAAACTGAAGAATAGTAATAATAATAATAATAATAATATATTATTATTATTATTATTATTATTATTATAAAAACTAATATATATATATATATATATATATATATATATATATATATATAAGTAAATTATATATATTATGAAAATATATATAACTATTATTATTATTATTATAAAAACAAATAGATTTAAATAATTAAATACAAATACATTTAAATAATTAAATACAAATAGATTTCAATAATTAAACACAAATAATTTCAATAATTAAATATAAATATAATTAAATAATTAAGTACAAACAGATTTAAATAATTAAATAAAAATAGATTTAAATAATTAAATAAAAACAGATTTAAATAATTAAATAAAAACAGATTTAAATAATTAAATACAAAGATTTAAATAATTAAATACAAATAGATTTAAATAATTAAATACAAATAGATTTAAATAATTAAATACAAATAGATTTAAATAATTAAATACAAATAGATTTAAATAATTAAATAAAAATAGATTTAAATAATTAAATACAAATAGATTTAAACAAGCTAAAAATATCTATTCAAATAGATGATCTAATTTTTAAAACGTATTACTTAATTTTCCGCTAAAGTGAGTTCAGAAATCTATTTTCCGCTTCCAAATCAAATATTAAATAAATAGACGTAAGACAGTACCACACTGCACTGTCTCGGAAAGTAAGTGAAAAAAATAAGTACGTTGTCTATGCAGAATATTAATCTGATTAACATTGAAAAAAGTAAGAGGCAAAACTTATCTTTAGATAAAAAGCATAACGGTAAAACGTGCGGAAAATGTAACAGATTTCGGTTAAGAATCTTGTTTAAATAAGCGTGTGTGTTGTTCAAACACACCTATATCCAATTCTGTTGGAAAAGTTATAATGAACTGTTAAAGTCACACAACTTATGGAGACATAGTACCTTTCGAGAGATTAAATCTCCATTTTAAAAGCTCTGTTTTTATTCATAATAAAGCAAAATATTGTGTACCTTTTATAGAATGAATGTTTTACACGTTTTTAAATAACGCTTCAGTTTTGAAAATAATTTTTAGTTCTGTCATTTATTGTAGAATATTTTTTAAAAAATAACACAGAAAACATACATATATGAAAAAAAAATGAAATTTGCTTGCCAAGATGTGTTTTGAAATATGTATGTCAAAAATTATATTTTTAAATCAAATTAAAATAAAGTATATGTTTTATTTTAAACACAGATATTTTTTAATTAAATGTTTGAATATATAAAACAGATATTTTAAAACCTAAAACAAAAGTAAAATCTAAAAAATGTTAAATTGAAAATTTAGTTTGGTTTTGGAACGCTACGGTCTACATTTTTGCAACACGAGGGCTAATGAGACCGGGACCTACTGCTTAAACCGATTCCGAACGGCTACGAACATCCATGCCATACTGGAATTCGCACCCACGAACTCCAGTTACGAAGGCCAGCATCCTAACCATTCGGCCATCGTTCGACAAAAATTGAACATTTAAGAAATTATTCTTCAGCATGCTATAAAACAAAATACACTACTCGTATTAATATAACTGAGGTCAACAGATTATAAAAGAAAATTAGTTTCTATCCTGTATAAAAAAATAAGTTACTAATTACAAATTTCAAAATTATTAAGTGGATTCTTTTCACTTGGTGTAGATATTTTACGTTTTTCATAAAACGTATTAACTCATGTAAATAATTTTTATTAAAAGAGAACCTGACTAATGTTATAAGAAAAATTTCTTTTGAAAGAATGAATTTTTACTTTATACTGAATCATAAATAGGTAATTATAATCGAGACTTTTCAGCTCGAAAATGCATAAACTTTTTATTAGAATAAATTTTCTATTGCATTCACTTACCTTTAATTAACAGAAAATAAATATACTACTTACAATAAAAATTATAATTAAAAAATTATAGTTAATAGATAAGAAATAGAATAATTGATAGGAAGATAGATACTATATCCTCATAACATTGCAAAATAGTTGACATAGTGAAAATTGCCAGGAAGAAAATTTACATAAATGTTTCAATGAAATAAAATTTTCTATTGCATTCATTTGTTTTAATTAATAGAAAGGTACTATATCACCCTAACATTGTGAAATAATTACAATAAAAATTGCTAGGAAAAAAATTTACATAAATGTTTCAATGAAATAAAATTTTCTATTTCATTCATTTGTTTTACTTAATAGAAAGGTACTATATCACCCTAACATTGTGAAATAATTGCAATAAAAATTGCTAGGAAGAAAATTTACATAAATGTTTCAATGAAATAAAATTTTCTGTTTCATTCATTTGTTTTAATTAATAGAAAGGTACTATATCACCCTAACATTGTGAAATAATTACAATAAAAATTGCTAGGAAGAAAATTTACATAAATGTTTCAATGAAATAAAATTTTCTGTTTCATTCATTTGTTTTAATTAATAGAAAGGTACTATATCACCCTAACATTGTGAAATAATTACAATAAAAATTTCCAGGAAGAGAATTTACATAAATGTTTTCATGAAATAAAATTTTCTATTGCATTTATTTGTTTTAATTAAAAGAAAAGTACTATATTACCCTAACATTGCGAAAAAATTACAATAATGAAAAATTGCCACGAAGAAAATTTACATAGATGTTTTAATAAAATTTTCTATTGCATTGACTGAAAACAGTTAATAGAAAGCTACTGTGTCCACTTAACACATTGTGTGCGGGTACATTTCGCAGCGGAACTGTACCGGGAGCGGGCGTTTTGAGCGTAAATTTAGTTATTCTGTTAAACCTCAATAGATCAAAAATTATTTAATGTTTTAACCAACTTTTCGTATTTTATATTGAAATATATAAACAAATACATAAATAACAACCATAAGATTTTTGTAAACAAAAAATATTCTTTTAGTGGATAAATTTATAATAGTATCGTAAATATGAAAAATCAAATAGAAATAGTAGCATATAGTTTTAATTTTTTCGAATTATGTTATATATAAACAATTTTACATTCTAAAAAAATGAAAGGCAAGAACATTTGGCTTCGTTTTCCCGTATATACCGTTATTTTTGTACCCACAAACAAACCATGTAGTTACACTAACCCATACTAGTACGTGACCCACGCTTAAGTATCAATCGTGAGAAAACGTACTAGTACGTGTCCCGTATACAATGTGTTAACATTTCAAAATAACAACAGTACTAAAAATTGTCAAGAAAAACATACATTAATGTATATGTTGAGATACATTATACATTAATGTATATGTTGAGATACATTAATGTATAATGTATCTCAACATATACATTAATGTATAATGTATCTCAACATATACATTAATGTATAATGTATCTCAACATATACATTAATGTATTAATGTATAATGTATCTCAACATATACATTATACATTAATGTATTTATTGAGATACATTATACATTAATGTATATGAATTAATACATTACATTATTACATTCATATACATTAATGTATATGAATTATATTGAGATAAAATTTCCTATTGCATTGTTTTATTTTAATTAATAGAACATAGAGTACTTACAATAAAAATAATTAATAGAAAGGTAAGAGAATATTTAAAAGAAAGATACAATATCCCCTTACCATTGAACAATAAGTACACAGTAATAAAAATTTACATTAATGTTTTAATAAAATAAAATTTCCTATTGCAACCATTTATTTTAATTAATAGAAAATAAATAGAGTACTTACAATAAAAGCTCTGTTGTAGATTACTTTTTCTAGCATATCCCTGACAAGAATTTTACTTCTATTTTTCGGATTTCACGCATAAACCTATAACTGTTGCTAATAATGAAAAACAGTTTGAGAATTCCTGCTGCGGTTTATTTTTTAACAAAGACCATGTTGATAATAACAAAAAGGTCTTCCACATTAACAGTAGTTTGTTCCCTGACTCACTATATTCAGCATTTTCAGTTAATCACTATACAGCTACACAGCCTATGGGACGAAATATAACTGTCGCACCTTAAAAATATTTACAGGTACTGAAACGAAGTATGTCGAGCAAACTAATATGTCATCTGTTTCACTTATACAGCTACAAAGTCTATGGGACAAAATATAACCGTCGCAACTTAAAAATATTTACAGGTACTGAAACGAAGTATGTCGAGCAAACTAATATGTCATCTGTTTCACTTATACAGCTACACAGTCTATGGGAGAAAATATAACCGTCGCAACTTGAAAATATTTGCAGGTACTGAAACGAAGTATGCCGAGCAAACTAATATGTCATCTGTTTCACTTATACAGCTAGACAGTCTATGGGACGAAATATAACCGTCGCAACTTGAAAATAATTTGCAGGTACTGAAACGAAGTATGTCGAGCAAACTAATATGTCATCTGTTTCACTTATACAGCTACAAAGTCTATGGGACAAAATATAACCGTCGCAACTTAAAAATATTTACAGGTACTGAAACGAAGTATGTCGAGCAAACTAATATGTCATCTGTTTCACTTATACAGCTACACAGTCTATGGGAGAAAATATAACCGTCGCAACTTGAAAATATTTGCAGGTACTGAAACGAAGTATGCCGAGCAAACTAATATGTCATCTGTTTCACTTATACAGCTACACAGTCTATGGGAGAAAATATAACCGTCGCAACTTGAAAATATTTGCAGGTACTGAAACGAAGTATGTCGAGCAAACTAACATGTCATTTGTTTCACTGAGTTCTAAGAAAACAGCCGAAAGTGCTCTCAATTAAACCTCTAGTGAATCATCTTTCACACTAACGCTATTTTTCGGCGCACTAAAAGATACTGCCGGATGACATCCGCGCGATAACACCGACCTTTCTCACATAAAAATGACTATTAACAGTGAAGCCAGATACTGTCGGAATTACAGTGAATCTCAGTAGGTCACAAAAAGGCGACATTTCTTCCGCTTTTATATGTAAATCAACCGTCGGCAACAGTGACGTGTCCAAGAAAGACACTTTTTCGTATCGTTCACTGGATTTCGTGTTTGCACAACGTTAAAAGTAAAACACGCCGGCTTGGTATTCTCTTGTAGACTTGTTTCTTCATTCTCTTTTCCAAGAACAGTAATGTTTAGATATTGTTTGAATCAACATGATATATTAGAAAAGTACACCAGACTTCTTGCATAAACATTCATACAACAGCAAAGAATGGGAAAATTTTAAAATAAATATTAAACACATTTTTTATTTGAATATTCATCAATCCACATGCAGACATACATATATGAATGCATTCACACACTACACACACACACACACACATAAATATGTATGTATGTAGGGTTCGGTGTCTAGGGGAGTCGTTAGACAAATTCGATGGCAGACTAAATTAACAATAACAAACATTTAATGACGTAACAACACAGAAAACATTTAAGCACAAAGACAAATAGTTAGACAACGGTGAAGACGCGCTATAGATAAGACTTCCTACTCGAAGTTTAAATAGGCAAGACACCCTACTCGGTGTTTAATAAACTGAGGGAGCTCAAGTGCCACGGGTCCTTCACTCGACTCCAACTCGAATGTCCCTCTGTCGTTCCTTACTGACCCCACTTAGTGATGATAGCGCGACCCTGCGAGGATGCGCTGCACTAATTAAAGATTTAAAGTGATTAAAGATAAAAAATGTCTCCCACAAATACGTCGTAGAAAAGGGTAAAAGAAAGTTTATGACAGTTTCTGAAATCGTTGGAAATTTTTTTGCGACTCTTAGCCAAAAATTTTCTAAGGACTTCATATTAAAATTGATACTGCAAAACGAAACACTTTTATAAATATTCTTTAGATCTGATCGACACTTTGATTTTACGGTGATACAAGGTAAAAAAATATCTCCCACAAATATGTCGTAGAAAAGAGTAAAAGAAAGTTTATGACAGTTTCAGAAATCGTTGGAAATATTTTTACGACTCCTAGCCAAAAATCTTCTAAGGACTTCGTATTAAAATCAATTTTCAACAGAATCATTTGATAACAACGTAAGTTCTTGTGATTTTAATTTCAAATAAGTAATATCTTCCAAAAAGAAATATAAAAATTGTTAAAAATTTTTGCGACCCCTGCAGCGGCCGACTCACAGTTTAAGAGACTTAAATTTTTCTTCAGGAAACCACCCTTGCAGAATTTCAGAAAAACAACTCCCAAAGAGTACGAAAGAGAAATTCAGTTAACGCCTTGCACAGTACCAGATAGACCAGTCTCTGACGAATCTCATAAAAAAAAAAAGAAGGGCGTATTACGAATATACAGAAATTACATCAAATTGTACGCTATGCAGGCATTCACGGGTGCACTCAAACTAGATTTTCTGAGATAAACACATTTAGACTGTTGTCTGCAAATAACTCGGGAAAGTTGGAATTCGTGTAATGGCGTCATTAGGTAAAGCAAGTTCAAGGCACTTGCGGGGTCTATATCCTTATGGGGACGGTGAACATTCAAAGTTAATTTTGTTTGCGATCAATCTGCTTGAAAATTGAATATGTTATCAGCAACATGGGGAAGCGTTCAAAATTTTAAAGAAAATCTTGAAAATTTAAAAGTTGTTTATTAGTTGTCTCAAAAGAAGCATTATTAAAATTGTTCCGATGCGCATCCCTTTTACACATAACATGATCATTTTTATTCACAGTATACCTTTGAAGACTAAAACTTAGCTGTTGCCGTAAGCAATCAGTGAAAATATAAAAATAATGGCTACAATTCAGAACTCCACCTACGACCATGCCTTATGGCCATTTTTCCATGGCTATCTCCAGCAATACCCATAATCGAAGATAAAAAAAAGTAGTGTAAAATGAATGCAGTTACTCCAAAAATATCAGATTAGCCTTACATTTCAGACTGTCGTGCAGAAGAGGTAGAATAAATGAGTACATAAACCATTTCATAAATACTTATACTGTCCTATTCAGTCATTTCACGGTTACTTCGGACGTGTTTAAAAGGATTTTTATATACACAAATTGAGAACGCTTAAAAAAGGGAGGTGGCAGACTATTTTAGGAAAAAAAATCGCAAAAAAAAATGTAGAGAGATAAATAAAATTTAAAAAGATACGCTTGGAAGGCCAAGTTACAAACTTGAATACCGAATTCTACTCATTCAATTAAAATTTTAAAAAAGGTTATATATACTAAAAAAATGGTATTCTGTACACATTATTGATGATATCACAATATAAATAAAAACCTCTATAATAAACTCAGTACAGAATGATGAATATTTGAACTAACGAGAAGAATGGAGTTATTCCAGAGATAATATTTTATCATACTCAACTTCCAATTTAGTAATTTCTATCATTAACTTTGCTCAGTAATAATGGGATTTTGCATAAAGTACCTACACTTACATCTGTGTCACTAACTAAAGAAAAGTTGTCAAGAAGTGGAGTTCCGCTTTTCGATGAACTAAGAACAAGCAAGTAGAGCCATTTGCAGTCATTATTAAAAACTTATAAATAAAACTGGCTGCACTATCCCCATATCATTTACATTCGTAGAGCTCCAAACTAACTATTTATATACACAAACTGGATTTAAAACAGGTAGACAAATTTGACGACCCTGATACAACACACAGCACATTTCTGATTTCATGTTAAGTATGAAATTCTTGCTGAGTATATCAGAAAGTTGAAGGCGCAAATATTCCAGATTTATTTTTCGTTTTTTTTATTGCTTCTAATAAAATTACAGATGAGCAATAAGTAGGGTAAAAACACTTATATTTTCTGTGCCTCTAAGCTTAAAAAATAGCCCAGGTTTGAGATGCTTGAATGCTCATCTCTATAAAATTGATGACGACAAAGGGATTTGTATCAGGGTTCGCATGATATAAATCAATTGATTTAAATCATGATTTAAATCAGTTGATTTTTAAAAAAAAAATCATTGATTTAAATCATTTTTTTTCACTTCTTTTAAAACCTTTATTCCAAAGACAGGAGAATTGGGAATCAGTCAGCACAGTAATACCAATTAGTAAATAAGTGTCAATAGGTAGCATGTGCTTTCCAAGAATTTAGGGGTTGTTATCAGAAAGTATGTAGTAGGGGTAGTACAATGATCGGTTATGACTGGGAGAATTCATTTTATGTAATGGGAGGTAAAGAGAGTAGTACAGAACTTGAAATCCAGCTTGTCTACCAAATAGCAACAGCCGTGGCTTCATCTGCTGGAATGGAAAGACAGTTTTCTTCTTTTGGTATTGTTCATTCTAGCCTTCATAACCAATTAGGAGTGGATAAAGCATCAAACTAGGGTTTTTATTGAAATAATTTAATCCATAATTCGGTGCTTAAAAAATATTGAAATAATTGTGATTTGTTTTCTTAAATAAATAGTTTGCATTAATAGAATATTTAATTTGTTCTTTAAATTTACATCTTATTTAGTTTGCACTATCCAATTTCAAAATAATGGAATGTATTTAGATTAAAATTTATATATTTAATTTTAGGTATTCAGCGTGTAGAATATACTAGATAGATAAGATGTTACTTCTTATAACAAACTATTCTATATTGCAAAAAAAAACATAAAAACAACAATTAAAATTAGTATTCAGAAAAAAAAATCCAATTTAAATAAAAAAAATCTGATTTGAATCAAATAAATCTGATTTTTTTTTTTTAAATCATGATTTTTTTTTTCCAACCCTGACTTGTATCGTTGCAATTCAATCAGCTTTTACACCGATTCTTTCAAGTATATTATGGTTTAGCATTTAGGGAGGAAATAATTTGGTTATGTCTGCGTGTTTTATTCATTCATATACCTCCATGATAACTCAACGTAACGAGCTAGAAAAGAAGTCGACAAAACCACCTTTTTTTTTCAATCCCGACCAGCGAAAGTAAATCAAATGGGAATGGCGCAACCAGTCTTATATCTAACTGAAGTTTTGAATTATGACCGCAGTGTTGCTACTTACGTGTTGGTTGTAAGTTTTGTAAATATATTTTTAATTGTTTCAAAGTATTAATGTGTTTTTGAATGCCCCTCTCTGTAATAAAAATGAGGTAGAAGTGGTCTGTCTTGTAGTCCAATCAGCTTTCAAACCGATTCTAACTTTGTTACTTGTGTACGGGCGGAAAAAAAAAGAGCTGATCAAATCTGGTTTGGATGAAGATTACCACAAAAGAGAGAGATTCGCACGAAATCTGCGACGAACAAGGACTTATCCAATCAAGCATGGGTAGATCGTCCTTGGCAGACTCTTTTTCGGTTTTAAGCTCATCAGCCTCGGTCACTCCACACAAAAATAATAGGTCGCAAGAAAAGAAAGGAAAGCACTATCACATATTCGAATCATCTAAAAAAAATAGACGATGCGACCATATTCAACAATTTTCAAAAATCTGCAGGAAGCAAATACGGATTACAACACTTTCGAAACAGAAGTTCGAGCGAGAAGTGTCAAGCTGTCAATGAAAAAAGAAAACTAAGGTATCAGAGAGCCATTTATAGAAATATACACTATCATTGCAATATACAGGGTGTCATAAAAAGACGGGATAGACGCATCCAGATTCGTTGTTTGAGACACATAAAAAAATGTCCAAAGAACTGTCCAGAGACGCTGCGACCATATTCAACTATTTCCAAAAATCTACAGGAAGCAGATATGGATTACGACACTTTCGAAACAGAATTTCGAGCGAGAAGAGTCAAGCTGTTAATGAAATAAGAAAACTAAGGTATCAGAGAGCCATTTATATATATATACACTATCATTGCAATATACAGGGTCTCCCAACAAGACGGGATAGACGCATCCAGATTCGTTGTTTGAGATACATAAAAAAAATGCCCAAAGAACTGTCCAGAGACGCTGCGACCATATTCAACTATTTCCAAAAATCTACAGGAAGCAGATATGGATTACGACACTTTCGAAACAGAATTTCGAGCGAGAAGAGTCAAGCTGTCAATGAAATAAGAAAACTAAGGTATCAGAGAGCCATTTATAGAAATATACACTATCACTGCAATATACAGGGTGTACCAACAAGACGGGATAAACGCAGCCAGATTCTTTGTTTGAGAAACATAAAAAATTGTCCAAAGAACTGTAGACGCGACCCATAACTATTTAAAAAATCTGCAGGAAAGATGCGAATTACGACACTCGAAACAGAATTTCGAGCGAGAAGAGTCAAGCTGTCAATGAATAAAAAACTAATATCAACCTTTATAGAAATATACACTATCACTGTATACATGTACCACGACATAAACGCAGGATTCTTTGTGGACACATAATGTCCAAAGAACTTTCCAAAGACCTGCATCCATATTCAACTATTTCAAAAAATCTGCAGGAAGCAGATGCGAATTACGACATCGAAACAGAATTTCGAGCGAGAAGATCAGCTGTCTGAAATAAGAAAACTAAGGTACAGAGAGCCATTTATGAAATATACACTATCACTGCAATATACGTAAACCAACACGATAAACGCAGCCAGATTCTTTGTTTGAGTCATAATGTCCGAACTTTCCAAAGACGCTGCATATATCAATATCAAAAAAATGGAAGCAGATGCGGATTACGACACTTTCGAAACAGAATTTCGAGCGAGAAGAGTCAAGCTGTCAATGAAATAAGAAAACTAAGGTATCAGAGAGCCATTTATAGAAATATACACTATCACTGCAATATACAGGGTGTACCAACAAGACGGGATAAACGCAGCCAGATTCTTTGTTTGAGAAACATAAAAAATTGTCCAAAGAACTGTACCTATACGACCCATAGATTTTGAGGAAAATGTCACAGAATGTGCATGACGTCAGATCCGGTTTGCGAAAAAAAAAAAAATATAATAGCGGAAATATTCCTGTTCTATGGACCCCACGATTCAGATCTGAACTTCTTAGATTCTTCTGTATCTGAATTAATCGATTTATCGAGAGCCAGTAATTTCAGATATAGACTCAGTTGCTCGTCTCGACGGAGCGTGCATTTTAGTGGACACTACGAGGCAGGAACGTATGCAGTCAACCACTCCTCGAAGCGCGCATACATACCACTACATGGGAAACATTTCGAACATCTTTCTATGTAAAAAAAAATACATGCTCATGTTCAAAGAAAAAAAAAAAAATAAAGGGCATTAAATAGAATACAAGGAAGTAGATGTACGGTTCTGTGGGCATATTTTATGCATGCCAAACAACGAATCTCGCTATGCAGAATTTATCCGGTCTTGATGGGACACCCTGTATAGAGGCAGAAGTCTGAAGAGCTGCAAACGACTAGAAAAAACATGTTAACCATAAGATGTCCCAGACAATGTAGACCTTGTACTACACAAATAAAAATATATAGCTGTTAAATGGGAAACTTACCACCATTTTGTTCGAAGTCATCCCAGAGGGAGAAGTGTCGAGTATTTGGTCTTCTATATCTTGTAGAACTTCTTTCATGGATTCTTTTAATTGTTCTTCTCCTCCATTGCCTGCAATGTACAGTTTAGGTTCGGTGCAACCAACTAATTCAAATTCCTCACTAGTGGGCAGAGAATCAGAGCTACGGTTGACGTCATCATCCATGGTGGGCACCTCTTACCTGGCATTCCTCTGCATCAAAAAAGCCATAGCATCATCAACGGAGCAAGCTGCGTCTGCAGAACAAGGAGAAAAAAATCCTAATTACATATCAAGCGAAAAAAAACAAGTCATAAGTTAACTACCAAAAAAAAAAAAGAAAGGAGAATTAAATATAATACAAGGAAATGGTAGAACAAGAATTACATTTATGTGTCTGATTCAAGTAATTATTTTTTGAAAGGTCACTGTAATTAAGTAAAAAAATACAGGTGACATAAGTCTCCTAATGAATTAAACAGTCATTATAAAAGTTATGTTAACCAAATATCTTTGGTATTCTAAATGAAAAATAAGCTGTAGTATATTTTAAATTATTTTCTCTTATTTTCCCTTCTAATCAACAGTCTCTTGAAGATAAAAGATCAAAATTTATTTAATAAAAGTGCTCTTCTATGATTTTCTTAGGATTTCAATTGACCAAAGCCTTAATATATTCAGATTTAAATTCCAAAGATGTACCTTGGAATCCTTGAGTTTATCGGAACACAATTTGAAAATCACTGGTCTAGACGATATAATATCTTCATGAAGAGTTTTTATTTTACTACACGTATTATTTTATTAATACTTCCGATTTGTATCGTTTGAGAGAAAAGAATCACGTCAACAAGAAGAAAAATAATACAATGATAGATTGCAATCAAAATTCTCAAACAGAAATCTTTTAAACATACTCTTTTTTTGTATCAATAAACAATTAAACACGAGTAATTAGAAATCGACAAGTTGAAACACAAACAGAAGAACACAAGTAGAAGCAAATTTTTAAAATATTTTTCCTGGTAATGGTTTGAAATACATGTTTTCATAAAAGTATGATTTCAAAACATTTGCCTGTTTGTTCGGTGCATGAAAATGATTAACGAGTAATTATCTGTAATAAGGAAAACAAACACATTGTCTTCAAATTATATTGCGGTTATTACTTTAAGCATACCCACTTGTATACTGAGAGGTTACGAAATAAAAAGATCTTTTAAATATCGCTTATGCTATGAGAAAGTATTTCCGTTTCTTTTAAGTTAAAAGATCAGCAGTTTTCTCCATTCCACTCAGTACTATTCTTACACATAAAGATATCACTTAGGTAAAGTACCTCCCATTACATAAAATGAATTCCACCAGTCATAATCAATCATTGTACTACCCCTACTACATACTTTCCCTAAATTCTTGGAAAGCACAAGCTATCTATTTACACTTATTTACTTACTGGTATAACTGTGCTGACTGATTCCCAATTCTCCTGTCTTTGGAATATAGGTTTTAAAAGAAGTGAAAAAAAATGATTTAAATCAATGATTTTTTAAAAAAAATCAACTGATTTAAATCATGATTTAAATCACGCCAACCCTGGCTGGTTGGAATCCTGCTGCTAGTATAAATGTTTATAGCCGTTTTTCAGCAGTAGGTGATTCCTGTGTCATTAGATCGCGTATGGCAAAACAGTACAACATGTCACTCCAAACCAATCAACTTGAAAAAATAAACGATGCCTAAGTTTAAGATCATTGTGTTCAAGCATACAAACATTCAAAATATATTACACCCTCTTGTACTTAGGAAGGTCTCAAAATTCGATATTAATTTTCAAAAATTGTAAAAATTTTCAAGAGTTGTCTTTAAATGGGTTTGGTTTGGAGTGCTACGGTCTAGTTTTTGCAACACGAGGGCTAATGAGACCGGGACCTACAGCATAAAGCCGATTCCGAACGGCTACGAACATCCATGCCACTGTGGGATTCGTACCCACGAACTCAGGTTCCGAAGGCCAGCACCTTAACCAATCGGATAAGTATCCTGAAGAGTCCGTGAGAGTTTCTTACAATAGCATCGTTATCAAATCACAGTTTTTAGAACGGTTAAATTTTAATTCTAATTAACTCACTCACACCTAATAAAAACAACTATTGCAGTATTGATGCTAACTATACATATAAATAACTTTTTTTTAAATTACCTTCAGTAAGATTAAAAATTTGAAAACTATGTACACTCATCAGGGTTGAGCGATTTAAATCAGCTCGATTTAAATCGTGGTTTAAATCACGATTTAAAACAGTTGATTTAAAAAAAATCATTGATTTAAATCAATTTTTAAAAGAAAGCTGTTTGTAATAAGCACAATAGGAAAATATTGATAACCCAGAGTTGCTCCCAGATGGTTTCAGGAGGCTGCTGCACCCTGCCTGTCCTTGTATTATTAAAATAGCACCTTAAATATTTCAGAAATAACCACTTTGTTATTTCCAAATATAAACAAGAAGGTGGATTGAAAGTAGTTTTGCCATGGGATGTGAGCTGGAACACAGTGGTAGTAGTATTAACTACTATCACAAAATAAAAAATTGGTCGTAAAAATTTTCATAAAAAATAAAAATTATTGTGATTTTTTAGCCCTTAGTCTACCCTCATCTTTTTAATAATTCTGTGGTTGAAGGAGTAAAATGTATAAATTAACATGACGCCTCCTTTATTTAAATTATGATATAAATAATTAAAACAAGCAAAAAACCCTATATTGCAAGTAATTATTTTCTACTGATTTATGAATTATTCTTATACATTATATATATTTATTTATTTTAGTTATATGTATTTTTTTTTATTATATGTAAAAAAGAATTGGTTTGGTTTGGAGTGCTACGGTCTACTTTTTGCAAAACGAGGGATAATGAGACCGGGACCTACAGCTTAAAGCCGATTCCGAACGGCTACGAACATTCATGCCACTGTGGGATTCGAAACCACGAACTTCGGTACCCAAGACCAGAACTCTAGCCACTCGGCCAACGTTCGGCAAAGAATTAATTGATTTAGACGTCCAACTTGAACAATTTAATTTGCTTGTATCAAATATTGTACTTAAATACATTTAAATTTCAAAAATCCTATTTAAATCAAAAAAAAGTTTTATTTAAATCAAAAAAATCCGACTTTTTTTATTTTTTTTTTACTCATGATTTTTATTAACCCTGACACTTATATATTAGTTAAAAAGTACATATATCTTGAATAAGTATCTTAATATCCGTATTTCATGTCTACTACCAATAATGAGGTCACGTTTGTGCATAAATGCATCATGCGATCCAAGAATGGCGGACTCTGTGGATTCAGTATTACGTGTCAAGGTGAGAAGATGTATAAAAACGCGGTCGTGTGGCATGAATATTACATCTCAAAAATCAATACAGCTGAGGTCTCGCCAGAGCAATAATAAATAACTACCTGAATACAACCAGGATTATTTTCTATATTCACTTATGCTAAGCTCGGGAACAGAAAAAATCGAGCAGAGAGTAAGTCAGAGCAAAGATTCCCTGCATGCCCGCAAAAAAATCATGAAATCGATATTTCCGCATACATGATGAATACCTCTGTCCGGTCGGAACTAAATAAATAAGTATTTATCTGCAGGGGAAAAAATATCCCTAGGGCCTAGATCATGTACCAAAAAAAAAGTAGTCGTTGAATATTTATCTCCCAGACACCATCATTCTTACACCCCTTCTGATTTTACCTACTGTGCTTCGAAATATATAGATATATATGTGTGTGTGTGTGTGTGTGTGTGTGTGCTTGCATACATGTGTAGTAAATAAAGGGCAGTGTTTCACAATTACTACTTTATTTTAAATATACTGTGCAGCAGGGGCGTAAGCAGAATTTTTTCAAGGGGAGAGATCATAATTTTCAAGGGGAGTTGATAATTCTAACAAATAATAGCCAGCATAATTTCTACTAAAATTTTAATTTTGTAATTTTGTCTGAGCTCAAGGGGGGGGGTTTAAACCCCTAACCCGCTCCCTTGCGTACGACCCTGCTATGCAGTAATATACTAGCAATAGTACTATTATCTTAGAAAACTTTAAAATTATTACTTTATCTAAACTTGTAATAACCAAAATTTGTTTACTAAAATTACGATAGCACATCGTTTCTCATTTTTACGTCGGTTCTTTGACAGATGCATAAACGGTGCCTTGCGATATTAAGTGGTAGCTCGATCTATCGTTTTACGAGAAAACAGAAAAAGAAAACGATGAAAGCGCGAAAACGACGGATGCGTGAAATGATTTAAAAGTTCGATAAAATGTGAGATTTATGAGAGCAAGCTAATTATTTATTATTGGAAGTATTTGACATTTTATAAAAAAAAAAATCATATATTTGGATAATACTTAATAATTTAAAAATATTTTTAATCGATATCTGCTTTGTTGGTCACCTGACTCTAAAGAATGTGTTTCTATCGCCAGTACCTCTTCAACTACATTATCCCAGTCACTGTGCGTATTTAACTAACTTTAATTTTAGCAAAGCTGCGTGTGTTTTTAGATATCTCGGTACGATTCGAGTTCGTTTCGCCCACCTCCCCTTTAGCACGACCTTGCTTCTGGTCTGTGTATAGAACTTCCATGGCTGTAACCCTATTCTTTAATTAGCTTATTAACCTTCTTATAGTCTAAAAAAGCAACTCACTTTTTTTTAAATCGCTTTTACTTTACTTAACTTCACTTGTGTGTCAGTTCAAATTTTTTAATCAAGTTTTAACTACTTTCCTGACTAGCTAGACATCTGAAAATTTTCACATAGGTTCATTTCCGGTGAAAATACAATATTCAATCATAAAAAATTAGATCAGATTTAAAAGTTTCGTAAAGTAAAAAAAAAAAAAACGTAGTTCAGGGTACTTAGAATCCCAATTAAAGAGATTTTAAACTAATATCGCCCACACATTTATTCTAAATCGCATAGACCATCATAACACTTGGCTTTTATCCTATTATAAGCTCCTCCATCAAGTTTTCTATATCAGCGCATTACAATTTTCACATAAAAGCTTTTCACTCAATTTCTCCTTCATTCGCTGTTTTAATACATTTTATGCGGGACACGTACTAGTACTTTTTATGACGATTGATACTTGAGCGCGGGTCACGTACTGGTACGTTTTCTGACGATTGATACTTCAGCGCGGGTCACGTACTAGTAGGATTTTTGACGATTGACACTTGAGCGCGGGTCACATACTAGTATGTTTTCTGACGATTGATACTTGAGCGCGGGACACGTACTAGTATGTTTTCTGACAACTGATACTTGAGCGCGGGTCACATATTAGTAGGATTTCTGACGATTGATACTTGAGCTGGGGTCACTTACTAGTACGTTTTCTGACGATTGATACTTGAGCGGGGTTGACTTACTAGTACGTTTTTTGACGATTGATACTTGAGCGCGGGACACGCACTAGTATGTTTTCTGACAACTGATACTTGAGCGCGGGTCACATATTAGTAGGATTTCTGACGATTGATACTTGAGCGGGGGTCACTTACTAGTACGTTTTCTGACGATTGATACTTGAGCGGGGTTGACTTACTAGTACGTTTTCTGACGATTGATACTTGAGCGCGGGACACGTACTAGTATGTTTTCTGACAACTAATACTTGAGGGCGGGTCACGTACTAGGGTTTAGTACGGGTTAGTGTAACAACATGGTTTGTTTGTGGGTACAAAAATAACAGTATATACAGGAAAACGAAGCCGAATGTTCTTCTCTACTACATAGATTCTCGAAAAATTTAGACAAATAAAAACTAGTTTTTACATCAATCAATGTGGAACCAAAAAAAAATTAAAACCATACACTACTATTTCTATTTGAATTTTCATATTTACGATACTATTATAAATTTATCCACTAAAAATATATTTTTTGTATACAAAAATCTTATGGTTGTTATTTATATATTTGTATTTATATATTTGTTTATATATTTCAATATAAAATATGAAAAGCTGGTTAAAAAATGAAATAATTTTCGATCTATTGAGATTTAACTGAATAACTAAATTTACTCTCAAAACGCTCGCTCCCGGTACAATTCCACTGCGAAATGTACCCGCACACAATGTGTTAAAATTATTTTTTACTTTTCAGTGTATTTTTTATCTTATTTTTGTTAAATAAAAGTGATTTTTTTTTAAATATTTTTATACCCTCTTCTCAACCACCCCCTCCGAAAAAAGACGAATTTTTCCTATCCTTTTAAATTTCACAAAAACGATACTTCCGAGAAGACAGATGGAAGGATCGAGAGATAAAGGACAGATGTGGAAAACCAAGAATCAGAGAACAATGAATAACGAAAAAAAACAACATTGTTCGTATGGGAAAAACTCGAGATTAAATTGTTCAAACGACCAGTACGGGAAAATGAATGATACGGTAATAAAAGAGTAATATTTGAGACGGTTATTAGAGAATGTATATGCATATACATTCTCTAATAACCGTAATACTGCGCGGAATTACGTATTTTTCAAAATACACGCAAAAGAAAAAAAACATTTAAACAATAATAAGCATTGCAGATTGTGCATGCATAAAAATATTTAAAATATCTTATCATTCTCCAAAACAAAATGATTAACTTCGAATAACATATAATTCTAATCCAACCGGATAAATTATTTCAGGCGAACGCTTTAAGAAAAAATAAAACTCTGCTAACTTTTTAAAAAATTTCGTAGAATTGATTTAACACTAATAAAACTTGAACTTGTGTAATTGGTGATTAGGTTTCGTGATTTTTACTTCAGTGAATTTCAATCTTCAATTTGCTCTCTTTAATTAAGAAACAGACAAAATCTTTCGTTATGCATTTAGATAAATATAGGAACGGTCGCGGATAATTTAGAATAAATTGTAAATGGCATCAAACATTCATTGTATTCAATTATTTATCTCTATAACTGGCTTCAACTCAAAACTATAAAACAGAACAAAAAAAAATGTTACTGAATGAAAACTTGTTAGGAACATTTAATGAGAAAACTTTTGAACTTCACTGAAGCATAGTAGAGTCCGTAAAAAATAAGTTAATAAAAACTTTGCAATACAATGCATCTGCTGTATAATGAAAGAGAAAAAATATGTGAAACGAAACAGAAATAGATTATAAAGAAAATGGTGAATCAGAATATCTACAACAGAATTGTAAGGTATCAAAACAAACACTGTACGTGGATATGAATATTCGTGTCACAAACTTCTGTTTATCATTCTAATACATCAAGTACAAGATGTGAATGTTCATTAAAATCGAACGCTCTAGTGAACACCGCGAAGTCATCAAGATATACCATACAAAATCCGTCGAAATTTCTGTATCAATTTCAAACGAAATTTACTAAGAACATACATTCCACATACATTACCAAATATATTTGTTTACTTGTGAGAACACAGCATTGAAAACAATAAACAATAACAAATCTAGCAATAAAAGTAATTCGTTGCGTAAAAGCAACGCCCCATTGCAACGAAAAATTGCAGATTATTAACTTATTTTCTAATTCTGCTTTATCGCAATACTCTTCTGGTGAAATTAAGTTAGTATAATTCTTGAAAATCCGCTATTATTTTTAATAGTAAAAATACATATATATATAAGATGTGTCTCATCACAAAGGGAAGTTCCATAGCGTAGGAATCTGCACGCAGTCATGAAATAGGAGGCAAGTGAAAAAGATCACGTAAATAAAGACAATTTAATTTTTAGATCAAACTGGCATAATTTATTTAAGGCAACAACTCTCATGGAAGACTGTCCGTATATATTGTAAAGCATGAACACTTATCTCTGAAAATTTAACTGCATGAGTCCTTGATCCTTTGAGTACGTAATTAATGTAATATTCATTTGCAAGAATTATGTCGATGACAGCGAATTGACGGAGTTAATTTGCAAGAATTACATTAGTGAAGACAGCTAGTTAGCTGATTTTTCACTTTCATTTTGAAACAATTTAAATAAGTTGGTTCAACATGCTAAAACCTTTACTTTTTTCCCCGATTTAAATACCTACAAATGCTGAAAAAGCAACTTCCCGTAGATATGAAGTTGGAAGATGTATTTCAGGTGCTACTTCATACGTTAAAACTGGATACACATGTTTGCAACCAAAATGTTGTTAAAGTACACTCATATTTAATATGCAAGAATCAGTCTGAAGTTAATTCCAACAACTGATCTTCTTCCGCATACAATAAACCTTCAAGCATGAATGGAAATTTCGTCGATTGTTCATAGATTCGTAATTAGACTGTAGACCATTGGAGTTTAATGCCATTGCACAATGTGCTATATTTTTATATTGGACTAATATTCATTTGCAAGAAAATTACGTCAATGACAGCGAATTGACCGATTTAATTTGCAACATTACATTAGTGACGATAGCTA
The DNA here is from genome assembly GCA_032207245.1 of Pardosa pseudoannulata. Taxonomy (NCBI): domain Eukaryota; kingdom Metazoa; phylum Arthropoda; class Arachnida; order Araneae; family Lycosidae; genus Pardosa; species Pardosa pseudoannulata. The sequence goes on along the minus strand of CM063508.1, from coordinate 169,494,682 downwards.
GTTAGCTGATTTTTCACCTTCATTTTGAAACAATTGAAATAAGTTGATTCCACATGCTAAAACCTTTACTTTTTCCCCCGATTTAAATACCTACAAATGCTGAAAAAGCAACTTCTCGTAGATATGAAGTTGGAAAAAGGAAGATGTATTTCAAGACTTGCTACGTTAAAACTGGATACACATGTTTGCAACCAGAATGTTGTTAAAGTACACTCATATTTAATATGTAAGAATCAGTCTGAAGTTAATTCCAACAATTGCTTTTCTTCCGCATACAATAAACCTTCAAGCATGAATGGAAATTTCGTACTTAGACTGTAGACCGTGGGGGTTGAATGTCATTGCACAATGTGCTATATTTTTATATTGGGCTATTTTATATTTCCATCTTCTCCCAAAGGCAAAAAGGTTTATAGACATAAAAACTATATGAAAAGAGAGAGAACAGATGCACTACTTCGTCATGAAATCAAAGAACATATTAGGAAAAAAGAAAACAAAATCGCGATTGATAGATTAAGGAAGTCTATCAAAAAGGAAAAGCGTAACGTGTAATGAAAAAACTATCAAATATTTCGCCTTTGCCACCATTTTCATTGAGCAGTTAATAACACCATGACACGCGCAGTCATCCTTTTCTGCACATGCGGGAGAAAATGCGAATAAATGGAATTCTGGGTCAGAATGAAAGCCTTGAGACAGGACGGCCATGCACTCATTGTAGAACTGGGGGCTTTTCGATTTGCTGGTAAATCATTGATTTGGGGACAGCTACACGAAAACTATAGATTAGCCATGACCAACACATTGACACGAAACATCATTTTCAAAACAATTTACACTTTCAAATAATTTTTTTTTTTTTTCGAGGGCGGGTGTGGTGAATCAAAGGAAAGAAAAAGGAACCTGAAGATTCTCATAACATTCATTTAAAATAGATTATCTGATTTTGAATAGCAGATCTTATTCGTTGACCTTTTGATATACTTAGATATATTTTATTGCACTTAACGACTAAAAATTCTCATGAATGCACAAACCGGATTTTGGTAGAGTGCTAAGGAAATGTTTACCCGTTGTACCACGGATGGACAAATCGCGATTCGCGAGGCCATGCGGCTCTTTGCCTAAGTATCTGCGATTCTTCAGACTTCTGCTTCTATGTATCAAAAAGTACATATATAAACAGTTCTCCGATACTTTCTCGATCATGTTTCTATTCAAATTGGCTTTTTTTCTCTCGGAAATGCGCAACCACTGAACATTATACAAATCCATATATTTGCACCAATAGGTGTCAAAATTTGAAATACGACTGCGTCATGTAGTAAAGAACGATTTTTAATATGTTGGGGAAAAACAGCAAATGAAACCGCTTAATTATGTTGCATGTTGATTTCTATTGTTGATTTACAGTCAATTAATAACCGTTCTCTCATTGTTGGCATCATTATCGCATAAAACTTGGTAGTAGAAAGACCCGTAGACAGAAATCTCAGCTAAATAAAATTTTAATCTGGTGCTTATAAGGTGTGCGGTGAAAAGGGGTTAGACAGAAGAACTCAGATATCAACCCATCCCTTATGATTGGAAATATTACCTTACTTCTTAATGTAAATTCAAATATCATATAAACAACCTCCTCAAATGTATTACATAGCCATACTTCGGTTATAGTCCGTTCCACTTTTCGTTTGTTTTATCCCCTTCACTGCGAAAAACTGTTTCAGTTTTCGTCGATATACTCCCGTAATCTTGATACTAATTTTCAGTGAACAAAGCAAGAACCATGTGCCCCTTGCAAGATTTAAAACGCCGTTACCCTACAGATAAAATGCAGGAGTTTGGGGAGAAAAAGCAACCACACAAAGCTGTTGTAGACCATGCCTTCAACGTGCTCAATATTTGCCCCATTTTTGCCAAATCTTAAAGAGGAGGCATGAAAGAAATATGATTGTATATCTTGTTACATTAGTTCATTGACTCTAAAAGTGCTCTGAGTGCCCAAATACTGTAAAGGATCTTCCAATAACACATTGATGCCTAATTTACTTAGGAAGGGTGATTCCATTGGAAACAATTCTGCATATCTCTTTTTACCCTCATCATGACCTATATTGCACCCATGACCTGGGCACAAACATTTATAAAATATGAATTTTTAAAGATATATATGTAAATCTCATTTACGTATTTCCCGTCTTTTTTTTTAATAACCTAAATAATTTTACATTTCAGAGAAGGTCCTAATTATAAACCTACATGGTGACAATTTAGAAATAAAATAAAAAGGGATATGTAGCGGAGACAGATTTTTTGAGATATTTTCCCACAGATTTGAATTTAATGGTCTTGTAAATAGAATTTATGCTAGCAATTCAGTTTTCTATTAATGAATGAACCCGTTTAAAGTTGTCTAATAAATTATATAAAACATATTTTTATGGCCATATTAAAATTCGTAAACTCAAAAATATATTATATGAATTATATTTTTTTCTCCTCTTTCACAATTCTTAGATTAGAAAAATAATTTGAAATAAAAAACATGCAATTATTGTTAAAATAAATAAGGATGAAATATAACATTTGAATTTGCTATGATTTTGTCATTGGCAATTTGTACTTGGGATTATTTTTTCTTCTAAAATGCATTTAATGTTTCTGGGAAGGGGGATAATAAATGATAATTTTGTTGATGTTTTGCATTATTTTCCCATTAAACCAAAAATATATTTTTAATTATATTTGTTTTCGTTTTCATTTAAATTATAATTAAATAACTAGTTTTATATTTGTAAAAAATGAAGAAAATAGAAACAGAATATTTAAATCTGCTTACTTATCTACTGTTAAAATTTTTAAATGAATATAATTATGCTATTAGCTGATAGTTATAATTGGGAAGAGGGGAATAAAAATTAGATAGCATCTTGGTCACAAAAGTATCTTAGTCTTTTTTTTTTACCTCTTTGTCAAATACTCTTCAGAATAGCAAATGTTATTTAAATGTTTATTCATTCTTTAAAATAGTGCTTTTTATTTGATTTATATTAATTTCTTGTCGTTTTTAGTGTTAAACGCTGACTAAAAATTAAAAAACGAGCAGAGTAAAATATATTCTCTATAAAAGTGTATTTGGCATGTACTTTGTAATATCTAGAACGAATTAATTGCATTTACAGTGACTCATGTGAATATAACTACCTGGATCTTCATCAATTTCGAATTTCGTCAATTGTTTACGGATGGATTATCAACAAAACTTGAATATCAGTAAATAACATCGACGAGCCTCTATTAAGTATTAGAGCAGAACATCTATCGGGAAATCTAAGGGAAAAAAGACAGCTTCAGGTTCAAGCATATTATGATACTGGGGGAGGGGGCAACGCCGTGACCGTTCAGAACGCGAAAAAAAAAAATCAAAAGTCATTTCCATGTGAAAGCGTCGCGAAATATGAAGACGCGTTACGTTGCCATCTTTATCATTTTAACAGGATTGTTCAGCATGGAGGATGGTTTTGCGAAATGATGTTACACTTCGCGGAAGAACGTGCCACTGCGCTGAAAATCTAAGCGAGTGTTCATCTGCGCGTAACGCACACAACGCTTGACCTCCGGATATTTGAAGAAGGAAGAGGCCTTTTATTTATTTTTTTTTTTTCAAGTACTGAAATGGCAGGAATGGAAACATCAAGGTAAAATTCCGAGCATTTTTAAATGAAAAATAGAAGCAAAAAACAGGTATAAAACTTTACCATTATCAGTTTGAAAAAAAAAAGGAAGACAGTATTTCATTACTTCAAATAAAACCCATTTTTTATGCACAAACTTTTATGTTATACGCCAAAACTGGTAGTTTATTATATTTATTACAAAAAAAAAAAAAAAAAAAAAATATGCCGTGAAGTTATTCGTATTTCAGAATGCCATGTTAGCTAGGTTTTTGTATTAAATGTCTCACCGGACATTTCACGCTAAAATGCTCTGTTACGGGATTATAAAATAACGGAAAACCTTCTACAACATACACAGTTCAGTTTTTCCATTACGATCTACCACGAGCAATAAATATTTCATACTTCACATATTTTATGATTACGTAAAAATAACTGAACCATATTTATTCATTAATCCCTTAACGACCATATATTTTTCAAAGAAAAAAAACAGTAACACCTAGGATCTAGTATAAAATAAACTATTTCCAACTACATTATAAGTACTCCGATACTACCATGTGGTATGTAAAATAAGAAATATATTTTTCAGGTATAAAGCAGAGATTGTTTTTTAACTTTCTCGTGCATTACTTCTGAATACTCCAGACCGGAAATATCAAAAAGAATAGAGGCGGAACCTCACCCCGTGATAATGACGGGAGAGAAGGTAGGGGGTTACGGGGAACTTTTAGCCAGTTGTTAAGACAGCGTGATAAGTACATCAGATCGTCTCGCTTGCAACCAGTTCTACACTCGATCAAACCACCAATCGGTTGACCTAGATGGCTTTTCGTAGTTTTCCGCGTGAACTTCTCTCAACAAATCTTTCACAGTAATAAACCATCCCCAAAATGAGTTCAAGTGAAAAAACGGTAATTATAATAAAATTACTATCTGGATACAGTTAGTAAAAGGAGTAAATCCCAGTAGCTTTCCTCTTGCTATTCAGTGGAAACTATTTTTTCTAATGCCTTTATCGATTGCGCAAAGTTTGCCGAGAGATCGTAAAAGTGTAAATAACATCACAAGATACATGTTACCATCAGTACGTAATATTCGATTGATGAACAGTAAAACGGGCATATTTAACTGGCATCAATATTTAGGACTTAGTTGTAATGGTTGGAATTTCGAATGGTTTTTCGATCTTGGAAACGGTGCGTTACATGGTACGCTAATGGCCAGATTTTAAGAGCATAATCAGGTTAATAGAAATCAAAACAATAAACCTTGGAACATTCTTTGGACGGATCTGTGTAGCCGCTGTCCTTCACAAAGTTATTACTGCATAAGCGTCAATAGGGCCTGCAATTGAGTTGCAGAGCAATTGGATGAGTAGAAGACATGGACAAACAAATCACGCTTTTTGACACATAAACAAATAATTTCTTTGCCTTACGATGGGCGAACAGGTATGGTTCTGTAATTAAATACAGTAATCCATGGATTCTAATCTCACGCCTATGCATGTATGTTCAGAATCACACTTAAGCAATAGATCGTAGTTAACCCTTCAATTTCAAAACACCAACTGTTACGTGCTAAACCAAATATATTTTTAATGAAGAGGGGATGATACTCGGAAACACTTTTGTACAAACAGGAAGCCACAATGTTTTGAAAATGAGGGGGGGGGGGTATTTTGTTTTTTGTAAATATTTATGCACAAAGTACAAGGTTTTCTTTAGAAATAAGTAATTACAGATACAAAATTTAATAGTTGATCCTTTTTTAAAAGATTGTTATTGTAACTTTAAAAACATAAAAACAACACTACCTACTTTTATTGCCTTTTAAAGCAGAAAATATACTTGTGGGGTTAAAGTGAACGCGAGGAAATAAACTTATAAACTTAAACTCACATTTTCTTTAACTGCCAACTCAAATTCTACTGCTGGCATAGATGTTCGTAGTATTTCGGAATTGGCTTATTGAAATAGGTCCGGGTTCATTAATCCTAATGTAGCACAATATTGGTTTGATTTGGAGTGCTACTATCTACTTTTTTGCTACATGAGGGCTAATGAGATTGGGACTTACTGCTTAAAACAATTTCCGAACGGCTACGAATGCCATGCCAGCAGTGGGAATAGAATCCATGGACTCCAATGCCAAAGAGCAGTATCTTAACCATTAGGACATCGTCCGGCGAACACAATATTGGATCATTGTTCTTGTTATTTATCCCTCCCCTCTACTGTAGGAGAAAAACTATACCAGATCCGCCGCAATGTGAGACGCATACATAGTTAAGGGTAGTATGCAGTTTTACTTTGAGCGAGGAACTACGAAGGCTGGAGGCAGAGTAAACCTCAAGATTGAGCCCTCGTAATTAAGAATCAGGGACCAGCAGAACCTCCCTCCCTAGGCTTGGCCTGCCACCTCCAGAGGTATCGTTTCAGAACTGAGGACATATAATGGGCCATAGGCTCCAAACCTCACTGTCAATTCGAACCAATAACGTAAAATCTATCAATCTGAGTCGAAAATAAACTTCTCAGTGATAAATCAATCCTTCTTACTAGCAAATTTCCTTAAACTGTTATGTAAAAAAATAATATCATTGAGATAACAAATATTAAAAATTTTTCAACCAGTTGGTTAGGACCGTATTTTCTTTATGGATAAAATACGCTACATATACATGTTGACAGTTAGGCGACCTTTAAAAAAAAGGCTCGCCAGAAACACGAAAACAAATACCCCATAATGAATAAAGTCGTACAAGAATAAACTATAATTAGAAACGTCAAAACTGATACAAAAGAAAAATCGAAAACAATTCTAACACTCAAGAGATAATGCTACTACAAATTACACCGATAACAGAGACACGAACTTCAACGACCAACACCTTTCCTAATCAGAGTTCAAAAGAAAGAAAAACGATCCGTTTCTGAAACAAACACCTAACTACTACGCAACACTCCGATAAGGAACTCGCATCCAGTTCCGCAGACTGCATAACACAATGTGTAAACGACCTTAACAATGACTTTGAAAGTGTCTGTCTGAGTGATGTCAACAAACAACAACTGAACAGATATGGATGAACAGTTTCGCCCGTAAACGGACCAATAAGAGGCAAATCACTGGGAAAAAAAGTGAAATCCTCTTTAGCGGCAATAATTGGAAACACAGATTTAAAGCTTCAGAGGATTAAGACGTGTCTACCAGACTACAATACCACAAGCGAGAGGGGAAGAACGTGAAGGGAATTTTTTTCCAGAATATGCAAAAAGCTTTCGAGACGAGAAAAATCAAAGCTAAACGACGATTCCATTCTTTTCTGAGTAATTATTTGCAACCACAGTAAAGTTTTAAGGGAAGATTATTTGATATCATACTAGGTAATGTGGTGATGTAAATACAATATATTAACCTTTTAAGGGCTAGGACTGTTATAGTTAAATTTAACAAGACCCGTCAAAAGATTTTAGGATTGGCCAGGATGTCTCCCAGGGTTCTATCGAATACTCTTCTATCTATTTTTTCTGGTATTAAAAGGGTCATTTCCAAGAGATGCAATGAGAGTATTTTTGAGGATCATGTTGTCTTCTGGTATTTAGGTTCTGATATTAAGACTATTGAGGATAATATTAACCTCACACTCAAAGAATTCAGTGATTTTGCTCGAGATCATAAACTGACCTTTAATACATCGAAATCGGTTGTTAGTTTTTATACTACAAATAGGCATATTTACAATTATCAACCTGTCATATTCTTGAATAGTCAAATTTTACTTTATGAGAAGAATGCAAAGTACTTAGGTCTCATTATGGACCAAGATATTCTTTGCGATAGGCATATCAGTTCTCAAGAAGTGAGATATCGAAAGAGGCTAAATCTCCTGAAATATATCTCTGGGCAAGACTGGGGCGTAGAAGCTACAACACTGAAACTAACTTAATCCTTCCTTATTAGACCCATTCTTGAATATGGACAACCTATTTATGCATGTGCTTCGGAATCAAACCTTAATAAATCGAAAATAATACAAATTAGTACAGCAAAAATTATAACTGGTTTGACACGTAGCTGCCCTTACAAAATAGTTCTTTAGGAATCTAATCTTCAGCCATTGAACTTAAGAAGAATCTCTAGTCTTACGAAATATTACAATAAACTTATTAATTATGGAGATCAAAACAGAACCTCTTCCTATCTCAAAAATTGGAATAATTATATAAGACTGAAAAGGAACAGTCTCTTCTCATTGGCTAACTCAAATGACTTTATTGATTTGCAATCTCCCTGCAGAGTTGAATCATGCCCTGTCTTAGTCCTAATACTAAAATTTTTGGTGTCTATTTTTACACAGAGCTGGTGTGCTCAGTCCAAAAGTGTAAAAACAACCCAGAATGAGACAAATACCTCTTGAAACTATTGAACAGATACCGGCAGAAGCAATACAGACGGAAAGAAGGGAGATGAGGGCATTTCTGGTAATGGGGTTTATGTTAAAACTTCTACGTCCATTTTGATTCTCGGGATTAGAAACTCAGACATTTGTTCTGTATTTAGATCGGAGCTCAACGCTGTTGAAAACAGTCTGAGTCTTATTGAGAATAGAGCCCATATGGATCCTGACAGATAGCAAATCTCCAATCCAACACTTAAAAAATTGGATGAATGTTGGAGACAGAGCTGGTACTTCAATTTTAGAAAAGATCTATAGACTCCCGAGGCATTTTGACGTTTATTTTTTATGGATTCCTTCTCATGTTGGAATTAGTGGAAATGAGATTGCTGACTTTCTGGCCTAAATCTGCTTCATTGGAGCCTTCTCGTCCAGATATGCCTTCCACTTTCAATGAGATACTTTCTGAAAGTAAAAAGAGGTACATGGATCTTTGAAGGGTTCCTCCTTCTCATGGCCTGGTGAAGCACTACTCTTTGACGGACTGAGAAGAGATTCGACTTGCCTATCTCGCTTTACCAGTGGCCATCTAAAGTCTATCTTATGTACAAGTACAAAAAATTTTTAGACTTTACACAAAATGCAGGTTGACTCAGGCTGCGCCTGAGAACATTATGGAGTTGGTCTAGCTGGCTGGACCAACTGAGATTAGAAACAGCAACTTTTTAAAAGATAATATAAAACTTAGCGCACGACATTTTGGAAACAACTTTAATGATATCAGGATAATGATGATCCAATATATTCTGCTATCAATATTCGCTTCTGAATCCTATACAGTTGCCCAAAACTCATCAATACTGCATCAAAGTCACTATATTTGAAGGTTACAGAAAATTTATGGCATCAGTTTGAATAAGAAATTATCACACTTCTACGAGAATGTATTTAAGAATGTGTCTCTTGGATAAATAGTATTAAAATCTATCAATATTATTCTGAAATTCTCGTTCATTCTATGCCAACATGTTTTGAACATGTTACAGGAAATTTTAAAATAAGAAAAAAAAACTAAATAGAATATATCCTAACATTAACGTCTCTAAAAATTTTGTATAGAGAACGAATTTTACTTTGACCCTGCTAATCTATATATGAGCTAAGTTTCATAAATATTGTGTAAAGCTTAACGTTCTTAGTCTAAAATTAATCATTCGTAGTTTTATCTGCTATTTCAGTAAAAAAAAATATCAAATATTAGTAAAATTTATCACTTTTTTCCATTTAAAATTTCAAATTAAAACAGGAAAATGCCTATTGTACAAAGTTTTATTTTGACAGACTGTAAGCAAAACCAAAACAGCAGATATACCCTAAAAAATTACTATTATTACATCGAAAATGTTTCTAAAAACATTTTGTCTTGATAAATATATAGAGTCTCTATTCTGTTTACTTCAGTCTAATAGCAGTACGTCAACATCTACCTACGAAAGTGAAAGTTCAGTCGCTATCCACTCATTCTAGAGATGCATAAATTAACATTACATTGTTTGCCGCGGGCGTAGCATACACCGCCTTCCAGGAAGTAATCAGATGAGTGGAACTCGCAAAACAAAATGATGAACACAACTCCAGGAAGAAGTGCCTCAGTATATGTTTCCCCTCTGATTTTAGAGATAACTACTTTAATATGAGCGAAAAGGATTTTCTGACGCAATCGTAAAATAGATTTTGGTCGATACAAAAAAGTACAGCATAACTTCAATAAGTTATCCTTATCTACGGTTCAGTATTGTCAAAACAAATTAAGAGTTCGTGTACCTGAAATAAAACTGAATCGGGGAATGGAGTATGAGAATGTTTGTCTAACAAAATTTAAAACAGGGTTGGTCATTTGCAACGAAGGCTTGACACAAGTTGTTTAAATGTGCATTAAATGATAATACAAACAAAAACCTTGAATTCCTTAAGGCTTTATCACACATCAACCTGGACATGTTGGAAAAACAACTGATTCAGTTAACGATTCCTTTTCCGGTGAAAAATGCGAAGATTTCTTGTGTGACAGTGATACATTTTCAGTCGATTACAGACCTTATATTTGAACCTGAACAAAAATAAATCGGTTGAAAATTTTTCACTAACACGCAGAAAATCTAAGCATCCCTCATCCGGAAAAAGAATCTTAAACTAAACTCGATAGTTTTCAACTTGTAGATATTGACATATGATAATTCCTTAATATTCCTTGTAGATGCTTATTTTACGAACGCAAACGGTGTGTCAAAAGCCAATAAGAGCGTGGAAAAAAAATTTATAAAAAAGGAGGGGTGTCCCCACATTTAACTGATACCTCAAAATTAATACAGCAACCCTTACGTATCTAATACATGTATCAACAATCCTTATAAGGATTTATAACCCCTACATACCACTTCGCTATGCCACTGTGCCAAGTACATCATTGTAATATATTTACATGAAACAGGTGGGATTCCACCTTATGTATACATTCGATCTTTAACAAACAGTATAAGAGAAATCGTTTCCACTGGTTTATATGAAAGTTTAACTTAACCAGATACGTAAAAGATCTATCGAAGCATATAAGAAAGATCAAATTGCTATGATAATCTTCGTCTTTATTGGCCTTACAGCCCAGAGTGGGCCTTAGCCTGCCACCCAACGCTTCTCCAGACAGCTCTGTTCTTGACTTAATTTTTCAGTTGAAGATGAAGTATTTAGGTCCATCAAGACATCATTCGTCTACCTTTTCTTGGGTCTACATCTTAGCCTATCCCACATGGGCCTTTAAATGCAAGATCTTTACCACTCGGCTGTCAGGTGATCTCACAATGTGCCCAAGCCATGAGAGTATCTGTGCCTTGATGAATTTTACTGTTTTTATGTTTGATAAGAGCCTCTAGTTGGTCATTAGTATTATTCTCCAACAATTATTACTTAGCTCTATTGGACCATAAACTTTTTTAAGTAATTTTCGCTCAAAAATTAGTAAATTATTTACAGCTCTTTGTGCCAGAGCCCAAGTCTCACATAAACAAGCAATAATAATTAATTGCCAGCATGACTGGATTGTAAATATTGCAAAATGAACTTCAGTCCTTGGGATGAATGCAAGGCACGTAAAGGGAAAAAAAAGTACACATTCGCCAAATTTTAATAAATAATATTCCCGTTGCAACTGACCCCGAAAAAGCGGATACTGGTATTGTCTGCTCGCAGGACAGCGAACGAATGATTGAGTAATAACTGACTACAAAGGCCAGTCAAAGCTCTCTGCTCGCAATGCGTTGCATATGATAATTTAAACTTTTGCACGATTAACTCCAATCGCCTCACAAATCTACAAGTTGATAAACAAATTATCACTAAATATTTACTTATCAGTTCATAGACACGAGCATATCTTTTAAAACAAAATAAGCATGCTAATAAATAAATCACGAAATTTAAAAAACATTTTTAAAAATTTTTTTAATTAAAAGTCTGCAGGAAATATGTAAAACAAGCTGTAACAGCTGTTTTATATTTTTCTGTGAGTAGTTTAAACTTTCATAAACATATGTATACATATTCAAGTTTATTAAAATTTAAACAAATCGCAAATTTAAAAATGAAATAAAATTTCAAGGAATAGCAAGGAGTATTTAAGCAGATAGAAAAGCAAAAGAGAAATGCACATGTCTCAAAACACCAATAATCTGTAAACCATCGTGTGAATCGTTGAACACAGTGTAAATTGGTTTTATTATAGTTAGTACATTTTGTTGACGCTGTTGAATGCCATATGAGGAATTTATAGGAAATGAATTCGTCGCATCATTAACCAATTGAGTGCGGCGAAGAGCTACCACTCTTCTCATATATTGTCAAAAATGCGTGGAAAAAAGATCGTGATGCCATATGTTACTATAATTTTCCTATTAATTGAGATAAAAATAACATTTAATCTCTAGTGTGAAAATTATAGTAAAATACAGCAGTGCGACCACACTTCTATGCATTTTTGACACAGCACGATAGCGCTTCGTAGCATTCAGACGGTTAACCTGTGGAAATGATTGCTTACATTTTACCGAGATATTTGGTACCGGTGCGGGGTACAGTATTCCAAAAACATTACACAGAGTAAGAAGAACGGGCCGTCCAGTCAGCACTTTGTCAGCGATGTGCTGAAGGTCACGAGTTTAAATCTGGAATGAGGATTGATGTCTCCATAGATTGGGAGAGCTACGGTCTGCTTTTTTGCTTCACAAGGACTAATGAGACCGACTTCCAACTCTAAGCCAATTCCAGAAGGCAACCATGCCAATAGGGGAATTTTATTCTTTGCACATGTATCTTATATTTTCTCTTACTTTCATCTGCAACTCATCTGTACCATTCAAAAAATAAAATGTGACCAAAAGTCTAATGGAACACAATGCTAGTAGGTGTCCACATACCCAGAGTCGAGAAAAGGAGTACAATAAATGCACCTCAGTTGTTGGGTATAGGCCCTGTTTGGTTCACCTTGTAGTGGTCCAGTCTGCTTATCGAGGGAGGTAGAGCTGCATTGACTGCGGATGTTGCGACGAACTCTACTGAGACCTTTCGCGCGACGACCGGTCTGTTGTTGCGACACCTTGTATTCGGGGTAATGGAAAGCAAAAGCCATATCACCATAGAAATTCCTCTTACCCTGCATTCTTAGCATATCTTGATTCATAGCAATAACTATTACTTGTGAAGCATTTAAATTTTCTAACTATGATATTATAGAATCAGCCTTATATAGAGAAAATAGCAACGGTTATTATTTTTTTTTGACTGAGCAACATGAACTCCTGAAAAACAATGTATATTTATGATAACAGGTGATGGTACCATTTCTCACAAATGTCATTTTCAGCTGCGTTGTTTTACAAAGGAAAATATAAAACTAAGAGCGACCATGAAGGTCTCTCACGGCTAGTATAAGTAAAAATCACTACGTAGTTTATAGAACTCTTTTTAACCTTATTTAATCATTTTGATCTTCGGAACTGAGTGGCTACTGTTACCTTTTCCTTTACTCCCTTAACAACTTTTAACGTGCCCCTAGGGATACGGGAGCTACAGGTTGAGATTGGTTTGGAGCGCTACGATCTACTGTTTTGCTACACGATGACTAATAAGACCGGGATGTAACGTTACGGGATCCTCGGGTAGCATGTGGGTGTCCAAGTGGTTATGACACGACGTACAGCTTAGAAAAAATAACAACGTTTATTCCTGATTAAAATGGAGTATGTACAAATTTTCCAAATGGAAATCACAGAGCTCAGGCGTGCTGGTGAGGACCTAAAAGTCCCACGTTCAAGGCGAACCTTAAAAACAAACTGCGGACAGGTGCCGACAGATACCGTTGTACAGGGGTACAACTCGGCCTCCTTGAGTCCCACAAAAAAGCTGGAGAAAAACTATAAAAAAAAAAAAAACCAACCGCCGCCAATCGAATCTCTGTCCGTTCTCTTTTTTCTAGGGACCCTCCGGCAAAAAACTCGCGCCACCTGACATCACCTTTCACCTCTTCCCATTGGCTTTTCTTTCCTCGTCGTCGTCTTAGTAGCCTCTGATTGATTCCTTCGGTGGTGCCTCGCTGTCTGACCTTCCAATCACCTCGAACATCTCAAGGCGTGGTCGAAGCAACAATCCTTTGTAATGTAGAGTCAAAAACCCAGACAGAGTGTCGCGCTGCCCTGGGCTTTAACAAAACCCCTTTGTGAAACCAATGTGGTGTCACGACGTCACAGGGAGCTACTGCTTAAAGCCGATTCCGAATGCTTACGAATATACTAGTGGAATTCGAACCCTCGAATTCTTATATAAAAGAGCAGCACCGTACCATTCGGCCACAGTTCGGCATACCACTGGTTGAGAGCCGTTATTCTAACGGCAGCTTGTAAAATACGGCAGCTTAAAATCAATCAAATAGCTGTATTGATCTGAAGTCAATCATTTATTTATACCTACTTGCACGTCGAAGGATGTACTTATTTATTTATTTATTGAAATAACTATTTAGTTATTCAGCAATTTTCCATAAAAACAAGATAAATGTACATTAAATATACCATTTGGGGGCAGTGTTCAAAAATGGAAATAGTATTACCATGTCAAGTATTAAATTATGCTTCCTCCGTTGGAATTTTACGACATTCACGGGAAACATATATTACAAAAACCTTCCTTGAAATTCTCCCAGAATTCTTTCAACTACTAAACTAAAGCCTTGGACAGAAGCGCGTTTCCCGTGAAGAGCAGTCTTCTTTCTTTTTGTACCTACAACTAACATTAAGAATGCCTTCTAGGGCCATTTTTACATTTTGGCAAGCTTCCACCAACCATATCGAGCGCAAAATAACTACTTTCCTCCAACTGGGTTAAGAGTTTCCTAGTAAAATGTTCATTATGATGCTATTTTTCGCAAAGCGTTGAACACCACGAATATTTTAATAATCAACTATACAGTACTTTAACGTGCAACCTGGTATTAAAGAGAAATACTGAGACAACTTTAACATTTTTAAGTCGAGGTTAAAAATATTTCAACTTCATTTTGTGAAAGGTAAAAGAATGATTCGAGTGGATTAACTAATTTTATTAATAGCATTAATTAAAAGACTACGAAACAAGAATCGCATAGTGTTTCATATCAATTAATCATTTTTTCCCATAAAATAAAAGAAAACATACAGTAGTAGTATGATTTAAAATAACATAACACAAATTCTCTACTTTTACGAGTGTCCAATTAAATCGTAAAATGACAGCATTAATATATTAATAAATCTCTTTCTTCTATTCAAACTAGGCATAATAGAATTTTTTTTTAATTTTTAGTTTTCCATGGGTATTTTTTTTAATATAATTATCATCAGTCTTTAAATTATCCACACTTTGGTAATTAATTCATGTATATGGGATAAAATGAGCAGCGGTAGCTGAGTTGAAAAAGGCAGCGATCTCAAAACCGGAAGGTAGCAGGATCGAAGCTCGATGCAGCCAAAAATCCATCGTGTTTATTAATAGAGGCTGGGGCATGTTATATAGGTTCGTGGTCACAATGTCCTCAAATTCCCAAACGTTACTATGTTGGGGCAGGCAAAACCTGAGAGTTTCTTTCATGGTCCCTCTTTCAAAACTTCGAGGACCCTTCTAGAGGTTCAGTCAGTTTTGAGCCCTCGTTATTCCTCGTTCGAGTAAAGCTGCATATTACCATTACCCATGGACTAGTCGCATATTGGGACGGGGTCTATTGGACCTGGTGGTAGGCTTTCTTATACCCGGCGGACGAGAAACAACAACAGGGGGAAAATATGGTTTACCACATTAACACGTTGAAGACGGTATGCGCTAAAAAGTGTCTAGCCTCAGTTCCCGAACATTTTTTGTTAAAGTGATAACAAAGAAATCCAAAAAACGTGAATTTCCGTCATCCGTCGCCAACAGTTGAAAAATAAAAGACAGGAATTCCCGTCTTCAATGTGTTAAAAGGATGTACCGCTTCCATTGTATATGATTATCAATGAATGATGTATATGATTATCAAGTGGAAACTATTCTCAAGAGCAAATTTTACCACGAAATGGTAAAATTTGCTATTGAGAATAGTTTCCTCTTAATTAAAAAAAATTAATTGAAAAATATCTGGTATCTTAAATTACAAGCAATAACTTCAGATTAAATTCAGTAAACTATACTATGGGAAATTAAATTTATAACTTCTTAGAAAGTTTATTATATCGATATTAAAACCCGAACAAAAAGGTGCAGAATTATCTCTAATAACAAATGCTATTTAAAGAATAGTATGTCAATTGAATAAAAAACTGGCAATTCTTAAAAATAATTAAAATATTTTCACCTATTTATTTTAGGTCATTGGTGGCTCAATCGGCAAGGCAACGATTTCGTAAACAGAAGTTTACGAGATCGAGGCTCGAGCCGGCTAAAGATCCGTGTGTTCATTAATGGCGGTTGGAGAGCGTAAAATAGGTCCTTGATGACAATATCCAATATACCAAACATTATTTTCGGAGGCGGCAGGCCAAACCTGGGGGTGTTTTGTTTGGTTCCTGTTTCAAAATCAGGAGGACCCATTTGAGATTATTGTACCGTAGCGGTTCTACTAAAACGATAGGTGAATCCCCTCGCCTTCATACGAGTAGCTTCTGGCTCACGTGCTTGATAAATGTGTTGCAAGTGGCATTAGCAACAAAAGAACGCTACACGCGGCCATAATCTCTGTAAACGCCGAGCGGTCGCGCTGTCTCTATGTCCGGTTAGTCTGTCACACCATAGTCATTATGGATATGACTTTGCATGGGTTCCTTGCAATGAAGCAGCCATGGAGACTAAATAACTAGCCGTAGATGATTAAAACTTAACAACTGTTCATTTATTTAACAAAAAGGAAATGTTAAAAAAAAAATAAACTCAATGCAGATGCAACCTATCATCCAGAGAGGAGATCACTCTAGATCAACCTGCTCGTATCAAAAGTTCAGCCGGGAGTCCCTCCAGCTTCTTCCTTTCCCAAACAAGAAACCTCGGGTTTAGGGGAGGTTGTCACCCCCTCCCCGCTTTGACCCTTGTCCTTTGGGTAGCCAAAAAGCCCTTTGGCGCCTGTCCGACTCGATCAAAGCAAAATTCCTTTTCTCTGTCGGTGCGTTGATAAACGACACACTCGACACGTCAGTGCATCAACAAAACCATTACGATACAATACTGCCGTTTTCAATTGTTAAAATAAACAAAAGTTCGCTTGACCACCGACAGGGTCAGACGCGACTCTTACAATCTCACTACATGTCCAACCAGGCCGTATTTGAGATTCGAATCCGAGTCCACTCTGCGGAAGCCAACAGCACTAACCACTATATACATTGGACAGTTTATTATTAACTGTATCTGTCGGAAACAATAAAAAGAGAAGAGAATGTTTTCTAAATTATATATGAAGCAACTTCCACCGATAGATAAGAAATCACTTATGTATTTACATTTTTCTAACAAGTTAGAAATAAGACAAATACTCTTGCCGCTTTAGCAGAATATCAAAATAAAAACTTTCAAACATCAATAAACGAAGCGAAAATTTGCACTGTGAATTTTATGCCATCAATGCATAATGTACATTAAATAAATCCTTGAATTTTAAAACAGAATTTAGAACAATGAACTTCACTGATATTTTGCTTCTTCATATTACTGAGAAAAATAAAAATTCGCTTCCACACCCTGCTCAGAAATAAGAGATCACAATTGACGAAGATGCAAACGTTCATGAGGCTGATTTAGAGGTCAGGAGAACTGGTTACAAGTCAAACTTCCATCTTTCTATAATGCGGGAGAATATGTATGAAAATATATTTTTCTCCGTGCATGTGTTAATGATTATATCATTTTTCGGCTCACCTGCGTTACGAAAATTTTGCAATAAAAATTTTACTAGTAAAGACGTGGTCGATTGAAAACCTTTTCTATACGGAGTATAGAAAAAAAAAATCTAGGTGGTGCATTTGGGGGTAGGGGTAGCATCCTCTATTTTAGACCAATAGTGGTGTGATTTATGACCCTGATGTCTGACATTGATCCACAAAGGGTTTTTAAATGAACTATGCAATGATTTTTATAAATTTATTTGGACATCATAAAAGAGAACAGAATCGAAAATATAAAAAAAAATTAAAATAGACCAAACTTTCCATAAAAAAGCTACAAATTATAAAAACTGATTTTCTAAAACAATGATTCAACAGTGTAATAATGCACATTTATTTCTCAAATTTGGAATCTTCATTAAAAACTAATACGAACAAACTCAAAAATGTTCTAGAACGTTTTGCATACATTTCTTTCTTTAAAAAATCTAAAGAATTTTCGAAAAAAAAAAAATGTTTATTCGTAAACGAATTTTGAAAAGATAATACAAAGGTTTCATATTAAAAAAGAAAAAATATTTCTTTAAAAAAATGCTAATTATTTAACTCTTATGAAAAGGACCTTCAGAATGTCAGAGCTTGAACAAATAAGTCAATATTTCTTTTTATTTTTCGTCAAAACATCAAGTTGGCGTACACTTTTTTTAAGTTGAATTCTTGCAATCCAATGATTATTTTATTTCCTCAAAACCTGTTTATTGTTGTTGTACTTCCTTGAATCACATTGTACACTTTGAAATCATTTTTCCACTTTTGATGTTTTTTTGCCTTATTCGTGACCTCAAAATATATTCCAGGTGAATTAAGTTTTTTTTCTAAATTTCCGGGCATTGTTTATTAAAATGTTTTCTAAAAAACTTCGTATGCTTTTTTAAAACGTTAAGACATATCAAATAACAGGGTGTGTCATAAAACGAAACTACACAAAATATTGTTATAAAACTACAAATTCGAATAATTGCTTCGTATAAATTGTTTTTAAAAATAATTAAAAGTCAGCTCCCAGTTATGTTTTTACATAAACATAATTTTATGATAAAACATTAAAAATAATGAAGGTAATTAAAATTCGAAGAACTGGGTGCCTTTATAGAGAATGTTGTTGGATGATTAACGTGACCATTTATTTTTTTACTCTAAACGGGACATCGGTTTTCTTTAGGTCAAATGATAGGTCGTCAATGAAAAAACAACACTTTTTTAAAGTTATTTATTCAGAAAAAGTTACGGCTTAAAAGTTACGAATTGCAAAATATAAGTACCCAAAATGTTTATTTATATTTATCAGAAGAACAAAATTGTTTTAATATAGATGGTGACGATTTCAAGTAAGAATGAAACTCTTGGCACGTTTTACAGGGTATCTGCAAAAATAAAATTTTTCAAATCCATGACTTTCCCTGATTTAGCAGATCATTTTCCATGACTTTAAAAAGCTTTCGTTAAAGTATATATGAATAAAACTTCTGATGTACATACAAACAAAATATATGCTTTTAGAGAAATTACAGGAATTTTATCATAAAAAACTATAAACTTACTTTATAAGTGTTAATAAACTCACATACATAAAAATAAATTGTATCTACATACCTAAGTTTAATCATATAGCAATTTTTCAATTAAAATGTTTCTAATTTGGTATTATCCAGGTGACCATGAATAATAGACAAATATAACCCTACAACATTTATATACAATATCCCTAAAGATAAACTTATATTTTGTGCAAAAAATCAACTAATTTTTATTAAAAAATAATTATTATATTAAAAAATTTTAATCTACAATTTAAGAAAAAACAGAATAATATACATTTACCCACCCATTAAGCTTTCTTGCTTTGAGTTTCCTTGGTGAACAAATTTTACTTGGTCAATAGGATAATACGTAAATACCAAACTCAGTAACTTCAGCCAAATGACAAGTAAAAACAGAATTAAACAATTCAATGCATTTTTTTTTATTCGGTAGTTTAGCGGATCCATGACTTTCCATGACTTTAACTCATTTTATTTGAAAAATCAAGACTTTCCATGACAAACTAAATCCATTGTCTAAATCCATGATTTTCCATGACTTTCCAGGTGCGCGGAAACCATGGTTTTATTTATTTATTTTATATATATATATATATTCACCTTAATTATCAACATCGCCTTTAGAACTGAATTTTGTAACTGGGTTTTCTCAGTTGTCCACAATTTGTTCATAATAGAAAATACTCTTTCTACTGGAGCATTTGTAGCAGGCATATATAAAATATATTCAAATACAATAGAAAAGCAGGGCGGTGATCGGCCGTCTGCTACTCAAATTTTAGCGCGGTTTCTCCAAACGGGACAATTTTGCGTCCCACAGTCCATTTCGAGGACAACGGGACTCGTAACTGTAAAAAGGGACAGTCACGTTCAAAACGGGACATCTGGTCACGTTATGGATGACTCCAAGACTGTAACTGGTCTGCTCCCCTACCACCCAATATAATGAGGAAATATATAAGTGTTTTATCTATATTATTTTTTATATCATATATTTAAAATGAACTCAAAATATTTTGTTAATTCTTTCTGTTCCTAGTATATTAATTTTTAATTTTTTCTTCTATATTTTATTAATATTTAAAAATATTTTCGAACACTCTATGGATATTATTTTGCTGATAAACTGAATAGTTTCATCATCATCAGCAGCATTGGCACGACAGCCCTTTGTGGGCCTGGGCCTTCCTTAGAAGCTTTTCCCAATCTGCCCTTCTCCCAGCAATTGATCTCCAGTTCTTTACTTTTAAGATGGCAAAATCTTCATCCACACAGTCTTTCCACCGTTTCTTAGGCCTTCCTTTTGGTCTTTTATTGGAAGGGAGTGCATTAAAAACCCTCAAAGTTGTTCGTTCTGGGCTCATTCTCATTACATGTTTATTCGAGGGAAATATTTTTTATTTAAACGTTGAATTTTCATAAAAAAGTGGCGAATTTCTAAATTGAAATTTAGTTTTAATTACTTTAATAAATTCAAAATTTGAAACGATTACCCCAAATTTATATTAAAGCATATTGGGAGTTCTAGAAAATATTTTATAAGAATCTATGACAAGAGTAGTTTCTAGAGACAATTTAAAAATTATGAAAATTCATAAAAAATAATTTTTAATCACATCAGATTTTATAGCTAAAAATTTATTTTTCACCTATTTAAAAATTTCTATTTGGGGCGAATAGTCTTCTTTTGGAGCCCATTTTCCTCATGGTGGGGCGCCCCTATAACTGATGCGCCCGTGTAAATGCCACCTTTGCAAAGCCCTAGATTACGGCTTTGATTGGGTACTATAGTCTGGACCAGGGTTCGAAAACTTGACATAAAAAGATACCTTTACGAAAAATTCGGGACTTAAAACGAATCAGTTATTAGATTGGAAAACTCATCTGGATTACAGAACTTACACGTAAGAGTTGGTTTGTGATGCCAATAGTCAGGACAGTAAACAGCAAAAAAAAGTGCACATTTAATGAGTCATCAACTATGTGAATACGCCACCAGTTGATAAAAAGTCTTCAAGAGCTCGAAACAAAGGATTCCCCAGTTCGCGATTCTCGTGTTTCCGAAGTGCGCAGCAGGCAGTCGGAAACTTTCGCACATGACCGTTGATCCGAAAAATGGATCAGTTTAGGAAGAATGAAAGCGGATTACTACAGATGCACGCTTACTTAATTCAAGCAGAAGAAAAGATGGGGGAAATTATGACATAGCTATGAAATGAGAGGAAATG
This sequence comes from Pardosa pseudoannulata, assembly GCA_032207245.1. Taxonomy (NCBI): domain Eukaryota; kingdom Metazoa; phylum Arthropoda; class Arachnida; order Araneae; family Lycosidae; genus Pardosa; species Pardosa pseudoannulata. Next base: position 169,473,334 of record CM063508.1, on the reverse strand, counting down.
CCCAGAAGCAAACTACGGTATGACTATACACGACAGTACCCGAATAACAAAGTACTCTCACTAAGAAAATTTCCTGAGCACAAATACACTTTCCTCCCCACCCCTGTTTTATTTTTAAATGGAATTTTAAAAAAAGTATAGCAGTAACAAAAATATTTTCTTGGGTTCTGAAAAATGCTTTTTTACTCTCTTTTGCAAAATTGATATAAGAACGTCGCTTCATAGATAATGAAAGCGGAAAAATCTATTTTGAAACAATATAATAACGCCCGTAATGAAATTTTCGCTTTTCTTTCGTACTTAAAATGACAGAAAGCGAAAGAAAGATAAACATATTTTCGTTTTATTATATTCGACCATTATTAAGATTACCATTATTAAAACATGTTTCGTCAGAAAGTCTGTTAAATTTCCTCTGTATTATGCAAGTCTTCGAAATACCGCCCCCAAAAGGCCTTATCTCACGAAAATACGAACTGACAACTGTTTCGACTGCAGACAAGTGAAAATCTACCTGTAGTTCCATAATTTCAAAATTTTCAATGTACAATTCCCATAACAATGTCTACAAAATCGTAGTTGATATTTAAATGTTTTGTTCGGAATATTTTTAAAAACTATTTAAATTACAACCTGTAATTCGATACAAGTCTTATCACACGACAACTTAAAAATGTACAGACTATTTCTTCAAGCTGAAACTTTTACAAATTTTGTACAGTATCAGGTTACTATTTTGTTGAAGTAGTCTATCCAAATTTACCTTTCCTCATTGGCGTGGAATCCCATACTGACATTGGCAGATATACGAGTACTACCTGAAAAAAAACAAAAAAAGGGGGGAGGACTGACATTTGCGAAGCTTCTTATCTATGAGAATATAATGCATCAATCCAATATTTGTGTCTTTGATATTCCATTCATTATTTTTTCACTAAAATATATTTACCTCCAGCGCAATGAACCACTCCACCATACATGCTATAGCGACTATCTAGAATTCGGCACTCTCAAGATTCTCGTCTCTAATTGGCTGAAGTGATCCGACTAGTTAGACTTTTCCCATCCAGTATGAGAAAAGTCGAACTAAAAGAACAACCCTATTTCACGTGCATTACATCCATCCGTAGCTCAAAAGAGTCGCGTGAAATGTTGTCA
>CM063508.1:169447176-169467176 GCA_032207245.1 Pardosa pseudoannulata | reverse complement strand
TGGAAATTTCCGGAGCAAAGAAGATGGCAGGAATTTTCATAATGGGTATAAATACCTAGCAACTGCTAGTAGTGGTACAGTTAGAAGTGGTTAGGGCGTTTTGCTGCCTCTAATGTATATGCTGTAAATACCTTGTGAATAAAATAGTGTTAGATAAGTCTTATGGTCTTTTTCCACTTTAAATCCATACATATATGGGTTTGACAACCAGACAGTTAAATAAAGTACAAAGAATTTGGTTGGTTCTCTGCCTTTTACATGTATATAAAACTACACTGTTTTAAATATAAATATGCATTTTTTTAATTCCTGAAATACGTACTTCACAAATTTATTATTTACAGAAAGTTTCTATATTTAGAGCACAATAAAATAGATACTAAGGATTAATAGCTTGTGACAAAATTGAAATTACATTTTATTCACACTTTATATGTTAATTTTTTATTTCAAGTTAATTTTGTATTTAGTTTTGAGATTTAAAAAAATGACTGCTTAAGTAGAGGGAATAAAATTACACTGAATTATAACATCTCAAAATAATTTTTTTTAATGCCCAAAACAAGAAATAGTTTATTTTTAAGGTAATTACAAAACCGACTAACTCTTAAGTTTTTGATAAAACAGAATAATGATAAACAATATAAAATAGATTTTGAGACTAGATACCACAAAATATCCTATCTTATATATATATATAGTTCCATATCATTCTAGAGTTTTGAAACATATCTGCTTTTCATTGCAAAGTTTCTCTTGGCATTTTCATTCTTCTAAATTGACTGCAGTATATTTTCAGCTTTGTCCGCCTTTTATTTAAAATTTTAATAAGTTAAAAAATATTAGCTACCTTGAGGCTTGCATTTTCTGTTAAAGACTGTATATGCTATTAAGTGGTGCCTATTATTTAATTGAAAATATTATAAAATTTGAATAAAATTATGAATTATTATTTTTGCAAGCAAATTTTATATATAACTTTTATGCAATTAGCAAAAATACACGACTCAGTTATTATAATTTATATATAGCTAACAAATAGCAAAATTATATTTAAAAACAATTTTCCACAAAATATTCAAATGATGAAAAAATACTTCTTAATAAAATTAAGAAGAAAAGATATTCTTAATAAGATTTTATATGCATTTAGTATACAAGATGTATAAAAAAAATTTCAAGTTATCATATTATTATATTTTAGATGAATCTACCAAGATAGCCCAATGTGTATATCTAATTAGCAAAAATAACAAATAAGAAACTACAAATCACAAAATAAATTGTACTCTATTTCCATTCACTACATGGTACCTTTAATATATTTTATTTTGATCTATTTTTCATTATATAAAATTTCAAAAGGTTTTACTCATAGAAAGTAATTATTCTATATTTCAATCAAATAATATAAGTAAAGAGTTTATTTATGGTTAATTCTTAAAATTATCATTAGAATATCTTAGTTTGTAGCTTCTAAAGTTAAATTAATATCCTACTTTTAAGAAAATTTAAAATGAATAGAAACATAACAATATAGAACTATTCCTAAAATTAAAATTTTCAAACAGAAATGAAATAATAAAAATCAAACTATTTCAACACTTTAATAATTTGGATTCAAAAGCAAATATCCTTCAAGATCGGTATACATATATGTAGAGATTTTTAATCATATTTATCTTCTATAGTACAATAAATATATAAATATAAATATATATATCTTCAATACAGGTATTAATTATATTTAAGAATTCGTGTGTATAAAAAAAAACTTTTATATCTAAGGCAATAAAGATTTGTAGAAAAATTTGCAAATATGATTAATTCAGTAGTCTGGTGTCTTTTTGTAAAAATATTTTTAAATTTATATGTATGTATGTGGGAGAATTTAATTACACTTAGTAAAAATAGTATTTATAATAAGCGAACAATTAAGTACTTACAAAATTTAACCTCAGGTGAGAAATAAAATGGTTTGTAATAGTAAATTTTTATTTAGAGTTTAAATAATTCATATACAAGAAAAGATATGGTGATGTTCTACACTCTTAGAAATTTTGGTTATTCAATAAAAACAGATTTGACTACAAATGTGTAACATGCTACTAATATTTTGTTTTCATTAATTTTGATTAATATGAAGGCAAGTTATTTCATAAAAGAAAAAATAAATGGATTATTTCTTCCTAAATAAAATACTATTTAATGCAAACATGTTTTATAAATAACATAAAGGTGTTTTTATTTATATAATATATAAATATATTTACAGATTACACTCTATTACAAAAGACAAATACTTCTTGTAAATAATATCCCAAAAAATTAAGAGTCACGGAATAATTAAAGCGACCTCTCTAAAAGAAAATAATATATTAATAATGCGTAATACAGTGGTGTAACAGTTGTAACAAAGCATGCATTGGCAGCCGGTGTATATAAATAAAGACAATGACCAACTGTCAAAATTTTCAAACGGTACGTTTAATTTATCACATTCCTCAGATTACAAAAATCACATAGCTTTATAAATAAGGAAAAAATAACTTACCTATTGCTTTAATTTTAAGTCAGTAGAAATAAAAATTCATATTCAACAAATATAGATTTTACGATCAAATCTTGACTAAAGACTATGCGTCTCAACAGACAATGCAGCAAACACAAGATAAAAAGCTGGGCAACAGTATTTAACTCACTAATACATTAATAAGTCTATCTTTACAACAGTAAACAAATTGTTAAAAAGAGACTTAACAACACCTATATATGCGCCAAACACTGTTTGGGCAATTATTAAATGGACTAACGACCATGACCCGATAGAGCTTCAAGCAAGAAACATCAACATAGAATTTGAGGATGCCAACAAAGAAAAAATAAAAAAAATAATTAAAAGACTCGAAAGGTGGAGTGGAAAATTCTTAACACCATGACTATTTTGTTGATTATATAAAAATTACATTTCAATATATTTTATAAGTAAAAAACTATTATATTTCAATAAGAATATAAGAATATACGTTCTAATTACACATATAAAAGATCTAAAGATTCAATGGATAAAATGGTGATTTAATAGCAATTTGCATCTACGATTTTTCCTTATAAAGAACTTATGGAGTAATATTATTTCTTTCTTACTAAAACAAAGATATGTATCAAAAGAGATAAAGTTTTTTTCTATTAATCAGTAAAAATATTTATATTTTTTATTATTAAATACAATAAGTGTCTTGAAGTTATAACTGCTTATAGAGCAATTCCATGCAACGTCACGAACTACTATAATGTCCTTCCCATTCATTTTCATGTTTACCACAGCCAATAGAAAAACAATAAACTGTCCTTCTGTTTGAAACTAAAGCCAGAATAAGTTGAGATGTGCCGTGCTGCATGAAATTGCCTTATACTACTTTTCGGGAAATATTAACCGAAGTAAAAAAGGCATTTAGCTAATGGTTCATTGCAAAATATGTTTCGAAAATTAAACTATGTTTCCTAGTTTGTAAAAATTTAAAATTCTTGTGGAAAAGAATTTTTTTAAGTTTAATATTATTCTCTCTCCTGGAACTCTTATATTTCGAATATCATATTTTGAAGGAGGAGAGGAACCATCTGCCCAGACGTCAGTATCCTATACTAAGTCATTGATATCAAAAATAAAGAAAATTGGGTGCACCAAATAAAAAAGGATCAAAACCTTCTTTTTCCTATCTAATGATTCTCAGAACTTAAAACTCTCTCATTAAATGTTTGGATCAAACACTTTTATTCTAATTTAAACATGACAGTAAATATTCCTTCAAATATGTTACAATCTAAGGGCTATTAGCAGAAATGTAATCAGAAGATAAAATACAGATTATAAATTCTAAATTATTATTTATTAGTATTATTCATTCGCAGAATATTTTATTGGATTTTTCTTACAATTGAATGAAAAACAACATTTTCCCTCTGCTCCTACTTTATTGCTGCAAAATCCGCCTTTTATCATTGTCAGAAGAAGACAAAAATGTAAACAAGGCAGTACCTATTTTTCTTACATTTGGGGGCCTAATTAGGGATTTCTAATGGGTTTTATAGCGGACTCTTTAACGTCTCTCAAAAAAGATACTTTTCCTCCTCCGAGTTTGTGACATCATCGTTCACGAAAACATCGACAGCCTATGTTGTTTACATGTTAAAAGGCGACTTTTAAATTTATTTCTGTGTGAAGTATCGCATATAATAGAAATTTTTTTATTATGTATGGCATTAAATATCCTATTATAAATATTGTATTGTGCCACTCTGTAAAAATAGAACTAATTGCAATGAGAAGATATTTTTCAGCGTTCCCAAAGATCCATTAACACGTAAAATCTGGACAAATGCGATGAAAAGTAATGAGAAATTAAACCCCAAATTATCATATAAATCATTTCTATGGGTTTATGAAGACCATTTTCCGGTAAGTAAATGCTTACTTTTGTTTAAATATTACTAATTTAGAACAATTAAAGTATATAAAAATACATCTATACCTTTAAAAGGACTGTTGATTAACCAGTGCTATTTAACTTTTAAATTGCTAATTTTCGAGTATTATCACAGAATTCAAGTACAATAAATGATTGATAAAGCATATAAATAGCGTAAAACATATAAATATCTAAAGTATATAATTATCTAATAAATAGCTCGTTGATGGGAAAGGTTATGTATTTTCAAGGTACTATAAATATTTTCTTCAGAGATACATACTTTTTTAAGTGTATCAATTCCCAGTGATATTTTTCGGTTAAATTGGTGACTAATTTGAAAAAAAGTTTAATATTTTTGAAATATTTATTAATGATATTACTTAAAAAAATAAATTTATTTCAGAAACTTTATACATTTTTTAATTTAACATTAATATTAAAGGCAATAAAATTGTATTGCTATTTAAAAATGTATAAATAATTAAAGCCTTTTAAATATTTTAAATTTCTTTTCATCAAATTTTAAATATCTAAGAATTGGTTTGGTTTTGGAGCTCTACGGTCCACTTTTTGCAACACAAGGGCTAATGAGATCGGGACCGGGAGGTCCGGGTTTCACAATAAATACCTCCTCTAATTTTTATTTTAATATTACATCCATCCCTATTTATAAAAAGTGATGCTACTACAAATGTGTGTGTATATGATATATGTATATTTATTTGACTTGTCTATGTCTACAAACAGAAGAGCTGTGATTAGCATGAATAGAATATTAATACATGTTAAGTAAAACTGGATAAATATATAAATGATTTTACATGCCCTTGGGTTTTAATTCGCCATATTTCTGTTCCCATAAAATCTGTTTTTTTTTTTTTTTTTTTTTCACAAGAACGAAAACATTGACATCATGTCAATTTTCGGAGGTTGTCCGACTGTCCTTTGGTAATTCTTCATTGTATGAAACGTCTTAGTATTAGTTTCAAAGATTCAAAGTTTCATTAATATTAAGTTTATAAACTAATTACCATTTTAAAAGAAGTCTAAATAATTAGAGTATGATAAATAATAAATGTATGTAAAAAAGTATGATAAATAGAGTAATAATTAGAGTTGATGAATACTGGTTTAAATTTTTATTTCTGTACGCTGTAAATTGCTGAATAATGAACAATTAACCAAGTCCAGATTCCAAGGTTAGGCTGAATTAATTTCAATTGCAGTTGGTAAATTACATAATTAAATAAAAATAATTTTAAAAATTGGCTCATTAATTCACAATAGTAATTAAATAAAAGAAAAATACATGGAAACATTTTAAAAATTATTTAAATTTATCATAATTTTTAACTTAAGATTATGTTTTATTATTATGAATGGGTTAAAAGTAAATATTCTCACAATATTGAAAGAGTGAACGGTAAAAATAAATTTAGAAGAAAATAGATTAGTAAGCACGATGATTAAGATCATGTTCATTATAAATTTACCATCAAAAAATTTATTTTTTAATTATAAACTTACTATTAAAAATTTGGATTTTTAAACTTAAGAAGTACTAGATTCATTAATAGTATAGAAATATTCAGGGGAGTACGCAAGAGGGAGGGGTTAGGGGTTTAAACATACCCCCTTAAGCTCAGACAAAATGGCAAAAATAAAAATTTTAGTAGAAATTATGCGGGCTATTATTTTTTAGAATTATAACCCTTTCCCTTAGAAAATTATGATTCCCTCCCCTTAAAAAAATTCTGTTTACGCTACTGGAAATATGCTTATTTTTCAGCTATTGAAAAAATTGCAGAAGATAACGTTTTCCTAGCATACTAGACTAATAGTCTAAAGACTATTTTTTAAAAAAGCGACTTATTTGCTATTTGGAGCAATTTGCGGCAGAATACGGGTTTAGCAGTTCGAAACTTATTACTAATCTCTGTAATGATAAGGTTGCAAGTTATATTTTTGTCTAAAATATCATGTAGATATAAGCTCTAAGTTCCGTTTTACCTGCACTTGTTTTTTTCAGATTACTGTATGAAAATGTGGGTGACTGATTACGTTTACATGACCGTGAAGTGACTTGTCATTCAACTTTCAACGCCTGAACTGACTTACTACTGGGCTTCATCATTTTATCCAATGCAAACGAGGAATTCATTCAAAACAACACAAAAAATGAAGATAAACTTTTCTGTTTAGTTTTTAATATATTAAAATGCAAATTTCATTTAGCAAAACTTGGGATAGTATTATTTATGATACTCATTTATGACACAATCTATGCACATTGTAAGAGTTTATTCTGTAATAAATGATTATTTTTATGAAATATCACAGTTCTAGAAAGAACTGTTATAATCTATCAGTTCTTTTTAAGTTAGGGTAAAACATGGATATAAGGCGATTTCATGCAGTAGGGCAAATTCTCAAATTATGACAATTCTGGCTTACATTTCAAACGGAAGGGCAGTTTATTGTTTGTCTATTGGCTGTTGTAATCATGAATATGAATGGGAAGGGCATTATAGTAGTTCGTGAAGTTGCGACAAATTGCTCTATAAGTTATAGTGAATGTATAAAGAGAAAAAATGCTCAACTAATTATCAATAACCTAAAAACTCATGGAGTTAGTAGACCAAAGCTTTTAAAGTAAATATGTTTATATCAAGGCATTTAACTAGTTGATATTCAGAGAGCACAGTATAATATTGGTCAATATCCTGTGTACTTGCTTGATTTATTCAATATTTTGTTTTCTTTATAATCAAAAATTTGTTCAAAATTTATTTATTTATTAAAATTTAATTAATAAATTATATTAAAATTATATTAACAGAATTTATTATTATTGTGATAAATATAAAATAAATTTTTTCTTTAAGAATAAATTCTTTAGGGGAGGCCAATAATAACTAATTAAAATTGAGTGTAGTAATAAAACTCTAGATATTTGTAGTTTAAGATTCCATAATTTCTAAGCATAGTGTTATCTTAAATTGCTATAGGTAGTTTTTTTCATTAATTTTAACAATTCCTCCAGAAAAATTACGGAAAATTTATAAGCGTTATTTACCTATTTTAGTCTTTATTTCTGAGGCTATTAAAAATAATGTTCGCATAATAAGATTTTAACTGTTAAATTTCCTTTTATATGTATTGTTATCTTCAATTATCAGTTACTATATACAAAATGTATTTTATATAATCAGTTATCAAGTTCTAAATTTGGAATACATGTAATTTTCATAGAAAAAAAAATTGTTCATTTTTAAACTGTAGAATATTTTAAAATTAATATTTAAAAGCACCTTCCTACAACAACTAATCTAAACGTCAATAATTTAGTCAAATATCTTTATTTACACTTTATCATGGCATACTCTTTTATATTTTTAATTCTTTAGATTAATATAATATATAATTATATAGCCATCACGTAAATAATTTTGCACTTTCAAGATGCAGAATATAAAACATAAATTTAATTACATACTTCGATACTAGATGGCGACACTTTAGAAGTTGAAATACTGTTTGAAACTGTTTCCTTCTGATTTCGAGTTACAAATTTTCTAAGTATAAACAATTGCAAGTAGATGGCGACACTTTAGCATTTCACGTTCTTTTTTGAACAAAGTTTCAATTTTTATTTTATTTATTTATTCTTGTGTAAGTGTACGTATGTTTTCCATTTGTAGAAATAAGTCCTGCTCAGCTATGGAAAACTCAAACTGTAGTCTGTATGAGACAAACAGGTAACAAATAAAAATTAGAAAACTATTTTCTAGGAACTAATGGGAATCTTTTAGATGTAAGAAATCATGCAGCTTATAATTCAGTTAAAAAAAGTTTCAATTAGATTTACCTTTTCATGGTTTAAATTATTTACATTAAAATAGATATTAAACTTGAAATAACACATAGATATTAATTATTTCTAAAAATTAATGTTATGAAAATTTTGTTACATTCAAACTTTATGCTATTTAAAAAGAGAAGCCCTAATATATATATAATATATATATATATAAATATATATATATATATATATATATATATATATATATATATATATATATATATATATATATATATATAAGGTATTGCTGTACACAAAGAGCAATAGTCGTTATGAGGCACTCGCAAACCTGACACGGCATTGACCACAGAGTAACATGATTACTCTGTAGGCATTGGATGCTATGATAGAGAGAGAGAAGGCCGCATTAGGCCGCACCGTAAGGGAGCGGTATGTCGGAGATTTATATCATACTGGAAAAAATCTCTTTCCACATTATATTTTTATCTTTTCTCTCGCTGTTAATTTCAGGCTTTACTCAGCAATAACTTCAGGGTCAAGCAAACCAAAATCCCTGCCCGTGGTGGCAATTTATTTAGAGGCAGCATTTCAGCTTGAATTTGAAAAATGCTTCCTCTATTAATAAACGAAAAAAAAAATATTTCACTAAGTACAATTCTTTATAGCTTGGAAGCCTAGAACATAATTATTCTACATATTTTTAATGGATTTACACTCAAGAGCCAAAACATTATGACCACCCCTACATTTTGCAATGAACTCGCCTGGATGACGTGGAAGGCACGTGATCAGGTGGAAGTGGTATTTAACTGCTGCTGGAGAGTCTGAAGAATCATTCTTTCACTTCTGTGTGTGATGGGAAAGGCTGCGGATCTAAGCGATTTTGATAGAGGGCAGATTGTAATGGCTCGAAGGCTCGGAACAAGTATTTCCGAAACTGCACGACTCGTGGGTTGTTCGCGATCTACAGTTGTTAGTACTTATGCAAAGTGGATGGATTGACGGTGAAACCAGACCTAGTCCTTCTTGAACACAGGAACAGTTCGCTAATTAGTGCTGGTACGAGACGCTGACAATATAATCTCTGGGCTAACGATGAGTACAATCGACTTCCACACTGAGGCTCGAAAAGCTCAGAATGAGTATCACGCTGGAGTTCGTTGAGGAAACGAAGGATGCAGGACGATCCAAAATGAGAGTAAGTGTCACTCTCAACGACTTACTTCTAAGCACGAAGTAGAAAAAATATTAAGGATGACGGGAATGAGATCCCAAAGTCGAAAGTTGGCTTCTTAGCAAAAAACAGAGACACTGGCTGTCTCTAAAGCAAAGCAAGCTCCGGCAATCGGAGAGACGATTGGATTCCTCCCGAGCTCCACAAAAACAAACTCCTCCAAAACAACTCTCAAAGAAAAAGCACACTTCTTGTCTCACAGGATCTCACAGGATGAGTTCGCAACAGTACTCCGTGGTCCAAGCCCTCTAGTACTGGAGTAACTATTACTTGATATGTAAAAACTATGAAAATGAGTTGGCATGACATACACTCATCACCCCCTTCTTGGCTCAACCAATCTTCTTTAATAGGGGTCCCGGTTCCCCTTGTAACGTACTGGAGATATTTTAGGCGAAGCCGTCAATGAAACAGGCTAGAAAATTATTTACTCTAGACTAAATATTTTATTCAGGTGAATAAATTATGTACAGCTATGAACAGGTTCAGTAGATTTCTAAATCTTCTGGGATCTCGTGCTGAGATAACATTCACACAATTACTATGCTTGGGTACAATGTGGCTAGGTCTTCTAAATCACTGGAACAGTTCGCTAATTAGTGTCGGTACGAAACGCTGACACTATAACCTCCGGGTTGACGATTAGCACAGTCGGCTATCACACCAAGGTTCAAACCCTCAGAGTGGGTATCCCGCTGGAGTTCATTCAGGAAACTCGGGATGCAAGACGATGCAAAATGAAAGAGCAACGGTCACTCTCAGCGACCTACTTCTATGAATGAAGTAGAAAAAAAATAGTAAGATAACGGGAATGGGATCCCAAAGTCGAAAGTCGACATCTTAGTAAACAGAGATGCTGGTGATCTCTAAAACAAGCAAACTCCGGAAATTGGAGAGATGAGTGGACTCTTCTCGAGCTCCACACAACAGCTCCAAGAGCAACTCTCAAGAAAAAGCTCTCAAGAAGAAGAAGCCTCAAGAAAAAAAGCTTCAAGAAGAAAAGCCTCGTCTTGGCTCAGCCACTCTTCTTTTATAGCGGTCCCGGTTCCCTTTACGCGATTCTTCTGGAACCTTCGAGACCCAGGACGATGCAATCTTGCGGTCACTTCCCGCCTGAATCAGCTGTTCCGTTTCCAGATGTGGCCGAAAAGCCGTCTTTAAATCAGCCGATCCAAACAACTTAATTTCCTTTTTCGCTACCGCTAATATGCGCACATGTGGCACTATAATGTAGCTCAATTTACAATCATTTTTCCGAGTCTTTTCACTCAATAGTCTCACAGAGTCTCAGAAGCGCTGGCTCCAGCACACGGACAGTTTTCAATTAAGTCCGGGACCTAGTACACAAACATGTATTGTTAGGCACACCCGTTTCTACCTGACGCTAACCGTTATTGTCCGCTGCGAAATGTCACCTTCCGCTCCTCTTTCGTTAGGGTCATGTAACGGATCGTTACACCCTAGCGTGATTCTTCCGGAACCTTCCAGAACCAGGGTGACGCAATCTTGCGGTCAACTCCCCGCCTGGATCAGCTGATTCGTTTCCAGATGTGGCCGAAAGGTCGTCTTTAAGTCAACCGACCAAAACAACTTAAATTCATTTTCGGCACCGGTAATGGATGTATTATGACGTCGTGGTAAAATTTACATATCTAGGTTGTGAAATCAACATATAAAATAATATATTTGTAGAAATTCATAACAGAAATACTGCTGATAACCGATTTTTTCTTCTTTTTTGTTTAAAGAAATACTTAGTCTAATTTTATTAAAAGGCAAACCAAATTAACAACATATAAGACCTGTTACAATCTATTCAGAAGAAACACGGACACTGGCAGAAAAAATAAAGAAAACCTAGCAGTTTTCGAAAGAAAAAATTTAAGAAGTATTTTTGGGGGTATCCAGGTAAATAGTGCATGCAAAAGAAAAAGAAATATTCAATTACACAGAATTTATAAAAATCCAGGTAGAGTTAATTTCATCAGCATTCAAAGGTTAAAATGGGCCGGACACATAGTCAGATTGAATGACTGCAGATCCACAAAAAAAAGTTTTCATTTCTAAACCAATAGTCACCCGGAAAACAGGAAGGCCGAAACACAAATGGTTGAATTCGATCGAGGTTTGGTTTGGTTTGCTACGGTCTACTTTTTTGCAACACGAGGGCTAATGAGACCGGGACCTACTGCTTGAAGCCGATTCCGAATGGCTACGAACATCCATGCCATAGTGGGATTCGAAACCACGAACTCCGGTTCCAAAGGCCAGCACCCTAACCATTCGGCCATCGTTCGGCCGAATTCGATTGAGGACTTAAGGACTTTAAAAATTATTGATTGGAAGTTTTAAATCAAAGTTAGGACTCCCTGGTATCGAATTCTGGAGAAGGCTAGGGCACATCCTGGTCTGAAAAAGAAGTATCCCATATATAATAATAGCCTAAGTTATATGTCCGCCTGTCCTCGAACTTATGAAACGGTTAGACCTGGAATGGTGAGAGGCATCCATATTAGATTCTTCTTGAGTTAGGGTTATCAAAATTCAAAGCGAGTACAGTTTATCTTCTCCTAAACTATCGATCCGATTCTAAAATAAATTGATATAAATATGATTCATATCACAGCGAAAAATACTGTCGTCTTTAAAACATTCGAAATCCTACCTCTTCCCCCTTTTTGAGCGTTTAATGCCATTATTTCAAGCCCTGTTTTCCCCAGTTAAGATCAGGTGATTAAATTTATCACATAATAAATGGGTAAAAATAACATTTTTTTTCTAGCGTTATGACGTCATTCCTTTAACCATCTCATTTAATCATTTCTTATGTTAAATTATTTAAATATCGTCTGCATTAATTTCACAAGTTTTATCTCTGAACTTAGATGTTACATAAATAATTTTCTGTTATATTTGACTTAAATAATAGATTAGGTACATATGTGATAATTTTAAATTTAATCATCGATTATTTTTTGTTGCAATGAAAATTTTATCACCGGTATTAACAACAAATTGTATCTACCCCCAGGGTGTAGTGGAAATGATATTTTCATTCCTTTACTTCCATTAATTATTGTGGCAAAAAAATTGGGAAGAACTTAACGATAATTTCGACGTAGCTAAGAAAACTTTGAATTATCTTTCTAAATGAATTCAACGTGATTCTAAACTGCATTCACAGTATCGGGAGACTTTAGAGGAGTATGAAGATAAACAAATTATTGAGCGTGTACCAGATAATTCTCAGCCAAAAAACAAACCATTTTTTTACCTGCTTCATAAGGTAATTTACAATTTTGGAAAATTAAAAATCTTACTGATCCCGTCATATGGCGGGCTTTATGCTAGTTAACAAAATACTTTTGTAATTAAAAATCTACTAATTGTTTTAGTTTTTCAAATTTAGTTTTCTTTTATTTATTGATTTATATTGTTTATGTGCTGCATTTCTTGTGGGAGAAGGAGGGAAATCGGTGAGAAAACTTTTAGAGCCCCAAAAGGTGTAACCCGACCCTAATTGACCACAGCGCTCCAAACCGAAACCAAACAGCCTCTAAAAAGGACTGAAAAAACTGCTTGCGAAATGTACGGGCGTCTCAATGTATGATTTCTCACATAATTGTGCAAAATGGAGAAGATCCCACGCGAAACGAGTTATTCGGGGTTTGAGACAAAAACTACCGCCAACGCACGCTCTTAACCCACTACACGCCGACCTTTGATTTTCACGAACGCTTGTTCGGTTGGTTCTTACGTCAGCGCGATAAGAAGTTTACTCAAAACCTTGTCTTCTAGCACAGTTCATTGTACAATCTTTAAAAAGAAACCTTTCCAGAATGCAAATTTGATTTCTCGAGAGAGATGTTTTTACCTCCTATGTCTAGGACAGATTCCTAAAGTCTTTCCACTTCGGAACAGTTTAAAAGTTCTAAAAACTTTTCAGGAGTATTATTGCATTTTTGAAATTTCAGTTAAACGAAATGATAATACAGCATTTATTCCAATTTTTATATCATAAATGAAACGCTTTTCAATTTTTAATATTATGAAAAAAATATATCTAACTATCTATCTATATATACGAGGCGCATCCAGAAAGTTAGTTTCCCTATTTAAAAGAAAAAAAAAGAACTCACACTTTCACGGACATATTTATTGGCAACAAGTACAGCAATGTTTCAGCTATTTTTAAACATAGCCACCACCAGAATTGAGACACTTGTCGTATTGTGGGATCAACTTTTGTATACCTCTGTCGTAGAACTATGCCGCCTGTGAATGGATCCAGCCTTCTTGTCCCACAACACCGTGCACATCCATTTCCGTACCGACAGCGTCTGTTTAAATTTGGTTCTGACCGAAGATCCATCATGATGTAAATGCATTGACTGCTTTGTGTTTATGGGGTAAAGTACGAAATCCAAGTCTCATTGCCCGTAATGATCCTGTCGAGGAACTCGTCGCCGTCATCGTGATACCGTAGCAGAAATGTCAGTGCTGCTCCTAAGCGTTGAATTTTGTGTTCGGGTGTCAGTTTCGGCTCATAGACCTGACAGAGCTGACGACGAATTTCAATTGGCGCAATACTTTGTGCATTCAAGATCACCGATCGAACATTGCAGGCGGCGGGAGAAGGAATTAGTTTCTATTTCGGACCACTGCTACCCCGCAACTGGCACGAATCGGGACTTGTCCAGCTGGCATATGATTAATAAGTCATAGATCTGTCATGCACGCGCAATTGACACTGCTAATTAAGTTTACTTTAAGGGGGAAAACATCGGGAAGCTTACCTTCTGGATGCACCTCGTATATCGGCCATTTCATTGTTACGGGTGTGACACATCGTACGATTGTTATCACTTTTTCTATAAAGTATTTAATGTTTCAAACATTAAATACTTTATAAAAAATTTCAACAAGGAGATTTTTGTACAAAGTCAGAAGCAGCAATTGCAAATCCCTGATTCGCATACGATATTCCTGAGATTTTGGGATTTTTTTTCACATTCTGCTTTAACTTTCCGTAATGCTTTACTATATGTCCGTTTATAACGATAAAAAACCAAATGGGCTGTTTCATCGAATTGATTTGTTTTACTGATTTTATCGACTGGAATTCTTAATTTTCTGTTTTCTTCTCTTCGAACATTTTTTCTTTCTTTCAGCAACACTTTATTTTTTCACTCAATAGCTTCCTTCTATTACTAGTTTATGCATTCTCTATTTGTTATTCGTCTTCTTTTTCTATCACATCTTTCTTTTTAAAGATATTCAAGTACTTTGATAGATCGAGTTCTTTGGTTTTTGCTATGTTTTGCTACTCTAGTTTTAGATATTTCCATGGCCTGAATAACAAAATTAATGCATTCAGTAAGACTATATAAAAAGAAATCAAAATAAATAATTTAAATCTTTCACCAATTTAAACTTGCATAACAAAACCACGTTTTCAGTAGTACTTGAAAATAAAATTCATTAATTGCTGAAAACTAAAAAAGAGGTTTACGTATATAGTGTCACAATTTTTACATTAATTAACACAATATAAAATATTTATTTATTAAATTTAACCATCGAACCATACATCTGAGAACAAGTTTTAACCAGTGAATCCAAAACAAGTTGTTATACAGGATTAATAAAATTGTTACCACATAGCATTACTGGTAGGTTTGGTTTTGGAGAGCTACGGTCTGCTTTTTGCAACACGAGGGCTAACGAGACCGGGACCTACTGCTTAAAGTCGATTCCGAACGGCTACGAGCATCTATGCCATAGTGGGATTCGAACACACGAACTCAGGTTCCGAAGGCCAGAACCCTAACCATTCGGCCATCGTTCGGCACATTACTGGTAGGACATGCCTAATTAACATATTAAAAATATTCATTTACGAAATCTAGCTATTAGATATGCTTGAAATATATTTTATAAAGTGAATCCAAAATATCAAGTTGCTAGGCACAATAACTTTTTCTTAAAATAAACTTATTTATCTTTTATGTTACGGGTGTGACATCAAATTGATGATTTAAAGCCATTTAACAAAAAATAATAATCTTTCCTTGGTGTATATTTTCTTCAACGCTTTAAGAAATAGGATTTGTATGAATCTGTGATAATCAACAAAAGTGTGTACCTACAAATGTGGCTTCAGTTAATTTCTTAAAATCGTTATCTGGAAGTGTGGATTATTCAATAAAAATTCAATCGGATTTTAAAAATGGTGTTTAAAATTTATTGAATAGAATTTATGTCTACAATGGATTACTCAACCTTGTAATAACGTATATAAGAGCTCTAGGATCAATTCAAATTACAAAAATGGGTAAACGATACTTCAAGTTTTAAAATCTTCAATATTTTTCTGAATGTTCGTTTTTATAATCGTAACTATGAATGTGATATAAGCACAATCTTGCTTCAGAGATGTGCGATAGGGAAACTATTTCTGTGGCACGTTTAACATGAGAACTGTTTCCGTGTTCTGAAATTTTCTAATGTTTTGTTTGTTTCCATTGCAAGCTATAAATTTAAATTATAATCGTAACTATGAATGTATGATCGTAATATAATCTAATCGTAATATCGTAATATCTATGAATGTATAATAATTTATAATCGTAACTATGAATGTGATATAAGCACAATCTTGCTTCAGAGATGTGCAATAAGGAAACTATTTCTGTGGCACGTTTAACATAAGAACTATTTCCGTGTTCTGAAATTTTCTAATGTTATGTTTGTTTCCATTGCAAGCTATAAATTTAAATTATAATCGTAACTATGAATGTATGATCGTAATATAATCTAATCGTAATATCGTAATATCTATGAATGTATAATAATTTATAATCGTAACTATGAATGTGATATAAGCACAATCTTGCTTCAGAGATGTGCGATAGGGAAACTATTTCTGTGGCACGTTTAACATAAGAACTATTTCCGTATTCTGAAATTTTCTAATGTTTTGTTTGTTCCCATTGCAAGCTATAAATTTAAATTATAATCGTAACTATGAATGTATTATCGTAATATAATCTAATAGTAATATCGTAATATCTATGAATGTATAATAATTTATAATCGTAACTATGAATGTGATATAAGCACAATCTTGCTTCAGAGATGTGCGATAGGGAAACTATTTCTGTGGCACGTTTAACATGAGAACTATTTCCGTGTTCTGAAATTTTCTAATGTTTTGTTTGTTTCCATTGCAAGCTATAAATTTAAATTATAATCGTAACTATGAATGTATGATCGTAATATAATCTAATCGTAATATCGTAATATCTATGAATGTATAATAATTTATAATCGTAACTATGAATGTGATATAAACACAATCTTGCTTCAGAGATGTGCAATAGGGAAACTATTTCTGGGGTACGTTTAACATAAGAACTATTTCCGTGTTCTGAAATTTTCTAATGTTTTGTTTGTTTCCATTGCAAGCTATAAATTTAAATTATAATCGTAACTATGAATGTATGATCGTAATATAATCTAATAGTAATATCGTAATATCTATGAATGTATAATAATTTATAATCCTAACTATGAATGTGATATAAGCACAATCTTGCTTCAGAGATGTGCGATAGGGAAACTATTTCTGTGGCACGTTTAACATAAGAACTATTTCCGTATTCTGAAATTTTCTAATGTTTTGTTTGTTTCCATTGCAAGCTATAAATTTAAATTATAATCGTAACTATGAATGTATGATCGTAATATAATCTAATAGTAATATCGTAATATCTATGAATGTATAATAATTTATAATCGTAACTATGAATGTGATATAAGCACAATCTTGCTTCAGAGATGTGCAATAGGGAAACTATTTCTGGGGCACGTTTAACATAAGAACTATTTCCGTGTTCTGAAATTTTCTAACGTTTTGTTTGTTTCCTTTGCAAGCTATAAATTTAAATTATAATCGTAACTATGAATGTATATATCGTAATATAATCTATCGTAATATAATCTAATCGTAATATCGTAATATCTATGAATGTATAATAATTTATAATCGTAACTATGAATGTGATATAAACACAATCTTGCTTCAGAGATGTGCAATAGGGAAACTATTTCTGGGGTACGTTTAACATAAGAACTATTTCCGTGTTCTGAAATTTTCTAATGTTTTGTTTGTTTCCATTGCAAGCTATAAATTTAAATTATAATCGTAACTATGAATGTATGATCGTAATATAATCTAATAGTAATATCGTAATATCTATGAATGTATAATAATTTATAATCGTAACTATGAATGTGATATAAGCACAATCTTGCTTCAGAGATGTGCAATAGGGAAACTATTTCTGGGGCACGTTTAACATAAGAACTATTTCCGTGTTCTGAAATTTTCTAATGTCTTGTTTGTTTCCATTGCAAGCTATAAATTTAAATTATAATCGTAACTATGAATGTATATATCGTAATATAATCTATCGTAATATAATCTAATCGTAATATCGTAATATCTATGAATGTATAATAATTTATAATCGTAACTATGAATGTGATATAAACACAATCTTGCTTCAGAGATGTGCAATAGGGAAACTATTTCTGGGGTACGTTTAACATAAAAACTATTTCCGTATTCTGAAATTTTCTAATGTTTTGTTTGTTTCCATTGCAAGCTATAAATTTAAATTATAATCGTAACTATGAATGTATGATCGTAATATAATCTAATAGTAATATCGTAATATCTATGAATGTATAATAATTTATAATCGTAACTATGAATGTGATATAAGCACAATCTTGCTTCAGAGATGGGCAATAGGGAAACTATTTCTGGGGCACGTTTAACATAAGAACTATTTCCGTGTTCTGAAATTTTCTAACGTTTTGTTTGTTTCCTTTGCAATCTATAAGAGAAAACGAAAATTTCCTTAACTAAAATCCTTAACTTAAATATATTTGAAATAAATAGCTGCACTTTCTTAGAAAAAAGCCCTTTAAATCCCACCTGTCATATTGTCACAATTTTGTATTCAGTCAAACTCACCTTTTAAGGAAAACTACGTTTTTCCACCTACGGAAACATTTTACTCTGAAGCGTTTAGCGATCTTCAATTATTCGCTGTTCTTTTAATCGACGAAACAGAACAAATGCTTGCATTCTCTAGCTTTTATGACAAATATTTCTTTAATTTCTGAGGTTCGAAATATTACAAGCAACTATTTTGACCAAACAAATGAACAATATGAACAAGACAACAAAAAGAAAACATTTGGCAGTGTTACGACAAGTTTAATGAACGAATGGCTTATTTCTCGCAATTTGTTTTTTATCGTTTAGAGTGTTGGCTGAAAGGTATCTTACCGGTCAAGAAGAATTGCTTCTTTCATAGCAAACTGGGAAAAATTAGTTGTATTTAAATCTTATTTTTTTCGCAGGAACAAAGAAATTTAACAATTTGCTTCCGAAGAAACATCTGGAAGCTTTAATTCTTCATTTACTTAAACAAGTAAAATCCTGTTACGAATATCAGCGAAGTCATATGGTTTAAGAAACTGTTTTAAGATTATTAAGGAAACATATAATCTTAAAGCGTTCGAATACTGGTTTAAAAGTAAATGTTTTTTGACATTTGGCTGACGGCACTAATGAATGAAGCATTTCTCATAATATTTATCGTTTAGAGTGTTGCTGAAATATATCTAAAATTAGCTAACTGAAACTTGTATTTAAATCTTATTTTTTTCGCAGGAACAAAGAAATTTAACAATTTGCTTCCGAAGAAACATCTGGAAGCTTTAATTCTTCATTTACTTAAACAAGTAATTGTTACGAATATCAGCGAAGTCATATGGTTTAAGAAACTGTTTTAAGATTATTAAGGAAACATATAATCTTAAAGCGTTCGAATACTGGTTTAAAAGTAAATGTTTTTTGACTGTTTCTGACACACTAATAGCAACAGTAATATACTTCAATTTTTTGTAGCATATAAAATTATACTGAAACTTTATATTTAAACTATTAATTTCCGATCTAAATAACGTTTAATTTTTGATTGCATATGAAGGAAATCTTTTTAATATATTAAGGGGATAATCACCTTTAAGCAACTTTAAATAGGAGATTTTTTCTATTTTTTGCAGTATCATACCTTATTTAATTATCATCATAAATATATGAGATTGGCAGCATTTGTTCTCTATTTTTATTTAATTAGTTTTGCTGAATTTAATTTGTTTCTAAAAAAACTTTTAACATACAGGGAAAAGTAAGAGCTTGTTTAAAAAAATTTTAAATTTTTCTAACAAACTGTATGCACTTTGTAAGACAGACTGTGATTTACAACAACGCAGTTTCACTTATAATTTTTGCTTTTTTGTAAACAATAATAATTAGGCATCACTCTCTACTTTTTTAAATTTTTAAAAAGTACAGAAATATGATACCAGGGGATGGATTTTTCAGAAATGC
>CM063508.1:169429676-169437176 GCA_032207245.1 Pardosa pseudoannulata | reverse complement strand
ATATGTCTGTATATACACACACACACACACACACACATATATATATATATATATATATATATATATATATATATTTATATATATATTTCTGTATATATACATTTTATATATATACTATATATATACATATACATATATATACACACACACACACACACACATATATATATATATATATATATATATATATATATATATATATATATATATACATACATATATACACACACACACACACACACACACACACACACACACACACACACACACATATATATATATATATATATATATATATATATATATATATATATATATATATACATATATATATACATATATATATATATATATACATATGAGAGAGATATAGTAGAGTGTTATATAGGTAGGTAGATGTGTTTACACACCAGATTTTTAATAGAATATTGATCTTAACCTCCAATGTTCCATAATTGGAACACGAGATTTAACTAATGATTTATAATTCATATGCATTTATATATATAAAGAGAGAGAGATACATAGGTGTGGATGTGTGTAAACACAGCACATATATATCAACACACATACGCACACACACACACACATATATATATATATATATAGATAGATAGATAGATAGATATTCTCCTATATGAGAATATATATATAGGTACATATATATTCATTTATATACATGTTTATATCTCTATATACACATACATATACAAGAAATAAAGCAATTAATAAATATTTTTACATAAAGAACTTTAAGCCTTAAACAATATTTAACAACGTTACACATATGTAGATGCTGTGAAAATAATAGGGTCAATGTAAAAAATCACACAAGTTTTTTTTTTTCTCATTTTAAGATTTAAAAATAGAAAGGGAAACTCAAAAATTCGACACTTTTTTTTACTTAAATAACAAATAAAACTATTAATAAATGTTTTTACATAAAGAACATTGAGATTTAACAGTGTTACACATGTGTAGATAGAAGAAAACAATAGGGTTAGAGTAAATTTCGTACACGAGGTTTTGCTGTTCGTTTTAAAATTAGAAAAAAAAACAACAACACGAAAATTTGACACTTTTTAAAAAACAAATAAAGCTATTAATAAATATTTTTACATAAAGGAATTTAAGTTTTACACAATATATAAACAACATTGCACATTGTAGGGTTAAAGTAAAAGTCGTGTACTATACAAAATTGTCAATTTTAAAAAACTGAACAACATAATATTTCTACGTATTCTTTATGTCTCCTAACGTGTCGGTATTGATTGAAAGATAATTTCATGATAATATTGATCTAATTCATTCAATTCTCCTAGAGAAGCATAATTTCTTATTTTAACATCTAACCCATGCCATTAATTTTCTATAACTTTCCTATTCGGAGGAGTTAGGATAATTTTATAGTAGCCACAAGCTACTATAAAACTGACAACAAAATATTTTGAGTCATCATCCTGATAGCATTAAAAAGTTTTAGGAATTCCAAAATGTTTTGCATTAGGTTTCATAGCATGTACAAGTTTAATATAAAACTACTGATCCATCGTCCTCTAAACGCTAATCAAAATCTGTTGCAGCCATACATCCTCATACCACCACGCTCCCTTCTCTATGTTTTACATATGGTCTCATATCTGATGGATTAAGTTATTTACTTATGTCTCACTATGCATTTACTTTTTCAATTAAAATTAAAGATTTTTTCATTGAATGGAAGCATAAAGATGTAATGAAACCCAATTTGGTGACTTTAAACATTATGTGCAGTTACTTCAGGCCAATAAGGCAATTTGTCGCAACGTCACGAACTACTATACTGCCCTTCCCATTCATTTTCATGTTTACAACAGCCAATAGACAAACAATAAACTGCCTTTTCGTTTGAAACTAAAGCCAGAATTGTCATAAATTGAGATTTTCCCTGCTAAGTGAAATCGCCTTATTGTCATACATTTCCGTTACACAATTTTCTAAATGTAAGTGAGCCTAAAAGTAACATGGTCATTGATATACATATTCCTAACTGCAGTCTTAGCCAATCGATGGCCGATTGATTAGGGTGCTGGCCTTTGGTACTAGAGTTCGTTGGTTCGGAGTCCACAGTGGCATGGATGCTCATAGCCGTTCGGGATGGTCGATTGGTTAGGGTGCTGGCCTTCGGGACCGGAGTTCGTGGGTTCGAATCCCACTGTGGCATGGATGTTCGTAGCCGTTCGGAATCGGCTTTAAGCTGTAGGTCCCGGTCTCATTAGCCCTCGTGTTTCAAAAAGTAGACCATAGCGCTGCAAACCAAACCCCCCCCCCCAAAAAAAAAAAAAAAAGAAAAACCCATAGCCGTTCGGAATCGGCTTTAAGCTGTAGATCCCGGTCTCATTAGCCCTCGTGTTTCATAAAGTAGACCGTAGCACTCCAAACCAAACCAAACCATTCTCACTGCAGTCACTAACTAAAAATTTATTCAGTGAATACTGTCAAGTGCTGTTTACTGAAAATTATCTTAATGCAAGTTAAACTGTTAACATTGTTTTTAAACTAGGGCTACCAAATTTCTTTTTGTTCAGATGTAAAACAGAAAGTGTCTTTAGTCGTTACAAAATCCCTATTTATTCAGTCTCAAGAATAGTGTCCAGAAAATTTTAGAAAAATGATACTACTGCGATAGATTTTGAAATAAACCAGCTGCACGAAATTTGGTCTTTCAGGGCTGAGAAGCTGATAATGAACTTATTTCAGGCTTTTCACGGAAGCTTCAAATCCGTTGTCAGGAAAGGGGAGGGAACATTCCTGCGTAAAAGTTTAAGTTTCGTAGAACTGAATATTCGTGACTAATTTATAACAAAAGGAGTTTTACAGGATAACGAGAAGTACATAGTACAAATGAATATTTTGTATAAGTGAGTTGCATATAAATGGAGTTTCTACGGTATATCCACAGAGAAGTCAGTTCGTAGAATTGAATATTCATTACTAATTTATAACAAAAGGAGTTTTGCTGGGTAACGAGAAGTACAACTGAATATTTTGTATAAGTGAGTTTCATATAAATGAATCTCTACGGTATATTAACAGAAAAGTCAGTTCGTAGAACTAAATATTCATGACTAATGTATAACAAAAGGAGTTTTGCCGGGTAACGAGAAGTACATAGTACAACTGAATATTTTGTATAAGTGAGTTGCATATAAATGGAGTTTCTACGGTATATCCACAGAGAAGTCAGTTCGTAGAATTGAATATTCATTACTAATTTATAACAAAAGGAGTTTTGCTGGGTAACGAGAAGTACATCGTACAACTGAATATTTTGTATACGTGAGTTGCATATAAATGGGGTTTCTACGGTATATACACAGAAAAGTCAGTCCGTAGAATTGAATATTCATTACTAATTTATAACAAAAGGAGTTTTGCCGGGTAACGAGAAGTACGTCGTACAACTGAATATTTTGTATACGTGAGTTGCATATAAATGGGGTTTCTACGGTATATACACAGAAAAGTCAGTCCGTAGAATTGAATATTCATTACTAATTTATAACAAAAGGAGTTTTGCTGGGTAACGAGAAGTACATCGTACAACTGAATATTTTGTATAAGTGAGTTTCATATAAATGAATCTCTACGGTATATTAACAGAAAAGTCAGTTCGTAGAACTAAATATTCATGACTAATGTATAACAAAAGGAGTTTTGCCGGGTAACGAGAAGTACGTCGTACAACTGAATATTTTGTATACGTGAGTTGCATATAAATGGGGTTTCTACGGTATATACACAGAAAAGTCAGTCCGTAGAATTGAATATTCATTACTAATTTATAACAAAAGGAGTTTTGCTGGGTAACGAGAAGTACATCGTACAACTGAATACTTTGTATAAGTGAGTTTCATATAAATGAGTTTCTACGGTATATCCACAGAAAAGTCAGTTCGTAGAACTGAATATTCGGGACTAATTTATAACAAAAGGAGTTTTGCCGGGTTACGAAGTACATCGTACAACTATAATTATTTTGGCATTCATTTTTAAAGGCGGAAACTTTTACTTCAGTAAGTAATTTTGCTTTTCCCTCGAGATGTTTTAGAAAAAACTTAAACCAGGAAGTTACATTCTAAAACCATATTATACTATATTAGTAGTTGGATATTATACAAAATTAATACAATATTCGTACACGAAAAAGAAAAAACACGCTCTATTTTTATGAACAAAAAAGGAATCGACTAAATTACCTAATACAAAAGTAATTTAAATGTATATTGCTCTACAATCATAAGCAGAAAAAAAAAATAAAATGAAATAAATATTTTTATAAAATACAGAAACATAAACAAAAATTTTTTTTGCGTGATGAACGCATGGATACGTGAGTAATTAAAAATCAAAATGCTGTTTTATTACACTACCCCACTATCGATACATTCTATTAATAGTAGATTAGGGGGTCCCCAACTAATTTTTGCTCAGGGTCCCAGATTCTCATAATCGGGGCCTGTCAAGGACATTCAATGTAGTTTATTAATATTTGCCTCATTTTAAAAGAGAAAAGTTTTATTGATCAATCATTCATTTAGTTTTGTATTTAATTTCAGCGAATGAAGCGAAGTTTCAGCGAAGTACTGAATAATGTATAAACTCAAAAAGTACTTAATAATATAAAGCATCTAATTACTCCACATACTGTGCAGATTTAGGACACGTCTAAAAATAATAGGGCAGTACAATAAAAGGTTTTAGTAATGCTTTTTTTATTAATCCTTACATAGGAACTTTATGATTTTTTAAATACTGCAAAAGGAAATAATTCCTGCGATTAATTTAGATTGGTCTCATAAACTATACCAAGTACCAGACTCATCTTTTTACAATGAATGGTTTAAAAGATGGATGAAATATGATATAATCTTAAAATCTTTTGATTGGAAATAATTATCTTTTTCATTCCATTGCCTTACTTCATAAAAATACGTGTTATGAACTTGTTAAATGAGGAATTCTGAATATCAAAATGAACGAAACTAGATAAATAGTAAATTTATTTAGTTGCACTATAAAATTGCTTCAACATAGTTTCTTAACGTTCTTTATTTTTATATTTGCACTCCTTAAGGTCAGGCCAAACGATGGTGGAGTGGTAGAGCGCTGTTCTTCGGTACCGGAGTTTGTGGGTTCGAATCCCGCTGATGGCATGGATGTTCGTAATCGATCGGAATCGGCTTTAGTCAGTAGTTTCCGGTCTCATTAGCACTAGTGTGAAAAACAGTTGATCGTAGCACTCCAAACCAAACTTTAAGGTCAGTTTTAGTATATCAAAGTATTTTCGAATTTCAAAATTCTCTATTTGGTTAACGAATGTGTTTAAGACAGATGTAAGACGTGTTTTTAAATTGTGTTAATTGACAGCTTAAAAATGTGTTTCGTTTTATCCTGAAACGCTTTAAAAAATAAACAAATTAGTAAAACTTTTTCCAAAGGAATGGTAATGGATATTAGAGATACATATAATGGTAATGAATTGTATACATGTGCGTGTGTACATAGATTCACACACACACACACACACACACACACACACACATATATATATATATATATATATATATATATATATATATATATATATATATATGTAACAGTAAAAATTAAAGATGGTCGGGGTTCTAAATTATGAGAGTGGGGTCTTTGTGTTTCCGGTTTTGAGACGTAATTCCATTAGATGATTGAATGTGGAGTGTGGACAGAAGGCCTAAGAAAGATGTACATATTTCTACAGGAAAATTAAAGTTTTAAAAAGAAGGCTACGACTTCTTTATAATTATTGTCATTGGTGATGAACTTCTGAATATGTCACACACACACATAATATATATATATATATATATATATATATATATATATATATATATATATATATATATATATATATATATATATATGATGGTCAGGAAGATAAGACATGATCTTTGACAATGCATTCTGAGCTAAAAGATATGTTTTCTCATTCTCGAAGTTTCGAAAATACAAAGTCCTGAAAAAGAGAATTGAAAAGAAATACCCATAATAAATTGTAGAGTCGAATGGTTATTAACTTTAAAATTAATTTTATTTGAAAAATATTTAGTATATCTTGATTGGTTTCAAAGCGTACAGCTTAGTAAATTAAAGGATTACGGTTGCTACACACCCGGAAGATTTATTTCAATAAATTTAATATGTAATATGTACAAAAATTTACCATACTCCTCTCGCCTATATGCCATTCTCCTCTATGTAATGGGCTTTTTCCTCGTTTTGAGTCCATCCCTCTAAACAAAGCCCAAGTTCGAAAGACAACATGATGAGCTTAATCGGTTGATATGATAGTCATGTGCTTTCTAAGAAAAGATAAATCTCATTGAATTTGGTGGATAGAAATGTTTGAATTGAAGCTCGTGGAGCAGTTTAGTCCCCCTCCTGATAGTGGGGGTGGAAGTGAATATTTGTTGTCTAACGACACTGGTAGAGATATAAGGAAAAGACACCTCGATTCTCCCATACATACTTATAGATTGTTGTTAAGCTGAATCTGCCTAAGCTGCAAATGGACTATGGCTTCATGAAGAGAGTACAAATGGGGCGAATCAATTAGGGTAGTTAAAGGAACTTTAGGAAAGTAGCAGTGAAGATCACAACCTAAGGTATTTGAATCTCCAAGACACTGGCAAAGATGATAAAAGCTTAGACTTAAAACAATTTTTGACTGTAGATGACAAGAGACATAAGTTATTTCTATTAGTATATTAGAAATAACTTGTTTATCTTCGATTTCACTTCTCTAGTGGCCTGTATGTGCGTTTATCCACTTAAGAATCAGCTGAATTTTAGAGATGATATTAAGGAATAAGGTTTGCCTTTGTTGCATCTGCGGATTAAATTTTACAAAATTGATGTACACCTTGATTCTGAACTTTACTCCCATAATTTCATTCTCTTGCCTTAATAATACAGGAAATTCATGAGTGAAAATTTTAGAGAAGCCACTGCTTTTAGTTCTTTATTTCTGGCGACATCTCAGTTTATATGTGGATCTGGTAATAATCATTAATATACACAGAAGTGGGAGCATCAGAACTTTCTAGAAATGACGGAGGAAAAAAGCAGCACAAATATGTTCTTATACTATTACATTCTGATACCTATTGCCTTACTGATGTATATACAGGTAAGACTATAAGAGGAAATTGCATGGTGAAAACTGAATAATTGTATATATATTTTAATGTATCTCATAAACGCTTCAAGAATAGATAAAAAATAACGATTAAAGATTATTAAATATAATTTATATATATTTCTATTGATGCAAATATTTCTAATAACTGTTACAAATTACTATTGAGCAAAATAAATCATAGACCCTTACAAAATAATAATTAGAGGAATAGCGATGATACTGAAAAATAAAATAAAGCTCAGGCTCAAGATTTAATATTTTAAAAGAACACATTAATG